>OY757021.1:110745887-111345887 GCA_963580285.1 Lucinisca nassula
TTCTTTGAGCTTGCAGATATATTTATAAAACATGCATCATTTTAGTCCCTTATACCTATCATTTTCTCACATTGAAATAAAACATGGGATATATATCCAATGGAAGCAAGTCTGGTATTTAGAACGCAACTAAAAGCTCTGTCCCAAAGTGATAAAACCCGGTACCTCCAAGTATTTAGTGCAATGCTACCTATACCAAACCCTTATTTTCTTTATGTTGCATCAAAAGAATTGCCAAATAGAAATTTAGGTCATATGTAAAAATATAGTCATGCATAATAAAAGTTCAGTCACACAGAATCTTTCAAGTTTGCGATAAAGTTATCGCTTTCAGATTCAACAATGAAAGCCGAACAAACCATAGTTTTTGAAAAGCGCCAAAGTTTATCTCTTTCTGGAATGGAACCCAGACACCGGCTTGCATCAGTGGTTCTTCTCCAATGTCTTTGGAACAATTCAATCCTAAAATGCAGAGAATTATGCCTAAATAGCACCAATACTCATTTTTATGGCTATTTTCACACCTACACCCCCTATTTAAAGTAAAAATGGCATTTTGAGGATATTTTGAGGACAAAAATGCCAAGAAAATGTTAATAATTGCCTTAATGCCATGAGGAATAGCTGAATATATCTGTCCACATCCTTTTACATGAATACAATGAAATAGAACTTATAACGGATGAGAAAACTTATCCGGATATTGCAGCGGGCTGTTCGGAGAGACAATTTTGAAGTTTTGCTTTGGTTTGAGACATAGTCCTAGTGCCATGAAACCTTACACTTATATTCCAGATGGAGTTGATTCTTTCTTGTGTTTGTGCAAATACAATTACTGCAAGTCTCCTTTCCAAACACATCAATAAAAACTGATTTACATGGCTTCAAAGTAACCCCCCCCCCCCCCAAGAACATAGGTCAGAGGCAAAAATACATCAAATACATCCAGTTAGACCTAAATTAGCATTGCCATCACATTTTTTACAGTATCTATGTCAAAATACATTCCATGAGGATACATTTTATGAAACAGAATTGGACAGAACCTACAAATGTGTGGAAATAGTATGTAATGACTGAAAACAGGATAGTGGTCTACTTTTGCTATAGGTAGCTTTCCACTAAATGTTTTCCATAGGCGACAATAGTAACCTTTTACCTGCTCCCACAAAAACTACACATACAAAACTTTTCAAACCTTACTTGTTTATAGAGCCATCCTAGCCCAACAAGTTAATGAGAAAAAATCCACATGTTGTCCGGCTCATTTTCAAGTTACAATCAACCATGTTTGTTGACCTGCTAGAACGGAGTAAATAAAACAAACATTTTTAAAGGTGGGGTGACCATATAAAATCAGCAAAAATTTCTTTGAGCTTGCAGATATATTTATAAAACATGCATCATTTTAGTCCCTTATACCTATCATTTTCTCACATTGAAATAAAACATGGGATATATATCCAATGGAAGCAAGTCTGGTATTTAGAACGCAACTAAAAGCTCTGTCCCAAAGTGATAAAACCCGGTACCTCCAAGTATTTAGTGCAATGCTACCTATACCAAACCCTTATTTTCTTTATGTTGCATCAAAAGAATTGCCAAATAGAAATTTAGGTCATATGTAAAAATATAGTCATGCATAATAAAAGTTCAGTCACACAGAATCTTTCAAGTTTGCGATAAAGTTATCGCTTTCAGATTCAACAATGAAAGCCGAACAAACCATAGTTTTTGAAAAGCGCCAAAGTTTATCTCTTTCTGGAATGGAACCCAGACACCGGCTTGCATCAGTGGTTCTTCTCCAATGTCTTTGGAACAATTCAATCCTAAAATGCAGAGAATTATGCCTAAATAGCACCAATACTCATTTTTATGGCTATTTTCACACCTACACCCCCTATTTAAAGTAAAAATGGCATTTTGAGGATATTTTGAGGACAAAAATGCCAAGAAAATGTTAATAATTGCCTTAATGCCATGAGGAATAGCTGAATATATCTGTCCACATCCTTTTACATGAATACAATGAAATAGAACTTATAACGGATGAGAAAACTTATCCGGATATTGCAGCGGGCTGTTCGGAGAGACAATTTTGAAGTTTTGCTTTGGTTTGAGACATAGTCCTAGTGCCATGAAACCTTACACTTATATTCCAGATGGAGTTGATTCTTTCTTGTGTTTGTGCAAATACAATTACTGCAAGTCTCCTTTCCAAACACATCAATAAAAACTGATTTACATGGCTTCAAAGTAACCCCCCCCCCCCCCCCAAGAACATAGGTCAGAGGCAAAAATACATCAAATACATCCAGTTAGACCTAAATTAGCATTGCCATCACATTTTTTACAGTATCTATGTCAAAATACATTCCATGAGGATACATTTTATGAAACAGAATTGGACAGAACCTACAAATGTGTGGAAATAGTATGTAATGACTGAAAACAGGATAGTGGTCTACTTTTGTTATAGGTAGCTTTCCACTAAATGTTTTCCATAGGCGACAATAGTAACCTTTTACCTGCTCCCACAAAAACTACACATACAAAACTTTTCAAACCTTACTTGTTTATAGAGCCATCCTAGCCCAACAAGTTAATGAGAAAAAATCCACATGTTGTCCGGCTCATTTTCAAGTTACAATCAACCATGTTTGTTGACCTGCTAGAACGGAGTAAATAAAACAAACATTTTTAAAGGTGGGGTGACCATATAAAATCAGCAAAAATTTCTTTGAGCTTGCAGATATATTTATAAAACATGCATCATTTTAGTCCCTTATACCTATCATTTTCTCACATTGAAATAAAACATGGGATATATATCCAATGGAAGCAAGTCTGGTATTTAGAACGCAACTAAAAGCTCTGTCCCAAAGTGATAAAACCCGGTACCTCCAAGTATTTAGTGCAATGCTACCTATACCAAACCCTTATTTTCTTTATGTTGCATCAAAAGAATTGCCAAATAGAAATTTAGGTCATATGTAAAAATATAGTCATGCATAATAAAAGTTCAGTCACACAGAATCTTTCAAGTTTGCGATAAAGTTATCGCTTTCAGATTCAACAATGAAAGCCGAACAAACCATAGTTTTTGAAAAGCGCCAAAGTTTATCTCTTTCTGGAATGGAACCCAGACACCGGCTTGCATCAGTGGTTCTTCTCCAATGTCTTTGGAACAATTCAATCCTAAAATGCAGAGAATTATGCCTAAATAGCACCAATACTCATTTTTATGGCTATTTTCACACCTACACCCCCTATTTAAAGTAAAAATGGCATTTTGAGGATATTTTGAGGACAAAAATGCCAAGAAAATGTTAATAATTGCCTTAATGCCATGAGGAATAGCTGAATATATCTGTCCACATCCTTTTACATGAATACAATGAAATAGAACTTATAACGGATGAGAAAACTTATCCGGATATTGCAGCGGGCTGTTCGGAGAGACAATTTTGAAGTTTTGCTTTGGTTTGAGACATAGTCCTAGTGCCATGAAACCTTACACTTATATTCCAGATGGAGTTGATTCTTTCTTGTGTTTGTGCAAATACAATTACTGCAAGTCTCCTTTCCAAACACATCAATAAAAACTGATTTACATGGCTTCAAAGTAACCCCCCCCCCCAAGAACATAGGTCAGAGGCAAAAATACATCAAATACATCCAGTTAGACCTAAATTAGCATTGCCATCACATTTTTTACAGTATCTATGTCAAAATACATTCCATGAGGATACATTTTATGAAACAGAATTGGACAGAACCTACAAATGTGTGGAAATAGTATGTAATGACTGAAAACAGGATAGTGGTCTACTTTTGCTATAGGTAGCTTTCCACTAAATGTTTTCCATAGGCGACAATAGTAACCTTTTACCTGCTCCCACAAAAACTACACATACAAAACTTTTCAAACCTTACTTGTTTATAGAGCCATCCTAGCCCAACAAGTTAATGAGAAAAAATCCACATGTTGTCCGGCTCATTTTCAAGTTACAATCAACCATGTTTGTTGACCTGCTAGAACGGAGTAAATAAAACAAACATTTTTAAAGGTGGGGTGACCATATAAAATCAGCAAAAATTTCTTTGAGCTTGCAGATATATTTATAAAACATGCATCATTTTAGTCCCTTATACCTATCATTTTCTCACATTGAAATAAAACATGGGATATATATCCAATGGAAGCAAGTCTGGTATTTAGAACGCAACTAAAAGCTCTGTCCCAAAGTGATAAAACCCGGTACCTCCAAGTATTTAGTGCAATGCTACCTATACCAAACCCTTATTTTCTTTATGTTGCATCAAAAGAATTGCCAAATAGAAATTTAGGTCATATGTAAAAATATAGTCATGCATAATAAAAGTTCAGTCACACAGAATCTTTCAAGTTTGCGATAAAGTTATCGCTTTCAGATTCAACAATGAAAGCCGAACAAACCATAGTTTTTGAAAAGCGCCAAAGTTTATCTCTTTCTGGAATGGAACCCAGACACCGGCTTGCATCAGTGGTTCTTCTCCAATGTCTTTGGAACAATTCAATCCTAAAATGCAGAGAATTATGCCTAAATAGCACCAATACTCATTTTTATGGCTATTTTCACACCTACACCCCCTATTTAAAGTAAAAATGGCATTTTGAGGATATTTTGAGGACAAAAATGCCAAGAAAATGTTAATAATTGCCTTAATGCCATGAGGAATAGCTGAATATATCTGTCCACATCCTTTTACATGAATACAATGAAATAGAACTTATAACGGATGAGAAAACTTATCCGGATATTGCAGCGGGCTGTTCGGAGAGACAATTTTGAAGTTTTGCTTTGGTTTGAGACATAGTCCTAGTGCCATGAAACCTTACACTTATATTCCAGATGGAGTTGATTCTTTCTTGTGTTTGTGCAAATACAATTACTGCAAGTCTCCTTTCCAAACACATCAATAAAAACTGATTTACATGGCTTCAAAGTAACCCCCCCCCCCCCCAAGAACATAGGTCAGAGGCAAAAATACATCAAATACATCCAGTTAGACCTAAATTAGCATTGCCATCACATTTTTTACAGTATCTATGTCAAAATACATTCCATGAGGATACATTTTATGAAACAGAATTGGACAGAACCTACAAATGTGTGGAAATAGTATGTAATGACTGAAAACAGGATAGTGGTCTACTTTTGTTATAGGTAGCTTTCCACTAAATGTTTTCCATAGGCGACAATAGTAACCTTTTACCTGCTCCCACAAAAACTACACATACAAAACTTTTCAAACCTTACTTGTTTATAGAGCCATCCTAGCCCAACAAGTTAATGAGAAAAAATCCACATGTTGTCCGGCTCATTTTCAAGTTACAATCAACCATGTTTGTTGACCTGCTAGAACGGAGTAAATAAAACAAACATTTTTAAAGGTGGGGTGACCATATAAAATCAGCAAAAATTTCTTTGAGCTTGCAGATATATTTATAAAACATGCATCATTTTAGTCCCTTATACCTATCATTTTCTCACATTGAAATAAAACATGGGATATATATCCAATGGAAGCAAGTCTGGTATTTAGAACGCAACTAAAAGCTCTGTCCCAAAGTGATAAAACCCGGTACCTCCAAGTATTTAGTGCAATGCTACCTATACCAAACCCTTATTTTCTTTATGTTGCATCAAAAGAATTGCCAAATAGAAATTTAGGTCATATGTAAAAATATAGTCATGCATAATAAAAGTTCAGTCACACAGAATCTTTCAAGTTTGCGATAAAGTTATCGCTTTCAGATTCAACAATGAAAGCCGAACAAACCATAGTTTTTGAAAAGCGCCAAAGTTTATCTCTTTCTGGAATGGAACCCAGACACCGGCTTGCATCAGTGGTTCTTCTCCAATGTCTTTGGAACAATTCAATCCTAAAATGCAGAGAATTATGCCTAAATAGCACCAATACTCATTTTTATGGCTATTTTCACACCTACACCCCCTATTTAAAGTAAAAATGGCATTTTGAGGATATTTTGAGGACAAAAATGCCAAGAAAATGTTAATAATTGCCTTAATGCCATGAGGAATAGCTGAATATATCTGTCCACATCCTTTTACATGAATACAATGAAATAGAACTTATAACGGATGAGAAAACTTATCCGGATATTGCAGCGGGCTGTTCGGAGAGACAATTTTGAAGTTTTGCTTTGGTTTGAGACATAGTCCTAGTGCCATGAAACCTTACACTTATATTCCAGATGGAGTTGATTCTTTCTTGTGTTTGTGCAAATACAATTACTGCAAGTCTCCTTTCCAAACACATCAATAAAAACTGATTTACATGGCTTCAAAGTAACCCCCCCCCCCCCCAAGAACATAGGTCAGAGGCAAAAATACATCAAATACATCCAGTTAGACCTAAATTAGCATTGCCATCACATTTTTTACAGTATCTATGTCAAAATACATTCCATGAGGATACATTTTATGAAACAGAATTGGACAGAACCTACAAATGTGTGGAAATAGTATGTAATGACTGAAAACAGGATAGTGGTCTACTTTTGTTATAGGTAGCTTTCCACTAAATGTTTTCCATAGGCGACAATAGTAACCTTTTACCTGCTCCCACAAAAACTACACATACAAAACTTTTCAAACCTTACTTGTTTATAGAGCCATCCTAGCCCAACAAGTTAATGAGAAAAAATCCACATGTTGTCCGGCTCATTTTCAAGTTACAATCAACCATGTTTGTTGACCTGCTAGAACGGAGTAAATAAAACAAACATTTTTAAAGGTGGGGTGACCATATAAAATCAGCAAAAATTTCTTTGAGCTTGCAGATATATTTATAAAACATGCATCATTTTAGTCCCTTATACCTATCATTTTCTCACATTGAAATAAAACATGGGATATATATCCAATGGAAGCAAGTCTGGTATTTAGAACGCAACTAAAAGCTCTGTCCCAAAGTGATAAAACCCGGTACCTCCAAGTATTTAGTGCAATGCTACCTATACCAAACCCTTATTTTCTTTATGTTGCATCAAAAGAATTGCCAAATAGAAATTTAGGTCATATGTAAAAATATAGTCATGCATAATAAAAGTTCAGTCACACAGAATCTTTCAAGTTTGCGATAAAGTTATCGCTTTCAGATTCAACAATGAAAGCCGAACAAACCATAGTTTTTGAAAAGCGCCAAAGTTTATCTCTTTCTGGAATGGAACCCAGACACCGGCTTGCATCAGTGGTTCTTCTCCAATGTCTTTGGAACAATTCAATCCTAAAATGCAGAGAATTATGCCTAAATAGCACCAATACTCATTTTTATGGCTATTTTCACACCTACACCCCCTATTTAAAGTAAAAATGGCATTTTGAGGATATTTTGAGGACAAAAATGCCAAGAAAATGTTAATAATTGCCTTAATGCCATGAGGAATAGCTGAATATATCTGTCCACATCCTTTTACATGAATACAATGAAATAGAACTTATAACGGATGAGAAAACTTATCCGGATATTGCAGCGGGCTGTTCGGAGAGACAATTTTGAAGTTTTGCTTTGGTTTGAGACATAGTCCTAGTGCCATGAAACCTTACACTTATATTCCAGATGGAGTTGATTCTTTCTTGTGTTTGTGCAAATACAATTACTGCAAGTCTCCTTTCCAAACACATCAATAAAAACTGATTTACATGGCTTCAAAGTAACCCCCCCCCCCCCCCAAGAACATAGGTCAGAGGCAAAAATACATCAAATACATCCAGTTAGACCTAAATTAGCATTGCCATCACATTTTTTACAGTATCTATGTCAAAATACATTCCATGAGGATACATTTTATGAAACAGAATTGGACAGAACCTACAAATGTGTGGAAATAGTATGTAATGACTGAAAACAGGATAGTGGTCTACTTTTGTTATAGGTAGCTTTCCACTAAATGTTTTCCATAGGCGACAATAGTAACCTTTTACCTGCTCCCACAAAAACTACACATACAAAACTTTTCAAACCTTACTTGTTTATAGAGCCATCCTAGCCCAACAAGTTAATGAGAAAAAATCCACATGTTGTCCGGCTCATTTTCAAGTTACAATCAACCATGTTTGTTGACCTGCTAGAACGGAGTAAATAAAACAAACATTTTTAAAGGTGGGGTGACCATATAAAATCAGCAAAAATTTCTTTGAGCTTGCAGATATATTTATAAAACATGCATCATTTTAGTCCCTTATACCTATCATTTTCTCACATTGAAATAAAACATGGGATATATATCCAATGGAAGCAAGTCTGGTATTTAGAACGCAACTAAAAGCTCTGTCCCAAAGTGATAAAACCCGGTACCTCCAAGTATTTAGTGCAATGCTACCTATACCAAACCCTTATTTTCTTTATGTTGCATCAAAAGAATTGCCAAATAGAAATTTAGGTCATATGTAAAAATATAGTCATGCATAATAAAAGTTCAGTCACACAGAATCTTTCAAGTTTGCGATAAAGTTATCGCTTTCAGATTCAACAATGAAAGCCGAACAAACCATAGTTTTTGAAAAGCGCCAAAGTTTATCTCTTTCTGGAATGGAACCCAGACACCGGCTTGCATCAGTGGTTCTTCTCCAATGTCTTTGGAACAATTCAATCCTAAAATGCAGAGAATTATGCCTAAATAGCACCAATACTCATTTTTATGGCTATTTTCACACCTACACCCCCTATTTAAAGTAAAAATGGCATTTTGAGGATATTTTGAGGACAAAAATGCCAAGAAAATGTTAATAATTGCCTTAATGCCATGAGGAATAGCTGAATATATCTGTCCACATCCTTTTACATGAATACAATGAAATAGAACTTATAACGGATGAGAAAACTTATCCGGATATTGCAGCGGGCTGTTCGGAGAGACAATTTTGAAGTTTTGCTTGGGTTTGAGACATAGTCCTAGTGCCATGAAACCTTACACTTATATTCCAGATGGAGTTGATTCTTTCTTGTGTTTGTGCAAATACAATTACTGCAAGTCTCCTTTCCAAACACATCAATAAAAACTGATTTACATGGCTTCAAAGTAACCCCCCCCCCCCCAAGAACATAGGTCAGAGGCAAAAATACATCAAATACATCCAGTTAGACCTAAATTAGCATTGCCATCACATTTTTTACAGTATCTATGTCAAAATACATTCCATGAGGATACATTTTATGAAACAGAATTGGACAGAACCTACAAATGTGTGGAAATAGTATGTAATGACTGAAAACAGGATAGTGGTCTACTTTTGCTATAGGTAGCTTTCCACTAAATGTTTTCCATAGGCGACAATAGTAACCTTTTACCTGCTCCCACAAAAACTACACATACAAAACTTTTCAAACCTTACTTGTTTATAGAGCCATCCTAGCCCAACAAGTTAATGAGAAAAAATCCACATGTTGTCCGGCTCATTTTCAAGTTACAATCAACCATGTTTGTTGACCTGCTAGAACGGAGTAAATAAAACAAACATTTTTAAAGGTGGGGTGACCATATAAAATCAGCAAAAATTTCTTTGAGCTTGCAGATATATTTATAAAACATGCATCATTTTAGTCCCTTATACCTATCATTTTCTCACATTGAAATAAAACATGGGATATATATCCAATGGAAGCAAGTCTGGTATTTAGAACGCAACTAAAAGCTCTGTCCCAAAGTGATAAAACCCGGTACCTCCAAGTATTTAGTGCAATGCTACCTATACCAAACCCTTATTTTCTTTATGTTGCATCAAAAGAATTGCCAAATAGAAATTTAGGTCATATGTAAAAATATAGTCATGCATAATAAAAGTTCAGTCACACAGAATCTTTCAAGTTTGCGATAAAGTTATCGCTTTCAGATTCAACAATGAAAGCCGAACAAACCATAGTTTTTGAAAAGCGCCAAAGTTTATCTCTTTCTGGAATGGAACCCAGACACCGGCTTGCATCAGTGGTTCTTCTCCAATGTCTTTGGAACAATTCAATCCTAAAATGCAGAGAATTATGCCTAAATAGCACCAATACTCATTTTTATGGCTATTTTCACACCTACACCCCCTATTTAAAGTAAAAATGGCATTTTGAGGATATTTTGAGGACAAAAATGCCAAGAAAATGTTAATAATTGCCTTAATGCCATGAGGAATAGCTGAATATATCTGTCCACATCCTTTTACATGAATACAATGAAATAGAACTTATAACGGATGAGAAAACTTATCCGGATATTGCAGCGGGCTGTTCGGAGAGACAATTTTGAAGTTTTGCTTTGGTTTGAGACATAGTCCTAGTGCCATGAAACCTTACACTTATATTCCAGATGGAGTTGATTCTTTCTTGTGTTTGTGCAAATACAATTACTGCAAGTCTCCTTTCCAAACACATCAATAAAAACTGATTTACATGGCTTCAAAGTAACCCCCCCCCCCCCAAGAACATAGGTCAGAGGCAAAAATACATCAAATACATCCAGTTAGACCTAAATTAGCATTGCCATCACATTTTTTACAGTATCTATGTCAAAATACATTCCATGAGGATACATTTTATGAAACAGAATTGGACAGAACCTACAAATGTGTGGAAATAGTATGTAATGACTGAAAACAGGATAGTGGTCTACTTTTGTTATAGGTAGCTTTCCACTAAATGTTTTCCATAGGCGACAATAGTAACCTTTTACCTGCTCCCACAAAAACTACACATACAAAACTTTTCAAACCTTACTTGTTTATAGAGCCATCCTAGCCCAACAAGTTAATGAGAAAAAATCCACATGTTGTCCGGCTCATTTTCAAGTTACAATCAACCATGTTTGTTGACCTGCTAGAACGGAGTAAATAAAACAAACATTTTTAAAGGTGGGGTGACCATATAAAATCAGCAAAAATTTCTTTGAGCTTGCAGATATATTTATAAAACATGCATCATTTTAGTCCCTTATACCTATCATTTTCTCACATTGAAATAAAACATGGGATATATATCCAATGGAAGCAAGTCTGGTATTTAGAACGCAACTAAAAGCTCTGTCCCAAAGTGATAAAACCCGGTACCTCCAAGTATTTAGTGCAATGCTACCTATACATCTCAATGTCGAGTAAAAGTCCCACAAAATTGGAAGCAACGTCTCCAAAATGACCCATACAGTGCTGACGGGGACGTTAACCCGCAAATCAAGCAAACAAAAATACACAGTAATAAAACACCCGTTTAAAATAGAGCATATTTTGATGTCTCAAAAGTTATTACTTTTCTGATCAAAATCCTTGATAGTAGTTGTCTAATTTATACCGCAAACATAGGTTTGGGTGCACGTTATTTAAACCGCCCAATGTGCACGTTAGATCCGCATTATTAAGGTTGTTCTAACGAAATAAGGCGCTTCAAACTATGCCTTGAACCACAAAAAGACAAGAAAACGAATGTCGCCGTAAACCCCAGGTTTCTCGATATGAAGTGCGGCTTAGGGGGGTGTTCATTTCACGGACTTGCTCGCGTGATTTATATGTAAACAGTCCAGATCCAGGTGAGACGGCTTCTCATCATACCGCGTGTCACCATAACTATTTTTGATAAACCTCCTATTTTAACCCATTCATTATCAGAAACCCCTAAAGTGGTACCTTGGCAAACAGTGCAGGCCCATATCAGACGCCGCAGAAGGCGGCGTCTGATCAGGGCCCACACTGTTTGCAAAATGTTAAGCCATTTCCCGAATAAATTTTGAAGAAAACACAACATGACACCCCTAACTTTTGAAATGGACTCCTGCTAAATATAAAGTGGAAGATTCCATTTGGTACAAAAAACTGATCGAAATAGATGGAACATATAACTAAAGAAATTCACGGGTGAAAGGATTTAGTGAACTAGGAGCACTGCTCTGCCACAGCTGTCGACTGTGATTTCGATCTGCAACAAACGGTCAGATGAAATCAGTTTAGTAACAGTCGGCTAGTATAAATGAAATATCCTTGAATGGGCCGTAAAGCCCAGTTTCGTCCAATTTGGAAAATTTGCAAGTATCGTAACCTAAATTACTTTAAGGGATAACCTTCAGTCTTTGCAAAATGGCGGGAAAATGTGCTAGGTGATAGCATTCCCCTTAATACGTCATGTTAGCAAGCCCATGTAGTGAACATCCCTATACAACTAACGGTTATTCCGTCACAATTCATACAATAAACCAGTGCTTCAGCTGAAGTGCACGCCCCGCCGGATGCTTTAAGCTTTATGAGTGTTACCATATATGGGTATGGCGGCCATTTTGGCCATGTGACCTGGACCTAAAACGGTTCCCCCAATAAATGCGCCTTATCGTAAGGAGCAAAAATATATCTTATACTTTAGTACTGTATTCTGAATCGTTTACAGGATAAAATGCATTCTCACTTATTCAATACAAAAGCATATGTGTCAAATATTGACCTAGGCACAAAGAAGGTAAAGGTCAACCCAGGGTCACCATTTTAGCAATTTATGATGGGCCTACGTCCCAGATGCTATTTATAAAGTTTCGTGGAAATCTGCCCGGTGGTGCTGGAGAAAACTATTTTTGAAGGGTTTTTACCACGTATGACTTGGCGGCCATTTTGGTCATGTGACCTGGACCCCATGAGCAAATTTTGGTTTCCCCCATCCCATAGAGGCTCCATCTGAAATTTGACTTCAATCGGCCCAACGGTTTCCGAGAAGAAGCAGTTCGAAAATTTTCACATTTTTCGCCTCGGCGAGGCTATACTAAATGGAATGTAATATTTCGCAAGTTCATTGGTTAGATCTCATTGATATCTATCAGTATGCCAAAAAGTGTTTAAATATTCCAACAAAAGCATATGTGTCAAAGTTTTACCTAGGCACAAAGAAGGTCAAGGTCAACCCAGGGTCACCATTTTAGCAATTTGTGATGGGCCTACGTCCCAGATGCTATTTATCAAGTTTCGTGGAAATCTGCCCAGTGGTTCTGGAGAAGACCATTTTTGAAGGGTTTTTACCATATATGGCTCGGCGGCCATTTTGGTCATGTGACCTGGACCCCATGAGTAAATTTTGGTTTCCCCCATCCCATAGAGGCTCCATATGAAATGTGACTTCAATCGGCCCAACGGTTTCCGAGGAGAAGCAGTTCGAAAATTTTCACATTTTTCGCCTCGGCGAGGCTATACTAAATGGAATGTAATATTTCGCAAGTTCATTGGTTAGATCTCATTGATATCTATCAGTATGCCAAAAATTGTTTAAATATTCCAACAAAAGCATATTTGTCAAATACTGACCTAGGCACAAAGAAGGTAAAGGTCAACCCAGGGTCACCATTTTAGCAATTTATGATGAGCCTACGTCCCAGATGCTATTTATCAAGTTTCGTGGAAATCTGCCCAGTGGTTCTGGAGAAAACTATTTTTGAAGGGTTTTTACCATATATGGCTTGGCGGCCATTTTGGTCATGTGACCTGGACCCCATGAGCAAATTTTGGTTTCCCCCATCCCATAGAGATTCCATATGAAATTTGATTTCAATCGGCCCAACGGTTTCCGAGGAGAAGCAGTTCGAAAATTTTCACATTTTTCGCCTCGGCGAGGCTGTACTAAATGGAATGTAATATTTCGCAAGTTCATTGGTTAGATCTCATTGATATCTATCAGTATGCCAAAAATTGTTTAAATATTCCAAGCGGTTAAGTCACTATCACCAATTTTCACAAACGGGTTACGGACGGACAGACTGACAGAATGACAGTATGACACGGTGATTTAAGGGCACTCTTAGAAATCAACCGACTTCAGTCGGTCGCTTTTTCTGCGGGTCGTGCAATTATTGTGGGTATTCATAAGAAGCGTCTCACGACCACCTGCAATCTATTGTTAAAGCAGACATAAGAGGCGAAATGAATTAAAATAAGTACCTCACACGGGGTTGGGTGGAGGGTGAAGGATGGGCTTCTCTTAACGTATTCCTAGCGGCTCATGAAAGGGCGGCAAACAGTATATCATACCCTGCAGAAGGCGGTGTCTGTACAGGGTCTACACGAATAAGATATAATTTAAATATTTTTTTATAAAAATAACATTTAGGTTCGTACAACGAACGATTTATCTCCCAGTGTGACAACTGATTTTTGTTTAAATCATTAAGCTAACAACCCGTGCGACATACTGCATTTTTTTCACATCTCCCGAAAATGGTTATGGATGCCTGTTAGAACGGTTCTAACGACAACCAACAACCTGTGTCTTAAAGCAGAAATATGAAAAAAAGTATACCCCTGTAAACCCAAGTTTTCACTGTATGAAGCTGGGTATAGAGGATTGTTCATTGTGACGAGTACCCACAGCCTATGTCTGCTTTACAGAACTAAGAAAAAAAAGGACCTCAAATCTCATCCCAGTATTACACGTTTCCAAACGTTTCCAATCATGTTAACAAAAAAGAAGTGAAGGCAGTGATCAGGAATCGATACAATTAACCCACAGCTCCTATCAGAGACACCAAATGAAAGACACACAAACATGGACCAACTAGACACTAATGGAAACATCACTAGCGGAAAGTCAGAAGGACTGTTACTTTCCCACAAAATGGCCAATTGGCTATCCAAAGCAAAATAATATTAGCGATACACACACTCAAAGACAACCCATCACAAAAATAAACCGCAACAGAACAAGTCTGTGAAATGAAAACACCATAAACCCCACTTTATAGAGAAAACTGGGGTTTATGGGGTATACATCATTTTTCTTATTTCTTCTCCAACACAAAGGTTGTGGATACTCGTTAGAACCGCCTCAATAATGCGGTTCTAACGAGCGCCCACAACCCATGTTTGCAGTATGAATAAAAAATATAATAGCCATTTTGGAGATATGAAAAATTGCACTATGTGTCACGGGTGTGTTAACATAATGCGAGTTATTCTTCGTGAACTTGTCATTTTTTTATTTTGATTTTTTTTTTGTGTGTGGGTGTGTTGGGGGGGGGGGTGGGGGGGGGCTAGAAAGAAGGCCCCATTTTTGTGGCTTGTTGTATTTATCTGTTTTTGAAGCTTAACCAGTCTGTATACAAAAGAAAAGTTAAGTGGCATGACTCCCATTACGATTTACAGTAGAACTTCGATGGCTCGAACACCAATGGCTCGTTTACCATGGGTGAGTCGAACCCGTTCTTGAACCACTAGGGAAATCCTCGACATACAAAATAGTGAGGGATAATTTAGAAGATTTTCGTCTTTTATCTTGTCCATGTATACTGTGTGTGATGAGGCGATTCTAATGAATACACACAGCATACATTTTCATTATAAAACACAGGAAAGATATCCAAAAGTATATCGTATACCTCCTGGCAATCTCCCTCAGTTGCTTGAACTACCCCTGACTCGAACAGATTTTCGAGGTCCCAAAGGTGTTCTAGCCATTGAAGTTCGACTGTAACAGTGTATTATTCTTACAGGATGGTTTTTGTTTGGATTGGAGTTTAACGGTCATAGGTCATTTTTGAGCCGGTCATTTTACCTATCCACACTTTTCCTGAGCGACTTTTCGACTGGAACTGTAGTAGCTCTATAGTTACTAAAGTTCCTGTCGAACATCGTTAATTTCTACTATAGTGACGCCATTTGACCTTTGACCTCTACCAGAGCTCAACGGAGGTAGGGAGCGCCGTTCCTAGTAGCAAGATGGCGTCTTGTGGCAACGTTCAAAATTTTTAAGGAAACATTTAGTCTCGATTGACCAAAATAAACAATAAACTGCCCTTTTTCACCTATACGTCTTCAACTTGTACTTGTTTTATATTTCTAATTATATCTAAGAGGTGCAGTTGGGTAAAACAGCAAGAAAGGATATGGAAATGAAAATTATGTATGGTTCTCCCATTTTATTTCCATAAATCTGATCAGCCCCCGCCCATCGGGGCTTGAAGAAATAGATGAGCTGCATGATGCTTCCACACAGAGCTGAAACTGACCCGCACACGAGTAGTGGTAAACCTCTTAGAGGATCTAAGCCTGCCAAGGCAATGCGGTGCGATTCGGCCTTCAATGCTTATAAACCCTATTGGTTTGATTGGTTTTATTGCTATGTCATCTCAATGTCGGGTAAAAGTCCCACAAAGTTGGAAGCAACGTCTCCAAAATGACCTTTACAGTGTTGACGGGGACGTTAAACTTCAAATTAATTAAGGCGTAACTATACCAAATTTAATTAAAAAAAAAATTCCATAAATCTGATTGTCTTCTCGTGAATTCCGTAAAATACAGAAGAATATTAAAATCGGTTGCCTGGTCAAGGAGGTAAGTTGAACGGGCCAGACGAACTTCCCATATCACAGGTCCTGGTTTATGAATGTCATTTGACGTGTCACCAGCAACAATTCTGATTCTGACAGTTTGTCACTATTTTCTTTATGCCCCCAACTTTAAAAAAGTTGGGGGGCATATTGCTTCTGGCTTGTCCGTCCGTTCGTCCGTTCGTACGTCACGCTTTCTTGTGCATAGCATATCTTTAGAACCGTGTATGCTAGTGTTTTGAAATTTCATATATGGGTTCCTCATGAAAAAATAGTTGACCCGTATTTTTTTTTCTTGTCCAAATTATCTCCCCTTCTTGAATTATTTCCCCTTTAATTAAATAACATAGAATTCTCGTTAGCAAGATATCTCAAAAAGTATTTGAGCTACAGCCTTGATATTTGGTATAGTGATTGGGACTAAGGAGGAGACTACCTGATTAAATTTTCAACTAATTCGATAAAATTTTGTTAGAGTTATGGCCCTTTGTAATTTTTTGCTACTCAATTGTGTTGCTTTCTGGTGCATAGCATATCTTCAGAACCGTGTATGCTAGTGTTTTGAAATTTCATATATGAGTTCCTCATGAAAAAATAGTTGACCCGTATTTTTTTTCTTGTCCAAATTATCTCCCCTTCTTGAATTATTTCCCCTTTAATTAAAAAACATAGAATTCTCGTTAAGAGTTTCATTGATGATACTTGGTACATGCTTGGAACTAGGAGTGAAATTTTTATGCAGGCATCCATGTTTGACCTTGACCTAGATTTCATGGTTTGGTGACTTTGCGCCTCCACAGGCGCGACATAGCCTTCGGGGGAATTCTTGTTGTATGTTTTTGAGTCTTTAACAATATTTGTTGAATATTTTGCCATCTAAGGACAAGCAAAGGTTGGGGGCATTGTGTTTTACAAACACCATTTCTAGTTTTTCTTTCTTTCTCCTGATACTGTTTTCGGTCGATAACAGGTTTGGGGTGTGGCACAAAAAGTTTTCAACCCCCCCCCCCCAAAAAAAAAAGAGCTTTGTAACACAGCCACCAGCAGATTAAAACTATTTACAAGAAGTCATCGGGGTAAGGAATCCATGCATATCCCCTGCCCAACCCTAGGATATTATATTTTGGCCTTAAACCAACCAACTGTCCAAGAAGAGATAGCTTCGATTGTAAAGCCATTCCAAGTTGCAATTGTCCTGGGGAAAAAAGAACTCTTAAAACCATCCGTGTAAGCATTCGGACGGTGATACTGAACGGGATTGGGCCTGGTTCTCCTACATCCTCCACCAGCTTCAGATAGGTTCCTACGCTTATCTATAGTGGCTAAATTATTGTAGATGTTATAGAATAGAGTCAGAGAAGCCTGCTCACGCCTTTCCTGCCGAGTCGGCCACTGGAGTTCTTCAAGAATTTCTGCAACGTGACTTTGGTTGCGCCAGCGTATACAGGTCCAACGAGCAGCAGTTTTCTTTTAAACTTTGTTCTATTCTGTCAGTCTTCGTTTGATGATAGGGCATCCAAACTGGTGCTGCATATTCAAGCTTGGGGCGGATTAAAGTTTTGTATGTAGCATCATTGGTTTCCCTCTGTGCGAAAGCCAAATTTCTACGAAGGAAACCGGGTGTCTTAGTAGCCTTACTAGTTATCTCATTAATGTGTTGACCCCACTGGAGGTCATCAGTGATTTTAACTCTCCTAAGTATTTAGCAGCAGAACTAGACGACTTACTGGATCAGCAAAACTGCTTCCGCAAGGGTCATCCGTGTGTGATATTGCACTAAAACAAGTTGAATTTCGTCTTCAGTCAAGAATTCTTCAACTGCAGCGTTAAGCATCAAGGAGGCCGCCATGTTTGTTTACTTGACGATCTACTATAGGCATCAGGGGACAGTTTCGCATTTGAGGGTGGACGTTTTTCAAAATATTATAGTAGGAGGGTCAATAATGGCATGGTTGCTCATGGAAATTGTGATATGTGAATATTTTTTGCCAATGTGGGCTTATTTGCTGAGTATCTGTACTTTTATGAAAAAGAATACGAAACTAACACCCCGGCTGTCTGGATGCTGTGCCAGTTCAAGGTGCAGCGGCATATCTGAATTCACGAAGGTAGCTTTGGCACTAAAAAGTAGCTGTTTTTCAAAGAGGATTCCTGAAAAAGTTTACTGTTTATGGTATACTTTTCTGTCTATTTCTTTGAATGTGACTGAGTGTACATGACATTTCAACAGGTGCCAAGTACTGGTGTTTTTGGAGTAAATTCACAGGATCTGTCAAAGTGAGGTGGAGTCATGATTTTTTGTATGTAAAAATTAGTGGGTGGGGTAAGTGAAATGCTGCTGTTGTTAGCCTATGCAAACAGAGAAGTGTTTCTTTGATTTCATGCATGTGTGGAGCAATTTGAAACCAAAACAGAAGTTATCGCTTTCTCCAGGAGTTGTCGATAACGATTCAAAAACTTGGTGTGGCGCGGACAAAAAAGTGCTGCGATTAACTGTCCCCTAATGCCATAGTTGTACATGTAATTGCAGCTGTTCAACCGCAATGATGCGCGCGCATCTAATTAATAAGCCAGCGTCAGAACTATAGTAGCTACTATAGTTCCAGTCGAAAAGGCCCTTATACGTAAACGGTTTACCAGTATAGTGCTCAATTGACAACTGCCGTCCTTGAATCAGCGGAGGGCAGAGAATGACCGTAGAAATAATTTCAAGATCGATCTCCACGAAGGAATGTTGCCGACCCCGGAGGTATCGAACCCGCGTCCTCCTGATCACCAGTCAGATGTGCGTCCGACTGAGCTACCGAGGACGGCTTCATTCTCACAGATCTCCAAAACGGATAATTGTCTGATGGAAATTTCTGATATTTTTCATATTTGATTTGTTTGTTTGTTTGATTTTAGGTTTAACGTCCCCGTTAACACTGTAAATGCCATTTTGGAGACGTTGCTTCCAATTTTGTGGGACTTTTACCCGACATTGAGATGGACATCTAGCGCACAAAAGGCCGTTCTTTTTTGAACTCACATCATAGGTTGTGGGTGCTCGTTAGAACCTACCATTACGATAAGATCGATGCACCATAGTGCATTTTTTATATCTCCAAAATTGCTACTTTTCTGATGAAAATTTGTAATTTTTTATTATTTATACTGCAATTATAGGTTGTGGTGCTCGTCAGATCAGCCATAATCCTCATTGAGACGGTTCTAACGAGTACCCACAACCTATGTCTTGGAGCTGAAAAAGACTTATAATGTATATCCCCGTAAAGCCCCAATTTTGTCTATATAAAGTTGTGTTTAAGGGGTGTTCATTTCACGGACTTGTTTCCGTGATGCAACCTGTGCATTTTGTGTTTTTTTTGTTTGATTTGAGGTTTAACGTCCCCGTCAACACTGCATACGTCATTTTGGAGACAATGCTTCCCATTTGGTGGGACTTTAACCCATCAATCAGATGAAATGGCATCTCAAGCCCTGTCGCCCAATGAAACCAATAGGGTTATAAGCATTGACGGTCCGACACGCACAACTTTGCCTGGGCAGGCTTAGATCCTCTAAGCGGTTTACAAGTACTTTTGTGCGGTAAGATTTCAGCTCTGCATGGAAGCATCATGCAGCCCATCTATTTCTTCAAGCCCCGATGGGCGGGGGCCGACAACCTATGTCTTGGGGGAGAAATAAGAAAAGAAATATATACTCCTTTTTCTCTGTATAAATCACATAAACACGTCCGTGAACTAAAGACTCCCTAAACCCCACTTTATAAAGAGAAAACTGGGGTTTACGAGGGTAAACATTATTTTCTGCTCCAAAACTTAGGTTGTGGATTCTCGTTAGAACCGCCTCAATGAGGCGGTTCTAACGAGCACCCGCAACCGCCTCAATGAGGCGGTTCTAACGAGCACCCGCAACCTATGTTTGAAGTAAAAATAACAAAAATACCACATATTTTCACCAGAAAAGAAGCCATTTTGGAGATGTGAAAAAATGCACTCTGTCGCACGGGTGTGTTATCGTAATGAATTGGGTTTTATGTTGGTGTTGTACACAAACACAAACGCCTTTAATTCATAGTATGGGCTTCAAATCAGCATTTACCACGTAAATGAATACTTTCTCGTAGTTTAAAAGAGAAATTGAAAGTGTAAAAAGGTGTTATGTATCAATGGATCCATTAAAATTTTTAGTTAAGATTGTATCTGTACCGCGCAAAATCCTATGATTCATCGTATTGTAGTTGATGTGGAAAAACCTTCCTGTACTTATCACCTTTCATATAAACAAGAGGAAAACTTTCTTATTCTATAAGATGGATTTTCCATTTTATTCTGTGATTTGTCTGATTTTTTTCCATTTGACTGGGCACCCAGTAGCAACATTCTTAATTTAAAATTGTATACACCGAAACATGAGATATGGTATTCATCTATATAATTTTGACCCCCTTGAACCCAACTTTTATATAGTAAAACTGGATTTTAAGGGGTAACCCTTATAAGCTAACCTGTGCCGAAGGCTCCAGGGGAGCTTATAGTATAGTTTGTCCTCCGTCGTCCGTCCGTCCGTCGTCCGTCCGTACGTCCGTCCGTCCGTCCGTCCACACTTTTGAGCAGCTATATCTCTGTATCCTGCAGGTTGATCTCAATCATTTGTCATCTGTAGCATGCATCTGGTGGGGGCATTGATGACATAAACTTTTTTTTTTCGAAATTGCTCTAAAACTTTGGTTCCTATGGCAACCACAACGTCCCATAGACTTACTATGGGAAAATGGTTGTCATCACCGTAGCGCCTTCAGTTTTAATCGGATCTTTATGAAACTTATATGTAAGGTGGCTGGAGATAAAACCTCGGATGAGTTAAAAATATCGGCCAAGTCGCCCCATATATCATAGAGTTATGTCCCTTTGATTGCTGAAAATGCCTATTTTTGACCTTGTCATCACCGTAGCCCCTTCAATTTTGATCGGATCTTTCTGAAACCTATTTGTATGGTGACTGGGGATAAAGCCTCTGATGAGTTCTAAAACCGGCCAAGTCGGTCAATTTATCATAGAGTTACATCCCTTTGATTGCTGAAAATGCCGATTTTTGACCTTGTCATCACGGTAGCCCCTTCAGTTTTGATCGGATCTTTCTGAAACTTATATGTAAGGTGGCTATGGATAAAACCTCGAACGAGTTCAAATACCGGCCAAGTCTACCCATTTATCATAGAGTTATGTCCCATTGATTGCTGAAAATGCAGATTTTTGACCTTTTCTTCACTGTAGCCCCTTCTGTTTTGATCGGATCTTTCTGAAACTTGCATGTAAGGTGGCTGGAGATAAAAACTTGGACGAGTTCGAAAACCGGCCAAGTCGGCTAATTTATCATAGAGTTACGTCCCTTTGATTGCTGAAAATGTCGATTTTTGACCTTGTCATCACGGTAGCCCCTTTAGTTTTGATCGGATCTTTCTGAAACTTATACGTAAGTTGGCGGGGTATAAAACCGCGAATGGGTTTGAAAACCAGCCAAATCGGCGCAGTTATCATAGAGTTACGTCCCGTTGATTGCTGAAAATGCCGTTTTTTGACCTTGTCACTTGAAAAAAGTAACATATAAGCAAGTCAGGAATAAAAGCTGGAATGAGTTTGAAAACGGGTGAGGTCAGCTGAATTTTTCATACAGTTACATTCTACTGGATTGCAGAAAATGCTAACCATGTCATCACCTTGTCCTCCAATAAATCCTTCAGTAAAGGTTCGCACTTCCTGAAACTTTGAATCTGTTAGCTCAGGTGAGCGATACAGGACCATCTTGGTCCTCTTGTTTTTTTTATTTCTGCTCTATAATATAGGTTGTAGGTATTCGTTAGAACCGCCTCGATGAGGCGGTTCTAACGAGTGCATCGAGGCGGTTCTAACGAGTGCCAACGCTCTATATTTTGAGCAGTAACAAGAAAAAATATCACAATTTATCATCTAAAAATTTTCGATTTTTCTGCGATTAAGTTTACAATGTATTTGTATAGGCGTGTTTTCGTAATGTACTTAGCACTACGGTGCTGATCTGATCGCCTGAATGAACAGAATGATCTGCAGTTAAGTCGTTCGCTAATAGATCAACCGGTCAAACGGCTGGTTAGCTCACCTGAGCTGAGCTTATAGTATTGCATGGCTCCGTTGTCTGTCGTCTGTCTGTCTGTCTGTCTGTGTGTGGAGCATCCATGGGATCGGTGGGGGGGGGGGGGAGGGGAAGGCGGTAAAACTTTATTTGCGCATTGGGGACTACAGCCCATCATAGTTTATTTATAGTGATGACCACAGATGACCTTGACATATTTTGCGCCAAGATCAAATTTGGTCGCATAGAGTTTTAGACGGGAAAACGTACCGATTTTACATCAGGGTTAAATTTGATCATATAGCCTTTTGTATGAGGAAAAGTCAAAACCATGTATGTTTCAGAAACTATTGCAGCTTGTGATCTGGATATTGGTAGATGCAGCTAGCTAAAGGAGTATATTAAACTACATGTGTATTCAAGGTCAAGATCGTTGTTTGACATTGGTCAAATATCACGAAGATATGAAAATTAAAACTTATTTATCACCAGAACAACTAGGCCATTTGAAACAAAATTTCAAAGCCTTTGGGAACAAGGAAATACAAATTAATTGATATTTGTTTGGTCACATGACACATATTGCCACCATGCCCATATAAGGTAAAAACTTTAAGTAATCTTTTTCTGCAGAGCCAGTTGGTTGATTTTCCTGAAATTAGGGCCTCGAGCCAACCATAGTTTGTTCAAATGATGATCCCTAGATGACACGGACCTATTTAAGGCCAAGGTCAATAGGCTTTTATATGGAAAAAAGTCAAAACTGCATAATTTTCGCAAAATTTGTAGATGAGAAAAAATGCCGGTGTTGCACATTTCAGTACTGGTCATGAACAGACTCAATAAAACCGAGTCAGATTTTTTCGTTTATTTGTGTATTCTTTGCTTCCAATGGATCTAACTATTCAGAACTTATTTATCTTCACTGCCGCTGGTGCTGTGCCGTGTGGCGGCCGTATAAAGTCTCCCCGTACATCCATCATAGTGCAGATTATATTTTCTGGTCCTTTGGGATCATTGGGTTCATTTAGAATCATTTTGAAAATAGAGTTCTGCTTAAGCCGGTGCTAGAGGGCGTGGCCGGTGTTACACATTTCAGTACTTGTCATGAACAGACTCAATAAAACCGAGTCTGCTATTTTCGTTTATTTTGTGTATTCTTTGCTTCCAAAGGATCTAACTATTCAGAACTTATTTATCTTCACTGCAGCTGGTGCTGTGCCGTGTGGCGGCTGTAAAAAGTCTCCCCGTACATTCATCATAGTGCAGATTATATTTTCGGGTCCTTTGGGACTATTGGGCTCATTTAGAATCATTTTGAAAATAGAGTTCTGCTTAAGCCGGTGCTAGAGGGCGTGGGCGGTGTTGCACATTTCAGAACTGGTCATGAACGGACTCAATAAAACGGAGTCTGCTATTCTCGTTTATTTTGTGTATTCTTTGCTTCACTCTAAAGCAGGGTTTAAGAAGACTTAAGCAGTAAACTGGTTCCCAACTCATTGTTGTGTTGCAATACGAATATGGCACCAGTACACACTGCTATTTTTAGAATAAAATCAAATGCCACCCCCCCACCCTTTGCATAACTCCTTGTCACCACGATTAATTGAAAGACCGAGCCTGTTTACACACAACCTGTTGTCCCCCTCCCCCACTACCCCTTGTCGGCATGAGTCATTGGTCATTGATAGTTAGACTCATCCTGTTTACTAATTCGCTCCCAACCTCTTGTCATCCCCTCACCCCCGCCCCCCTCCACACACAACTCTTTGTCTCCATGCGTTGTTGATAGTTAAACTGAGCCTGTCCGATTACAATTGTTCAATAAGGATCAGATGAGCGATACATGGTAGTTTGACTCTCATGTTACAGTTCAAAGAGTGCTTTTCAAGTTATTTTATTGATAACATATGGCTTTTGGCGAGCCAAAGTATTCAGGGCTGCTACTGTGAAAATAGCATGTCTATGTTATTTTTTACATTGTGAAAATATCATGCAGCCAGTGTATTTCTTCAAGCCTCTTTGGGCGGGGCGGCCTGTACACCGGTACAGATATCTTTACAAACCTCCGATGGGCCGAACCATAGACAGAGCATCAGGTACCGATACGCATTACATTACAAGTCAGCCTTTACGCTTGGCGATTGCCCCTCCGACAGAATCTGTGCATCTAGAAACGGGTGATTTGGACAGACCATGAAAATCTCCGCATTCCCTTTAGATACCACCAGATGCAAAGAAATGCAAAGCTGTTATTAGCTTAACGATTGGCGGAATGGCATGGTTCCGGTTTGTTGGTCTCTGTACGTCGGGGCAATCTTAGGATACATTCTCGGTAAAAGCGGTATTTCGCAAAAGGTTCATCTTCAACCATACCATCAAATGGATTCAACCTTTGAGGATGATATCAAACTAACAATAATATTAATAATAAATGAATGCTCGTCTTGCATTTATATATATATATATGTATTTGCTAGTTAGAGAGAGAGAGAGAGAGAGAGAGAGAGAGAGAGAGAGAGAGAGAGAGAGAGAGAGAGAGAGAGAGAGAGAGAGAGAGAGAGACCAAATGAATGTTTAATTAATTGTCCAGTAAATCGCAAATATTCTACAGATCACGAAAACAAATGGCAAGACTTCGTCAATGGTAAAATTTGTCTGATCTTTCAGTGCTCACACATCGTTTTATTGTATCACCATTTGGTTCATCAAATCACTTATATACGCACGCACACACAACCGCACGCATATCGCCGTTTGAAGAACTTTCAGATGGCTGCCATGGAGGCCATCTTTGATATCAGGACAGAACGATTTCAGAAATATTGAATTTCCATTTCGCGCTGATGCCTCCCATCAAGTAACAGCCATGGTGACCATCTTGGATATCGGAACATAATCATTAATCGAACAATTCTAAATCTCCATGTGGCCTCGATGCCTCCCAACAAGTATCAGCTCAATCCTACCTATAGTTTTGGAGGAGCTCTCATGAATGTGAAACGTTAACGTCGGATGGACGCATCACGGTCAGACAGATGAACGATGAACCACATGCCAAGGCAAAAGCTGACCTGAGCTGAGATCCAAGTGAATTACTTATATCACAAAAGCCACAGTTGTGATAATGCCAAATAGTTAGTACCTCGGATATGTAAGACCTCCTCGCCCCCCAAACCAATCGAGGCTTCGAGAAAAAAGCTGGTCTCTCACTAGACCGCAATGGATGTAGCAAACACAAAGCTTCTGAATAGGCTTTAAGTTAAGGTGGTCTTACAAGCGGAATTTCACTTTATAATCAATTACCGCATTGAGACGATCAGCAGTCCCACTCAGACGAATAGTCCGGGATTTGAGACCAGATTTCGAAAAATTTAATGCACCCAAAATTCTCACGCTTTATTTGTGCCGTTTCATTGAGATAGGAGCCTAACCTATATGACATGTGATTATTTAGAAAATCTGGTGGGGAAAAGGGGTTGAAAATTCTATGAGTTTACACCCACCCCCATGCGGATGGTATAGTTGGATTGAGTTTAGTTATGTGTAGCTCGCGCTAACATATGAATGTTGATTTATTGCAGCAGCCAAAATATTTGTCAATACTCGAAGACACCAAAATTCATGATATGACGTAATTACATCCGGTGTTATCATAAATTTTGACCATTGAAATTTGACCCCAAAAATTTCGTAAATTTTACACTATTTTCGCGCTAAATAATTTTTAGTACTTTTTAAAACAATTTCTGTTTCGTCAGTATGAAGGACGGTGATTTTTACACGTGCATGTGAAACTTGATGACTCTGTTTCAATCCGGGCATGCACAAGGGACTCCGATACCTATGGACCATTGTACCACTTTTTCCTGTTGTGTCACAGATCGTGATTAAAATTTATATTAAAACAACCATAAACTTAATTATTATACTTGCTGGTCATAGATGTATCATAACAGGGACCGATAGATATATTTTTGAAAAGTTACTGATGGACATTTCCTTCCGGTTTATATTGAGTGATGGGAATATAAATCACCAAGCATATTTGTCAGCGGGTGAACTGGCAAGTGATTCTCTAAACTGGTGACTTGAAACAATCAACATTTAATGAATACATTGTATATTTCAAGAATCATCATCCAAAGTTTCCGGTTTGTGCTGAAGACTCCCTAAGTAACATCGACATTATTATATTTTAAACACGTAAATGTTACTAGCCACTTGAAATCTTACTGGGTACATTATTTTCTGTTAAGTCGCACGACTAAAAATAAATTGTACCCGAGGTTTAATGTAAAGCCATCCCTTAAACATTCTTCTATCTTCCCTTTTCCCAGAGTTGTGGTATAACCTGTAAACGTGCATCTTAAGATGTCACCTGCACTTACTTTCTACCATTTTGTTGGGCAACCTGCCTACGATAGCCTTGTCCCTCTATTCACCATTAGCTCTTAATCATCCTGTGTCTCTTGTCACACACTGGTTAATCTGTTCTTCATCTCCTTTATTACTACTTCCTTTTTCTGACATTTGTCCCATATATTGATTGTTTTGGGTTTAAAGGCACGTCACCCCTTGTTGGTCATTTTGTCCTCTCTCCAGAGAAAGGGAGAAAAGCGACAGAAGAGATAGTTGAGCAGATGCAAGTGAGGGGCAGAGAAGAAATGGGAAAATGGAAAAGCAGAAACAGAAGAAATAACTGTTTCCCCTTTTACCCATAACTGCTGGAAGAACAGCAGGTCTTGTCCAGCTGTAAGCCACTATCAGCTGGACGCCCTATTGACGCAAGATACACGTCACCTTTGCCTCACCCAACCACCCCAATTTTCCCATATAGATTGGCCAAAAAGGCCTTCTATGACAAGCCATCAGGAGTTATCACGTTTGAAAAACAGAGTGTATGCAATGAGCAGGAATCTATACAAATTATCTCGCACCTCCCATTCAAAACACCAAAATGAAAACGTCATGGATGGAAAGTAGAAGAAAACAAAGATCAGGAATTGATACAATTAACTTACTCCATCCATAAAAGACACCAAAGGGAAAGGAATACAAACATTAAGCGACCAGACCATAATGGAAACCTAAACAAAGGAAGGCCATATGGACAGTTACTTTCCCACAAAATGGCCATATGGGCATCCAAAATTAAAAGACACAAGTGATACACACAGTAAGTAACAAACAACAACATAAATAAATCGCCACAGAAGAGCCGCCTTGGAACGGTCAGTGGAAGATTTCCACTGGGGGGCTTAAATCGATTTTACGTGGCCACAATCCTCGCCCTTACTTCCGTCGCGATTTAGACAAAAAATTTGTTCAGTCCGCATGAAGGCCTCCTAACTCATCAGTGCAACATCTCCGTGAACACAGAAATCAAAGAACCACAGAGGTGAGACAACGGTGAGGACTCGACAGCAAGAAACCACTGAAATGCTGGAGCAAAAGAAAACCAACAGTTAGACTCCGATGAGCCCGACCAGAGACAGAGCATCAGGCACCAACCAACATTATCTCTTTAATTTTCAATAAGCCTTTACGTTGGAGCCGTCATAGAATCTGAGGCCTGACCCACCGGCGTGCAATTAAAGAGGGAAGCAAAGTTGCCAAC
This sequence comes from Lucinisca nassula, assembly GCA_963580285.1. NCBI lineage: Eukaryota > Metazoa > Mollusca > Bivalvia > Lucinida > Lucinidae > Lucinisca > Lucinisca nassula. The sequence continues at coordinate 110,773,958 of OY757021.1, forward strand.
CGTGATTGGGTTAACTACCATGCATGCAGTCTGTCGTATAATATCCATGTTGTACCCAATCTTTTTATATCGAAGAATGATTTTACGAAATTGGGTGCTGAAGTCATTGCGGTTATATATTTTTCTGAATTTATATACTAAGTCACCATAAAATTCGGGTTCCGATAGACCTTGTTGCAGAAGAGATTTAAGTCCAATATTGAATTTTGAAATTAAATCAGAATGGCGTCTATAAAATTTTGAAAAGGCTTTGCGTAGTTTATGGTACCGATAACCCTGATTAAGGAGTTTAGCCGTTAATAATTTATTACGAGTGTTGAAGTCAGTTACATGACTACACACTCTAGCAAATCGAATTAATTGCGAAATATAAACGCCATAGGATGGCGCACGAGGAACATCACCATCCAAAAAAGGAAAATTTACAATCTCAAAATCAAAGTCATCGCGTTTATCATAAATTTTGCCAGAATGACAGTTATCTCCCCACATGACCGAACGGCTATCCAAAATAAAAAAAAGCATTAGCAATACATACATCTTAAGGACTAACTGTGAAAATAAAATAAAAAACACAAAAAAAGGATCGACGACGGGGTCAGTAAAAAGCTTTACGGGGACGGGGTGGGGTTAGACACTTTAATAGATTTTAGATGGTCACACTACTCGCCCTTGATTGTCGTGGTTAAAACCGATTAAGCTGTTCACTCTGCATGATGAAGTTCTAGCTCATCAGTGCAACATCTCCGAAAACAGAAAATCAAACGACTAAAAAGATGAAACAACGATGAGAGCTCAACAGCATGAAATAGCTAGAATTCTGCAGCAAAGGAAACCAAACAATTAGGCTCCGGTTAACCCTAGCAGAGGCAGAGCATCAGACACCTACCTTCAGGCGTTCTGGCGGAAATGCGTTCGTACATATGAAAGGAACTAGGCGGGCGGGATAATTTACTTGAGGTTGAAACCTAATATGTCAGATATATTGAACAGTGAACAGGGACGATGTTTGGCATAATAAATGTTACGATTCCTACGTAAATCAAGCTTCTTCTCTTCACCTTTGTCAAGAAGGGTGGGAACATAGGATTCAACACCGACCCTCGACTGAACTTTTCTGCATCTTCATGTAACTTGGTGACCTCAATTTGCGCATGATTGCCAAAAGATCGACCAAAACCAGAGTCATTCAATCAGCAAATAAGCTGGAGTATATCAAATCTGCAGCTGGAGAATTAGTTGCCGATATTTAAATTTAGTAGAGTATCTTTTTTGCAGCAAATTAATGTTAAAAACCAAAACAATAAACCTCTAAAACATTTAAGTAAAATCGTTCCACCAAATTCTGTTTTGTTGATTTGAGGTTTAACGTCCTCGTCAACACTTTAAAGGTCATTTTGGACGTTGCTTCCAATTTTGTGGGACTTTTACCCGACATTGAGATGAAATGACTTCTCAAGCCCTGTCGCCCAATGAAACCAATATTAGCATGGACGGTCCGCCTCGCACCATAGTCAGCTTTGCACCATCTTAGGGCTAGAGTCCAAAATGCTGCATACCAAGGTCTTGTACTCGTATTTCTTGAGATGCAAATTTAAAATCACTTTTGGCCGTTTATTGGTGTGACGATCACACAGATCCCTCTGACAAACTTGGATTTCTCGACCGCACTGATGCAGTATATGTAATTTGGTATCAGTTAGCCCAGTAGTTTTAGAAAAATTAAAAACTATTTAATCTTATGGCCACAGGATCATTAAGCTAATTGCAAATATCAACTATGATGTCATAAGCTGCAACAGAACCAGAAAACCCTGTCTTTTCCATACAATATCCTAAGTGACCGAATGTGACCTTGACGTAAGAAAGGTCAAGGTCAATGAAATGTCATCATTTGAACAAATTCGATAGGGCCCGGGTCCCATATTTTGTATACCAAGTTTCAAGGTCATCGGTCGATTGGTTCCTGAGAAGGCGATTTTCAAAGGTTTTTACCATATATGGGCATGGCGGACATTTTGGTCATGTGACCCAGATATTCAGAATATATGTTTGTTCTTTCACCCCATGGCGGCTTCACATATAATTTGGTTCCAGTTGGCCTTGTAGTTTCAGAGGAGATGCCGTTTGGAATTGTTTGGATGCTTAAATGAGAAAGAGGGTAGGAACATTTATCTCCCCTTTTTATGTCTTTTTCCCCACTTTTTTTATTTTCTAACTCCATTTTCAAGATGCTGAGAGACCTCTAAATAAATTCGAATCATAGTTAAGTGTGAGAAAGTAAGGTGCATTAAACTCCTTAAATACGCGTGCTACGAATTTCAAATCCCCGACTAAAGTTTGTAAGACTTGGTATCGTGACATTTTGTCGTTTCGACTGTGTCCATAGCTCTCAGATGAAATATGATGAATGTACAATTATTTTAGAGGTATCTGTCAACGGATATCGCATAATACCATGTTTGAAATACGTTTTGTGTTCCTTTTTATGTCACAAATTTCATTAAGCGCCATGATATGGCAGTTAATTGACCTCAAGATTATATTGCCTGCCTATAAATTTGATGGTTTTTGCAAGTGTTATTCAAACCATTATTATATCAAGAGTTGCGTCATTCTGGAAAACTAATTAATTATTTATCGTTTTGCCGTTAGAAAATAGATAATCATATTTCGGCGTATAGTATTTCATTATATGAATTACGTCGATCATTGAGCTGAAAAAATAATGACAAAAATGGTACAGAATTTTTAGTGGCTACTTAAAAAACTAATGAACGATGATCTGCTCTATAAATTGGTCGAAAGATATATGTTCATACATATATTTGTCATATTACCATTGCCGGCGAACATAAAAAATGCAATACAATAAGACCTTTGTAATCAGCTTCAACTCACATTACAGTAACAAATCCCTATGCTAAAATAACGTTTGTCATATCGCTAGCACAAGCACTTGCGATTTTGTTCTAATTTCCTCTCAAAACATAGGCTTTGGGTGTCCGTTTGAACCGCCTCACTGCGACGGTTCTCACAAGTACCCACAATATATACCTTGGGGCAGAAATGAGAAAAACGGTATATATTACAATGATCTTTTCCCGTAAATACGCTGGGTTTGCAAGTGTCTCTATTTCACAGACTTGATAACAAGATGCGCGCCAGTCTTTTGATCAAGTTCTGGGACCAGTTGTTCAAAACTAACAATGTCGTTAGTTAACGTAATGTTAAAACATTGATCATTATATACAGCAAATAACCAATACTTTTGCTTAATAAATGTGAGTAGCTTTTGCTTTTGCCATATGGCCATTTTGTGGGAAAGTAACTGTCCTTATGGCCTTCCTTTGTTTAGGTTTCCATTATGGTCTGGTCGCTTAATGTTTGTATATCTTTCCCATTGGTGTCTTTTATGGGTGGAGTAAGTTAATTGTATCAATTCCTGATCTTTGTTTTACTTCTTCTTCACATTTTTTCGACAAAAATATCTATGTTTTAGATACTGTGCTTGATAGAACAGTTAACGTTTTGACCACTTATGAGCTCGTTAAGCTAGCGATGCTTTCATTACGAATAATTATATAATAATATTATATATAATTTTTACCCCCTTAAACCCTACTTTTATAAAGTAAAATTAGGGTTTCGGGGGTATACCTTATTTTTCTTATTTCAGCTCTAAAATATCTACATAAAGTACCCACAATCTATATTTTGAGCAGAAATAAGAAAAATATCACAATTTTTCATCTTAAAATTTTCATTTTTTTTCGGCGAAAAAGGTGGCAATGTATTTGTATTGGCGTGTTTGCGTAATGGAACAACTGGGTCCTGATCAGTCTTCGCTTGATGCACATAATAGCCTACATTGCTAATACATTCCTAGTGAAGTCTCTTGCGAAATCAGACTTTGCGCATGCACAGGCTGATATTAGTCTTTGCTTGTCGCACGTGTCCATCTTCAGGTGTTTGTTTTATTTTCCTGTTTAAAAATAGCACTTATTGAATGTAACCGAAAGCGTAATGTAATCCTGATTTTACTGTCGATGAACAATATTCAGTGACATTCTGAAACATGACGTATGATCTTAGCATTGTGTTATCGGGCATGCACACACAGCAAACGTTAAGATCAGCCTAGTCACCAGCTGTGCGTTATATTGTTTTTTTTTGGAGCTAAAACAACATGCAATCAAGGATTGCGCAGACAAATCTCCAACAACCGTAGATTCGTATTCCCATGAATTCCCGCTGCTCATTACATACAAGTCTTACAAGAGAACGCCAACAATAATCAGGAATCAGCATAATTACCCAACGCGCTAGCCCAAAGTTCCAAAGGGAAAAGAAACAACAGTATAAAGCTTTGCCATAAAGAATTAGCCAGAAGGACAGTAACTGTTCCACAAAATGGACAAACGGATATCTAAATAGATATTAGCAATATGAACGATAATAAAAGCATTACGAAAACACGCCTATACTAATACATTGTAAACTTCACCTCCGAAAAAACGTTTTTTTTAGATGAGAAGTTGTGATATTTTTCTTATTTCTGCTCAAAATATCGATTGTGTGTACTCGTTAGAACCGCCTCATCGAAGCAGTTTTAGCGAGTACCCACAATCTATATTTTAGAGCAGAAATGAGAAAAACAAGGTTTACCCATGTAAACCCCAGTTTTCTTATATAAAAATGGGATTGAAGGTGGTCAAAATTATATAGGGGTGTTTTCGTCATGATAAACCACTACAGAAGAACCGTCTTTGAACGGAACGTTGAGTAGTTGTTACTTTGGGCTTAATGCAATCTTCGCCCTTGACTCTGTCGGGTTAAGACAGAACCGTATTTGAACGGAACGCTCAGTATTTTTTTTACTTTGGTCGTAAATCGATTTCCTTTCTACAATCCTCGTCCTTGGCTCTGTCGGGTTTAGACAGATCTTTTTTCAGTCCTAGAAAAAGGTCTGTTTGAACAGCGAAGACACAGATTAACCAGTATATCATCCAGTCTGGACAAAGTCATCGCTTATTGCTCTTTAGGTCACCCAGGGTCAACAGAAGTCCGGTGAAGAAGCAGATCAGCCTGCGTGGATATATAGTGTGATCTGAGTCTTCAATGGATATGAACTCTGATTTGAGTCTTCAAGTTGGCTGGTCTCACCAATAACAAAACACGCCTATTCAAGTACACTATAATTTTTACAGCCAAACAGAAAGTCGGATAAAAATGTCTGATAACCAGTGCTTCAGCTGAAGTGCACGACCCGCCGGATGCTTTTAGCTTTATGAGTGTTACCATATATGGGTATGGCGGCCATTTTGGTCATGTGACCTGGACATAAAACGGTTCCCCCAATAAATGCGCCTTATCGTAAGGAGCAAAAATATATCTTATACTTTAGTACTGTATTCTGAATCGTTTGCAGGATAAAATCCAACACAAAAGCATATGTGTCAAAGTTTGACCTAGGCACAAAGAAGGTCAAGGTCAACCCAGGGTCACCATTTTAGCAATTTATGATGGGCCTACGTTCCAGATGCTATTTATCAAGTTTCGTGGAAATCTGCACAGTGGTTCTGGAGAAGACTATTTTTGAAGGGTTTTTACCAAATATTGCTTGGCGGCCATTTTGGTCATGTGACCTGGACCCCATGAGGAAATTTTGGTTTCCCCCATCCCGTAGAGGCTCCATATGAAATTTGACTTCAATCGGCCCAACGATTTCCGAGGAGAAGCAGTTCGAAAATTTTCACATTTTTCGCCTCGGCGAGGCTGTACTAAATGGAATGTAATATTTCGCAAGTTCATTGATAAGATCTCATTGATATTTATCAGTATGCCAAAAATTGTTTAAATATTCCAAGCGGTTAAGTCACTATCACCAATTTTCACAAACGGGTTACGGACGGACAGATAGACAGACCATATATGGCTTGGCGGCCATTTTGGTCATGTGTCCTAGACCCCATGAGCAATTTTTGGTTTCCCCCATCCCATAGAGGCTCCATATGAAATTTGATTTCAATCGGCCCAACGGTTTCCGAGGAGAAGCAGTTCGAAAATTTTCACATTTTTCGCCTCGGCGAAGCTATACTAAATGGAATGTAATATTTCGCAAGTTCATTGGTTAGATCTCATTGATATCTATCAGTATGCCAAAAATTGTTTAAATATTCCAAGCGGTTAAGTCACTATCACCAATTTTCACAAACGGGTTACGGACGGACAGACAGACAAACCATATATGGCTTGGCGGCCATTTTGGTCATGTGACCTTGACCCCATGAGCAAATTTTGGTTTCCCCCATCCCATAGAGGCTCCATATGAAATTTGACTTCAATCGGCTCAACGGTTTCCGAGGAGAAGCAGTTCAAAAATGTTCGAAAAATTTCACATTTTTCGCCTCGGCGAGGCTATACTAAATGGAATGTAATATTTCGTAAGTTCATTGGTTAGACCTCATTGATATCTATCAGTATGCCGAAAATTGTTTAAATATTCCAAGCGGTTAAGTCACTATCACCAATTTTCACAAACGGGTTACGGACGGACCCAAAGAAGGTCAAGGTCAACCCAGGGTCACCATTTTAGCAATTTATGATAGGCCTACATCCCAGATGCTATTTATCAAGTTTCGTGGAAATTTGCCCAGTGGTTCTGGAGAAGACTATTTTTGAAGGGTTTTTACCATATATGGCTTGGCGGCCATTTTGGTCATGTGACCTGGACCCCATGAGCAAATTTTGGTTTCCCTATCCCATAGAGGCTCCATATGAAATTTGACTTCAATCGGCCCAACGGTTTCCGAGGAGAAGCAGTTCGAAAATTTTCACATTTTTCGCCTCGGCGAGGCTATACTAAATGGAATGTAATATTTCGCAAGTTCATTGGTTAGATCTCATTGATATCTATCAGTATGCCAAAACTGTTTAAATATTCCAAGCGGTTAAGTCACTATCACCAATTTTCACTTACGGGTTACGGACGGACAGACAGACAAACCATATATGGCTTGGCGGCCATTTTGGTCATGTGACCTTGACCCCATGAGCAAATTTTGGTTTCCCCCATCCCATAGAGGCTCCATATGAAATTTGACTTCAATCGGCCCAACGGTTTCCGAGGAGAAGCAGTTCAAAAATGTTCGAAAATTTTCACATTTTTCGCCTCGGCGAGGCTATACTAAATGGAATGTAATATTTCGTAAGTTCATTGGTTAGATCTAATTGATATCTATCAGTATGCCAAAAATCGTTTAAATATTCCAAGCGGTTAAGTCACTATCACCAATTTTCACAAACGGGTTACGGACGGACAGACAGAATGACAGACTGACAGACTGACAGAATTACAGAATGACAGAATGACAGAATGACCCGGTGATTTTAGGGCACTCTTAGAAAAAACCGACTTCAGTCGGTTGCTTTTTCTGCGGGTCGTGCAATTTTCATATTTCTGCTCAAATTGTGGAAACCGTTAGAACCGCCTCGCCGAGGCGGTTCTAACGAATACCCACAATTTATGTATTGGAGCATAAATAAGAAAACAAACTCCTGTAAAACCCAGTTTTACCATATAAAAGTGGGGTTAAGGGGGTTAAATTCATGTAGGCGTGTCTTCATGACGCCGATCCAATTGTAGAGAGACTCCTAGTAGGTCTCCCGATTCTAATTTTCCAAACGTGTATAAGCTTATAAAAAAGCATGTGTCTACACTAAGCACACATTAATTGGTGTAGCTATGACAAGCCAAGTGCACAATAAATCTTTAAACCACAGTTTGAACTTGAAACCCCAGTATGAAGTTTTCAAACCACGGTTTGAAAGAAAACACTTACTCTGTAGCCAATTATTCTGTAGGTATTATGTGTACATTTTATTAGAATGTAAGAGACTTTGAGAAACATTTGAAGGCAAAGAAAATTGCATTCACTGATTCCAGGTAAATGGATTCTTCACATCACGGGAATAAGTCCGTGAAATGAACGTCCCCCTAAACCCCACTTTATATAGAGAAACTGGGGTTCATAAAGGTATACATTATTTTTCTTATTTCTGCTCTAAGACATAGTTTGTGGGTACGAGCACCCACAACCTATATTTGGAGTAACAATAAGAAACTATATCACAATTTTTATGAGGAAAATCACCATTTTGGAGATATGAAAGAATGCATTGTTTCGCACGGATGTTTAATCGTAATGACCTTTTCTATCTTAAGCAACATAACAGACCAGCGACTATTTTATTGTGCTTTCTACATGTGAAAAACGTGATTTTTGAGGCAACACTACATACACTGTCAGTGTTAGATCATATGAGATTTACTTGCCCTTTAGTCTCACTTTGACGTATATTTCGGAAACCGTTGTTCAATGGACAGTGGATTCATTTATGAGAGTATCTTCATCAAGCTTGCAGTCAACGAAAACATTTAGGCATTAAATCTCAAATTGAAATTTTGACCAATTTTGACAAGGCATAAAAGTTACCCGCCCTTGTGCGTTTCAAAGCCACAGGAAATGTTGCATAGATGATAGCGACTGATTTTTGATGAAATATTCATACGAGGACTGTTCAAATATGAATGCAAGTAGAACGTTTTCTCATGCACTAATACGAACATCACCTGGAAATAAATATCACAGCGTAGAAAAACATTTTGCCTATACATTGATACCAAACCTGTTAAAATCCGCCGACTTTAGCCATGTATATCGTTCAATAAACACTGTCTACTCTTGTATACTAATACAAAACATGGTTGGAAGAAGGTCAGAGTACGCCGTTGAAATACGGTCCTATATTAAGAATCGTTGTATTCTTGGTATACCGTGCAAAACCATTTTTGATGAAATATGTTCGGTTTATGGACAAAATGAAATGTCTTTTCCGACAGTTTTTCGTTGGTGTAAAAAATTAAGCTGTGGGCTAGGCTCAACAGAAGATGCACAACATGATCTTCGGCCGAAAAGAGCAACATCTGCCAAGATTGTTGCTAGAGTGAAAGAAATAGTTGCTACCGATGCACGATACACCACTAGGCAAATAGCTAGTATGGTTGGCATCTCATTAGGAGCAGCTCATCCAATTCTGAAACGGGATTTGAAAATGAGAAAGATCTGTGCTAGATAGATTCCCAATCTGTTGACAGATGAGCAGAAAAAGGCACGCGTTCAGTGCGCCAAGAAGTGGCTTAAAAAGTTTCCAAATTTAAATGCACGGTCTTTCGCTAATGTCGTCACAGGTGACGAGACATGGGTTAGCTTTTTTGAGCCAAAACGAAAGATTCAGAACAAAATATGGGCAACAAACTATTGCAAAAGACCATGCATTGCAAAGCAGACCATGAGCGTCAAGAAGGTAATGTATGCCATATTCTTTTCAAATCAGGGCCCTGCTATTCAGGTTGCTGTGCCTAAAGGCAAATTTGTAAATGCGAAGTTTTACAAGAATAAAGTTCTTCGAAAATTGAAGAAATATTTCAAAGAACGAAGACCCGCAACTGGTTTGGCCAATGTCAGATTGCTACATGACAATGCGTCATCGCACAATGCGTTCATTGTGCAAGACTATCTGAAGCAGGAAAAGGTTGTTGAACTCCCTCACCCCCGAATTCCCCTGACCTTTCCCCGTGTGACTTGTTTTTGTTCCCGCGGCAGAAGAAATACCTTTCAGGTCGAAAATTTGTACAGCGCAAACACCTCGGTTCTGCAATATTCCAGTGCCTTCATAGTATACCTGGAAAAGATTACCAAAATGCATTCAATGATTGGATCAGAAGACTGAAAGTTTGTATATCTGTTAAAGGGGAATACTTTGAGGGGACAAAATAAATGTTTCATCGAAATCTATTACGGAATCATTTTTATGTGCTTAGTTGTATTCATATTTGAACAGTCCTCGTAAGATTCAATGACGGCTCCAGCGTAAAATCTCACTTAAATTTTAGGTGATGTCGGTTGGTACCTGATGCTCTGCCTCTGGTCGGGTCAACGGGAATCTAACTGGTGGTTTTCGCTTGCTCCAGCATTTCAGTTATTTCATGAGGTTGAATCCTCATCGTTGTATCATCTCTATAGTCGTTTGATTGTTATGTTCTCGGGGGTGTACTACTGTTGAGTTAGAAGCCTCCGTGGTGCAGTGGTTACTCTACTCTCCTTGTAAACCAGGGATGGCAGGATCGATCCCGGGCTTCTCCAGACTTTCGGATGAGTCTTTAAACCGAGGTCCGGCTCAGTATGACCTTAGTTGTTGGTGGGACGTAAAACTAAAACTCACTCACTCACTACTGTTGAGTTAGAAATCCTCCATGTGGACTGAACAAATCATTTGTCTAAACCACGACAGAACCAAGGGCGAGGATTGTGGCCACATAAAATCGATTTAACCGACCCCCTCCACCCCACCCCCCAAGCCTCCCAGTGACATACATTTTACTGACAGTTGCAAGGCCATTCTTCTGTTTTGTTATTGTTATAGTTCGTCATTCTCTGTGTGTATTGCTTATATCTTTACATCATGAAAACACCCCTATATAATTTTGACCCCCTTGAACCCCACTTTTATATAGCAAAACTGGGGTTTACAGGGGTATACCTTATTTTTCTAATTTCTGCTCTAAAATATAGATTGTGGGTACTCGTTAGAACCGCCTCGATGAGGCGGTTCTAACGAGTGCCCAAAATCTTTGTTTGGAGCAGAAATAATAAAAAAAATCACAATTTTCCATCATAAAATTTACATTTTTTCGGCGATAAAGGTTGCAATGTATTTGTATAGGCGTGTTTGCGTAATGATTTTGGATAACTGTTGGACAATTTTGTGGGAAAGTAAAAGTCCTTTTGGCTTTCCGTTTGTAAGGTTTTCGTTAAGGTTCAGTTATTTAATGTTCGTGTTTTCCCCTTTGGTGTCTCTGATGGGAGGTGGGGGTAATTGTATCTATTCCTGATCATTGCATTCACTTCTATTTTGCCATAAAATCTTAGTCATGCTCCATTTTCGGATAGATTGGACTAGTCACACGAGAGTTACTTGCCCTTTAGTATTCCATAGACATATTGTAGGGAAAATATCTGGGTGATAGGAACTTTACTTAATATTTGATCGAATCCTCATAAAAAAGTGTAGGTACACAGAACAGCCATCAAATAATGGGCAGGTTTGACTTGGTGGCAGATCAGATCATTCACATGAAAGTCACATGCCCTATAGTCTCCTATAGGTTGATTGATTTTTTGTGTTCACGGAGATGTTGCACCGGTCAGCAAAGAGGCCATCATGCGGACTGAACAAATAATTTGTCTAAATCGCGACGGAAATAAGGGCGAGGATTGTGGCCACGTTAAATCGATTTAAGCCCCCCCCCACCTCCCAACACCCCCAGTGGAATTCGTTTCACTGACCGTTCCAAGGCGGTTCTTATGTCGCGGTTTATTTTTGTTATGGTTTGTCTTCGCGTGTTTGTATCGATTATTATATTTTGTTTTGGATAGCCAATTGGCCATTTTGTGGGAAAGAAACTGTCCTTTTGGCTTTCCGCTATTGATATTTCCATTAGGGTCTGTTGTTTCGTGTTTGTGTTTCTTTCCCTTTGGTGTCTCTGATGGGAGCTGTGGATTAATTGTATCGATTCCTGATCATTGCCTTCCCTTCTATTGTTTTATAATGGGGAACAGGTAGTCTAAGAGACAGTGATTTTATTTTGGATAGAAACATTATCAAACTTGAAGCTAATGAGGACAGGATTTCCTCCCAAACAGAAATCAGAAATTGTCGAACAGGGGCTGAGCATCAGGTACTAACCAGAATTACCTAATATATAAACTGTAAGTAAGTTCTGAATAGTTAGATCCTTTGTAAAGAACACAAATAATACACCAAATAAACGAAAATAACAGACCCGATTTTACTGAGTCTTAAAATATAAAATGAAAAAGTAAACGTTTACGCTGGAGTCGTCATAGAATCTGAGGCCCGAACCGCCAGCGTGCAGGTCAAGAGGGAAGCAAGGTTATCAACCGTGATTGGATTAACTACTATGCATGCGGTCTGTCGTGTAACAGTTATATTGCACCCAGTCCTTTTATATCGAAGAATGATTTTACGAAATTTGGTACTGAAATCATTGCGAGTATATATTTTTTCTGAATGTATATACTAAGTCACTGTGGAATTCGGGTTCCGGTAGGCCTTGTTGCATAAGAGATTCGAGTCCAACATTGGATTTAGAAGCTAGAATTGGGTGACGTCTGTAATACTTAGAAAGGCTTTTCGTAGTTAATGTTACCGATAATCCTGATTAAGAAGTTTAGCAGTTAACAATTTATTACGAGTGTTGAAATCATATACATGACTAAACACTCTGGAAAGCCGAATTAAATGCGACATATGAATACCGTAGGATGTCGCACGAGGAGCATCACCATTCAAGAAGGGACAATTTACAATATCAAAATCATTACAAGTATCATAAACTTTGCAGGAAACAGACCAATCTACATAGATAACTGTACTTTCCAAAAACGGGGCTTCGATATCAGAATAATTTGTTTTATTTTTCTGAAGTTCTGGAGAGTACATTTGACTAATCAAACCATCAAAGTAGGTACTATTAATATTTAATAAATCATCCAAATATCTAGACATCGAGCTAAAAGCTTCAATAATTTCAGATTGGTTATCAACAGAAATGGACATCATGAAGTCTTTTTCATAACAAAACAAGAACAGATTAGTCACACGAGGTACGCGATTCGTACCCATCGAAAGTCCGATATTTTTTCCAAATAACTTAGTACCAAATCTTATATAAATATTGTCAATAAAAAAGGTGAGAGCTTCACACACTTTCTGACATGACCATAGTGTGTAATTTTTAAGCTTTACAGAAGTGAATAACAGGAACCTCTATATGGAATTTCCATTCAATTATATCATTAAGTTTTTCTTTTAAAGACTATGAGGAAATGTAGTGTAAAGCCTAAAAAGATCATAAGTAGATTTGCCGAAAGAAAGAAAACGCCTGAATTTTAAATTGTTTTAATATGTTCTAAAACGGGTTATCCTTTGGAAGCTAGGAATACACCACAGAAGTGAAAAATATGGAGTGTACATGTTTTCTGGGCCAGACTAGCTAGTTTCGGCCAATTAGGCCTCATCAGTGACCCTCAGATATTTTCAAAATTCCAAAATGGAATCAATAATCCCAAAGGACAAGAAAATATAATCTACACTATGATGTAGGGCAGGGAGACGTTTTACCGCCGCCACACATTCCCACATACTAGCTGTAGTGAAGTTAAATATGTTCTATAAACGGGTTATCCTTTGGAAGCAAGGAATACACCACGGAAGTGAAAAATATGGAGTGTACATGTTGTCTGGGCCAGACTAGCTAGTTTCGGCCAATTAGGCCTCATCAGTGACCCTCAGATATTTTCAAAATTCCACAATGGAATCAATGATCCCAAAGGACAAGAAAATATAATTTACACTATGATGTAGGGCAGGGAGACGTTTTACCGCCGCCACACATTCCCACACACCAGCTGTAGTGAAGTTAAATATGTTCTATAAACGGGTTATCCTTTGGAAGCAAGGAATACACCACAGAAGTGAAAAATATGGAGTGTACATGTTTTCTGGGCCAGACTAGCTAGTTTCGGCCAATTAGGCCTCATCAGTGACCATTCGGATTTTTATGGAACAAAATAGATTTCTCCCTTATTTTTCAAAAACTTTGTCGCAATATTAATTTACGTGTTTCTGATTGCGGTAGGAATGAAGATAATGATTTAGAAAGCTTAGTAATTATACAGGAGCTTGAATTTTCAATAAAGCCTGTTTTTATGGTCTTTTATGAAGTTTATATAACTATAGCGTAGGAAGCCGGTCTTCATCCTCTGTTACATATATAGCAAACATGGGGGCTGAATGACATATATGTTCATTACCATAGACCTCTCTTCAGCCAAAGGCTGCAGTTCATAGGCCTTTGTACCACCGAGTTCTTGCTGAAGTGTGCTAAAATAGTGGAGCCGTCAAACAACGGAGACATTGTTTGCGGTCTTGTCTGCCGGGGGCCAAAAAATACTTCCTCTGAAATTCCTGAATACCTACGAATAGTTCAAGGTGACATAAAGAGGGTTTGGTTTAGGAGGTAATAAATATGTGTTTTTAGAACAGAACGAAATGCGCTTATTAAAAAGTTTCAAATGCTTTCCGTATTTTACGGGCTTTGTGCTCAACATATTCTCGCTTACACCACCGATTACCGAATTCATACAGTGCAGCAGCAATTTCTTCCCAACACTTATTGATAGTAGTATCAACATCAAGTACTGAAACAAGTTTATTGGGATTAAAAATGACAAATCTTATAGGTTTGTTATATTTATAGGAAGTTATGGTTGTTTCAGTATTTAGTAAATAAGTCAGAACGGATGAAATCACCGAATTGTCCCGGAAATTACTAGGCAAATCCATAAAATCCATACCTCTATTAAGGAAAGATAATTTCATGTAATATCGTTTTGATTAATTTCAGAATCGGTGTTAATGACGAAAAGCGTGTTGAGTATTACCTCCAGTTAAGAGAGCTGTGTCATATAAATTTATTAGAACCAGAGTAGAAATTATTCCCCTTAGTGTCCAGAATACGTTAATTTCAGAGATAGTTAAAGGACTTAGAAATGCAAGAAATGAGTGGCGTCATTATGGAAAGCCACTTCAGCCTAGTAGTGTTTCGTTAGAATGCGCATAATTTACGCTTTTATTTGCCATTTTGTCTGGTGCCGTGAGATCTTGATTTATGTTTTCGGCATTCCAAAAGAGGGAAAATCTCAAAATCAGGCATTTTAGAAATATTGCCCTCATGATAAATGTTTTTATTAAAACCCAGTTGAAAAGGTGTCTGCAGTAAGTTCATCAATTTTAAATCATTTCCATGTCGTTTAATTTTAAATCTAGCTGTAGAATTCATATCGTAGCATATTACTCCACTGGTTTTATTGAAATACTATTTATTGAAAAGCCTACAGAATTTCAAATTGATCTGTACGAAAAATTTAGGAGTCGCGCCGACAGCTGTGATCAAATGCCCAAGTCAAAAATAGGGCTCTGCAAGGTGAAACCCATAGCGGAAAAACGAATAATTACGAGTCCAATTATTTTTCATGCTGATGCTCTGTATAAAATTTCTGGAATCTACAATACTTGACCATATGGAAGTGTAAGGGACAGACAGACAGACATACAGACGGACGGGCCCGACAGTCCCAAACAAATATATTCCCCAAACTTCTTCAAAGCTGGGGACATAAAACGAAAAATATACACATTTTCCTCAGATCATTTTGGAGTTGTTATGAATTCTTGCCACACGAACGTTCTAACCTAATGGCAAGAATCTCGAATTTGAAGAAATTTCTTTCGAATTCTTACAGGAATAGTCGAAGGTATGGCATCAAATTTTAATCCACTGGAATAGTCCGTGTTTAATACGAAATGGCATAATATGTAATATGGCATTATTCTATTGCGTAGGGGGCGTTATTAATATTGTATTAATAACAGTCTGGGAGATATTCATCTTCTCGTTAGTAATTATCCAGCTGAGATAGATTTGTCATAGCCGTAAATGCTGCCTACATTAGGGTTTTGAAAATGCGATTTAAGCACATCTTATTTGAAACCTCAAAATGCACTGAGATTTAATTCATTAATGGGATTTAATTACATACTCTAGTAGTAATAACTGAACAGGATATAATTAATAATGCACTCTTAATCAGATTTTATCACAGCACAGCTAACAAAATATTAATTGAACAGTGCCTTCGGGGGCTAAGATTCCAAGCCCATTTTGATTGGTTGAAATAAAAGTTTTATTCTTCGATAAATTCCATGAGCAAGAATCTCAGATCTATTTCACACAGCCGATCGGTAGTAATATAACGTGATGTCAAAGCGCACGTTTTGAACCTGCGTATTAAAGCGACGTCAACAGCGTTCGATTAAAAGATTGGGAACTATTGAAAAATAGTTGGCGTTTTTGTTAGCTGGGGTTTCTGTCAAAGCTGATGAAATAGAAAGAAACAGTTACCCAGGATGCATCTCGAAACCACGCCTGTATAATTCTAACCCCAACAAACCCCACCTTTATACAGTAAAACTGGGGTTTACAGAGGTAAACCTTATTTTTATATC
The DNA here is from genome assembly GCA_963580285.1 of Lucinisca nassula. NCBI lineage: Eukaryota > Metazoa > Mollusca > Bivalvia > Lucinida > Lucinidae > Lucinisca > Lucinisca nassula. Next base: position 110,790,173 of record OY757021.1, read on the forward strand.
TGCTTCAAAACTTTGATTGTGGGTACTCATGAGAACCGTTTTAACGAGTACCAACACTTTATATTTTGAGCAGAAATAAGAATATTACAAGTTTTCATCTTAAATTTTTCGTGTTTGTTTATGCGTTTTTTCTTAATGGAGCGACAAAAAGAGAACACTTATCTCGTCTCAGAAAGCAGAGAAAAGAAAGACTGAAGGACTGAAAATATACGCACACAAACACAAAACAACACTTGCATCAAGTATACAAGCCAATTAACAGAATTATAAGAAAGTGTAACAGAACACCTCACGCAAACATGCCTATATAATTTTGACCCCCTTGAACCCCACTTATATATAGAAAAAATTGGGGTTTACAGGGGTAAACCTTATTTTTCTAATTTCTGCTCAAAAATATAGATTGTGGTACTCGTTAGAACCGCCTCGATGAGGCGGTTTTAACGTGTACCCACAATCTATATCTTGAGCAGAAATAAGAAAGATATCACAATTTTTCATCTTATTTTTTTTTTCATTTTTACACCTATAATATTTTCAGTGTATTTGAATAGGTGTGTTTTCGTGATGAACCCTCTTTATGTAATCCATAGAAATCTCATTACAAAAACACACCCGTGTTGCATAGTGTATTCTTGCATATCTCCATACTATTTTGTTATTTACAATATAAAACGGTTATATGGCGGTTCTAACGAGTACCCATAAAATGGCCGTTTCATAGAGAAGAAATGAGAAATTAATTTCTTGCACACCAGACAAGGAAATCCGTGATTTTACCCTGGGATAGAAATTTATGTTCTGACCCTCGTGTTCCGACCCAGGCAACTAACAGAAATGCGCTTCAATTCTATTCAACTGCCGGAACTACTTCCGCACTACTTTTATTTTGTAAACAATATACATGTGCGAGCTGTCAAAACTAATCGGAGGTGTTGTGCAAGAAAAAGAATCCAATATGGGGTCCTGTTGTAGATGGGCGTTTCCAACCCTCGGGATGACCGTGCTGAGCGGAACCTCGGCGTAGCCTCGGTTCCGCTAAGCACAGTCATCCCTCGGATTGGAAACACTCATCTACAACAGAACCCCATATCAGATTCTTATATTCGACCCCTGTAAACCCAAGTTTTCTCTGTTTGAATAGGGTTGTTATCGTGATGTGTCTGCGAATAATCATTAGGAAAACACGCTTATACAAATACATTTTAAACTGTACCGCCGAAATAACGAAACATTTAAGGTGAAAACTTGTGATCTTTTTTCTTATTTCTATTCAAAATATAGATTGTGGATACTCGTTAGAAGCGCATTGATGAGGCTGTTCTAACGTGTCCCGCCATCTATATTTTAGAGCAGAAATAAGGTTTATCCTTATAAATCAGATTTTTACTACATAAAGTGGGGCTCAAGTGGACCAAAACTATAAAGGCGTGTTTTCGTGATGTTAGCCACTTGTTTTGTGAATATGTTAACTACGCCCTCAGTTGCAATGCACACTTACACACACGCACGCACGTACGCGTGCGCGGAGTTGCAATACAGAAATCATCTTCCATAAAACACACACACACTCTTTCTCTCTGTTCGATTCCAGAATTCTCCAGACTTTCATACGAGTCTTTAAACCGACGTCATGTTTCCGTAAGACTTCGTATGACCTTAGCTGTCGGTGGGACGTAATACTCAAACCACGCACCTACGCACGAAAACACTTTAAAACGTGTTGGAGTGATACTGAAATGTAGGTATTATTGTGTGTGTGCGTGTGTGCGTGTGTGTGTGTTGTCATAGGGATTGTTTATTGAATTCCCATAGTGGACTGACTCCGCAACAAATGGCGGGAATAACTAAACGTTCAAAAATATATCTGCATAAGACCAGAGATTGGATCTTTTTTTTTTTTTTTTTTTTTATTTTGTTTTACGGCCCTTTCAAGATATTTCACTCATATCGGGCCGATCGTTAATCAGAGGTGGGCAAAAACCGGAGTTCCCGGAGAAAAACCACCTGACCTTCCGTTGCAGAACTTGGCGTCTCACAAGTGACCCGAGCCAGGCTCGAGCCCGCAACGGTGAGAGACCTTATGATTAAGAGTCAGCGCTCTTATCCACTAGGCCATGTAGTCCCGTTAGTGATCGGATCTGGATCTGCAATCAAGTATACAAATAAAATGTTAGAAAGAAATAAACATGGCCTAAGCAGCATTTGGAATTTAGATATTTCTGTTCTGGATCCCTCTGTTACATTTTTCTAGTTCTTTCTTCGGGGTTTGAGATCCATGTCGAATGAAACAAATTTCTCTACTCTGTATGGTCCAAGAATCACCATAACAATAGTGTCTCGTTGTTATCATCGTCGATCTATATTGGTCATTGATGATTTCTTTATCCCTAAATGCCTACCCCTTTCTTTACACATGTTTGTCCGAAAGCTACAGTAATGCCACGATCAAGAATCACTATTTGAGCCTCGCCCGACTAGTTGGCGGCTGATTTGGGGTGAAATCGGGCCGAAGTCCGGCCGGCGTCCCGCCGGATGTTGAGGCATCGGCGGTGGTCGGGAGGGGCCCGGTGAAATTTAACTCGCACTTAAACTTCTCACCGAGTTCTCACCGACTTCTAGGACGAATTTAAGTCAAGCAGAGCTCGTACCGACGGCATCGGCTGGCATCCGGTGGTCGTAAAGAGCCGACCCCGGCCCCGGCCGTATAGAGCCGACCCGATAATCGGGCAGTAATCGGCCGACGCCCGGCTGACGCCCGACAGGTTATCAATCGGAATCCGCTCGACGAATCCTGCCGCTCGATCGCCGACAGGTTTCCTGCCGGCGTCCCACTGATTGATGCTCGACTTTGTAAGGGCCCGATCTCCGATGCGTGCCAGTTTTTAGCAGAACAGTAGGAATAAGAGGCATCTTGTATCCATTTTCTTCGAAGAAAGGTCTCTTCGACGTCAACAAATTGAAGGTTGTTCACCCACCAACCGAGCTGACGCATTTGTTGTAACGACAGGAGAAGATGCAATTAACAACTGGACCGGGTGTAAACCCGTCCCTCACCCGGCGACGGGCCATGCCCGGTCGGGAACTGGGCGGGCATCTGTGGAACATCGACCGACGCTCGGCCGGCTAGTAACAATCGCCAGGTATACGGCCGGCGTACGGGCGGTAACCTGCAATGCACCGGCCGATTTCCGCTCGGCGAATATGCCGATGCTTCCCCGCAAAAATATGGCAGACAAAGCCAGATTTCCGGCGGATGTCCCTCCAGGCTCCGCACGGCATACTTGTTGTCACAAACCAAGCCAGACACCGGCTTCCAACCTCTTCTCGACTTGGACAGCTCGACCGACCACCACGTCTACTTTAGCTCTTCCAGGGTACGCCGAATTTGTGACCGAGGCATTAATAACCGTTATAAGCTTACATGAGCATGAATTGCTCATGACATGAGCACGAAGTGTTCATTGTTAAGTATTGTGATAAGTGATTGTCCGTCGTCGGTCGTGTGTCGTCAACAATTTGATTTAAATGCAAACTTCTTCTAAACCCTAGGGCCAGTTTGATTCAAACATCACAGGAATGTTGCCTGGGTGGCTCCCTACCAAAACAGATAAAATCATTTTGCTCCGATAAACAGGGTGGCCACCGGAGCTAAAAATAGAAAAATCTTTAAACACCAGTTCCTAATGTACCTCTGGGCCAATTTCATTCAAACTTCACAGAAACGCTGCTTAGGTGACCCTTTACCACAATAGCTAAAACGGTCCCGCTCAAATGCGCACAATGGCCGCCATAGCTTAAAATAAAAAAAAAAACATCGTAAATTTGCTTCAAACGCGAACTCCTCCTAAACCCTTGGTCCAATTTAATTCAAACTTCAGAGGAATGTTGCCTGGATGGTTCCCTGTCGATATGGCTAAAATCGTTCCGGTCCGTTGAACAAGATGGCCGCCAGAGTAAAAATTAGAAAAAAATCTTTAAACGCCCACTTCTCCTGTACCCATCGGCTAATTTCATTCAAACTTCACAGAAACGTTGTTTAGGTGACCCGTTACTAAAATAGCTAAAACGGTTTCGCTCCAGTGAGCAAAATGGCCACCAGAGCTAAAAATAGAAAAACATGTAAATATTATTCAAACGCCAACTCCTCATAAATCCTCAGACCAATTTGATTCAAACGTCACGGGAAAGTCGCCTGTGTGACTCCCTACCAAAATAGCTAAAACCTTTCCGGTCTGACGAACAAGATTGCCACCAGAGCAAAACAAATGGAAAACATCTTTAAACGACAACTCCTCCTGTACCTTTGCTTATGTGACCCTCTACCAAAATAGTAAAATGGTTCTGCTCCGATGAACAAAATGACCGCCAGAGATAAAAAAAATAGAAACACATCGTACATTTGCTTCAAATGCGAACCCCTTCTAAACCCTTGGGCCATTTTGAGTTAAACTTCACAGGAATGTTGCCTAGGTGACTCCCTACCATAACAGCTAAAATTATTCTGCTCTGATGAATAAGATGGTCGCCAGAGCTAAAAATAAATAAAAAAATACTTGAAACAACTTCTGTACACATGGGCCAATTTCACTCAAACTTCATGGGAATGTTGCATTGGTGACCTTCTAACCAAATAGCTAAAACAGTTCTGCTCTGATGAGCGAAATGGCCAACATAGCTAAAAATAGAAAAACATTGTAAATTTACTTCAAAAGCAAACTCCTCATAAACCCTTGGGCCATTTTGATACAAACTTCACAGAAATGTTTCGTAGACGACTCCTGCCAAAATAGCTAAATTCGTTCCGCTCTGACAAACAAGGTGGGCGGCAGAGCTAAAATATATAAACAAAAAACTCTTGAAACGACAACTCCTCCTGAACCCTTGGGCAAATTGCATTCAAACTTTATAGGAATGCGTTTTAGGATACCTCTGTTAAGCAGATTGTAAATATTTTAAGGAAGCATCCAGTGCTTCATTTTTTTTTAGCTAAATTCTAAATTTAGCCACCCAACCAACTGAGGAAATGGCCAAATGTGACCGACCCAGTAAGAAGATAGATAGATAGATAGATAGATAGATAGATAGATAGATAGATAGATAGATAGATAGATAGATAGATAGATAGATAGATAGATAGATAGGAATAATGCTTGGATGACCTTCTACCGAAATAGCTGAAACGATCTTGCTCGGATGAATAAAATGGCTGCCAGAGCTAAAAATAGAACAACATTGTAAATTTGCTTCTAACGCGAACTTCTCCTAATCCCTTGGGCCAATTGGAATCAAACTTCACAGGAATGTTGCCTTGGTTGTCATTTGGCTGACATGGAGACTCCCTACCAAAATTGCTAAAATCGTTTCGCTCTGACAAACTCGATGGTCGTCAGAGCTAGAAATAGAAAAAATCTTCAAACGACAACTGCTCCTGTACCCTTGGGCCAATTTCATTCAAACTTCATAGGAATATAGATGACCCTTTACCAAAATAGCTCAAACGATCCCGCTCTGGCTACCAGAGCTAAAAATTGATAAACATTGTAAATTTGCTTCAACTCAACCCTTGGGTGGGCCAATTTGATTCAGACTTCACAGAAATGTTGCCTAGGAGGCTCCCTACCAAAATGGCTGAAATTGTTCTACTCTGACGAACAAGATGGCAACCAGAGCCAAAAATAGAATGTACTAGAGACAGTGGCACTCAAGTGAGCGCATCAGGGCCCTCTGGGCCCTCTTGTATAATATTATACGATATGATAGCGGATTAACTTTACTGGTTAAGTGATAATCAAGTACACATAAGCAATATAGCTCTGAATCATTAGTCAATTCGAGTCGATTGTCAAGCATTCCACACAAAAAGGGTTTTAAGTAGTTTATTGGATTTCTGTCTGATTTTTGTATGCTGTTTATTTCAATTAGCTGAAGTAAGACCAATTTGTAAAGCCGCGCTGTTTTGAGCATTTCATGTAATAAACATAGGGTATCTTTCGGATTTCGGTCTGAACCAGAGACTGTTGTAACAAATATTCTTCTTCTTTGTACAGGTCAGATTCAGAATTGTTACTGCTGATACGTCCAGATACGTTTTAACCACACTTGTGACATTGGAAATTAGTCCATAGCTCCAACCAAAGAAGTTAATTAAACTTGTATCCACAGCGCCTTCAGTGGTGGAAATAATCGGATCTGCAGTGACATTCTAATATTTGTTGGTTTGAGAGTCCTCACCGTTATTTCATCTCTGTGATTGTTTGAGTGTTGTGTTCTCGGAGATGTTGCACTGATGAGTTACGAGGCCTTCATGCGGACTGAACAAATTATTTGTCTAAATCGCGACGGAAATAAGGGCGAGGATTGCGGCCGCGTGAAATCGACCCCCCTCCCACACACAACACACATACACCCGTGGATTTCGTTTGACTGACCGTTTCAATGCGGTTCTTCTGTCGTGGTTTATTTTTGTAATGGTTTGTCTTTGAGCGTGTATCGCTTGTATTTTTTGCTTTGGATAGCCAATTGCCCATTTTGTGGGTAAGTAACTGTCCTTTTTGGTTTCCGCTATTGATGTTACCATTGGGGTCTAGTTATTTCATGTTTGTGTTTCTTTCCCTTTGGTGTCTCTGATGTGGATTAATTGTATCGATTCCTGATCGATTCATTCAATTCAATTTTTTTGGCAGAATAAACTCTTTCAAACGTCAGTTCAATTTTTGAAGTGGCGATCAGCAACGACTTCCACAGCGCCTAAATTCATTTGGAGTGGTAAAGGCCATCTGTTGAAATGTTGAAATGCTTGCAGCCACTTTAGTCTTCGTATAACAGCATGTGTCTGCTCCTCGTGGACCTGAGAGATTCGCATCTTAATTTACCCACTATTTCAGGCGCACTCCAAATGTCAAAGCAGTTATAATCGCAGATACAATTGGCAGGGCGGGGCAGTTTAGATGTTGCTAATAAATATCGAATTCGTTGAGTCCACAAGAAGATAAGGGAGAGTGTCTTCCGCATGCTTTTTAAGGATGACCAAATGGCATTATACACAATGGCTTTGTATTACAGTTGAATTTAAATAATCGGGGGACATGGTTTACCCTTTTGTTAATAGAGAATTCCCAAGCCAGCCTTATCTGCGAGTACAGTATAAACGTAGCAGTACTATTCTAAACGCTCACATTGAGGAACCGCGCCCTGTGGATTTCAAACGACAAAACACTTTAAAATAGAAGTGGAGGCACTGATCAGGAATCGATACAATCAACCCACAGCTCCCATCATAGACACCAAAGGAAAAGACACACAAACATGGAACTACAGACCCTAATGGAAACACCAATAGCGGAAAGCCAAAAGGACAGTTACTCTCCCACAAAATGGCTAATTGGCTATCCAAAATAACACAACATTAGCGGCACAAACACCCAAAGACAAACCATAACAAAAATAAACCGCGACAGAAGAACCGCATTGGAACGTTCAATGGAACGAATTCCACTGGAGGGCTTAAATCGATTTTACGTGGCCACAGTCCTCGCCATTACTTCCGTCGCGATTTAGACAAATAATTTGTTTAGTCCGCATGAAGGCCTCCTAACTCATCAGTGCAACATCTCCGTGAACACAAATAATCAAACAACCACAGAGATGAAACAACGGCGAGGACTCGACTGCATGAAACCACTGAAATGCTGGAGCAAAAGAAAACCAATAGTTAGACTCCGATGGGCCCGACCAGAGACAGAGCATCAGGCACCAACCGACATTACTTGAATTAGATCTCTCTATTTCTCAATCAGCCTTTACGTTGGAACCGTCATAGAATCTGAGGTCTGACTCACCGGCGTGCGATTAAAGAAGCAAAGTTGTCAACCGTGATTGGGTTAACTACCGTGCATGCAGTATGTCGTATAACATTTATGTTGTACCCAATTATACTGCTTCATTAACATCCTGAGGACGTTGATAAAGATATTGTTACTTCGAGGTATTTTGTGGGACCGACAGTTTCTGGGACCTGCCGCTATAGTGTAAGAGGCTGCGACTATAATTTACTTTTTCCTAGTAATCCTAATACAAATATAATATATATTCTTCTGTAGTTTCAATGAGTACTCTGCGTCTCTATGGCAAACACATTAATTGAAATCTTATTTTTAATGCAATGCCTGGTGAGATGCAATTAGTGTGCAAACAGAACAACAACTGACAAAGAACGATCCCGTATGTGATAAATAGAGATTATCATATGGCATTTTTCATATCATACCCCATATAAGCCCGAGACTCCCATATCAGCCCGAGGGCCTTCCGCCCTCGGGCTGATATGGGTCGAGGGCTGATATGGGGTATGATATGAAAAATTCCATATCATAATCTATTTATCATACATTCCACTTTCATTATCTTCGGTCTAGCTATGTAATTTAAGAAATGCTTGAGATTTGACAGATGTAAAAATGTGATCATTGCCAATATCAATCATCATGAATGTTATTCAGATGACCTTTAGTTCGGCCAACCTTCAACCCCAAATTTCTATCAACATTTTAAACCTAATCGTAATATATTTTGCATCTTTAAACCTCAACAGACTGTTCAATTGGCCAAACAATATACATGTGTGTATCAGGTTTGAATTTGGAAAAAGTTGGGTATGGTAGTTTGGATTAAGGTTTTATTTTTTATTCTAATTTTGGATTCTTCAAAGTATTTTTTGCCATTTTTTGTGGATTTGTGATATAGTTTGTTCAGTTTCTACAATAAAATTATTTGGGTCTGGACAAAAAAAACTTGAGGTATAATTAGGAAACCAGAAACACACATACATTTTTATTTGGCCTTACATTTAAGTCTAGCATACTCTGTGTGAAAACCGAAACATGTAACTTTTAACAACCATTTAATTCGGTATCATTTGTACAATAACAATAAAACAATGACTGCGTAGAACATTTATCGCAGAAAAGCCATGTACAGAGGAACAGATAACAATGTATTGTGGGATTTATGATTATTTTCTCCAAATCCCTATAAAAGCATTGATGTGGGTACTTGTAAGACCACTTTGAAACAAATGTATGTTTTAGGTATACACTAGACCACCTTGATACGGCATTTCAAACAGGTACCAACGACATTGCTTTTATAGTGATTTTGAGACAATTATCATAAATTGAGCCAGCCCATGAGAAAATTGTACCCATTATATTGGCAAACAGCAAAGACTCAGACAGGTCTGTGCATATGCACAGTCTCTCCAGAGCCTTTACTACCCTCGGAAATGTAGTGTTGACCTAGAGGATGGTTGAGGCACAGGTGCATGCCTCTTGCCCTATTAGGTGGCTGCTCGTGTGCATTTAAAATAAATAAAACAGAGAACCCTAAGGACCCATTTCTCATGTGTTGGCTTAATTATAGACTGTTCTGGTTATCTGCTCCTCTCTCTATCCACTCACTCATGAATAATTATAGGTACAGGCCCATATATTCAGTCTGACCAGAAGTAGTGCTTGTTGCTAGTTGACTACCTTATTTTCCCTTAATATTTGGACACCTAAAGCCTGAGTAAACAGTATATACCCAGATCAAACTTATGCTCCTGAAAGATCGGTCTGATCAGGGTCTACACTATTTGTCACTTTGTTAAAAGTCTTAGCAGCAGCAAAATTAATGTTCATTAGAAAGTGTCTGATTATTTAGGGAGAATATGGTATTGTTGGCGTGATAACATCATAACAGTGAATGTGCTGGCTAGACTGAGACGGTAAAGGCTCATTAGCACCTTCACTCCACATTACATAGTATTTTCACGTATGCACACAGGTTCGTTACTGCCGGAAGACCCTTACTCGGTATCTGTGTCATAAACCTCCCTGTTTCTTTTCATCCCATGTAAATTTTCTTTCCCACCGAAGTGCATATTCATTATCACATTTCCAGAAATATTTGCTCCTGCCAGTATATTTCTAGGCAGGATAACTACACATATGACTGTTTTAATGATATTGTTTGTATTACATATATATGTGTTGTTGTATGCCCTACATGGGCCCATATGGCAAATAAACATATTCTATTCTATTCTATTCATAAATGGATTATTCTGAGGGTTAAAGACTGTAAAAGAGTTACGATTGTAAGTATTTTGATTGGGGGCCTGGTACGCCAGACTGGAATTTTGCTCAAACTGATTATGAAGAGGTTCTGGTGGAATTATGTTTATTTGTGTTCTGAAGATCCAAGACTTCAACGTTTTCGAAGGCAGTAATTTCATGAAGAACATTTTCCATAAATTCTTGTGAATCTCTGTTTCTTGTATTAATGGTGATTAATGTTTCATTATTTGCTTTAGGTCTATTGCTGTAGCCACTTAAAACCGAAGACATGTGTCTCTGTTGTTCTGTGGAGGCAGAGCTATAATTGTTGATTGAACTTATGTTTTTATGCCCCGACAACTGCTGGACTACAGTTGGATCAACTCCAGCATGAACGAGGGTGGTAATGGCTGTTTTCCTAGCACTATGATTTCTTTTTTCGCCCAGTAATATTGACAGCTTCACACATTGACTTAACTATATTCGCGATAGTGTTCTTCCCCATTGGCTGGGAAATATACCAGGTATCTGGATGTTGTCTGCCAATGCTAAGGTAAAAAGGAGACTCTGCATGTAACATGCATTCTGGACGCTTTTCTCTGTACATTTTATATGCTGTAACTGGGCACCGTGGATTATCTGAAGTAACAAGAAGTAAGTAGTTTTCAGGGATCAATCATTGAAAGTACCATTTTTCGGGGCCAATGATTCTGTTAAGTGATTGATCCTGAATGTTTTACCATCAAATACTACACTGATATTCTTTGCTGAAAAATGTGAAATGCGAAATAATTTTTCAGCAAAAATAACAGCTCACATATATTAGCCTAAGTACTGTGTGGATCATATAAAATGACAGTCTTTTACGCTATTCAAGAAAAGATAGGGGACATGGTATACCTGGAAGAGTGCCTGAGTGTATTCTGTCAAAGTCACCAGTTTTCAACAATACAAGCTTGTGGTGTAATGGTAAAAGACTGCCAATTTTTGTGGCTCGGACAGTAACTATAGGTCTTTTGTTTACTGTCACCGCATCTGATCATACTTTGTCCCATTTACCTGGTTAGTAACAAAAGATACCTTCGATGTTGTTGCAGCAGCATGCGGCCCCGTTTTTGTCCCATTTACCTGGTTAGTTTCGTTAAATTACCTTGTGTGAAATAACCGGATATAAAAAAATAAAGTACTGATCCTGAAAACTGGGACACCTGGAACCAGGAATGTGCTTTAATTATCCTAAAATTTGAAAAACAAAACTAATAAATTTGCCTTCTACAAATCCATTGAAAAAATGTGGACAGAATGGCAGATAGTATAGGCCCTTGGCCTACACTATTTGCTCATGTTCTTCTGTCCCAATACATGACTTTAAGCATAATATTAATGAGGTGCCGTTATACTATAAATCGTCCATTTGTGATATCACAAAATAATTTGATTTAGTGATATCACAAAATCAATAATGTGACAAATTCTATTTAGTGATATATCACTATATCGATGTTGTGATATCACTAATTCGATTTTTTGATATCGCAAATTGATCTCTATTTAGTGGTATCACTAATTCTATTTAGTGATATCACTAATTGGATTTAGTGATAACACAAAATTGGGGCTTTATAGTAAACGGCCCTCATAAATATTGTGCTACATGTATTTTGTTTGTTTGATTTGAGGTTTAACGTCCCCGTCAACCTGTAAAGGTCATTTTGGAGATGTTGCTTTCAGTTTTGTGGGACTTTTACCCGACATTGAGATGAAATGACATCGCAAGCCCTGTCGCCCAATGAAACCAATAGGGTTTATTAGCATGGACGGTCCGCCTCGCACCGCGGTTCCTGGACAGGCTTAGATCCTCTAAGCGGTTTACCAGTACTAGTGTGTGCGTCGGATTCACCTCTGCGTGGAAGCATCATGCAGCCCATATATTTCTTCAAGCCCCTATGGAAGGGGGCCGCGCTACATGTATATAATCTGGTAAAAAATTAAAGTATAGTGGTGCAAGTTACTGGGGAAACCAAGATCAAAATTGTGTTGCATTTCCTTTTTTTTAAATCGCCCTACGTACCAGGCTGTGCAAACATTTTAGGCCTGAATGAACGAGTGTCACTTGTGGTACCAATCCTTGTCTTTGTTGACCTCTCTGTATGTTCCAAGTATTCGTCCCCAGGGGATGTCTTTTTCAGTTGTACATCTCCCAATCGTAACTCAATATGTTCTGCTCTACTTCTCATTAGAAGCCTCCGTGGTGTAGTGGTTACGCTACTTGCCTTGTAAACCAGGGATCGCATGATCGATCCCGGGCTTCTCCAGACTTTCGGATGGGTCTTTAAACCGAGGTCCCGTCTCCGTATGACCTTAGCTGTTGATGGGACGTAAAACTTGAACACTCACTCACTCTACTTCTCATTCCAAAGTGCATAGTATTGTTCATGAACATTGTGTTAGACATTGCTTTTGGATTACCTAGAAAAAAAAATACACATTTTCAAGATATTTTGGAACTGACTTCCGAGAATGGAATTTTCTGGATTCTTTAGGCCAAGGTCATGTTTCTGGTTCCTTGACAGGAAAAAAAAATCAGCCGGTAGGTCGGTGTCACTCTTTTTTTAGCATACCAATTTATAAAGCTGTTTCGACGATATCTCGATATCTGTATCATTGAATGCTTTTGTTAAGTTTATTTCTTAAAGGAAATTATCGTATTTTTTGGCTCACATGAGCACATTTGATCAGTTTTATTGCAGTTCACGGCAAATTGTAGGACGTCGCCATCTTGTTATCAGACTGGTATTGGTATCAGATTGGTACTGAATCGCCAGTAATGAACTGAATCGGAAAATTGAATCCTGTTAGTAACGGCACACCTCACACTCGTTAATTAATTTGTTAAGAGATTCGGGAAAAAAAGTTCATATCAGGGTTGGTAAATACTGACGGTTGGTCGGGGAACCGGAAACACAACTACTTTTTTTGGCCTTATTTGGAGGAACAATAACAATAACAATAATAAGCCCTAATACGTCGCAAAATGTGTACACACAATATTTGAAGAATTAGTTAATAGAAATTTTATGCCCAAAAATATTTTTGAGTAGGGAAATTGGAAGGAAGAGAATTCACTATTTTCTCGGAAAAGTTTTAAAGTCAAAATATTTTATTTTAAATGACTGAAATGAACTGCAAATATTGCAAAAATCCTATTTCCGGCCAAACAACTGAATGCAATGAACAAAATTTTTAGATTTTCAATTACCTCCCTTGCCATGCAAAATCCCTGTTCGAAACCATTTTTCGTGTAATGTTTATATTCAGCAACTCAGTTTCAAAATTTTTGTTGCACATTATGCAACAAATTCAGGAAAAAATGTTGGTTAGAAAAAAATGCCTCCCTTTTCAAATTAGAAGCCAGTTTTAATACAGCTCCAGTTTTAACCCTTATCATGCTGTTCACGACAACCAAACTCTTTGCAAACAGTGTAGATCCAGATCAGATGGCTTAAGAAGCCATCTGATCAGGTTCTACACTGTTTGACATTCAGTTTATGAATTTGTAGGAATAAATTACATCAAGTAATTTGATTGGTTCAAAGTCAGACATGGGTGTAGCTAAACTGAATATTCAGCAAGAGAAGGGTTAATACAATAATATGGTAATAACCCTAAATATTGGGATAGACAAGTCTGAGCAGAATGTGTACACACAGATAATGGTCTGAACTATTTGCCATTCCACCAGCTGCTATTCGACACATTTCTGCCTGGAGAGCAGGGATTACCAGCTGCTTTCAAATTGTATACTGCATATGCCATAAAACTTCAGACACCAAAACGGCCCCCGCCCATAGGGGCTTGAAGAAATATATGGGCTGCATGATGCTTCCACGCAGAGCTGAATCTGGCCCGCACACTAGTACTGGTAAACCGCTTAGAGGATCTAAGCCTGTCCAGGAACCGCGGTGCGAGACGGACTGTCCATGCTAATAAACACTATTGGTTTTATTAGGCGACAGGGCTTGAGATGTCATTTCATCTCAATGTCGGGTAAAAGTCCCACAAAATTGGAAGCAACCTCTCCAAAATGACCTTTACAGTGTTGACGGGGACGTTAAACTTCAAATCAAACAAAATCAGACACCAAAAATGGAAGGACATAAGCCTGGGCAAACAATTCATGAAAGCATCCTGATCCAGATCTGCACTGTTTGCTATTTAACACATCACGTTAACAAATCCAAGCAATGAGCACCATTTTATACAAGGGTATACATTATTTTCTTATTTCTGCTCCAAACATAGATTGTGGGTACTCGTTAGAACCGCCTCACTGAGGGTGGCACGAGATTTTCAAACTCTATATTTAGTATTTACCTGTGTCTAACTGATTCTGCTCTTAAAGTAAATTCAACTCTTCTTGAGTGAAGCACTCGGCTTTGTTGACTTTGTTTCCCTTACCCTGTTGCCTCTTTAACTTTCTCTTTGACACTAATACATCTCTTGAATGTTTAAATTCTCGGTCTTCTATAATATCTAGTCTGACATTGTTTTCTGAAAGATATCGATTCAGGCTGCTCTGTATACTTTTTAATGAGTCTGGTTCAAACTCCCCACCATCTTTTTTTTTACTGTCAGTAAAAGAATCGCGCAAGGTAGGCATCCAGTTCCTGCGCTGACAACTCGTGAATCTTTCGTCTCTCTTCAACACTGAGTAAATACTCTTCAAACTTACGTACATCTCTTCTAGTTTTACGAACAGTATTTGTGTTTTCATACTTTCAACAATTTCAGCTGTGTCAATCTCGCCGACACTAGAATTTCTTGCTCGATGATATTATCCAGATCCAAAAGTCTGTCAGCAATCCCCTGCATAGTTCTTTCCCCCATTTGTCTCTGGTATTCGATGCGCCGTGCCATTTTTTTTTTTTTTTTTTTTTTTGTTTTGTTTGTTTGTTTTGCCACACAGTTCGAACAGACGAACTGCGAAAATATTGCAAATTGCAAATGGCGTCCAATATGTTTGCGAAATGCCGCAAAAGGAAGAACGCCGCGTTTTCCGAATAGGGTGACGTCAGAGGTATGATAAAGGCTTAGGGTTGCGATTAAGGGTTGTGATATGGATTTTTCGGGTATGATAAAGCCCATGCGATATGGCAGCACGTGCAAGCGTGATACGTGCATTGGTGTCACGTTCGTATCGCATATTCAAAAACTAAGTATTTTATACTAAATGTATGATAAAAGAAAACATTAACAATACCTACATACAAAGACCCTGGTATCTGTTTTACTTTGGAACGCCGCTTGGCCATTTTTTGGAAAGTATCTGTCCTTTTGGCTTTCCGCTTGTGCCGTTTTTATTATGGTGAAGTTGTGTAATATCTCTGGATGGGAAATGTGAGGTAATTGTATCGATTCCTGAGCATTATCTTCACTTCTATTTTGGAACATATTATATATTATTAAAACAATAAAACAAACTATAGCATTGCTCTAAGATACTGTTCCTTTTGAATGGTGGTTTAATATATTTTCGAACTACGGGTGATTCTGACGTTAAGAATGTTTTGGAAGAAGATTAATTGCTCTCAAATGTTACCAGAAAAGCATATGGGCACGGACTTGTTATCTTCCAGAAAAAAGTTTAACCCTGAGTTATTATTGTATGGGTTACATTTTCAAGTCCCTGTGAATCATTGATACCACTACAGAAGTCTGGAAGTAGTTTAGGTCGTAGTACCAAAGCGTTAATCCAAAATCATTAATCCACAGACAAAATGGCAAGTATCAATGTTCAGATAAACAGACATGGACTCCAGAAGAGTGTAATCAGGCGTCCGCGGATATTAAGCATTACTTGGTAAACAAGCTTCGCCCACCATGCTCATCGACCCGAACGAAGTATTGAGGGTCACTGATGAGGCCCAAATGGCCGCAACGAGCTAGTCTGGCGCAGAAAAAGAGTTAGATCAGTCCACGGTTTTTAGTTCTGCGTTGTAGTCTTTCCAAAGAATACCGTTTTATAGAACATTCATATAAGCGTTTAGAACGCAGCAATGCACCTTCTACTCAAGTTGGTGATGTGAGGTGGAATATAGGCTCAA
This sequence comes from Lucinisca nassula, assembly GCA_963580285.1. NCBI lineage: Eukaryota > Metazoa > Mollusca > Bivalvia > Lucinida > Lucinidae > Lucinisca > Lucinisca nassula. The sequence continues at coordinate 110,806,374 of OY757021.1, forward strand.
AATGAAGGTTGTACACTTTAGCAACAACATTACAAACGAAGTAATTTTCGGCGGTATTATTATTCCTCATAACTTCTTATTATCACAATAACAAGTCCGTGAAATGAACACCCCGTAAAACCCACGTTATCTAGAGAAAATGAGTTTTGCATGGATATGCATTATGTTGCTTATCTCTGCTCTATGACGTTAAGTTGTGGGCCCCAACAACCTATGTTTGGAATGAAAATTTGAAAAAGATCACACATTTTTATCAGACAAGCCACCATTTTGGAGATATAAAACGATGCACTGTGTTGCATGGATGCGTTATCTGTACTGCGTCTTGGTAATCTGCTTGCGTACGCAACAGTCAGAAAAAAACTTCGTAGATGTTAGGCAGTTCGTGTATCTCCGTAAACACGTTTTTATCTGTCGCAGTAACTCGTGTCACGTTGTACGTATTATATTAAACGACACGATCTGTAATTATTTCTGGTCTCTTAACGGGTTTACTGGCATCATTAAATGTTAAATGGCATGGTGTCAATAGCTGCGAATCCCTATAGACGTGTAACGACATACCTAGTGGCTGCAATTGTTAATAAAGTATTCTGTTTTTATGTTTATTCATTTCAGTCGAGAAGGGATGCATGGTTATTTATCTGTGTTTATTTCTAAAAGTCACTATACCATGACCCACAGGGTTTGGCTGTGCGATCAACAACTCATAAGAACTTCATGAGAAGAAAAAGCTATCATGTAAACACATTTTAGCTGTTAATTGAAGCAGCCAATCAATATCACGCGTGCAGCCTTTACTGAATATGAATTGAAGGTGTCACTCTGGCATTTATCAGAGCAGTTTTATTATTGTAATGCAAAACCTAAATTACCTAAGATTCATCACATGTCCACTTAATGAAATAAATATACCCTTGTTAAACAAATTTTATATCGGAAACTCCAAATCGGGTACCCTGCGACGGTGTAGGTCCAGATCAGAAACTATGGTTTACATGGTAAACATTTGTTTTTGCTTATTTCTCCTCGAAGACCTAGGTTGTGTTTACTTGTTAGAACCGCCTCAATGAGGTAGTACTAATGAGCATCCAAAGCCTATGTTGGGGAATGAATATGGATAACAAAATCCCAAATATTTATCAGAAAATATTCATTTCGGAGATATGAAAGAATGCACCATTTCCCACTGTTGTGCCATCGTAAAGTGTTGTAGAGTTCCTTGTTGTTTTATTTTTATTTTGTCAATTCTAAACGTAAGAGTGTGTCAGGAAAGTAGTCAAGTAAAATAACAAAATAACAGATAAATCGAGATGTAGCAATCAAAGTTTGTTTTTCTTTGCTCACGCTTGTACCTTAGATATTGTCTTTGAATAATCTGGATGATGCCACCTTGGCGCCCCTTTGAGTATTTGATTTATTCAAGATGGTGGTCAATATTGCTACAGCCTGGTGCCACAAATATGTATTTCTTCATTGGCAATGAAATGTGTTCACCTAGAAAGTTTTCTTAAGCCAAATGTGTCCCAGTTGTGAAATTTTAGTGACGCACATAACTAAAAACTCATAAGAATCTTATGTAAAAACTAATTTTATTCATACATTTTGCTGTCATGGCTACGATTTAGAAGCTGTAATACACATTTATTCTCTCATAGATTACATATAAACAATTGTACTTTATGTATATGCTGTTGGTGGTACCTCCAATACTAATTTATCTATATCCCCAATATTTATGCCGAATGGTATATATTTTTCGCTTTTCAGTTCTCCCGTTCGTTCGTACGTACACTGGTTCGTTCGTTCGTCTTACCGTCACAGGTCAAGAATTTTGCGTTAACTAAGTTCTGAATAGTTAGATCCCTTGGAAGCAAAGAATACACACAATAAACGAAAATAGCAGACTCGGTTTTATTGAAAAGTAGAAGTAAAACAAAGATCAGGAATTGATACAATTAACTTACTCCACCAATAAAAGACACCAAAGGGAAAGAAATACAAACATTAAGCGACCAGACCATAATGGAAACCTAAACAAAGGAAGGCCATAAGGACAGTTACTTTCCCACAAAATGGCCATATGGCCATCCAAAAATAAAAAGACACAAGTGATACATACAGTAAGTAACAAACAACAACATAAATAAATCGCCACAGAAGAGCCGCCTTGGAACGGTCAGTGGAAGATTTCCACTGGGGGGCTTTGAGTCTGTTCATGACCAGTACTGTAATTTGCAATACCGGCCACGCCCTCTAGCACCGGCTTAAGCAGAACTCTATTTTCAAAATGATTCTAAATGAACTCAATGATCCCAAAGGACCAGAAAATATAATTTGCACTATGATGGATGTACTGGGAGACTTTGGCGGCCACCACACGGCAACGCACCAGCTGCAGCGAAGATAAATAAGTTCTGAATAGTTAGATCCCTTCGAAGCAAAGAATACACCAAACAAACGAAAATAGCAGACTCGGTTTTTAGTCTGTTCATGACCAGTACTGAAATGTGCAACAACGACCACGCCCTCTAGCACAAGCTTAAGCAGAATTCTATTTTTAATATATAATATAAAGTCCCTTCAATTGATTTTATTTATATTTAGCATGATGGTGGGTATAGGTATAATGTTTTAATTCCCACCATCACTGTCGGGTGGCATGACGCATGACCTTGAGATCAATGTCACAAACATAGAATGTTTCACCATACCTTGATATTTAATCAGTCATTTTTATGATCAAATCAACTATGGACCTTTAAACTTAACTTACTGATTCTGCTCGACATGTTTACTCAGCATACACCTTGACCAAATTACATTGACCTTTATTTTCGGCTCCAATGACTTTGCCTATACATGTTAGAAACTGCCAACTTTATAGATTTCTTCTCGACATGTCGAATCTGCATACACTTTGACCCTGTGAATGTGGCCTATATTTCATGCTCCATTCATACCTGGGGTTACGGCTAGGAGTCGAAATCTAGGATACCTTGTAACATGTTAAATGCATTTAAATTATGCTAACAAGTAACATACACAAATGGTTATACTCCAGCAAACTATGTGACCTTGATTCGAGTTTAAAAGAGTGAAGGTCATGGTGATCTACATATCACGGTCCAATTGTTTTAAACGTATTTCGCGAAGACTGTTTGCTGGGGAAATGTCAAACGTGGTATATTAGTTCCATGTGACACTACGATTGATCTAAACACATATCAAGTTGAGTATGACCTATATTCCATTGTTCAATACTTTTGCCTTATATCTTAACTACTCTTTGACAGAGAATAATAAATTTCGTGTTGCCCGATAACTGTCAAGAACATATGGGCCTTTACGCAAAAAAACATCCCTTCGGAACAAAATTGCATGTTAATGCTATATTTAGATTTCCAGAAAGACCAGTTTTTTTCAAAGCACAAAACACTTTATTTTGCTAAGATTCTCTGTGTTTTAGCAAGTTATCCAATAGGTAATTTAAATACCCTTATTGGCGTCGATTTCGAGAATTATAACATCAAGGTGAAGTATTGTATTTTAGGTTTATTTTTGTTATGGTTTGTACTTGAGTGTATCTATAGCTTGTGTGTTTATTGTGTTGAAGAGCCAATTGGCCTTTATGTGTGAGAGTGGCTGTCCTTTCAGCTTTCCGCTGTTAATCGTTCTATTGGGAGTTTGTGTTTTTTTCTCTTTGATTTCTCTGGTGGGGCCTGTGGGTTGGTTGTATAAATGATATACGACAGACTGCTTGCATGGTGGGTAACCCAATCATGGTTGACCACGTTGCTTCCTTCTTTAATTGCACGCCGTTGGATCAGGCCTCAGATTCTATGACGGTTCCAGCGTAAAGGCTTACTGAGTATTAGAATTCAATTTTATGTAATGTTGGATGGTGCCTGATGCTCTACTTCTGGTCGGGCCAATCGGAGTCTAACTGTTGGTTTTCCTTTGTTCCAGCTTTACAGTGGGTTTTTGCTGTCGAGTCCTCAGCGTTGTTTCATCTTGTTTGTTTGTTTGATTTGAGGTTATCGTTCCCGTCAACACAGTAAAGGTCATTTCGGAGGCGTATTCTTTCAGCTCTGTGGTTGTTTAATTTCTGTGTTCTCGAATTTATTGCACTAATGAGTTAGGAGACTTCATGCGGACTGAACAGATTCCTTGTCTATGTCGCAAGTGAAGTAAGGGCGAGGATTGCGGCCGCGTAAAATCGATTTAATCCCCCCACTCCAGGCGACATTCTTTACTAGCTATATCTCTGCAGCTTGCAGGCGGATTTCAATCATTTCTTATCTGTAACATGCCTCTTTTTTGGCGCATGATTTTGTAGTTGCTTTGGTGACTGGAAAATAATAGCAACATACGAAAAAATAAAGGGTAGTGTCATGTGACTGGCAATTAAACACGTACAAACCACGTCGTCATGGTTTTTAAATATTTTTCGGCAAAGGACAAAATCGAACTTCTACTTTAAAATGCACGATTATTTGAGAATTGCTCAAGTAATCAATTTCTTTCTTGGCAATGGCCTTAGAATGTCCGAATGACCCATTCCTACTTCGCGGCTCATTAATTACCTTAATGCGTCAGTGTGACCTTTTTTTGAAAGTTCAATGTTTTTACCTTATACTTGCAAGACTAGTTGATTGAGAAACGTCATACCTTGGACATTAGTTCCATGTGACCCATTGATTAACCTTAAACATATCTAGGTTAGTGTGACGTAGATTTCATGTTTAAGTGATTTTGTCTGATATCCTGGACACCATTTGATAGCGAATCTTAATACCTTGATTATAAATTCCATGCGACCCGGTGATTGACATAAAAGTATCTCTAGGTCAGTGTGACTCTTACAACGTGAAAGCCGTAAAAAAGGAAAGAAGCATAGCCTGAAAAAATCCCCGCCTATGGTGGAGTTTGAACCCGGGCAGCTCGGGAAAAAATCAAATGTTCTAACCACTGAGCAAAAGAGTCGACTCCGTGTCACAGTTGACAGAGAGTGTAGATAACCTAAACGCTATGCATATTATCTACCAAGGCAGATAATTGAAAGAAAAAAGAAAAACTTAATGATTTAATTAAATGGACATTTCATAGGGAAGACTCCCTCTATCTTGCATGTAATGCGAGGATTTGCTTTTTTTACTTCACAATTATACTTTTAGTCATGTCAGAAAGTGTGTAAAGCTCTCACCTTTCTACTTGACAATACATAAGATTTGGTAATAAGTTATTTAGACAAATTGTGGGTATTCCGATGGGTACTAATTGCGCACCACTTGTGGCTGATCTGTTTTTGTTTTGTTATGAGAGAGACTTCATGATGTCCCTTTCTGGTGAAATCCAGTCTGAAATCATTCATCAAGAAAACACGCCTATATAATTTTGACCCCCCTCGAACCCCCTTTTATATAGTAAAACTGGGATCTGCAGGGGGTGAGCCTTATTTTTCGTATTTCTGCTCTAAAATACAGATTGTAGGTACTCGTTAGAACCGCCTCATCGAGGCGGTTCTAAAGAGTACCACACTTTATATTTTGAGCAGAAATAAGAAAAATATAACAATTTTTCCTCTAAAATTGTTCATTTTTTTGGCGATAAAGGTTGCAATGTATTTGAATAGTCGTGTTTTCGTAATGGAAGCTTTTAGCTCCACTTCTAGATATTTGAATGATTTATTAAATATTGATAATACCTATTTCGATGGTTTGATCAGTCAAAACTACCCCCCACCCCCACCCCAGAACTTCAGTTAAATAAAGCGAATTCTTCTGATACCGAGGCCCCGTTTTTGGATTAGCATCTATCTATTGTAGATGGGTTTCTTTCTTGCAAACTCCTTTGTAAACGCGATGATTTTGATTTTGAGATTGTAAATTTTCCTTTTTTGGATGGTGATGTTCCTCGTGCGCAATCCTATTACGTTTATATTTCGCAATTAATTCGATTTGTAGAGTGTGTAGTCATGTAACTGACTTCAACACTCGTAATAAATTGTTAACGGCTAAACTTCTTAATCGGGGTTTCGGTACCATAAACTACGCAAAGCCTTTTCAAAATTTTATAGACGTCATTCTGATTTAACGAATTATTTGTCTTAACCGCGATGGAAGTAAGGGCGAGGACTGTGGCTACGTAAAATCGATTTAAGCCCCCCCCCCCGCCCCCCAGTGGAATTCGTTTCCGCTGACCGTTCCAAGGCGGTTCTTCTGTCGCTGTTTATTTTTGTTATAGTTTGTCTTTGGTTGTTTGTGTCGCTTATATTATTTTATTTTGAATAGCCTATTGGCCATTTTGTGTGAAGTAACTGTTCTTTTGGCTTTCCGCTATTGATGTTTTCGTTAGGGTCTGTTGTTTCATGTTTGTGTTTCTTTCCCTTTGGTGTCTCTGATGGAAGTTGTGGGTTAATTGTTTCGATCCTGATCATTGCCTCCACTACTATTTTAAATCGATTTTACGTGGCCACAATCCCGCTCTTACTAAGTCTGATTCCGGACGAAATCTAATCTTACGACATGAAAGCCTGAAATAATCCCGCCTATGATGGGGTTCGAACCCGGGTCGCTCGGGTGAATGTCCAACGCTCTAACTACCGAGCCAAAGAGTCGACGCCCGGACGCATTTGTCAGAGAGTGGTGATAAACCTGTAATCTATGGGGCAGATAATTTAAGGGAGGCAATGCCAAACATTGAGCAGGTCTATTTATGAAGAAATCATATACCTTGGATATTAGTTCTATGCAACAAGATGACTGATCTTAAATATATTTAGGCCAAAATGACCTACATTTCCTGATTCAGTGTTGTTTTGCCTTATATCCTGATTTCTATTTGATGGAGGCAATTAATACTTTGGTTATAAATTCATTGTTACCCGATGAGTAACATTATGTATATTTAGCTCCATATGACCTATATTTCACAGTTCAATGATTTTTCCTTATAACTTGAACCCTATTTGATGGACAAATGTAATACCTGGAATACGACTGCCACGTTGCATGCTAACTGACCTATATTTCATTGTTCAATGATTTAAGTTTACACCTTGAACACTTAATGTTGGAGAAATGCCATTTCTGGGATATTATTCATGTGATCCGATGAACCGTCTCTAAATATATCTAGGTCAGTATGACCTATATTTCATGGTTAGGTGATTTTTGCCTTACAGCTTGAATACTATTTGATGGAGAGACTTCTTGCCTAAATATTATGTCCCATGTGACCCGTTGATTGACATGAAAATCTATACAGGTCATTGTCACCTTTATTGTCTGATTAGAAGATTTTGTCGTATATTTCATAGAGAAGTGTCATATCTGGAATATAAGTTCCATATGATGCAATGATTGACACAAATTACGAGTTTATCTTTGTGAAGGCGAACAATATTTTAACGTTCAGAGTTTTCGCCCTAAAAATCTCGAAGTAGAAGTAAAACAAAGATCAGGAATTGATACAATTAACTTACTCCACCCATAAAAGACACCAAAGGGAAAGAAATACAAACATTAAGCGACCATACCATAATGGAAACCTAAACAAAGGAAGGCCATAAGGACAGTTACTTTCCCACAAAATGGCCATATGGCCATCCAAAACCAAAAGACACAAGTGATACACACAGTAAGTAACAAACAACAACATAAATAAATCGCCACAGAAGAGCCGCCTTGGAACGGTCAGTGGAAGATTTCCACTGGGGGGCTTAAATCGATTTTACGTGGCCACAATCCTCGCCCTTACTTCCGTCGCGATTTAGACAAATAATTTGTTCAGTCCGCATGAAGGCCTCCTAACTCATCAGTGCAACATCTCCGTGAACACAAAAATCAAAGAACCACAGAGGTGAGACAACGGTGAGGACTCGACAGCAAGAAACCACTGAAATGCTGGAGCAAAAGAAAACCAACAGTTAGACTCCGATGAGCCCGACCAGAGACAGAGCATCAGGCACCAACCAACATTATCTCTCTAATTTTCAATAAGCCTTTACGTTGGAGCCGTCATAGAATCTGAGGCCTGACCCACCGGCGTGCAATTAAAGAGGGAAGCAAAGTTGCCAACCGTGATTGGGTTACCTACCATGCATGCAGTCTGTCGTATAATATCCATGTTGTACCCAATCTTTTTATATCGAAGAATGATTTTACGAAATATGGTGCTGAAGTCATTGCGGTTATTTATTTTCTGAATTTATATACTAAGTCACCATAAAATTCGGGTTCCGATAGACCTTGTTGCAGAAGAGATTTAAGTCCAATATTGAATTTTGAAATTAAATCAGAATGGCGTCTATAAAATTTTGAAAAGGCTTTGCGTAGTTTTTGGTACCGATAACCCTGATTAAGGAGTTTAGCCGTTAATAATTTACTGAAGAATATTTTTTGGAGAAATGACATATTGCACCAGGTGACCCGATGATTGGCCTCAGAATACATGTATATCTGTGGGTCAGCGTGACCTATATTTCATTGTTTAGTGAATTTGCATTCTATCTGGAATACATTTTGATGGAGCATTGAATATGCATAAAATATATTTGTATTTGACATAAAAGTCTATAAAAATACTTCAGGGCTGTTTAATTTATTTAAAAAATTTCTCATATTTATGTGAAAACATACGTAGACAAGGCGCGAAACAGGCGAGCTATGCTGTATTCCAGCCGGTCTAGTTCTCAATGGATTGTATATGGTAAGACGTTATAGACATTCCCATTTCCAGTGGAGGCGATGAAACTGGCCGGGAGTATATGTGCCTCACTTGGCACTTTGTCACGTTTATAAAAAAAAACATAAGGCTTAGCAAAAGATCCTGCTGCATCCACCGCATTATTTTATTTAAAAAATTACATTTTATAAATTATATCGAATTAACTCCCAGTAAAAATACTGACCCTTTCAAGGCAGTACTTCTATTATTGGTTTTTATTTTGATCAATTCGCCTTTGCATGTTTGTATAGCTAATACCGTTTTTTTTTGGGTAGCCGTTTGGCCATTGTATGGTAAATTAACTGTCCATTTTGCTTTCCACTTGTGACGTTTTCATTATTCCGAAGTGTTTATTTCCATTTTGTGTCTTAGATGGAAAGTGTGAGGTAAAATTGTCGATTCTTGAGCATTGCCTTCACGTATGTTAATTTTGGGTACCAATTTTATGGTAACAACTCATATTCCACAAACAGTCCTCTGTCGAGAATGTTATCGATTTACTTACCACCTGGGTCGATATCACAACTTTGATAAAACCAACTGACAAAATGCACTTAAATATATGCAAACACCTCATATAATTTAACATGAAATTGTTTCTTTGAAAGTGCCCAAAGCTAAATATAGTTTAAATTAATCGTCCATCTTTGCCCTCAGAACGTAACAGAATCTGGTATATAATTTAGAGCTTAGTGTTTTTGAGACATTCTTGGTAAATGTTCCTTATACTTGAAAAAATCTACTGTCAATAAGCGTTCATATTTGTAGCAATGTTAACTAACAGAACTATGCAAAGGCAATGACTGTGTTTAATTAATTGACTTTCCTGTATTGATCGGAGGTCATCCGCATTAACACCAGATCAACCAATATTAACCAGAGGTCAAAAATCATGTTTTTTATTGTGTCAATTAATAAAATTGTCATTTATCAAGTTATTTCATATTGGCTACAGGTCTTCGGTCAGCTGTATTTGCCTCGGCCTTTGCCTCGGGCCAATACAGCAGACCTCGGACCTGTCACTGGGCCAATCCGAAGTTACTTGATTAATCACTTTATAATGCTGTATAGTTACTGTTCCTATACAAAAGCTTCGGTACATAATAATCAAACTAAAATGCAAGTGTAAGAAAATGCAGCAAAATGATGCTTAATATAAATTCTGTCATAAGATAAGCATAAAGAACTCAACTGGTCAGGAAATGCATCAAAATGCTGCTCAAACTACACTTTGTCGCAAGATATGGCCTTTTTTCGTTTTAACAATCCAGTGCAATACTTTAATTTACATGTTTTTTGATCATGTGGATACTTCAAATATCTGCTCATTTTAGTAGCATATACAATGTACCTTAACACCTTTAATGACTCTCTGTAAGGGTGATTACTATTTTGTATTTGTAATCGTTTGCATTCAGTTATGTGTTATATACGTTACAATTTATCAGCACGGTAATGAAAACAGGAAAAATAGCTATAAAATCATGTTTAAAGTGACTGAAAAGATCAGATGAAGTCTTTCTGGCGTATTTCATCCTTTTGTGCGGATACACAAAATTGCATACGTGTATTGGTTGTAATTATGAATGTTGTGTATGCAACTCAATTTATAGAAAAAACTTGATTTGGAAGACAGGACAGTCCATGCCTGTACCACACGCATTTTTACAGAGTCCAGAACCCTGCATCCTATTTAATTTAGCGAGTTTAGTTTTCTTTTAAATTGCTAACTATTTTACCGGACATATTGGACGACATCTTAAATATTGACAAAGTGGTATCAGTCAGAGTCTTGAACGACAATGTCTGAACTTGAAGTATTACTAAAGAAAAAACGTTTACGGTACCTCACGGACACAGGGGTTAAAACATGCAATTCATGTTTGGTGCAGAAATAAGAGCGATGTCATAAAAGTTCACCAGGAATATATTAGTCTGCATCAATTATATGACATGGATTCTGTATAGTAATGAGTCACCCAGGATAAACCACAATGAAATTTACACAATCATCTATCTGTCAAGTGAATAGTCAAAGCACAGACAACACTTGTGGATCGATTGTCGCTGATGGGCGACTGGGAAAATAGAACTGGACGGGCCATTGGACTGTTTCGTTCAACACGCAAAGTCCTGTACTGTTAGAAACAGTGATGAACCTAATGATATGGTTGAACATTAACATAAGTCCAGTCCAGACGCTCTTTACATAACACTATGACCTTACAACGATACGAATAGCCAGACAATAAGTTACCGTTACCTGGATTTCGTACAAATCCGTAATAGTCACGTGTACATCAACAACGTAAATAAACGCCAAGTTCCGCAACGGAATATATGGCGTTTTTGTCCGGATACGCCGGTTTTCGCCCACCTCTTATTAACGGTCGGCTTGAAATAAGTGATATAATTTTTAAAGGGCCGTACAACCGAAACAAAAATAAAAATGATAATGATAATAATAACAACAACAACAATGATATTGAACATTTAAAACTGAAAATGAATGGTCATGCAATAAAACTTATTCGTCCGAAGCCCAAAGGCGTGGGAATAACTTCCTATGATGCATTATAATACATACGTGTGGACATAGGGAAATTTTGTGATATAATTTGTGATATATTTCTTATCATAGGCGGCGGCTACTCGATAAAACCCCTTCATTGGGGCGGTTCAAACGTGTATCCACAGCTTTTTGCCTTAGACCAGAAATAAGGCAAGTAATGGTTGCTATGACAACCCAAATTTTCTCTATATAAAATGAGGTTTACATTTGTGTTGTTAAAAGTCAGACCTGTTAGCGTGATGTCTTACGGTGCTGTCGTGCTGTTAATGCTGCTGTCGTACTGTTTGCATAGCCCTCATATACCATCCAAGTCAAACATCGCTCGGTTTTAATGGCCTGTTGCAAACATTGTATATTTTCTGTTAATCAGCAAGCCCCATCCCCGCCCGATTTCCAATCGTGTTTTGTATATATATGTCATTCTCGGACTTCCTTGTGGTTGGTAGAGTTGCCTCAGTCCAATTACCAAAGCAAAAAAAGTTTTTGTTTGATTTGAGGTTTAACGTCCCCGTCAACACGTTAAAGGTCATTTTGGAGACGTTGCTTCCAATTTTGTGAGACTTTTACCCGACATTGGGATGAAATGGCATCTCAAGACCTGCCGCCCAATGAAATTAATAGGGTTTATAAGCATGGACCGCACTGCCTGGGCAAGCTTATATCCTCTAAGCCGTTCACCAGTACTCGTGTGCGGGTCGGTTTCAGCTCTGCGTGGAAGCATCATGCAGCCCATCTATTTCTTCAAGCCCCGATGGACGGGGGCTAACAAAAGCAAATGTAAATAATTATGAAAACACGCCTATTCAAATATTTTGAAAATTTTACCACCATAAATGACAATTTTCAAATCATAGTTCTGCTTAAAACATAGATTGTGGGCACTTGATAGAACCGTTCCAACGAGTAAGCATAATCTGTATTTTTAGCAGATAGAAGAATAATAATGTAAACCCCTGTAAACCCCAGTTTTACTATGTAAACGTGGGGTTTCTATATAGGCGTGTTTTCGTGTTGTTCATTTATCGTAAGGAGCAAAAATATATCTTATACTTTGGTACTGTATTCTGAATCGTTTGCAGGAGGAAATGCATTCTCAATTTTCCAATACAAAAACTTGTGTGTCAAAGTTTGACCTAGGCACAAAGAAGGTCAAGGTCAACCCAGGGTCACCGTTTTAGCAATTTATGATGGGCCTACGTCCCAGATGCTACTTATCAAGTTTCGTGGAAATCTGCCCAGTGGTTCTGGAAAAGACTATTTTTGAAGGGTTGGCGGCCATTTTGGTCATGTGGCCTGGACCCCATGAGCAAATTTTGGTTACCCCCATCCTATAGAGGCTCCATATGAAATTTGACTTCAATCGGCCCAACGGTTTCCGAGGAGAAGCAGTTCGAAAATTTTCATTTTTCGCCTCGGCGAGGCTATACTAAATGGAATGTAATATTTAGTAAGTTCATTGGTTAGATCTCATTGATATCTATCAGTATGCCAAACATTGTTTAAATATTCCAAGCGGTTAAGTCACTATCACCAATTTTCACAAACGGGTTACGGACGGACAGACAGACAGACCATATATGGCTTGGCGGCCGTTTTGGTCATGTGATTTGGACCCCATGAGCAAATTATGGTTTCCCCCATCCCATAGAGGCTCCATATGAAATTTGACTTCAATCGGCCCAACGGTTTCCGAGGAGAAGTAGTTCGAAAATGTTCACATTTTTCGCCTCGGCGAGGCTATACTAAATGGAATGTAATATTTCGCAAGTTCATTGGTTAGATCTCATTGATATCGATCAGTATGCCAAAATTGTTTAAATATTCCAAGCGGTTAAGTCACTATCACCAATTTTCACAAACGGGTTACGGACGGACAGACAGACTGACAGACTGACAGAATGACACGGTGATTTTTGGGCACTCTTAGAAAATCAACCGACTTCAGTCGGTCGCTCTTTCTGCGGGTCGTGCAATATTTAGTTGCATACGAGGTTATGTCGAGCTAAGGTTATCTGACACTGGGTCTGAGATTTCCTTTATGAGGTCTCAGGCCCATCCTTATTTTTTCACACCTATTTGTTTTAGAACATTAAATGCAACACATTATGTGTGTTTACATGTGGAAAAAAATGAAAAAGAGCCACCTACACCAGGAGGAAAAGAAAACACTGCAATCTATTATATTTTTACTTGAGTGAATTATATTTGACTATAATAACCCTTAAGACGCCAAGAAGAACTGCATCTGAAAATATCGCGTGTTCGTACTTTTAAAATAACATCACGCAAACACGCCTATATATATATCTCTGACCCCCTTAAACCCCACTTTTATATAGTAAAATTGGGGTTTACATGGGTATACATTAATTTTCTTATTTCTGCTCAGAAACATAGATTGTGGGTACTCGTTAGAACCGCCTCGGTGAGGCGGTTCTAACTTGTACCCACAATCTATGTTTTGAGCAATAATATGAAAATTATCTGGATTTTTATCTGAAAAGAAAAAAAATCATTTTTGGTGGTAAAATTTTACCATTATATTTCAAAAGGCGTGTTTTCGTAATGAGAAGTAGACAACGAAGCAAACGACAATTGATGTGATTTGTTTGATTTGAGGTTTAACGTCCCCGTCAACACTGTTTAGGTCATTTTGGAGACTCTGCTTCCAATTTTGTGGGACTTTTACCCGACATTGAGATGAAATGACATCTCAAACCCTGTCGCCCAATGACGGTCCGACTCGCATGGACGGTCCGACTCGCACCGCTTTGCCTGGGCAGGCTTTGATCCTCTAAGCGGTTTACCAGTACTCATGTGCGGGTCGGTTTCAGCTCTGCGTGGAAGCATCATGCAGCCCATCTATTTCTTCAATCCCCGATGGGCGGGGGCTTAATTGGTGTGATTGACATCTAATAATTTGAATGCACTTTTCATACATGTAAAAGGCAGAAGTATCCAATAGGCCCCAGTTATTCAAACCTAACCGCGAAAGTCGTGAGTTAACCACTGGTAAATCCTTGATTATTTTGTATGGCATGATAATATTTTGCTGAAAAGTATGTGAGTAGCTTTTTGCAAATGCAAACGACAGGAGATCTTGCATGGAATATGTTTTAATTAAGATTGTTGGGAAAATTAAACAACCAATCACAGCCCTGGGGCCAGTTTCTTCAATAAATATCGTACGATTAATCTTCAATTGTTCGTACGCACTTTTTATTTTAAAGTACTGCGTACGTCAGTTTCATCAAAACATCGCAAAGTGTTCGTACGAGCAAAATTTGCGTTTCACTTAACAAAGTCGTAATTTTGAATATGCGCTTTAACAGGGCCACTAATTGTCACATGCGTGACCACGTGCCGTCTTGAAATAGTCGTGTAAAGTAGATAACACGTTTTAAAATTATTGTTCCAATGGGCCTCGATGTATATTCAGTACAAACAACGTTGAATCAACGTTGATTCAATGCTGTTTCAAACTTGTATTTCCATTTCATTGTCGTAAGATACAGATACTAATTATCTGGATCCCCTTCCCACTTAACCACTGGCGAGTTGATCTGTTTTGAGGACGTTGTAACGTCAGACTAGCGTTGATTTAGCGGCGTTTAATGAACCTTTTATAAGCACGTTTGTCAGTTAATGCGGGTGAGATGGGGGGGGGGGGACTCTTCCATGAGTGCACGTGTAATGTCGAGTTTATTATTAGTTGAGGAAAAGGGATAACATGTGAGACTTCATTGAGTCGTTGAGCATTTTCTAAGCTTTTCTCGCTCATTTTAATAAATTCAGTTATACAAAAATCAATTTATCGTATGAACTTAAAACACAGTTTATGCACGATTTTAACACAGAACGTCAATACATGCCGCATATAACCTTACGTGACGCAGCCTCTGTAAATGTTCGTATTTACGTGTAACATATGTCAGTTTTCAGCTCCGGTTTGTTGTTGACAATGGTCTGTAGCAAATATTTATCCATTGATTGTTCCAGCACACTATATACAATCGCCTGCAAAATTATACACTTACATATACGAAAATACAGTTCGCAAGACTATGATCCCCGCGCCATCGGCATGATGCCTTGAAGGTTTTCGTACACACGAGCGTGCGCACATGTATGTATGTCCTTCCGTATGGGGTGTACGTACGTGATCTTGTAACATCAGTCTAAGGCATTGTACCAGGAAGAACCTAAACTTTTAAAAGCTCATATTTTCCAGACCATATGATGGAATTGTGATGATAGGTATGGGTCAAAGGTTTATTCAGCAATACACTGGCCCTTACCTATGACCTCTATGTCAAGTCATGGACTCAGAAAACCTTAAATGTTGAAATTGTACAAGAGCTCATATTTGTAAAATCATATAATGGATTTGGTTCATATTTGGTTAGATGATAGATAAACGTCTAAAGTTTTAGTTAGCATTCCCGCGCCCATGCCCATGACCTCAAAGTCAAGGTCACATATTCAGAATTTTCGAAGTCAACGTTTTAACCAAGAGCTCTAATTTCTCAACCCATAAAATGGATTTAGGTCGTATTTTGTATGATGAAAGATACAAGTGGTTTCTCCGGCTAATCCGTTCAGTTTTCGCCCACATTTGATTAATGATCAGTTCGAAACAAAAGAAATAATCTTGAAAGGGCCATAAAACAAAAAAAAAAAAAAAAAAACGTCAATGTCACAGACTTAGTAATTTATTTTTTTATGAATTTGCTTCATATTTGGTATGATGATACAAACTTTTTCCAAGATTTATACGAACTTACCCCCATCTACGCCGATTTTCTCAAGGACAGTTTTCCAGGGGAGCAATGCCGTCTTTTTTAGTTTTTCCAACATGCTTTTTTCCTTGGTGAGGATGGTCCCTGGGCGGGGGCATCTCTGACGTATTGACAATTCTAGTTTTATGTGTCGATTTGAGGTACTATGAGTCTTCATCTCAATCAAAAGTCTAATCGCAGATTGTGGGTAATCGTTAGAACTACCTCAACGCGTCCGTTCTTTTGTTTGTTTGTATTGAGGTTTCAAGTCCCCGACAACCGTTGGTACATGCATTTAGGTCATTTTGGAGACGCTGCTTCCGATTTTGTGGGGCTTTTACCCCACGTTGAGATGAAATGTCTTCTTAAACCCTACCGATCAAAAGAAACCGCTGGGGTTTAAAGAGCGGCCCAACTCGCACCACTTTTCTTGGGCAGGCTTCTGCATTCTAAGCGGTTAACCAGTAATCAAGTTTGGTCGGTTTCAGCTCTGCGCGGAAGTACTATGCAAGCCATTCTATTTCTCCAAGCCCCGATGGGCGAAAGCGAGCGTCGGTTCTAGGTTACAGCATGAAATATAGATTGTGGGTACTCGTAAGCACAACCACAAGGAGGCGCTTCTAACGAGTACCCTCAATCTCTATCTTAAAAGAAAACCCCAACCGCAAACCCATACTAAAGTTTATACAAAGGGGTGTTTCGAGGGGTCTTCAATGCATGGGCTTGCTCAAGTAACGGGCGTGATCTACGAAGGTAAGCGAAATGGAATGGTATGTACCATACATTTAACAACGTTACTACAGAGATACATGTAAGCGTAGGTTTCTTTAACATATGCCGCCCGTTATCTTTTTTCGGCTATAGCTGTGACATTTCCAAAGTTTAAGACGAAAATTTCAATGTGCGATGTCCAAATTTTCATCTCAGATATACGACAATATGTGCGAACATCGCAGATCTTAAGCATTTGATGAAACAGGATTTTTGTCGTAAGAACTTCGTACGATCTTTCTAAGACGAAAATACGTCGCAAATGCTTTGATGAAACTGGCCCCAGGGCAGCTTTTAAACCCTTGGGTGTGACAATAGGTTTTAAATGAAAAACTATCAAATGGCCGTACAAAGAGAAAGTCTTGTCCCATGGGTAAAAATGCTGTCTTGACATAATGACATTCATACGTAGCTGGAAATTCATATTTATTTTGTATTGCGGCATCAAACATAGATTGATTGTGCTCGTATAAAGCGCCCCGTTGAGACACACTCTACGTGTACGTCTTGGAACAGGAGTAAAAAATGCAAACCCTTGTTCGAAAAAGCTGTCTTTATGATGTACAATAGCAACATATGGAATTAAACCTTCATCCTCTTACAAATGCATTTTTTTCCATAAAAAAGTGAATATTCAAGGCATGTTGACGTGATGTCTTACGGCCATTCTTCAGCATTTTTTGTCAAAACCAAATAGTTAAATTAATAAATAATACTTCCCGTTTAGGAAATGTTTTCGTTTTTTTTTTTTTTTTTTTTTTTGTTTGTTTTTTTTATTATTATTTTACAGGCTTTTTAAATATTCGTATTTTATGAGCAAGTCGCTCATCTTAAATGAACGAAGACACGATACTGAGGAAAAAAGGAATCAAAGGCGATGAAGGCAAAATTTAATTAGGGCTGTAATTGACTTTGTAAACCGGTGATCAACTTTCTTACATGTGACCGACACAAAAACTAAACCAGCGCGGTCCAGGCGGCCTAGAAATCGCGGCATTACGATACCACACCCGTGCGACATAGTGCATTTTCACATCTCAAAAATGGCTATAGTCCGGCAGAATTCAGGGATATTTTTGGTGAACCTGGATTTGCGGTGTATACAAAATGTTTTTACATTTTTCGGAAACTGAGACCTACTGCTTTCAGAATTTGATTGATGCCACCTTGTCACTCTTGGACATTTCCAGAAATTCTAGATGGCGCACAAGATGGCTGCCAAATTAAAAAAAAAATGACAAGTTCTAACTAACACAAATGTTTTGACAATTTTGAAAATTGAGACCTTCAGCTTTTGAAAATTTTATTAATTCAGCATTTTAAATATCATAAAAGTAATAATAATAATTATAATAATAATAATAATAATAATAATGATGTTTCCACAAATATTAGGCTAAAATCCACCAATAACACCAACACAAAAGGGATATATTATTCATTATGATTTTCGGAAAGTAAATGTTCATGGATATAAGTTGTGATTTTCTGTCATCTGGCCTTTAGGGTGGTAGGCAGTTAGAGCCAGTTTAGTAACGTAATCATTAATATTAGTAAGAAATATGGTCAACTACAGATTCATGTACATATAGATATACATTTTAACCCTTGTTACATTCATAAAATAACATGGACATTGTCCTGAATTGCTTTGTACCCTCTATAGTGGCAGAAAAAAATCAATTATGGAAAAGTAAAACCTTGTTATTTATGTTACAAATTGAATTTCTAGTGGTAAATTATCAAATATTGGTTTGCAATAAATAAACAATATTTCTTCCAAGATGGAGCTGTTGATAAAGGAATCATATTTTAAATTCTTCTTGTAAATCAATATAGCTGCCACAAGTGTATTGAGTATAATATCTATAAGTACTTAAATATATGGCATGTCCATGTGTCATTTACCTGATTGAGTATTGATTGTATATATAAATGGAAAATATCAGATACCAGGCAAATGGTCTTCTTCTATGTGTGTGACCTGAAAAAAAAAAGAAAATTGAATGTAATGCTGCATAGTAAGTGAAACAACATACTGTTGCACATATTCGAACCTTTTAAGTTGTCTACGTTACCAATCGAAGCAACTGCATTTAACCATTTTTCACTCAATAACTAATGCTGATAAGATATAAATCTATGCGGCTGAGAGGTCAAAACACACAGATGTTAGATCATTACATGTTTACGAATAATGATATAAATATAAATTACGTATAACTATTCATAGCACATAGAAACATCATTTTTTTTGTGCTATAAGGATACTAGAAAAGTTCTGCCACCATTGGGATTTGGTTGTTTCACCCCAGACGCATTTTAAAGTGCTCCATTGCAATTCAGTTCTGTTTTCCATTAATAGAAACCCACCTGTTTCTTCTTATTGCTTTTCAGATAACTAATATATTTATATTTGAAATTATTTATGCAGTATCAGTTTAATAGTCAATTAATAACATGGCGGGCGTGGTTGGTGTTTATGACGATATAAATAACCTAACTAGGCTTTGTGTAGAAATAAATCAGGCATTTGATTAGCTGTGGGGTATGATATGGGTACATTTGGGGATATGTATGAACACCATTCAATTTTATACACACAGTACTTAAGTGGAGCTTTTTTAGCTGAAAAAAATGTTTAATACAACTAAAGCAGGCCTTGGAAGCCACAAAACATGCTAATCACAAGGCAAACATCACTCCAGTAAAGGTAACACCCTCTTCAAAACGTGTTACTGAAAAGGTACAAAGTATGTTAATGTGTTATTTCATCTGGGCTGCAGATTATAATTCTCGGTGATCATATCTGAGTAAATTGGAAGACATTTTACGATCATTTAGAATGGAAGAAAAATCAAGTCCATCCCCTGTCACCAGAGAAAATCACATGTAATTTTTATCAATAATTGTCTTTAATGTCACAAAGAATGAAATACTGAAGCATTTTGTGACATTGTGTTGTTTGTTTAAGGGAGATAACCGGTTTTGACAGTGTACCTAAAGTACTGACACTGTTATTTGCGTTACCTATTAGACATTTACTGATTCAAATGAGTTTTCTTAACTCTATGCTCGCACACGAGTACTGATAAACCGCTTAAAGGATCTAAGCTTGCCCAGACAAAGCGGTGCGAGTCGGTCCGTCCATGCTTATAAACCCTATTGGTTTCACTGGGCAACAGGACTTGATATGTCATTTCATCTCAATGTCGGGTAAAAGTCCCACAAAATTGGAAGCAACGTCCCCATAATGACCTTTACAGTGTTGACGGGGACATTAAACCTCAAATCAATCAAACAAATCACGTTGATAACCATTTAACAATGAAATATATCAAAACATAAGAAATTAACCCGTCCAACCATATGTCATTTTTTGTCACGCTTAAGGAGGGTCCCGTTTGGGAAGCAAACGAGTATTAAAGGGCTTTTTGACAATATTATATACAAGAAGCTCAAGATACTACGAGAAGACTATCCAAGTGCACTTCAGAATAAGGGAAAACAGAAGTGAAGGCAATGATCAGGAATCGACACAATTTACCCACAGCTCCCAGTAGTGATTGTTATTTAAACAAACAATTAAGTAAAGCAAGAATTTTGAATTATGTACAATAAGTATATGTATATATATATAAACACTGAAAATTTCAAAACTATGTATATGTGTTAAATTGGAATTACATTAATGCTTGATGCTGCACTACTGCCCCTAGATACCTAGTTACAATAACAGAGACAAAAATTTCCTGAGTGTCCTTATGTATGTATTCAGCAAGAGCAATAGATGGAAATATCTAAAGAGACAGCAATCGAGGTTACAAAATTATATGAACCGCTCAGGTATGGCCGCAATCAAAGAACGCAGCCATCTCTAGTCACTTAAAGAAAGTGACATAAGGGCACGCACAAAAATAGACGTAACATGAACCAACGGCGCAAAAGCAAATTGACAGATAAGACACTGGAATAGAACAACTGCCTTGGGACGGCCAGTAGTAAAACTTCTTTGGGGTGGGGGGGGGGACTTCAACTCCGGAGTTTATGAAATTTAAATCTTCGCCCTCAGTACCAGTGCAGAATCAAAAAAAATAATAGCAAACCTATAAAACTGATAATATATGGATGAGCATATCATCTGTGTGTTTCGTAACGCGTTATATTTAAACCAATTACATAATAACATTTCTGTGAAGCATGCTTAAGCAGTCTGTAAAAGCAGTCTATTTAAACTATCAGGTGGCATTAAAAATATAAAGTTAAAAACAATGTAGCGCTTTTTAGTTTGGTCTACAATGAGAGTAAATTTGCTACTGACAAATTATGGCGTCATATTGTTACGCAACGTTTTATATTTATATTACACTTGTGTAAATTTGGATATAGTTAAAATGCGATTTGAATACAAATGATACAGTTATTAGCGTATGATGTTGAGTCAGTTTCCAACGCAATATTAGAATTTCTCTGAACATGTATAGAAAGCAATGTAAGTCTTATTTAGTGATATACGTTACATTTGCGCAGAATTAGGGATGAAATTAAAATTTGCCATTTGAAAAGAAGTATTTAAAATCTGAGATGTACCATCATACTTTTTTCAGCACAATATTAGAATTCTCTGTGAATGTAAATATTTAATTCATGTAATGAAAGAAGAAGCGTAACACAATTGACAATAATGAATACTATGGTAAAATGAGGTTTTAATACTTCTTTAACAAAAGAGTTTAGCTGTTTAGATCTACATACCAATTTCTATTCAAATGAGTCTAAATTGGAAAACTTACATTAGCGAAAGGTATTATGTAAACACCGAACATTGTTGTATGCGTTATTTTCGGTAAATTGAATAAGGTTATGCCCAAAATCAGCATTTCAGTATGTACTTGAACACAAGAAATATAAACATTAATGTGACAATAATTATTTGACACATTTGAAAAGGTTGAGGACAAAATCTGTCATCGAACTAACATTGGTTTTACTTTTTTGTATATTTGCCTGTATAGGGGTTACTATGTTAAATATAGCATACCTCACAAAACTTTCAACACAGAAATTGAATAAATTGCAGTTTTGATTAGCTCCAATATGTGTTTTTAATACATATAATAGTTAGACAAAACTGTCCATTGGAAAACATATCAATTAAACAACTGACGGTGAGAATAAATATTAAGTGGGGTACTTTATATTTTGTAACGTAAACAACACCACAGAATGATAAAATATAAAACACTCAGGAAGAAATATCTTAAAATGGCCTAAAATCAAAAACATTTTATGTCTTGTTCAAACATATGAGCAACCAGTGTATTAAGTACATAGTTTGATTTTTTCTATTCTGTCGGCCATCTTTGACGCCATCTTGATTTCTTGGAACAAGGTGGCATCAAGCAGCGGTCTCTGCTTTCCAAATATATCAAATCATTTTAAACACCGCAAATCCAGGTTCATTGAAACTTCTGCCCGACTACTACTTTTCTGATGAAAATTCGTGATACTTTTCTTATTCATACGCAAACATAGGTTGTGGGAGCTCGTTAGACCGCCTAAATGAGGCGGTCCTAATAAGCACCCACAACCTTTGTCGTGGAGAAGAAATAAGAACAATAATGTATACCCCCGTAAACCCCATTTTCTCAGTATCAAGTGGGATTTAGGGGGGGCTCACTTCATTGACTTGTTCGCGTCATGAATCAAAACGCTCTTAACCCTTTAATCCCTGGGTTTCCATATTCGATTATTCCGTCTTTGAACTGGACACGAATGGGTTTATTAACATCAGACAAATCGGCTAGCTCTATACTGTTTGCAAAGATACATATCTACACGGGTGAAACGGTGAATAACAAGGCCGCGGAAGGCCTCGTTTTCCGTAGCAAGGCCTCCTGTGTATAAATAGGTTACTTGAACTCCAATTATCATCAATGTTTTGACAATGGCATGCCAGTTCTAAAAACGATTTCGTCCAGAATATTTGTGGGATCAGGTTTCTGTCCATTTATACATTATCACTTGTCTTTGGAGAATTACATATATTTCATAACCTTAATGGATCTAGGATCGTAATTGCCATGGTAGTGTAATACAATGAAATATTATTACTTGAGTTAACCAATATATGCCTAGCGGTCCTTTTCTGGGACGTTGACAAACAGTACAGACCCAGATCAGACGCCGCAGAACGCGGCGTCTGATCTGGGTCTACACTGTTCAAAGAACATACATTGTTACATAGTTAGATATAAAAAACACACATGACAACCCTATAATTGAAAATGGTCCACTCGACATATGTGGATTAATCAGTGGAGCTTGGTAGATTCCACTGTGACATATTCATGACACAGGTCCTTCTGAAGACAAACCTCTAGTTTCGACAGACTTTATATTCGTAGTCTCGGTGCCAATTCAGTCAAAGCAAGGAAGGTCCAGATGCTACTAATTTTAATAAGCATATTGTACCGCCCCACCCATCGGGGCTAGGAGAAATAGATTGGGCTACATGATGCTTCCACGCAGAGTTGAAACTGACCACACATGAATACTGGTAGTCGCTTAGAAGGGCAAAGCCTGCCCAGACAAAGTGGTGTGAGTCAGACCTTCCAATGCAAATAAACTTTTGGGTTTCATTGGGAGGCAGGGCTTGAGATATCATTTCATTTCAATGTCGGGTAAACGTCCCACAAAACTGGAAACAACGTCTCCAAATTTAGCTAAATAGTGTTGACGTGTTGACGGAGACGTTAATCGATTCAAACACATTCAAACAAAACGTATTGTCTCGTAAAACATTTGATGAGTCAATATGGAAAATATACTGGCAGTTTTGCTGAAAGAAATATAGGTAACTTTTGCATATCATATTTTAAGCAAAAACATCGCTGTATCAGATATACCCACTTACGAGCACCTTAAGCCTGCACTATTTCGGACGTCACACACACACACACACACACACACACACACACATACTTGTAAAGTGAACAGATCGGGGAAGTCTGCCTGTAACCTACCAAACGCGGAGGTAGCTTTGCTTCGGTATTTTTGGTAAAAAATGATATATTTAGCATAAAATAGATTTGTTCAATTAGAATTTGAAATTTTATCATTAAAACTCTCCTATATTAAAAAACTGTTGAAATGTGAATTTTTACTACCAAAGCGGGGAAACTCACATTTTTATACACAATTGTGAAATGTTTACTACAAAACGGGCTACCTACAAACTGGGGATACACAATCCGAACACACAGCAAAACGAGGAGAATTATTAACACAATTTAAATGCAGACAAGATCATATTATTCCTCCTTCAAAATGCTAGACATGTACGTGGGTATGCAATCCATCTAGTTCTCAGACTAGGTTGGAAGTTCATGTTGTGCCCCAAATTATACATATAAATAAATCGCTTTATGGGCTCTCTTCAGATTGCAAATGCGCAGGCTGATCAACGTTTTGCTTGCATGTCACCCATTGGCATTACTAAAAGGCTATACGTACAAGGAAAATATTAAAAAAAAGTTTTTATCGAATCGGGGATGCACAATTTGAATCCACACACCGAAACGAGGAGTTATGAAGATACACACCCAAACGAGGAGATCATTAAACACATTTCGAATATGCACAGCCAAATGCGGAGTTAATATTTTTGCTTTGGGAACACTTATATTAAAAACCAAAATAGCATGATTTCAATTACAGTAGAACTTCGATTGCTCGAACACCGATGGCTCGTTTACCAGGGCTGTGTCGAACCCATTCTTGAGCCCCAAGGGAAAACCTCGACATAAAAAATAGTGGGGGATAGTTTAGAAGATTTTCGTCTTTTATCTTGCAAATGTATGCTGTGTGTACTCATTAGAATCGCCTCGATGAGGCGATTCTAATGAGTACACATAACATACATTTTCGTTATAAAACACCGAAAAGATATCCAAAAGTATATCGTATACCTCCTGGCAGCCTCCTTCAGTGGCTCGAACTACCCCTGTCTCGAACAGATTTTCGCGGTCCCAGTGGTGTTCGAGCCATTGAAGTTCGACTGTATGTGAGTAAATGTATTATATACCTACTTAAGGTCAATTAGTGTGCTGATCTCCACTGTGGAATTTTGAAAGTTTTGAGGGTCACTGATGAGGCCTAATAGTCCGAAACTGGCTAGTACCACCCAGAAAATTCTTGTCCACTCGACGGTTTTCAGTCCGGTGTTGTCGACCTTTCTTCCAAGGGACTACCTTTCAATCGAATTCATTTAACTTCGCCACCGATGGTGTTAAAGGATTGTGTGGCGGTCGTTATAAGGCTCCCTGTCCTTTATCATAGTGCGGGTTATATTATCTAGTCCGTTGTTTGTTTGTTTGATCTGAGGTTTAACGTCCCCGTCAACACTGTAAAGGTCATTTTGGAGACGTTGCTTCCAATTCTGTGGGCATTTTACCCGACATTGAGATGTAATGACATCTCAAGCCCTGTCGCCCAATGAAACCAACAGGATTTATAAGCATGGACTCGCACTGCTTTGCCTGGGCAGGCTTAGATCCTCTAAACGGTTTACCAGTACTCTTGTACGGTCGGTTTCAGCTCTGCGTGGAAGCATCATGCAGCCCATATATTTCTTCAAGCCCCGATGAGCGGGGGGCCGATATTATCTAGTCCATTAGGATCATTTATACAACTGTAGAATTTTGAAAATTTTTACGGTCACTTATGACGATTTTCAGTTCTGTGTTGTCGCCCTCGCTCCCGCCCATAGGGGCTTGAAGAAATATATGGGCTGCATGATGCTTCCACGCAGAGCTGAATCTGGCCCGCACACTAGTACTGGTAAACCGCTTAGAGGATCTAAGCATGTCCAGGAACCGCGTTGCGAGGCGGGACCGTCCATGCTAATAAACCCTGTTGGTTTCATTGGGCGACAGGGCTTGAGAAGTCATTTCATCTCAATGTCGGGTAAAAGTCCACAAAATTGGAAGCAATGTCTCCAAAATGACCTTTACAGTGTTGACGGGGATTTTAAACCTGAAATCAAACAAAACTGGTATTCGTGTTAATGTAGTATTAAACCGTTTAAACTCGTTGAGGAGAAGGGGTAAAATGCTCAGAACAGCCTCGCATTTAATAACTTTAATAATACACGAACACTCACGTGATTCGCTGTTTGTCTAACAGGTGTGTCTACTTGATGCAAATCATATTAAAATGTGCATGTACCCGTTCCGCAATGAATAAAACTGTTCAGCAATATATTTACATGTACATGCAATAGTAGTTAAAACCCCGGCTATCACATTGTTTATGTTGTTACACGTTGTTTTTGCTTGTGCACATATTGTTTTCCCTATTTCTGCTTAAAACATAGATATCAGGTACTATTTTGAGCATTCTTATTTAGAGGCTCTAAAGAGCACAAAAATCTGCTTGAAGCATGAAACGCAAAGATATCACTTTTACTCCTGTGCAATGTGTCACATAACACAATGTTAATATGTGCATGAAATCGCACCTAGCATAGGAATATACATACATTGTACCTAACATTACATTAACATATAAATGTAGTTAAACCCCATTAAACCACACTTCATGCGGAAAAGGTGATGTTTGCATGGTGTTTATAATATTGTTCCTAATTCTGTTTAAAACCTAGATATCGAGTACTCATTAGAGTTACTTTTTAATGCGCATTTAACATGCACAAAGATCCAATCTTGGAAGCATAAATAACATTGTGTTTCACATAAATGAACATATTCAACATTAACATGACACGGTAGTTAAAACCCCGGTAAATTATACTTCATGTAGTAAAAAACGATGTTTATAGGGGTATATACATAATTGTTCCTATTTCTGCTTAAACATATGTAACTTGCATATAAATCTCTGCTTGAAGTATAAATCACAAAAAATAACACTTCATTTTCCTGAAAAACTCTCAGGGGAAAAACCCTCAATGTTACAACAGTGAAATGATACATGCCGCCCAATAAGGAAGACTATGTTTACATGTACATGAGATGCTCAGAATCAGAATTGTTACTGGTGACACGTCAAATGACATTCATACACCAGGACCTGTGATGTGGGCAGTTAGTCCCACAGCTGCACAGAATCATAAAAATGTAACAAAATCATAAAAATGTAACAATACATTAACATGTCACAACAGCGTTAACGCAAAACAATGTTTACATGTACCTGAGAATGCACAAAGAATTATACATACCTAAATTACATTAACATATCAACGTGGATCTAGTTAAAACCGCAGTAAATCCCATTTTATGCATTAAAAGGTGATATTTGTTCCTATTTCCGCTTAAAACATTGATATCGGGTAGTATAAACTGCTGTTCAAGCGGTTATAGTGCGCCAAAAATCTGTGCCTGAAGGATAATCCAGAAAAAATTAACAATCTTCTTCTTCTTCTCGACGGCAACATTATTTCGTGGAGATTGATCATGAAATCTTTTCTACGGTCATTCTCTCCCTTCCGCTGATTCAAGAAGGGCAGTTGTCAGTTTCTGGCGAAAGAATGTGCACTGTACTTGTTAACCGCTTACGTATAAGCCTGCCCAGGAAAGTGTTGATAGGTAAACTGACCAGCTCAAAAATGACCTAAATAGTGTTGACTGGGCCGTAAAACTCCAATACAAACAAACAAAATCTTCGTCTTCTTCTTCTTCAACGGTGCAAACCGACAGAATATAATAACTGCAATGCTGGAGCAAAAAAAAAAAAGTTTAATTCCCATAGGCCTGACCAGGTATGCAGAGAATCAGGCATCAACCGACATCATTTAATACAAGTTTAGGTGAGTCTTAGCGCCTCTTAAGGCATGAGCCGTTATAGAATCAGATACCAAACCCGCCGGCTTGCAATTAAAAAAGGAAGCAAAGTTACCTAAGGGTAGCTGATGAGGCCTTATTGGCCGAAACTAGCTATTCTGGCCAGACAAACTTGTGCATTCCATACTTTTCAGTTCTACAGTTACGAGTCGTATTTACGAACATGAAATCATTGCAAGCTTATTTATTTATGAATTCATATACTCAGACACCAAACAATTCTGGTTCCGACAGGCCTTGTTCCAGAAAAGATTTAAGTTCCACATTGAATTCTGAAACTAAATCGAAATGACGTCTATAAAACTAAGAAAAGACTTGCGAAGTTTATGATATCAATTACCTTGGTTAAGAAGTTAAGCAGTTAAAAATTCTTACGAGTGTTGATGTCAGTCAGTTACAAGACTAGACACTTTGGCAAACCGAATTACAGTGTAATTTCGATTATTAAGCTCCATCTGATGCCACAAGAGCAACATAACCATCCACGAACGGATGGGGAACGGATTAGGGGAAGGGCCGTAACTAATGTTGGTAGAACTTGTGGCCCAACCCCATATGCTATCATGAAAGGCAATAAAATATGTTTAACTTGAACACGAACGGAACATTTATTTCAAAATACCGTCGACTCTCGTTATCTTAAACTCCAAAGGACTGGAATTGGTTTGCGATAACAGTAGTTTGAGATAAAAGGAGTGGAAATCTAAGGGGCATATAGCAAAACTAACATAACAGTGCACAAAATTTAGATCGACTTAAGCCACTTTGAGATATCAGAGTTTGAGATAACGAGAGTGTACTGTAATCGCTTTTATCGGAAATTTTGCATGAAACAAACCCATCGAAAGTAGAGAAATGTAAATACAAAGACGGGGTTTAGGTATCGGAAGAACTAGCTGTATTCAGTTGAAGCTTGACTGATCAAGCCATCGAAAAATGCATTTCTTACCTTTCATGTAAGATAGAGGGAATCTTATTTTAATTAAATCAGTAAGTTCTTTAAAACAATTATGAGGTATAGTATTTAAAAGCGCTGGAAATTCATTCGTTGACAGACTACCTACACGAAAACGTCCGGATTTTAATTTATTAAAACCTCATTAGGAATTTTAACAGAGCGAAATAGAGCATCAAGACAAACATTCTGGTACAGTTTCATGAATAGTTAGTCAAAACATGTGGCCTGTAGATTGTGAACAAGGGTTTAAAATATTCTGATCCAACATGTCTTATATTCAAATTTGACCGAAATATCATCATGACAAGCATTACGATAACGACTAATGTCAACTGAAGCAAACGTATGGTCTATAGAGGCTGAACAATGTTTTACAGAAACTTCACCTAGTTTTTAACAGGACAAGACCTATCGAACTTGTTCTTATATCATCAGAACACACATTCTGGCAAAATTTCGTGGTAACTGTAGCACAGCTGTAGGTTATTTTTGTTTGTTTGTTTGAATTAGAATTTAACGGCCCAGTTAACACTATTAAGGTCATTTGAGCCGATCAGTTTATTCATTCTTTTCCTGGGTAGGCTTATACGTTACCTGTTAACCACTTAAGTGCACATTCATTCACCAGAAACTGACAACTGCCCTTCTTGAATCAGCGGAAGAGAGTGAATGAACCGTAGAAAAATTTCATGAGCAATCTCCACGAAAGAATGTTGCCGACCATAGCAGGTATCGAACCCGCGGGCCCCCTGATCACCAGACAGAGCTACCGAGGCAAACGCAACTGTAGGCTGTAGCGGATGAAAAACGTAAAGGTTGACGACGGTCGACGCACGACTCTCTTACCACGGACACAGGGTGATAGCTATAGCTCACTTGTGCACTTCGTGCTCATGTGAACAAAAATATGATCTGTCAATAGGAAATATTAATTATTATATAATATCTTATTTCAAAAGAAATATTGATAGATCTAGTAGAGATACGGATAAAGAACATTACAATTTAGGGAAATTCTCATTAAACAACAACTGCAGCACTACTACTACAACAACAACCTCTTCTAAATATTGATGTTAAAGAGGCAGAAATAAGAAAACAAAAGCGACCGGTACAGAGGCTTTAAATGTATTACAATAACATTCCCGTGCGCTAAAATGGCGTTTGCCATGTCTTGAAACCAGCTTTTTTTCACAGGATGTTTTATTTTCTTTCTTTCTTTCTTTTTATGTCATCGCCAAAACAAGCCTTTATAATTCCCCCCCCCCCCCCCCCCCATTAAACCGCTAGTAAAACTTAGCGTTTATAGGGATATACAAAATTGTTCGTATCTTTGCCCCAAAACAGACATATAGGCCAACCGCAATACTTGATAAAGGCCGGCGAATTACTGCACGCTATAATCGGTAGTGACCTATAATAACATTGTTACTGGCCTATAATACATCTAGTGACCGTTTATAGGCCAGACCTACTTTTAAGGTCCATAATTTGCAAATGTAAACAATAACATGCAACCTATTATAGACGGGAAAACAACGAAACTGCAAGTTAAAATCTTTACAATATCTATTTAAACATATTTTCATAACATAACATAACATTCTTTTATTCTCAGTTACATGGCTGGAAAGAACAGAGATGTCCCAGCCAGCAAACTGCGTCCAAACTATGCCGGACCGACGCCGAATCGACATCAACTGACGTCGATTCGTCGCATGCCCGGCGCCTTCGCGACGCCGTCTATTTTCAGCTAGATTCTTACCTTTTCGAGCTTTCCTGCTTTGCATGGTCTGTTGGAATATAGTAAATACGTGGTTAGTATCTTCAATAATAAAAACACACTAATCATGTATTTAGTTTATACCACAATGCAAAACTATCAACGGTTTTGCAATAATTTAGCAAATTTAAGCAAAAAAAGACAGCAGACAGTGTTGCATGTTAAACGACATCAGTGTTATGAAACTTTTATTCGAGCGTCCATGTTGTTTCCTGCGTCTCTGTGGCGTGGTGACAGCAGAAATTTCGGGCTATTTGACGTCACATAATACTACGTGTGCGCGCCATGACACTGAATGTCGTTTAACATGCAACACGGTCTCTGAGAAACTTTCATTCAAGCGTCCATGTTTCTTACGTCTTCGTGGCACGGTGACGTCAGAAACTTTGCAATCTTTGACGTCACGGTATACTACATGTTCGTGTGCGCGCCATGGCACCAACTGTCCTTTATGGAAGAGTCTATTTGCAGTCAACTGCAAATAGCCAAAAAACGTTAAAATGGCTATTTGCAGTCAACTGCAAATAGCCAGAAAACGTTAAAATGGCTATTTGCAGTCAACTGCATATAGCCAAAAAACGTTAAAATGGCTATTTGCAGTCAACTGCAAATAGCCATAAAACGTTAAAATGGCTATTTGCAGTCAACTGCAAATAGCCAAAAAACGTTAAAATGGCTATTTGCAGTCATTTTATATACATGCCATTTACACGTGCGCACATCGAGATTCAGATCAGTCTGCGCATCCGCTCTGTCTATTCATAGTCTTCGTTGTGTGCTCTTCGCATCAGGTTAACACGTTCATGAAATTATGGCTCCTCTAAACCCCACTTTATATAGAGAAAAGCGGGGTTTAAGGGGTAATTATTACCATTCCTTATTTTGGTGCAAACACATAGATTGTGGGTACACGTTAGAACCGCCTCATTTAGTCTGTTCTAACGAGCACATTCAATCTATGTTTAGACTAGAAATAAGGAAAATATACATCATCTTCATTCAAATAAGAGGGTCATGATGACCCTGGATCGCTCAGCTGATCCTTATGGCAGGTAATATTAGGTGGGTGGACGGTTTGAACAATTTTTGGCTGACAGTGGCCCAAGGAACATTTCTGTGAAATTGTTTCAAAATTAATCTAGCTATTTAGGAACTTAAGTCATTTTAAGGGCTATATATTCTTTTCTGGATTGGAAAATTGTCAGAGTGGCACTCATGGAACTTTCCTTCAAAATTGTTTTCTTTTTTAGGAAGAAGTCAGCGCTGACTTGTATGCCACTATCTGGGCACCTGTCAGGACCTAGTGCACCAGACGGAAATGAACGGGCTCATTCTAACTAACAATAACTCATGGTGACAAGGGGGGCGGTATCCATCCATTTGACAATACAGAGATGACCTGTATGTCACTATCTGGGCACCTTGTGGACATTGAGGGTCAGGTCATAGTGCATCCGACGGAGATGAACGGGCTCAGTCCAACTAACAATGCCTCATGGTGAAGGTGAAAGGGGGCCGGGTGGATCCCTTTGACGATACAGAGCTGACTTTGTATGTCACTATCTCCATGGGTATCTTGTGGACACATTGAGGGTCAGGTCCTAGTAACAGGCTCAGTCTAACAAACAATGACTCTTGGTGTGTGTGCGGGGGTGGGGGGGTGGGGGAGGGGGGGGGGTGAATCACGTTGACAATACAGAGCTGACTTGTATGTCACTATCAGGGCACCTTGTAGACATTGATGGTCAGGTCCTAGTGCACCAGACGGAGATGAACGGGCTCAGTCTAACTAACAATGACCCATGGTGTCTGTGTAGGCGGGGGAGGGGACGATCCCTTTGACAATACAGAGCTGACTTGTATGCCACTATCTGGGCACCTTGTGACATTGAGGGTCAGGTCCTACTGCACCAGACAGAGATGAACGGGTTCAGTCTTGCTAATAATGACGCATGGTGTGTGTGTGTTGGGGGGGGGGGGCTGGGGGGTGGAACCCTTTGACGATAAAGAGCTGGCCTGTATGTCACTATCTGGGCACCTTGTGGACATTGAGGGTCAGGTCCTAGTGCTACAGACGGAGATGAATAGACTCAGTCTAACTAACAATGTTGACAAGGGGTTGCCCTTTGTAAAAGGTACCCCTCCTGACCAAGGTATTATAATTCTGAGCAAGTTTGATGATGATTGGACCAAAAACTGTGGCCTCTAGAGTGCTAATAAGGTTTTTCTATGATTTTACCTACTGACCTACTTTTTGACCCCCACATGACCCATATTTAAAATTGACCTAGATATTGTCAAGATGATCATTCTGAGCAAGGTTGATGATGATTAGATTGAAATTGCGGCCTCTAGAGTGTTAACAAAGTTTTTCTATGATTTGACCTACTGACCTACTTTTGACCCGACATGACTCATATTCGAACTTGACCTAGATATTATTATGAGGATCATTCTGGGCAAGTCGAATGATATTTGGACCAAAACTGTGGCCTCTAGAGTGTTAACAAGGTTGATCTACTGACCGACTTTTTGACCCAACAGGACCCATATTCGAACCTTCGGTCAGGTGAGCTAAAAATCTAAGCTCTCGGCCTTATGGTTTCCGAGAAGATGTTTGAACTTTTTTTCCTGTGTAAGTCAATAGGAGCTAATGAGCTTTGGGGCGTGGCCAATTTTGTCCCAAAGGGCATGTTTGGCAGGATTTATGTAGGCGACCATTTTATGTTGCTATACTATACTAAACCAGTGCTTCAGCTGAAGTGCACGACCCGCCGGATGCTTTTAGCTTTATGAGTGTTACCATATATGGGTATGGCGGCCATTTTGGTCATGTGACCTGGACCTAAAACGGTTCCCCCAATAAATGCGCCTTATCGTAAGGAGCAAAAATATATCTTATACTTTAGAACTGTATTCTGAATCGTTTGCAGGATAAAATGCATTCTCACTTTTCCAATACAAAAGCATATGTGCCAAAGTTTGACCTAGGCACAAAGAAGGTCAAGGTCAACCCAGGGTCACCATTTTAGCAATTTATGATGGGCCTACATCCCAGATGCTATTTATTAAGTTTCGTGGAAATCTGCTCAGTGGTTCTGGAGAAGACTATTTTTGAAGGGTTTTTACCATATATGGCTTGGCGGCCATTTTGGTCATGTGACCTTGACCCCATGAGCAAATTTTGGTTTCCCCCATCCCATAGAGGCTCCATATGAAATTTGACTTCAATCGGCCCAACGGTTTCCGAGAAGAAGCAGTTCGAAAATTTTCACATTTTTCGCCTCTGCGAGGCTATACTAAATGGAATGTAATATTTCGCAAGTTTATTGGTTAGATCTTATTGATATCTATCAGTATGCCAAAAATTGTTTAAATATTCCAACAAAAGCATATGTGTCAAAGTTTGACCTAGGCACAAAGAAGGTCAAGGTCAACCCAGGGTCACCATTGAAGCAATTTATGATGGGCCTACGTCCCAAATGCTATTTATCAAGTTTCGTGGAAACCTGCCCAGTGGTTCTGGAGAAGACTATTTTTGAAGGGTTTTTACCATATATGGCTTGGCGGCCATTTTGGTCATGTGACCTGGACCCCATGAGCAAATTTTGGTTCCCCCAATCCCATAGAGGCTCCATATGAAATTTGACTTCAATCGGCCCAACGGTTTCCGAGAAGAAGCAGCTCTAAAATTTTCACATTTTTCGCTTCGGCGAGGCTATACTAAATGGAATGTAATATTTCGCAAGTTTATTGGTTAGATCTCATTGATATCTATCAGTATGCCAAAAATTGTTTAAATATTCCAAGCGGTTAAGTCACTATCACCAATTTTCACAAACGGGTTATGGACGGACAGACAGAGAGACCATATATGGCTTGGCGGCCATTTTAGTCATGTGACCTGGACGGGTTACGGACGGACAGACAGACTGACAGACTGACAGAATGACACGGTGATTTTAGGGCACTCTTAGAAATCAACCGACTTCAGTCGGTCGCTTTTTCTGCGGGTCG
Organism: Lucinisca nassula; assembly: GCA_963580285.1. Taxonomy (NCBI): domain Eukaryota; kingdom Metazoa; phylum Mollusca; class Bivalvia; order Lucinida; family Lucinidae; genus Lucinisca; species Lucinisca nassula. Next base: position 110,840,848 of record OY757021.1, read on the forward strand.
TGCAATATCGTATACTAAATGTCTAAGGTCTGTACTTCATGGTTTCAGAGAAGAAGATTTTAAAGCTTTTTTCCATTATAAGTTTATTGGAGTTAAGGGGTCACAGGATTTGGCCAATTTGGATCCCAGGGGCATGATTGGCAGGATTCATGTAGACGAATACTCGACGTTGCTACATGCTAAATACCTAAGCTCTGGGCCTTATGGTTTCAGAGAAGAAGATTTTTGATTTTTTTTTTTTTCAATTTTATTTTTTTTTTTCCATTTTAAGTCTATGGTAGCTACTAGGCCCATGGGCGTAGCCAATTTTGACCCAAGGAGCACTGGCAACACTGTATCATTTCGCTATCGTACAAGCCCCTACAGTAGCAGAATATATTTTCTTTCAGTGTAATTTGTTTCTTTTTCTTCTAGTTTGTATTGATACATTATTTTTCTTACTTCTAGTCAAAACATATATTGTGGGTCCTTATTAGAGCCGCCTCGCCGAGGCGGTTCTAACGAGTTCCTACAATTTTATGTTTTGAGCAGGAGTATGAAAGATATAAAAAATTAGTACCTGAAAACTTCCACTTTTTGGTGGTAAAAGTTTCAATATATGTGTGATATAAACGTGCATGTCAAAATTCAAATTCTGTAAATATGAGCCAGTCCATGATGTAATGATAAATCTTTTCTTTCGGTGGTTTCTTTAATATGGCTCACACAGGAAAATAGGAAACTCTTTATGCATAATCAGTACATGGTATTTGAACAGATTTGAAAGACAGTTTTTCTCATGGTGTGGTTCATATACAATCGTGTTTGTATAAAGGCGTGTGGAGACCCCCGGGGGCTGTAATGTTGACCGCATGTCTATTTTAATCCTATTGAAAGATATTATAATCCTATTGATGACATTTATTAATTCAACACTTGAGGTGCTAAGAAAAACTGCATCTGAAAATGTCGTCTGCGTATCTCATCTATTTCACATTTGTGCAGTCTAAAAGAATATTTAGGCATACAAGCAAACAGTGTGGACCCCGATCAGATTGTTCCCAGCAGTTTGATCTGGATCCACACTGTTTAAACACTAACTTTTTAATGTAATCAGCACACAGCAACTCAGATGACAATTGTTGCGATTGGCATCTTAAGGGGTTAAAACAGTTGAGAAAAATATAATGACACAACGAGGGAATATTGCCTCTACAAATTAAAACAAAGGCTTTAAATTTTCAGTGAAAATTTATATCACCCAGTATATGCAGCCCGTACATTATTTAAAAAAATGGTTTTCTGCATTCTATTCAAAAATGCATAACAAACACTGCAGATCCTGATCAGATGACTTCCTGATCTGAATCGACATTGTTTGCCACAAATTCATAACAAACACTGCAGATCCTGATCAGATGACTTCCTGATCTGAATCAACATTGTTAGCAAAGGAAGCGTTTGTCTTAAAAACATAATAAGTGTTAAATACCACAACAATTACAATTAATTTAGCCACGCCCATTGCAGAATATCAAAAAATGACATTTCTCCATTTACTGTATTCATTGCACGACCCGCAGAAAAAGCGACCGACTGAAGTCGGTTGATTTTCTAAGAGTGCCCTAAAATCACCGTGTCATTCTGTCAGTCTGTCTGATTCCAGGACAAAATCCCCCCCGGACATAATCCCCCCCCCCCCCGGACAAAATCCCCCCTTTTTGTAAAGGCGAGCAAACCCCCCCCCCCAACATTTGTTCAGGTGGACAAAATCCCTCCTGGACAAAATCCCCCCGGACATAATCCCCCCTGCTGTTCATAAAGGTGGACAGTATCCCGCACACCTCCACATGCACAATTACTGGTTTTTGAAAATCAGTCTGTCGTTTTGAAAACTGCAGATTCCATGTCAGATTTGGTGCAGTACTATCAAAGCTATATTGGTGCTCATGGAGAAATTATTGCCCGTCAACACTGTATAGGTCATTTTGGTGACGTTGCTTGTAAGATCAAAGTAAAAAGGGCATACTTGTATTAACTTTTTGTAATTGTACATGTGTACCCATTAGGATTATGTCTGGCATGATCAGTTAACCTAACCCAGTTCCTGGCACACTTAGGTTACCGATCTTAGATTCCTGACCTGTATTGATTCCTGATCAATTGCCTTCACTTCTATTTTAGAAGCTCTACCATTACGAAAAATGCCTGTTCAAATATATTGAAAATTGACATATTCCAATAACAGATTCCAATATTTTTCATATTTCTGCTCAAAAACATAGATTGTGGGTAGTGGAAGGATAATCAACTAGAACAATTTAGAGCAATGGTGATTTTTTACATACAGCGAGGGGGATTTTGTCCGAGGGGGATTTTGTCCGCCTTTACAAAAAGGGGGGATTTTGTCGGGGGGGGGGATTATGTCCGGGGGGGATTTTGTCCGGCTACCGTCTGTCTGTCCGTCCGTAACCCGTTTGTAAAAATTGGTGATAGTGACCTAACCGCTTGGAATATTTAAACAGTTTTTGGCATACTGATAGATATCAATGAGATCTAACCAATGAACTTGCGAAATATTACATTCCATATGGTATAGCCTCGCCGAGGCGAAAAATGTGAAAATTTTCGAACTGCTTCTCCTCGGAAACCGTTGGGCCGATTGAAGTCAAATTTCATATGGAGGCTCTATGGGATGAGGGAAACCAAAATTTGCTCATGAGGTCCAGGTCACATGACCAAAATGACCGCCAAGCCATATATGGTAAAAACCCTTCCAAAATAGTCTTCTCCAGAACCACTGGGCAGGTTTCCACGAAACTTGATAAATAGCATCTGGGACGTAGGCCCATCATAAGTTGCTTAAATGGTGACCCTGGGTTGACCTTGACATTCTTTGTGCCTAGGTCAACCTTGACACATATGCTTTTGTATTGGAAAAGTGAGAATGCATTTTATCCTGCAAACGATTCAGAATGCAGTACTAAAGTATAAGATATATTTTTGCTCCTTACGATAAGGCGCATTTATTGGGGGAACCGTTTTAGGTCCAGGACACATGACCGAAATGGCCGCCATACCCATATATGGTAACACTCATAAAGCTAAAAGCATCCGGCGGGTCGTGCACTTCAGCTGAAGCACTGGTTCAGTTCACTTCTTCATGAGAGACACTGTAGATCCTGATCAGATAGCTTCCTGATCTGAATATATATTGTTTGCAAAGGTAGGGTTGACTTGTCCAGCATGATAATGGTTAAATACCACACCACGCCCGTTCAATTTATAGTGAGTGTTTGCCACTACGTTGCATCGACGTTACTTAGACGTTACCGGCACAATGAGTGCCTGGTGTACACCATGCAGCGCATTCTATTTCTCGAAGCCCCTATGGGCGGAGGCGGGTCATTTGTTTGTTTGAACTGAGGTTTAACGTCCAAGTCAACACCATTTAGGTCTTTTGGAGGCGTTGCTTCCAAGTTTTTGGGACTTTTACCCGGCGACATTGAGATGAAATGACTTGCCGACCATGAGAGACGGAGGAGTAAGAGGAAAACGAATGGAAGTGTAGAAACAGAAGAAAAAACATCATTAGAAGAAATAACATCATACCCTCTCTACCATTATCTTAACCAACTGTAAGCCAATATCAGATGGACGCCCAAGTGACGCAAGACACACGTCACCTTTGCCTCACCCCCGCCCGCCCCCACTCCCCACCAACCTCTCATGGGTTTTACAAATTAGATATTACATTTAAATAAGCAGAGAACATTGCTAAACAGTGCAACAAAAATGGCAACAATATGTGATTTAAAACTATAGGTGTCATATGTTCACACAAAATATAGACTCTATATAGCCATTTTATAGTCCCCGGCCATCGCAGCTTGGAGAAATAGATTGGCTGCATGATGCTTCCATCCAGAGCAGAAACTGCCTGCATATGAGTACTGGTAAACCGTTTAGAAGAACTAAGCCTGCTAAGGCCAAGTGGTGCGAGTCGGTGCGTCCTAGGCCCTATAGGTGACATGGGCTTGAGATGTCTTTACGTCTCAATCTGTGGAAAAAGTCGCACAAAAATGGAAGTAACGTCTCTAAAATGTCCTAAATAGTGTTGCAGAGCACGTAAAACATCAAATCAAACAAACATAGCCATAACGGCGAGAGTCTTAATGATTAATAGTCAGAGCTCTAATTAACTACTAGGCCGCAGAGGCCCCTTCCATTTTAAAATATTTTGAACATCTCCAGGTGGCTTTTCTAACGCTAATAGAATGACTGCAAATAGCCATTTTAACGTTTTCTGGCTATTTGCAGTCAACTGCAAATAGCCATTTTAACGTTTTTTGGCTATCTGCAGTTGACTGCAAATAGCCATTTTAACGTTTTCTGGCTATTTGCAGTTGACTGCAAATAGCCATTTTAACGTTTTTTGGCTATCTGCAGTTGACTGCAAATAGCCATTTTAACGTTTTTTGGCTATTTGCAGTTGACTGCAAATAGCCACTCCGGTCCTTTATTATGCCATACTGTCTGCTGTCTTTTTAGGGTAAATTTGCTAAAGTATTGCAAAGCCCCTTGATTGTTTTGAATTGCGATATAAACAAAATACATGATAAGTGTCTTTAATAATAAGATATAATTGGTTCGCCGCAACAATTTTATAGGGGCTCGCTGAGGCTTGACACTTTTAAATTGTCTAAGGCTCACATATTATATTTATTATTAAAGGCACTAACCATGCATTTAGTATAATCAGGGTTCGGCCCCTGCCCATCGGGGCTTGAAGAAATAAAATGGCTGCATAATGCTTCCCCGACCGCACACGAGTACTGATTAACCCCTTAGAGGCAAAGCGGTGCGAGTCGGACCGTCAATGCTTATAAACCCTATTGGTTTCATTGGGCGACAGGGCTTGCGAAGTTATTTCATCTCAATGTCGGGTAAAAGTCCCACACAATTTGAAGCAACGTCTCCAAAATGATATAACAGTGTTGAAGGGGACGTTAAACCTCAATTCAAACAGACAAAACTATATTCAGGCTACTTGTTGGAAGCGCCTTAGGCGGTTCTTGCACGTTCCCATAATTTGTTTGGAGCAAAACCATTAAAAATAACAAAATTTTCTACCCGAAATTTTTCATTTTTGGGTGATGAAATTTTCTATGTATTTGAATAGGCGTGTTTTCATATATTTTCTTAGTTCTAGTCCAAACATAGATTATCGGTGCTCGTTAGATCCGCCTCCTATTTTGTATGAGCGGAAATCAGGAATACTTTGTAAACCCCTGTAACCCCACGTTTACCTGTATAAATTGGGTGTCTATATGGGTGGTCATTACACGAACTTGCTAATCTGATGACGTTTAGACACCATTACTGCCCCCACCCATAGGGGCTTGAAGAAATATTTGGGCTGCACGTTGCTTCCACGCAGAGCTGAATCCGGCCCGCACACTGTACTGGTAAACCGCTTAGAGGATCTATGCCTGTCCAGGAACCGCGGTGCGAGGCGGACCGTCCATGCTAATAAACCCTATTGGTTTCATTGGGCGACAGGGCTTGAGATGTCATTCCATCTCAATGTCGGGTTAAAGTCCCACAAAATTGGAAGCAACGTCTCCAAAATGACCTTTACAGTGTTGACGGGGACGTTAAACCTCAAATCAAACAAACAAACAAATACCATTAACGTTAGACAGCGCTTAATTAGGAAAGTCGAAACCAACAAAAAGAGGCATCAGTTACAAAAGAGTAATCGAATTTGCTTTGATTCTTGTATTGCAAACATACGATAAAACTTTACAATCTGCCATGGCATTAATTGTTTGTTTGTTGAATTTGGGTTTAATGTCTCCGTCAATAGTATTTAGGTCATTTTGGTAACGTTGATTCCTATTTTGAAGGAATTTACTCGGCATTGAGATGAAATGATATCTCAAACCCTATCGCTCAATGAAACCAATAGGTATATGTGCATGGATGGTGCATGGGAAGCAGTTACCATTACTCATGTGCGGTCGGTTTCAGCTCTGCGCAGTCCAATCTATTTCTCAAAGCCTCGATGTTGAGTTTGGGAGGGGGGCAATAGGGCGCACCATGAAATGATTTAATAAATGAAGTTATGGGATTTTAAATGATTAAATAATAATAATGAACCGGTTAAAAATCCCTGTCCATCGGTGCTTGAAGAAATAGATAGGCTGCATGATGCTTCCACGCAGAGTTGAAACCAACTGCACACAAGTACTGGTAAACCGCTAAGAGGATTAATCCTGCCCAGGCAAGGCGATGCGAGTCGAACCGTCCATGAACCGTTTTGGTTTCATTGGGCGACATGACTTCAGGTATCATTTCATTTCAATGCCGGGAAAAAAGTCCCGAGAAATTGGAAGCAACGTCTCCAAAATGACCCATACAGTGTTGATGGGGACGTTAAACCGCAAAATCAATAAATCAATCAATGAAACTGTTAAACCAAACACAAAAAGGCAGTGATACCCAATATATTCTGATGTACTCAGTTTCAAGCCGTTGAAAAAGTCGCTTCATTCCTAATACTTGTCTTTGATTTAAAGTTGTTTAAGGACAAATCATGGCCCCCGCTCAAAGGGGCTTGAAGAAATATATGGGCTGCATGGTGCTTCCACACAGAGCTGAATCCGGCCCGAACATTAGTACTGGTAAACCGCTTAGAGGATCTAAGCCTGTCCAGGAACCGCGGTGCGAGGCAGACCGTCCATGCTTATAAACCCCATTGGTTTCATTGGGCGACAGGGCTTGAGATGTCATTTCATCTCGATGTCGGGTAAAAGTCCCGCAAAATTGGAAGCAACGTCTCCAAAATGGCCTTTACAGTGTTGACGGGGACGTTATACCTCAAATCAAACAAAACAAAGAAAAATCACATCTTTAGATGTTCACACTTCACCGTTCTGCGGAGTAAGAATTTTTCCGCACAAACGGGGAGGTTCGATATCGGTGTAACACACTTGAAACTTTTAATCGATCAGCAGTTATACACTTTTGTGTATCAGATATACGTCCTGAACCTACAAAACGGGGAAGGTGTTAGATTACCATAGGAAACTATTTTTAAGGTTCATCTAGTATTGACTTTTCAATATTTCTTGCTATTTCAAAACGGGGAGCTCCGCGTTTGGAGGTGTCTCCCCGATTCGAAGGTGTGTATTCTTATGTACTTCCCCGATTGGTAGCAAGTACAAACACACACACACACACACACACACACACACACACACACACACACACACACACACACACACACACACACACACACACACACACACACACACACACACACACACCAACGTTGAAAATAAAACATAATCGAGAATGAAATCTTGTAAAGAATGCATTCAGCTACTTTGTAATCTACATGCATGGCTAAAAGTATTTGTTAAGTGAAAATCGTATCAGTATGTATGCTTTACCATAGCGAGAAAAACAGTAAACAAAAAAAAAAAAAAAAACATCAAAAAACACAAAAAAAAAAAAAAAAACACATACACACATGTGACTCAGTGAATATTTTCATGGCACCAAAACAGGCATTTTGTTCAGTTTTGAAGACCCGAAAATGTTGTGTGTTGTCTGCGCTGTTTAATGCAGGAGACTGCTAGTTTCTAGTAGTGGCGTGTTCTGTATGAGATGGACGAATTTTGCTGTTCGCATATTGCGTGCTGTGGGGGTTTTGTAGTTGGGTGCAGCAGCTTTTGCTGGCCACAAAGGCTGGGTATTTTTTATAATAAAGGCAGGTTCCAGCTTGTGCATGTGTATGCACTCTCGTTGGCAGTCGGATATAATCGTCTATTTCCGTACATGCATTTATTAACATTATTGTTACCATCATAATTATTATATTTGTAATTTATTTTATTTATGTCTGATTTTATGGGTGCATTCCATGCATGATATATATGCAATTTGCAAATAAAGTTTCGTATTCCTGAAAAGTGTCAATATTGTTTCTTATTTCTGCATTAAACATAGTTTTAACGAATATCCACAATCCACCTTTTTTAGCAAAGATTGGCGAAATTATGCCTACCTTTAAATCCCACTTTTTTCTACATAAAACGGATTTACAGGTATTCATATCACGAATTTTGTAATACCTCCTACGAGTACATGTAAACGCCTCCGAACATCGGTTTGTTGACTCGTGCTTTTTGACAGAAACTATTCAACTCATCTGGATTTCCATTACGAAAACATGCCTAAACAAATACATTATAAACTTTACCGCCGAAAACAAAAGAAAATTTTGAGATGAAAAATCGTGATATTTTTCCTATTTCTGCTCAAAATATAGATTGTGGGTACACATTAGAACCGCATCATCGAGTTTCAACCTGCGCGATCATCGAGGCAGTTCTAACGAGTACCCATACTCTATACTTTAGACAGAAATAAGAAAAATAAGGCTTACTCCTGTACACCCAAGTTTTACTTTATAAAAGTGGGGTTCGGGGGGGGGGGGGGTTAGATTTTTGCTGATGCGTACAACATTGGCCGAGCTTCGAATGGATTCTAAGTTACAATAATATGGACTTTGAAAGGCATCACGCAAAACAAATCCGTGTAATCACCCACTGCATATAGAGAGAAAACCGGGTGGTAGTGGCGGTGGTGGTGGTGTATGAGTGTGGGTGTTTATGTGTGGGTGTGTGTGTGTGTGGGGGGGGGGGGTTACAGAAGTATTTATTATTTTTCTTATTTCTGCTCCAAGGCTCAGGTTTTTAGGGTACTCGTTAAAACCGCTGTTCTAACGAGCACAGACAACCTATGGTTTACGTTTGAATAAATAGAAAATAATGTTGCAAATTGCTTTCCAAAATAACCGTTTTGGAGATACGAAAGAATTCGCTATGTCACACGGATGTTATCGTAATGGCCAAAAGTGGTCTTCGAACGAATGATGTGCGCACAGCAAAGTCTTAAATCAGGGTCCGAGTCAACATGAGCATGAATTATGTACTGCTGAATGATACACATAGAACCTTTGTCTATGAATCCTCATTCCGTATATATGTACTCGTACTGATAAATATATAGATAGTACGTCTAGCTGTGTACTGAAATCAGTTCAAACCATGACGTTGGCATAGGTCAGTGGTTCAAGCGATCCCATAGAGGAAAAGCTTAGCAATAATATGAATATTTAATTCTGCAATTACATTACACCAGAACGCGCTAAAACCTACAACACGACCTGCGCTACCAATATAGATTCAGACAGGCCAGCACATATGGGTTTTTCGCCTTTCTCGCATTAGATCGCCCTTAGACTGTAAAAGGTCCAGTCGACCAGCGAAGACCCTGATCAGACTGCGCATCCGCGCAGTCTGATCTGAGTCTACGCTTGTCGCACTGAGCTTATTGTAGGTTTTCGTGTGAGCTGGCGTATTTTTAAATCTCTTGTTGCCCAGTGTGTATACTGTAATAATGGAACTGCGGAAGATAATCGGATGATGATCCGAGATTTACACCCACAATTGCTGAGGATGTCATTAATCGATCACTCATGTATATTAAATTTATTAACCTTCCATTGTAGTCCGCATTCCAACGAATTCACCAGGATATAACTAAAAAGACTGATTGTTTAAAGTTCGTTGGAGTACAATCTTGTCAGGTACAAAATGCATTTTCTATGGGGCGTTGTGACTTGCTTTTCAGTTATTGTTCGTGTAAGCAGTGGCACTTTGAGTGAAAAAGAATTACAGGCAAAATTATTTGAAGACTATAAACCGGATGTAATTCCGCGTTCCAACATGTCTGCAGCTATCAAAATTACGATGGACTTCCGTTTATTGTCAATTGCTGAGGTCGATGAGAGACAACAGACATTTAAAATTCGCGGTTTTCTTGAGGTGAAATGGAATGATAATTTTCTGAGGTGGAAATCGCACATATATAGTGGAATAAGAAAAATAAATGTACCAAACGATAAAATATGGCAACCAGATTTAGCCCTCCTCGACACATACGACAGTCTTACGGACCTGGGTCAGCTGGGGGGAAGAGCTGTAGTAGACTTTTCTGGAAATGTGATTATGTGGCCTTACAAAATGTACGCGGTTGGTTGCAAAATTAAGGTTCGCCATTTTCCGTTTGATGTCCAGACGTGTCAGTTGGATTTTCTTTCTTGGACGAACCCAGTGTCTGTGTTGGATCTTCGAGTATCGATGAAGGAATTTAATCGCGATAGATATATAGAAAACGAGGAGTGGTGGCTGGAGGATGTACGTACTTCCTACTACTTGCAACCTTATGGTGCTGACCAGTGGGCGCATATCAAGTATACGTTTACTTTGCGTAGAAAGTGGCTGTTCTACACACTTAATATAATAGCACCGATCATGTGTATTTCATTTCTGAATGTTGCTACGTTCTTGTTGCCAGCTGCTTCGGGTGAAAAGATCACCCTATGTATTTCCACGTTTCTCACATTGGCTGTATTTTTGACAATAATTACGACCTCTCTGCCAGAATCATCAGATGAGCTCTCCATTCTGGGATGGTATGTTGGGTTGCAGCTTCTAGGAAATGGCTCCTCAATCCTGTGTACAGTGATATCACTGCGGCTTTACACTAAAGACAGTACAGATGAAATGCCAGCACTTGTAAAATTTTTATGTACTCTATGCTGCCAGAAACGTCCGGAAAAGTTTGATGCACGAGATCATCGGACTGGTTCTGGTAGACGTCATCTTGACCGGAAGATGAGTACAGTGAGTACTAGCTGTGCAATCTCCGTGCAGGAAACAGATATTTCATGGGTCTCAGTCTCATACGCATTCGATCGACTTTGTCTCTGGACTGCGATTTGTTGGCATGTCGGCTTAGGAATAGGACTTATTGTCGGTTATTTAGAGTGAAATCAAATAATTCAGTTAAAGTATATTAACACATTTGTTGTACAATGTCTTCTTTCCTGGTGGTAAAATGACCTCTTTCTTATGAAAAGTTGTTATAAATTTCTTCTTTCTACTTCAAACTTAGAGTGTAGGTGCTCGTTAGCACGTGTACCAACAGTCTGTGCGTTTGAGCAAGAACAAGACAATAATGTATATCCATGTAAACCCTATTTTTATAAAATAGGGTTTACATTGGTATTAATTTCATGAAGGATTTAAAGTGATGCTGGTTCTACTTATCATTGTTTGTCAACGTTGAAAGAAATACATTAAAATTCCTATATCAAGACCATCTTTGAGACTGTTCAAAAATGGTCTTTAAGACCATTTTTGAACAGTCCCAAAGGTGGTCTCTGTATGCAGACAACACAAAGAAAGAATAACCACAACCTGCTAAATAAGTAAGCTTTTTATAGTAGAATTAGTCTCAATTTTAGGTGGTCTTAATAGCGGAAGTTTATTGTATTTAAATCGGTGCTACCGTCGATCAGAGAAGATTGGGCTGCACTAGCTACGATGGGCGGGGACCCAAATCTTTTCTGCTGGTGTGCACCAGGTTTTGCAGATCAAATTGTTTCGGTCCTGATTTGTTCGGACTTGCATTACTGTCCAGCCCGATCTGATTGTGTAGACAGATTTTTATAGCATGGCTTGGGACGGTCAGAAAGGAAACATGTTCTGTAGGTTTACTATGGCAAGTACCCTGATCGATCAACGCATACTATTAGACCACCTGTTCAGAGCCTTCTCGGTAACACATAGCAAGCACAGCTGCAATCATAGGTTATTACTATTGTATTTACTTATACGTATGTCAATTCGTATACATGAATCCATAAACTTCACATTTCTGAAAAGATAAACTCGTTTGCGACGTGTGTGTGTGTGTGTGTGTGAATTCGGGTTTAACGTCTCTTTCAACAATTTTTCAGTCATATCACGACGGTGTCTGGTTGCGACAGGGAGCTCAATGCTCACGTTTATAGTGCTGCCTCACTGAAGTATCATGTCCCAGACACATTACATGATACCACACCCAGTCACATTATCCTGACACTGGATCGACCAGTCCTAACTCTACCCCGTAAATCTGAGTGCCAAGCGAGGAGCAGCTAGTACCATTCTTAAAGACTTTGGTATGTCGCGGCCCGGGATCGAACCCGAGACCTCCCGTTCCCCGGAGCGGACACTCTACCAACACAGCTATCGGGGCCGGTATTTGCGACGTGTATTTTGTATCTATTTTGGGTAAGAGCGATGACTCGTAATCATTATGTGTCTCACCGCTGTGGTTCTAGCCTCTCTTGGGCCACATGTGAGACCCCAAGTTCTGCAATGGAAGGTCAGATGGTTTTACTCCGGGTACGACGGTTTCGATGCCCTTCTCTGATTAACGATTGGTTCGGTTTAAGTCAAATAATCTTGAAAGGGCAGTAAAACAAAATTATAAAAAAAAATGTTTTTTTTTTTTTTTTGTTTTGTTTTCATTTTATATTTGTATTAGGTATATTGGTGGTTTTCCACCACCACCGTCATATACAGCTGTTGTATCATCATGGATCATCCCAGCAGGCACACGTCGCTAGGGCAACGTCAAATCAACGTCTTTGCAACGTCATTGCGTTGCACCGACGTTCATGTGACGTTGCATAAACGTCATGCACCAACGTCGATGTGACGTCACAATCAATAAACACCAAATGTGTAGATCAGCCTGCGCATTCGCATGCGCTTTCTGATCTGTATCTTGTTCGCAGTTTGGATAGACCCATTACTCATCTTTTCTGTATCTTAAGGTTCCTCAATACAATTACACAAGAAAAATTTAGGTGTCAGATTTGCATGTTATTTTTTCCCAAAATATGATCCTGATTTCCTTTTAAAATGCCTGTCTTAGAAGAAGAATGTTAAGAGGTGCTAACGGTTATTACAGCAAGTACTTTCTTGCATTAGAAACATCTCAGTGCCTTTGAAAATAAATGCATTTCTGTATTTTTCACTTTCACCAGGAAAAAAATGAAAACGCCTTCCAGACTTTTTAAAAGTTACTAAAATAGCTGCAGATCAATAGTTCACAACAAATACTAGCGACTCGGACAAAGCTTTCTATCAAAAAGTCTACCTGAATTGAAAACCAGATTTTTTTTTTTTTTTTGACATGTTTTTCTTCATGGGCGCCGCCATCTTCCTTTTTTGTGGTAAATCTGAACTGCTCAATTTCATCAATTATGCCCATTCCACATTTTATTTTGCCCATCAACAATAAATATACCTTGAAAATTCAGCTTTATAGCCTCCTTCCTGCATATAGCATTATGACATCACCTATCTTGGAAGCATGTCATCACTGAAAAATTATTGTAGCTGTCAAATTGAAAGAGATATCCATCTTGCCAAGGAAAAAATGTATTCATACGCCTTGGAACTAATTTCCAAAAATTACAATAGTACACCATTGTTTTTAATTTAAAACATAATATTCATTTTTGAAACTGTACTGCAACTAATTTCACGTACTTTCTAACATAATTTGTTCGTTAATTTATGTATAGTGTGCATTCATTTCCGAACTATTTTTATGTGTAACGTTTTCCAGGTTGGTGTTGTTCGGCCCAGCTTCTTGTAAACAAATCAAGAAAATGGGATTTTTGAAACTTTTTTCATCAAAACATATTAAATGCATTGGGCTTCTATGAGTTTTTACCAGCCTTCACATTGGTAAGTAGGTGACATAACAGATCATTAATTGGATTACTCACTAATAACATTTCTGTGAAGCATGCTTAAGCAGTCTGTAAAAGCAGTCTATTTAAACTATCAGGTGGCATTAAAAATATAAAGTTAAAAACTATGTAGCGCTTTTTAGTTATTAGCGTATGATGTTGAGTCAGTTTCCAACGCAATATTAGAATTTCTCTGAACATGTATAGAAAGCAATGTAAGTCTTATTTAGTGATATACGTTACATTTGCGCAGAATTAGGGATGAAATTAAAATATGCCATTTGAAAAGAAGTATTTAAAATCTGAGATGTACCATCATACTTTTTTCAGCACAATATTAGAATTCTCTGTGAATGTAAATATTTAATTCATGTAATGAAAGAAGAAGCGTAACACAATTGACAATAATGAATACTATGGTAAAATGAGGTTTTAATACTTCTTTAACAAAAGAATTTAGCTGTTTAGATCTACATACCAATTTCTATTCAAATGAGTCTAAATTGGAAAACTTACATTAGCGAAAGGTATTATGTAAACACCGAACATTGTTGTATGCGTTATTTTCGGTAAATTGAATAAGGTTATGCCCAAAATCAGCATTTCAGTATGTACTTGAACACAAGAAATATAAACATTAATGTGACAATAATTATTTGACACATTTGAAAAGGTTGAGGACAAAATCTGTCATCGAACTAACATTGGTTTTACTTTTTTGTATATTTGCCTGTATAGGGGTTACTATGTTAAATATAGCATACCTCACAAAACTTTCAACACAGAACTTGAATAAATTGCAGTTTTGATTAGCTCCAATATGTGTTTTTAATACATATACTAGTTAGACAAAACTGTCCATTGGAAAACATATCAATTAAACAACTGACGGTGAGAATAAATATTAAGTGGGGTACTTTATATTTTGTAACGTAAACAACACCACAGAATGATAAAATATAAAACACTCAGGAAGAAATATCTTAAAATGGCCTAAAATCAAAAACATTTTATGTCTTGTTCAAACATATGAGCAACCAGTGTATTAAGTATATAGTTTGATTTTTTCTATTCTGTCGGCCATCTTTGACGCCATCTTGATTTCTTGGAACAAGGTGGCATCAAGCAGCGGTCTCTGCTTTCCAAATATATCAAATCATTTTAAACACCGCAAATCCAGGTTCATTGAAACTTCTGCCCGACTACTACTTTTCTGATGAAAATTCGTGATACTTTTCTTATTCATACGCAAACATAGGTTGTGGGAGCTCGTTAGACCGCCTAAATGAGGCGGTCCTAATAAGCACCCACAACCTTTGTCGTGGAGAAGAAATAAGAACAATAATGTATACCCCCGTAAACCCCATTTTCTCAGTATCAAGTGGGATTTAGGGGGGGGGGGGGGTGGCTCACTTCATTGACTTGTTCGCGTCATGAATCAAAACGCTCTTAACCCTTTAATCCCTGGGTTTCCATATTCGATTATTCCGTCTTTGAACTGGACACGAATGGGTTTATTAACATCAGACAAATCGGCTAGCTCTATACTGTTTGCAAAGATACATATCTACACGGGTGAAACGGTGAATAACAAGGCCGCGGAAGGCCTCGTTTTCCGTAGCAAGGCCTCCTGTGTATAAATAGGTTACTTGAACTCCAATTATCATCAATGTTTTGACAATGGCATGCCAGTTCTAAAAACGATTTCGTCCAGAATATTTGTGGGATCAGGTTTCTGTCCATTTATACATTATCACTTGTCTTTGGAGAATTACATATATTTCATAACCTTAATGGATCTAGGATCGTAATTGCCATGGTAGTGTAATACAATGAAATATTATTACTTGAGTTAACCAATATATGCCTAGCGGTCCTTTTCTGGGACGTTGACAAACAGTACAGACCCAGATCAGACGCCGCAGAACGCGGCGTCTGATCTGGGTCTACACTGTTCAAAGAACATACATTGTTACATAGTTAGATATAAAAAAACACACATGACAACCCTATAATTGAAAATGGTCCACTCGACATATGTGGATTAATCAGTGGAGCTTGGTAGATTCCACTGTGACATATTCATGACACAGGTCCTTCTGAAGACAAACCTCTAGTTTCGACAGACTTTATATTCATAGTCTCCGTGCCAATTCAGTCAAAGCAAGGAAGGTCCAGATGCTACTAATTTTAATAAGCATATTGTACCGCCCCACCCATCGGGGCTAGGAGAAATAGATTGGGCTACATGATGCCTCCACGCAGAGTTGAAGCTGACCACACATGAATACTGGTAGCCGCTTAGAAGGGCAAATATGTTCTATAAAAGGGTAATCCTTTGGAAGCAAGGAATACATTGCAGAACTGAAAAATATGGCTTGTATATGTTTTCTGGGCCTGACTAGCTAATTTCGGCCAATAAGGCCTCATCAGTGACCCTCAGCTATTTTCAAAATTCCACAATGGAATCAATGATCCCAAAAGACAAGAAAATATAATCTACACTATGATGTAGGACAGGGAGACGTTTTACCGCCGCCACCCATTCCCACACACCAGCTGTAGTGAAGTTAAATATGTTCTATAAAAGGGTTATCCTTTGGAAGCAAGGAATACACCGCAGAACTGAAAAATATGGAGTGTATATGTTTTCTGGACCAGACTAGCTAGTTTCGGCCAATTAGGCCTCATCAGTGACCCCCAGATATTTTCAAAATTCCCCAGTCAATGTTCCCAAAGGACAAGAAAATATAATCTACACTATGATGTAGGGCAGCCTGCCCAGAAAAAGTGGTATGAGTCAGACCGTCCAATGAATATAAACTTTTTGGTTTCATTGGGAGACAGGGCTTGAGATGTCATTTCATCTCAATGTCGGGTAAACGTCACAACGTCTCCAAATTTAGCTAAATAGTGTTGACGTGTTGACGGAGACGTTAATCAATTCAAACACATTCAAACAAAACGTATTGTCTCGTAAAACATTTGATGAGTCAATATGGAAAATATACTGGCAGTTTTGCTGAAAGAAATATAGGTAACTTTTGCATATCTTATTTTTAGCAAAAGCATCGCTGTATCAGATATGCCCACTTACGAGCACCTTAAAGGCATTTATTCTTGTAAGGTAGGACACACCGTATGCTCATAATTGTTTTATTGCCCCCCCCCTCCACCCCTGTGATATAATCTCTGTAGCAGATCAAAGGCAGCCCCTAATATGGTGACTAATAGCTCTTGTTGAATCCCTGACCGAGGCACTTAAGGGGAAAATCAATAAGGTACAATCTAGTCAACAGTTAGTAAAGTATTGATTTTCCCTAAGGAGGCCCCTTACCTGTTGAAGACAGAGGACTATTCTTCAGCCAGCACTGAGGGCTACATAATATTATGTAATGCAACGATGGTCCTCAATAAACGCGAATAAATGCCTTTAAGCCTGAACTGTTGCGGACGTCCTGACTCCTTTCGATCGCTGCAGAAAAGCCGTTCCACATTGGGACCAGTGCCTCACACACACACACACACACACACACACACACACACACACACACACACACACACACACACACACATCAACGTTAAAAATAAAACAATCGGGAATGAAATCGTGTAAAGGATGCATTCAGCTACTTTGCAATCTACATGCATGGCTAAAAGTATTTGTTAAGTGAAAATCGTATAATAATAATAATAACAATGCCTTTATTTAAGGAGGATAACATATTAAGCATCATTATACT
This sequence comes from Lucinisca nassula, assembly GCA_963580285.1. Taxonomy (NCBI): domain Eukaryota; kingdom Metazoa; phylum Mollusca; class Bivalvia; order Lucinida; family Lucinidae; genus Lucinisca; species Lucinisca nassula. The sequence continues at coordinate 110,858,239 of OY757021.1, forward strand.
TATCTCCCATATGGTCCTCTTAACGAACAAGTAAAAGATATATATATTAACAATATTTAAAATATTAATAAAACATGTATGCAGTAGTCCAGGAATAAAACAAGTTTTCAGCTTAATGAAATAAGAAATGGGATTAAAATCTGAAGTTTAAGTAAAATTTGTAAAATCGCTTTTGGTACTATACGTTGGTAAAATGCGGTATTGCAAACAACATAACAAACCAAATGTTTAAAATTAGGAGCCCAAAAAAACCTATGATAATGATGGCAACAGCCAGTTATGATGCTGGTAGCTAGAAAGAAATTGTCGTACATGTGGCGCTCCCAGCACAGCGCCCGACCCGACACGCACCGCGATACGCCAGCCACGTCTGGAGCCAGGAGTATGTGGCGCAAACCAATGTCCAAACATCATGCACCCAGCAACAACGATCGCACATCCACGGCGCCCGCCAATTACTACAGACGCAAGGCACGCCACATGAACGACTTTGTCAAAATCATTAATACATTTTTGTTTTCTAATACATAAGTTAGTATCAGTACTTATGCTTTACCGTAGCAAGAAAAAACAAAACAAAAAAAAAAAACAACAACACACACACACACACACACACATGTGACACAGTAAATATTTTCATGGCACCAAAACAGGCATTTTGTTTATGTCTGCTTTTATGGGTGCATTTAAAGTATGATATATATGCGATTTGCAAATTAAGTTTCGTATTCCTCAAAAGTGTTTACCGCCGAAAAATCAAAATTTTAAGATGAAAAATTGTAATATTTTTCTTATTTCTGCTCATTGAGGCGGTTCTAACGAGTGCCCGCAATCTTTATTATTTCTGCTCAAAATATAGATTTTGGGTACCCACAATCTTTATTTTAGAGCAGAAATAAGAAAAATAATGTTTACCCCTGTAAACCCCAGTTTTACTATATTAAAGTGGGGATTGAGGGGGTCAGAATTATATAGGCGTGATTTCGTGATGACAATCAACTTTTTGAGCAAAGATTGGAGAAATTATGCTTACCTTTAAACCCCACTTTTCTCTACATAAACGGACTTTACAGGTATTCATATCACATATTTTGTAACACCTCCTATACATGTAAACGCCTCCGGAAATCGGTTTGTTGACTCGTGCTTTTTGACATAAACTATTCAACTCATCTGGATTTCCATTACGAAAACATGTCTTAACAAATACACTATAAATTTTACCTCCGAAAACAAATGAAAATTTTGAGATATAAATCTCGATATTTTTTCTTATTTCTACTCAAAATATAACTTGCGGGTACACATTAGAACCGGATCATCGAGTTTCGACCTGCGCGATCATCGAGGCAGTTCTAACGAGTACCCATACTCTATACTTTAGACAGAAATAAGAAAAATAAGGCTTACTCCTGTACACCCAAGTTTTACTTTATAAAAGTGGGGTTCAGGGGGGGGGGGGTCAGATTTTTGCTGATGCGTACAACCTTGGCCGAGCTTCGAATGGATTCTAAGTTACAATGATATGGACTTTGGAAGGCATCACGCAAAACAAATCCGTGTAATCACCCACTGTATATAGAGAGAAAACTGGGTGGTGGTGGTGTGGGTGGTGGTGGTGGTGGTGGTGGTGGTATGTGTATGTGTGTGTGTTGGGGGGGGTGGGGTGTTACAGAGGTATTAATTATTTTTCTTTTTTCTGCTCCAAGGCATAGGTTTTTAGGGTACTCGTCAAAACCGCCTCATACAGGTTCTAACGAGCAACGACAACCTATTGTTTAAGTTTAAATAAATAAAAAATAATATTGCAAATTGCTATCCAAAAATAAGCGTTTTGGAGATATGAAAGAATTCGCTTTGTCAAACGGATGTTATCGTAATGGCCAAAAGTGGTCTTCGAATGAATGATGTGCGCACAGCAAAGTCTTAAATAAGGGTCCGAGTTAATAAAACTGTTTTCATGCTCAACTCACATGAGCATGAAATTTGTCCTGCTCAATGATACACATAGAACCTTTGTCTATGAGTCCTCATTACTACTATGCTTTACCGTACATATGTACTCGAACTGATAAATATATAGATAGTATGTCTAGCTGTGTACTGAAATCAGTTCAAACCATGACGTTGGCATAGGTCAGTGGTTCAAGCGATCCCATAGAGGAAAAGCTTAGCAATAATATGAATATTTAATTCTACAATTACATTACACCAGAACACGTCAAAGCCTACAAAACGACCTGTGCGACCAATATAGATTCAGACAGGCCAGCACATCCACACGGTATGACATGGGGTTTTCGCCTTTCTCGCATTGGATCGCCCTTAGGCTGTAAAAGGTCCAGTCGACCAGCGAAGACTCTGATCAGACTGCGCATCTACGCTCGTCGCACTGAGCTTATTGTAGGTTTTCGTGTGAGCTGGCGTATATTTAAATCTCTTGTTGCCCAGTGTTTATACTGCAATAATGGAACTGCGGAAGATAATCGGATGATGATCCGAGATTTACACCCACAATAGCCGAGGCTGTCATTAATCGATGAATCATGTATATTAAATTTATTAACCTTCCATTGTAATTCGCATTCCAACGAATTGACCAGGATATAACTAATTTAGTTTAAACATATTTTATTGCATCAGAAAAAGCAATGGGGTTGGGCCACAAGTTCTCGCAACATTAGTTACGGCCCTTCCCCTACAACAATCATATATATATAACTAAATATAACTAAAAAGACTGATTGTTTAAATTTCGTTGGAGTACACTCTTGTCAGGTTCAAAATGCATTTTCTATGGGGCGTTGTGACTTGCTTTTCAGTTTTTGTTCGTGTAAGCAGTGGCACTTTGAGTGAAAAAGAATTACAGGCAAAATTATTTGAAGACTATAAACCGGATGTAATTCCGCGTTCCAACATGTCTGCAGCTATCAAAATTACGATGGACTTCCGTTTATTGTCAATTGCTGAGGTCGATGAGAGACAACAGACATTTAAAATTCGCGGTTTTCTTGAGGTGAAATGGAATGATAATTTTCTGAAGTGGAAATCGCACATATATAGTGGAATAAGAAAAATAAATGTACCAAACGATAAAATATGGCAACCAGATTTAGCCCTCCTCGACACATACGACAGTCTTACGGACCTGGGTCAGCTGGGGGGAAGAGCTGTAGTAGACTTTTCTGGAAATGTGATTATGTGGCCTTACAAAATGTACGCGGTTGGTTGCAAAATTAAGGTTCGCCATTTTCCGTTTGATGTCCAGACGTGTCAGTTGGATTTTCTTTCTTGGACGAACCCAGTGTCTGTGTTGGATCTTCGAGTATCGATGAAGGAATTTAATCGCGATAGATATATAGAAAACGAGGAGTGGTGGCTGGAGGATGTACGTACTTCCTACTACTTGCAACCTTATGGTGCTGACCAGTGGGCGCATATCAAGTATACGTTTACTTTGCGTAGAAAGTGGCTGTTCTACACACTAAATATAATAGCACCGATCATGTGTATTTCATTTCTGAATGTTGCTACGTTCTTGTTGCCAGCTGCTTCGGGTGAAAAGATCACCCTATGTATTTCCACGTTTCTCACATTGGCTGTATTTTTGACAATAATTACGACTTCTCTGCCAGAATCATCAGATGAGCTCTCCATTCTGGGATGGTATGTTGGGTTGCAGCTTCTAGGAAATGGCTCTTCTATCCTGTGCACAGTGATATCACTGCGGCTTTACACTAAAGACAGTACAGATAAAATGCCAGCACCTGTAAAATTTTTATGTACTCTATGTTGCCAGAAACGTCCGGAAAAGTTTGATGCACGAGATCATCGGACCGGTTCTGGTAGACGTCATCTTGACCGGAAGATGAGTACAGTGAGTACTAGTTGTGCAATCTCCGTGCAGGAAACAGATATTTCATGGGTCTCAGCCTCATACGCATTCGATCGACTTTGTCTCTGGACTGCGATTTGTTGGCATGTCGGCTTAGGAATAGGACTTATTGTCGGTTATTTAGAGTGAAATCAAATAATTCAGTTAAAGTATATTAACACATTTGTGTACAATGTCTTCTTTCCTGGTGGTAAAATGACATTTTTATTATGCAAAGTTGTTATAAATTTCTTCTTTCTACTTCAAACATAGAGTATAGGTGCTCGTTAGCACGTGTACCAACAGTCTATGCGTTTAAGCAAGAACAACACAATAATGTATATCCATGTAAACCCTATTTTTACAAAATAGGGTTTACATTGGTCTTAATTTCATGAAGGCTTTAAAGTGATGCTGGTTCTACTTATCATTGTTCGTCAACGTTGAAAGAAATACAATAAAATTCCTATATCAAGACCATCTTTGAGACTGTTCAAAAGTGGTCTTGAAGACCACTTTTGAACAGTCCCAAAGGTGGTCTCTGTATGCAGACAACACAAAGAAAGAATAACTACACCCTGCTAAATATAAGTAAGCTTTTTATAGCAGAAATAGTCTTAATTTTAGGTGGTTTTAATAGCGGAAGTTTACTGTATTCATCACAAAAACACGGCAATATAAGTTTGACCCCCTTGAACCCCACTTTTATATAGTAAAACTGGGGTTTACAGGGGTAAACCTTATTTTTCTTATTTCTGCTCTAAAATATAGATTGTGGGTACTCGTTAGAACCGCCTCGATGAGGCGGTTCTAACGAGTACCGACAATCTATATTTTGAGCAGAAATAAGAAAAAATATCACAATTTTTCATCTTAAAATTTTCATTTTTTTCGACGATAAAGGTGACAATGTATTTGAATATGCGTGTTTGCGTAATGTAAATCGGTGCTGCCGTCGTTCAGAGAAGATTGGGCTGCGCTGGGCTTCTACGCAGCGCTGAAACCGACCCACGTGAGTACTGGTAAACCGTTTAGGTCAACGCCTACTCAGGAAAAGTGATGCGAGTCGGACTTCTCCTTATACCCTAGCGGTTATTATGTGCGTAGGGCTTAAGCTGTCATTTCATCTCAATGTCGAGTAAAATCCCACAAAATCGCGGAAAGCAGCGTCTCCAAAATGACCTAAATGGTGTTAACGGGGATGTATAAACCAACGCAAAACCCACTACGGTATGAGCATAATCGCGAGACAACCTGTATCATTACGAAACCACGCCAAAACAATTACATTCTAAACTTTACCCCCCCCCACAAAAAAAAAATCTGACAATTTTAAGATGAAAAAGTGTGATATTTTTCTTATTTCTGCTCAAAATATAGATTGAGTACCCACACTCTTAATTTTAGAGCAGAAATAAGAAAATAAGGTTTACCCCTGTAAACCCAAGTTTTACTACACAAAAGTTGGGCTCAAGGGGGTCAACATTATATGGGCACCAAACTACATAGACTTACAAAATGCAATCTTGAAAAATTTGATGTGAAACCTAGGGACATCGCATTACGAGCAGCGGACATAAAGGGGCTGATCAGACAGTGTCGATGAGCTATTGCTATTCACCGGTTAACAACAAGTCCGTGAAATGAAGACCCCTCTAAACCCCAGTTCTTTATAGAAAAAGTGGGATTTACGGCAAAATTCATTATTTACCTTATTTTTGTTCAAAAGAAACCATAGATTGTGGGTACTCGTTAGAACAGCATGTTCTAACGAGTACCAATAATCCGGCTAAGTTTTGAGAAGAAATAAGAAAAATATCACATTTGTACGTGAACCTTTTTTTTCAATATATTTGAATAGGCAGATTTTTGTCATGTGAAAGAGGATTTCTTATGCTACATCCTTCGCGGCCTATATGTCCTTGTAATATAATACACAAGGACGACTGATGATCAGACTGCGCCGGTGTGAAGGCTTATCGGAGACTATGCTAAACGCACAGATCCGATAAAACATCTTATGTTTTGGTTGAGTGATTTGAAGTTTAACGCCCCCGTCTAAACTTTTAAGATCATATTGGAGACGTTCCTTCAAATTTTGTGGGACTTTTATCCGAGATTGAGATGAAATGACATGTCATGCCCTGCCGCCAAACGAAACCAATAGGGTTTATATGTACAGACCCTCTAAGTGTTTTACCAGTACTCATTTGCAGTCGGTTTCAGCTCTGCATGGAAGCATCATGCCGCCCAATTCATTTCTCCGAGCTACGATGGGCGGGGACCCAAATCTTTTCTGCTGGTGTGCACCAGGTTTTGCAGATCAAATTGTTTCGGTCCTGATTTGTTCGGACTTGCATTACTGTCCAGCCCGATCTGATTGTGTAGACAGATTTTTATAGCATGGCTTGGGACGGTCAGAAAGGAAACATGTTCTGTAGGTTTACTATGGCAAGTACCCTGATCGATCAACGCATACTATTAGACCACCTGTTCAGAGCCTTCTCGGTAACACATAGCAAGCACAGCTGCAATCATAGGTTATTACTATTGTATTTACTTATACGTATGTCAATTCGTATACATGAATCCATAAACTTCACATTTCTGAAAAGATAAACTCGTTTGCGACGTGTGTGTGTGTGTGTGTGTGAATTCGGGTTTAACGTCTCTTTCAACAATTTTTCAGTCATATCACGACGGTGTCTGGTTGCGACAGGGAGCTCAATGCTCACGTTTATAGTGCTGCCTCACTGAAGTATCATGTCCCAGACACATTACATGATACCACACCCAGTCACATTATCCTGACACTGGATCGACCAGTCCTAACTCTACCCCGTAAATCTGAGTGCCAAGCGAGGAGCAGCTAGTACCATTCTTAAAGACTTTGGTATGTCGCGGCCCGGGATCGAACCCGAGACCTCCCGTTCCCCGGAGCGGACACTCTACCAACACAGCTATCGGGGCCGGTATTTGCGACGTGTATTTTGTATCTATTTTGGGTAAGAGCGATGACTCGTAATCATTATGTGTCTCACCGCTGTGGTTCTAGCCTCTCTTGGGCCACATGTGAGACCCCAAGTTCTGCAATGGAAGGTCAGATGGTTTTACTCCGGGTACGACGGTTTCGATGCCCTTCTCTGATTAACGATTGGTTCGGTTTAAGTCAAATAATCTTGAAAGGGCAGTAAAACAAAATTATAAAAAAAAATGTTTTTTTTTTTTTTGTTTTGTTTTCATTTTATATTTGTATTAGGTATATTGGTGGTTTTCCACCACCACCGTCATATACAGCTGTTGTATCATCATGGATCATCCCAGCAGGCACACGTCGCTAGGGCAACGTCAAATCAACGTCTTTGCAACGTCATTGCGTTGCACCGACGTTCATGTGACGTTGCATAAACGTCATGCACCAACGTCGATGTGACGTCACAATCAATAAACACCAAATGTGTAGATCAGCCTGCGCATTCGCATGCGCTTTCTGATCTGTATCTTGTTCGCAGTTTGGATAGACCCATTACTCATCTTTTCTGTATCTTAAGGTTCCTCAATACAATTGCACAAGAAAAATTTAGGTGTCAGATTTGCATGTTATTTTTTCCCAAAATATGATCCTGATTTCCTTTTAAAATGCCTGTCTTAGAAGAAGAATGTTAAGAGGTGCTAACGGTTATTACAGCAAGTACTTTCTTGCATTAGAAACATCTCAGTGCCTTTGAAAATAAATGCATTTCTGTATTTTTCACTTTCACCAGGAAAAAAATGAAAACGCCTTCCAGACTTTTTAAAAGTTACTAAAATAGCTGCAGATCAATAGTTCACAACAAATACTAGCGACTCGGACAAAGCTTTCTATCAAAAAGTCTACCTGAATTGAAAACCAGAATTTTTTTTTTTTTTTTGACATGTTTTTCTTCATGGGCGCCGCCATCTTCCTTTTTTGTGGTAAATCTGAACTGCTCAATTTCATCAATTATGCCCATTCCACATTTTATTTTGCCCATCAACAATAAATATACCTTGAAAATTCAGCTTTATAGCCTCCTTCCTGCATATAGCATTATGACATCACCTATCTTGGAAGCATGTCATCACTGAAAAATTATTGTAGCTGTCAAATTGAAAGAGATATCCATCTTGCCAAGGAAAAAATGTATTCATACGCCTTGGAACTAATTTCCAAAAATTACAATAGTACACCATTGTTTTTAATTTAAAACATAATATTCATTTTTGAAACTGTACTGCAACTAATTTCACGTACTTTCTAACATAATTTGTTCGTTAATTTATGTATAGTGTGCATTCATTTCCGAACTATTTTTATGTGTAACGTTTTCCAGGTTGGTGTTGTTCGGCCCAGCTTCTTGTAAACAAATCAAGAAAATGGGATTTTTGAAACTTTTTTCATCAAAACATATTAAATGCATTGGGCTTCTATGAGTTTTTACCAGCCTTCACATTGGTAAGTAGGTGACATAACAGATCATTAATTGGATTACTCAATAGATAAATATAAACTTTGTGTTGTCCAGAAGTTCACCTGTTCAAAAATCAATTATTTGTTTATGGTGGCTCTTGTGAATCAATGGGTAAAAATAATTTCTATACCATTGCAGATATTGGCTGTGATCAGAAGCCTTTTGGACAAAGTTTCTGGTGCTGAACAGGCTGCTTTCAGTCCTTCAGTTCAAATATTGGGATAAACTGTTGGCTTATCTTATTTTCAATTATTTGGTTTTGATTTATCAAATATCAAAGCACCCATCCTGTAAACACAATCAGTAACACAGTGAAACTTTTGTGCAGTGATTGCATAAATTGTTATAAACTGCATGAATGAAATATGTAAAATGAAGTACTTTAAGCACCGAAGAAGGGCAATCATTTTACAAGCTAAATGCAAGAGATTTCAACACCTCAACCCAATCAATGAGCTTGTTGCCAAATTGGTAGAACTGGTCTTTTTTGGCTACCATACACTGAATTTAAAATAGTACCAGGTGAGATAATTACATTTTTTGTATTTTTGGGAATCATTAATTTTCAGTTCTATTTAGGTATTTTATTTGAAATTCCTCTGTTGCAGTGCCTAAAGGCAACTTTGAGCCACATTTCTATGATAGTATTTTACACATTGTGGTTTTGTGGATTGAGATGTCATTTTTTTTGCAAAACCAAGGAAAAACGCAATAATTTACTAAAATGGTGACTTTCGAATAAAAATCTTTGGCTTTTATATTCTTACATTTACATGGACTACCATCTGATGAAAAATCTTTTTGGGTAATTATTTGCAAATATGATTTTTCAGTACCCCAAATGTGGTGACATAACTGTATTGAGGAACCTTAACACTTACCCCGCTGAACGCAAGCACCATACCTTCGCAAGCAGTCCAGCTCCTGATCACATGGCTTCTGAAGAAGCAATCTGCTCAGGACCTACACTGTCATTTAGTTTGTGAATTCGAAAATTTTATCGAGTATTTTGATTGGATGACATGTTTGTCAATTACATGTAGTTTGCGAATTCGAACATTTTATCAAGAATTTTAATTGGTTGATAATTAGAAACGTGTACAGCTTAACCCATAAATACCTAGCGGCCCTTTTTGACATTGGTAAACCGTGCAGACCCAGATCACATCACGATAACAAGTCCGTAAAACGGAGACCCCCCCCCCCCTAAACCTCACTTTATATAGAGCAAAGTGGGGTTTACGGGGGTATTCATTATATGCTTCGTTTTTGCTCAAAAAATAGATTGTGGGTACTCGTAAGAACCGCCTCATTGAGGCGGTTCTAACGAGCACCCACAATCTATGTTGAGAGCAGAAATAATAAAGATGTTATCATTTTTACCTAATATTTATCATTTTCTGACACCATGTTGGACGCCATTATTTCTTAAGGACATGTTTTCCTAATGAGACACCGATAAACGCGCGTCCAATCTAGGTTTATACTGTTTGCTGAAAGCACATACATTTTTGCAAAACTTTTCGCAAACAAAACAAACCTAACATCCCTATAATTGGAAATGGGCGACTCCAAACTTATAAGGTGTGAGATTCCATTGTCATACATAGGTTAACTTTTCATTCAATGGAAGAGGCCCCCGCCCATAGGGGCTTGAAGAAATATTTGGGCTGCATGATGCTTCCACGCAGAGCTGAATCCGGCCCGCACACTAGTACTGGTAAACCGCTTAGAGGATCTAAGCCTGTCCAGGAACCGCGGTGCGAGGCGGACCGTCCATGCTAATAAACCCTATTGGTTTTTTTGGGCGACAGGGCTTGAGATGTCATTTCATCTCAATGTCGGGTAAAAGTCCCACAAAATTGGAAGCAACGTCTCCAAAATGACCTTTACAGTGTAGGCGGGGACGTTAAACCTCAAATCAAACAAACAAACAAACAAATTCAATGGAATAAGATTTATATTTAAAGCATCTTGCTAGTCTGTTGGGCTTGTCGCCAACTCAGAAGACAGGTTTTACCGTGACTAGGCCTCACAAATGAACCTAATACAGTAATCAAAGTACTGAAAGTACTGAGGAAAGTTGATTTATGAGGAATAATTATCATGATAACAATGTCAGTAGTTCTCTATATATTTTGTTGACAAGGCCCCAGAGCATCACGAAAACACGCCTATATAGTTTTGACCCCCTTGAACCCCCACTTTTATATAGTAAAACGGGTTTCCGGGGGTATACCTTATTTTTCATATTTCTGCTCTAAAATATAGATTGTGGGTACTCGTTAGAACCGCCTCTATTTTTCTTATTTCTGCTCTAAGATATAGATTGTGGGTACTCGTTAGAACCGCCTCTAACGAGTGCCAACAATCTATATTTTGAGCAGAAATAAGAAAAAAAATGACAATTTTTCATCATAAAGTTTTCATTTTTTCGGCGATAAAGGTGGCAATGTATTTGAATAGTCGTGTTTGCGTAATGGGGTTAAAAATTCCACAAAGAAAAATAAAAATGATGGATTGACTATTTTAAGTTTAACGACAGGTCAACCCTTGTGGGTCATTTTGTTTCATCTGCCAGAGAAAAAAAAAAGAAAACAAGTAGAGATGAAAGTGGGGGACAGAGGAGAAAGAAGATAATGAATGGAAGTATAGAAACAGAAGAAATAATAAGAACACCCACTTTATCGTTACTTGCTGCATGGACAGCAGGTCTTGCTCAGCTGTAAGTGTATATCGGCTGGACGCGCCAGTGATCACCTTTGCCTCACACAACACCCACACGAAGAAGAAAGAAAGATAAACGTGTCTTCTAAATTATTCATGGTTAAACCATAAATTTCTAAATTAGCTCAGTACATTCTGTGCTTGTTCCATCTGCTAATAATGTAACAGAGAAGTTCTCCTAGCGGCTTAGCAACGTCACATCAATGTCGGGTTTATTCAACGATGCACATACGTTGTGCGGCCGCTGGGAGCTATGTTCCTTCAGGCGTGGGCACATAAAAAGGAGAATAACTGGACGAAAAAACAAGATCATTTTTAAACCATTTGAATTGTTACAACCTTGATCAGACGCCGCGTTCAGCGAACTTAGACTGACTGATTGGTCTTACCAAGGGCAGATAGAAATACCTATATCCAACCTGTACGATATTGAAGCTTACGGGTCCTGAAAATATTAACCCACAAAGGCCAATTGTTCCAATACTGGGACAATAGATGGGCTGCATGATGCTTCCACGCAGAGCTGAAACCGACCACACACGAGGACAGGAAATCCGCTTAGAGGATCTAAGCCTGCCAAGGCAAAGCGGTCAGAGTCGGACCGTCCATGCTGATAAACCCTTTTGGTTTCACTGGGCTTGAGATGTCATTTCATCTCAATTTCGGGTAAAAGTCCCACCAAATTGGAAGCAACGTCTCCGAAATGAACTATACATTGTTGCCGGGGACGTTGAACCTCAAATCAAACAAACAAACAAAAGTACCGAGCTTAAAACTCACAGCTTACAACAAATATTTTGTAATTAGAACTTTCGCAAGCAGGTGAATAAATGTATTAGATGTGGGTCAGTAAAGTGTTGTTTAGTGGGTCAATGATAATCAAGGAGAAGCGAACCAATCCTTTCAACCCTGTAGACCGGTGCAGACTCCGAGGCGGAATACATTATATATATGCAAAATCTTGTAGATCCAGATAAGACGGCATGTAGCGAGCAGTCTCGCCAGAATCTACATGTACCCTGTTTGCCATAATATCAACGAATTAATCAGAAATCCCTTTCTATAAGAATATAAAAGAGTAGGCATGAAAGAGTAAAATCACAAACCAGTTCGGAAAGCGCGTAGTAAAATGATCCAGGAGTATTGTTTTCGATTCAGAACTCGTCTTTCTGTGCTATTTATTTGTAAAATATAATTGGCATGATAAGTACATAGAACTTTTCCGAAGTTCCATCCCCATCCTAGTACTGTCATGTTTGGTCATAATTAAGCACTATTTTTATTAAGTGTATATTCGAAGAAGCGGAAGCGCTGTAGTTGGGTCCAGTACCGGAAATAGAATTGCATTGATAATAAAAAACCTGATACAAGTATCAACTTTCAAGAAGTCCTGTGTTAAGACCACCTTTGTGATTCTTCAAAAAGTGGTCTTAAGACCACTTTGACCACTTTTGTACAGTTACGAAGGTGATCCATTGCTATTCGTGGACTCTTGGTATAGAAAACAAAAAGAAAAAAAAAAAAAGAAAGAAAAAAAAAATGAGAAACTTTTGAATGTTTCAAAAGCAGAATTAGTCTTAATTTGAGCTGGCCTCTGTAACGACATTTCAAGGTACATTTCGAAAACACACCTATGCAAAGAATTAAGATTTTACGGCAAAAAAAGAGGGCCATGATGGCCCTGGATCGCTCACCTGATCCATATTGTACAAATGAAATTGTAGGTAATATATGGTGGAGTGGAGGGTTTGAGCAATTTTGGTTTGGATCCAAGGAACAATTTTGTGAAATTAATGTAAAATTAGTCTAGCTGTTTTAGAGATGAAGTCATTTTGAGAAGTAGAAGTCATTTTTGATGAAATGACATCTCAAGCCCTGCCGCCCAATGAAACCAAGAGGGTTTAAATGCATAGACGGTTCCACTCGCACCATTTTGCCAGGTTGCCAGGGCAGGCTAAGACCTTTAAAGTGGTTTACTAATACTCCTGTAGAAGGGCCTTGCAGTCAAGCCCTGATGGGTGTAGTTTGTGTGTGTGTGTGGGGGGGGGGTGCGTTGCGAATTAATTTATTTCACCTGATCACAATATCCCAAACATCAAAAGGAAATATAGCCGAACACATCTTAACAAGCAACAAAATCACAGGTGACAAGCCGAGTTGGCAGCTTTTAATGAAAAAGGTGGTAACGCAGTTACTTTCACTGAGCTGAGCTAAATCATTTAGACACAAAGAGGTGTTAGATGAAAACGTTTGAAAATTGAATAGCATTTTATATGACTAAATGTCAGTCGGATGCGCGTCTGACTGATGATTAGGAGGACGCGGGTTCGATACTTGCCGGGTCGGCAACATTCTTTCGTGGAGATTGATCATGAAATATGTTCTACGGTCATTCTCTCCCTTCGGCTGATTCAAGAAGGGCAGTTGTCAGTTTCTGGCGAAAGAATGTGCACTGTACTGGTTAACCGCTTACGTATAAGCCTGCCCAGGAAAAGGGAGGATAGGTAAACTGACCGGCTCAAAAGTGACCTAAATAGTGTTTACTGGGCCATACAAACAAACAAAAACATAACTAAATGAAACCACAGTGACTATGACTAAATAAAACCATACGAAAGGACCACTTTGGGTCACCAGCAATAATAACCGGGGTTTCATAACCTGTTGTACCTGTCACCAACTCTAATCTTCCGCTGCGGTTTGCACAATTTAGTTGGCTGCATTACGAAAACACGCCTATACAAATACACTGTAACCTTAATCGACGAAAACATGAAAATTTTAAGCCTGATGAAAAATTGAGATATTTTCTTATTTCTGCTCAAATTTAGATTATGGGTACTTACTAGAACTGCCTTGATGATGAGGCGGTTATAACGGGTTTCCACAATCTATATTTTAGAGCAGAAATAAGAAAGATAAGGTTTACTCTTGTAAACCCCAGTTTTACTATATAAAGGCGGGGTTCAAGCGGGGATCAAAATTATATAGACGTGTTTTCGTGATGGCTACGGAAATGTAGATGCGAGAGGGAAATATTCATGAAAATGCCTCTATGTGTGTCTTGAGCCTATAAAGTCATTCGCTTTAATTTACATTGTGTATTCACTATTTGTCCGTGCGAAGTAAGGCCAGTGGCTAATGTCTGTCCTTTAGTTTGTAATCAGCCCTGATATAGTTGCTAGATAAATTTATTCAGTAATTCCTTTGCGGGATTATATATTCATATTAAATTTATGGGTCGCATTGTGATTAGTATTGATGCACGTTTATTGTGGAATAAGTTTATGACTATATACTAGAATAAGTGGCATTTATATAGGCTACCAGTAACCGCCTTTCTTTGTTTCACAATATAAGGAAATTATTTTTACTGGACAAATTACATCTCAGACGGATTTTAAGATGCATTCATTAGGCGCCTTTTCGATATGTTTTTCAGCCATCATTTATTCAAGTGTTGGAACATTTACTGAAAACGACTTGCAAACGAAACTGTTCGGCACTTATAACAAGGACTGTATGCCTCGTACAAATGTTTCTGTAGGTATTCAGATTAAGATGGACTTGAACTTACTGTCTATTGCGGAAGTCGACGAAAAAAATCAGATATTCAAAATACGTGGTTTTCTAGAAATGAAATGGATGGATGTATTTCTGACTTGGAATCCGTATATATACAGCGGAATAAGAAGCATACATGTCCCAAACAATAAAATATGGCAACCTGATTTAGCTCTCCTCGACACATACGATAGTCTTACCGATCTCGGGCAGTTGGATGGAAGAGCCGTAGTAGACTTTTCTGGGAACGTAACAATATGGCCTTACAAAATGTACACAGTTGGCTGCAAAATTAAGGTTCGTCATTTCCCATTCGATGTTCAGACTTGTCAGCTAGACTTTCTTTCTTGGACAAGCCCAGTTTCTGTGTTAGATATTCGAACAGCTGGAGAGGATATCAATCGTGCAAGATACAGTGAAAATGAAGTGTGGCGATTAGAAAAGACGCAAACTACTTACTATCGACAAACATATGGTGTTGACCAATGGGCACATATTAAATATACGTTTACGCTTCGCAGGAAATGGCTTTTCTGTGCCATTAACATCATTGCGCCGATCATGTGTATTTCGTTGCTAAACGTTGCCACATTCTTGTTACCAGCTGCCTCTGGTGAAAAGATCAGTCTGTGCATTTCCACGTTTCTTGCCTTGGCCGTATTTTTGACGATGATCACAAGCTCCCTCCCAGAATCATCGGACGAACCTTCGATTCTTGGATGGTATGTGGGGTTGCAGTTGCTTGGTAATGGATTCACAATTATACTGACAGTCATATCCCTGCGCTTTTACACTAACGACAATGCAGATCACATGCCAGCTGCTGTTAAATTTCTTTGCCGATTAGGCTGCCAAACACGTCAGAGGAAGTTCATGCCCCGAAGTCAGCTTGCTGGTTCTTATAAATCATGCCACAAACGTCAGAAGAGCAACGATAGCAATTCTGATTACGTGATTACAGGAAAAGAAACAAACATCTCTTGGGTAACAGCTTCAAAAGCATTTGATCTTCTGTGTCTCTGGGTGGCTGTTACTTGGCATGTCTGTCTTACAATAGGGCTTATAGCAGGGTACTCAAAGTGAAAGCTCTTAACACCCAAGTTGCTTACCGTATTAACCAACAATTCGTATCCATTCTTTATTTCTTTTGAAATATTTCAGACCTTTGACGTTCACTAACCGATCTGGTAGTACTGCAGAAAACATATTTAGGCGAGTAGTTGTATGGATATTGCTCACATCTGCGACAATAACAGCCAAAACGTTTATGGTCAGATATTCGTGTTTGCTTCATGCAGATATGATGCTTAGATTTGATTTATGAAAGATGCCGTGAAAGAAAGAAATAGTGCTACTCCGTTTATGAAAAGAAGGAGTGGAGGCATTTAAGGAAATAAAGGAAATCGAACAATTGCCTCACATCTAAGATACCAAAGGGAAAGCTATACAAACTTTAAACAATTTCACCATAATAAAAACGCTACAAGCGGAACGCGAAAAGGACAGTTACTTATCCACAAAATGGCCAAGCGGCTATCCACAGTAAAATATATTAACAGCACAAATATGCTCAGACAAACTATAACACCAAAAAAGTGATGGCAATGATCAGGAATTGTCACAATTACCCCAAACCTTCCATCTAAGACACCAAAAGGAAAGGAACACGAACGCATTACGCAAACAGGCCTATACAAATACATTGCCACCTTTATGGCCAAAAAAAGGAAAAATTTTATGATGAAAAATTGTGATATTTTTCTTAATTCTGCTCAAAATATAGATTGTGTGTACTCGTTAGCACCGCCTCATCAAGGCGGTGCTAACGAGTACCCACAATCTATATTTCGGAGCAGAAATAAGAAAAAAGTATACCCCCGAAAACCCCAAGTTTACTATATAAAAGTGGGGTTCGAGGGGGTCAACATTTTATAGGCGTGTTTTCGTGATGAATTCACATCACTGTCATAAAACCGCCACAGACAGAACGCGAAAAGAACACTTACTTTCCCACAATGTGGGCAATCGTCTATCCAAAATAATAAGATATTGCGGGGGTGGGTGGTAGTGCTTAAATCAATTTTACATGATACAGAGTATCGCATCAGAAATGTTAGTAAAATGTTCTACTGACGACGATGTGGGAGTGGGGTGGGGGTGTCTTAAATCAATTTATTTGGCCACAATTTTCGCCTTTGATTCTGTCGTGGTTTTGTTAAACAATTTGTTTGGTTAGCATGAAGAATTTCTAGCTCATCAGTGCAGCATCTCCGAGAACATAAACATCAAAACGGATACAGGGATGAAGCAATACTGTGGCCTCGGCAGCATGAAATAACTGTAATGCTGGAGCAAAAGAAACCAACAATTAGACTAGGATGGGGCCTTCAGGCCCCAGTCTTTCAAAGACGAAGGTCCATATTGTATGTTCCATCTGGTGACATGGTTTACCTTATTCCAAAGGCAGGTCAAAACAACATGTTATCTCTGCCAGCCAAAACTGAAATGACTTTACTAGAGTAAAGGAAACAGTTTTGGTTTCGAATGCTATATGCCTTAGTATATAAATTCACAGAAATGTATAATGACATTGATTGCAGTACCAAATTTCGTTAACTCATTCTTCGATATAAAAAATGGGTACAATATAAAAGTTATACTACAGACTGCATGCATGGCAGTTAACCGAATCACGGTTTAAAACTTTCCTTCCCTCTTTAATTGCACGCCGGCGTTTCGGGCCTCATATTCTATAACTTAGTTACGGCTAACGCAAAATTTGTATTTTAGGTAATGCCGATTGTCGGATGCTCTGTCTCTAATGGGGCCCAACAGAGTACATCTTTTAATTTTCTTTTGCACCAGATTTCAGTTATTTCATGCTGTCAAGTCCTCATCGTTGTTATATCTCTGTAGTTGTTTGATTTGTATGTTCTCGGAGATGTAGCACTAATGGGTTAGAAAATAGAAGTGAAGGCAATGATCGATTAATTAACCCACAGCTCCCAACAGAGACACCAAAGAGAAAGAAACACAAACAAGAAATAACTAGACCCTAATGGAAACACTAATATCGGAAAGCCAAAAGGACAATTACTGTCCCACAAAATGGCTAATTGGCTATCTAAAACAAAACTATATAAGCGATACACATACTCAAAGACGAACAATACCAAAAATAAACCACGACAGAAGAACCGCCTTGGAACGGTCAGTGAAACGAATTCCACTGGTGGGAGGGGGCTTAAATCGATTTTACGCGGCCTTTTTCTCGCCCTTTCTTCCGTCTCGATTTAGACAAACAATTTGTTTAGTCCGCATGCAGGCCTCCTAACTCATCAGTGCAACATATCCAAGAACACAAAAATCAAACAACCACAGAGATAAAACAACAATGAGGAAACCGCAAGAAACCGCTGAAATGCAAATGCTGGAGCAAAAGAAAAGCCATCATGCGGACTATTTGTCTAAACAACGACAGAACAAAGAGCGAGGATTATATAGAGGATCTTACATGAGTGTTCACGTTTTATTGAATTTATTAAACGAGTCGAGGAAAAGGGATAAAATGCGAGGCTATGCCGAGCATTTTATCCCTTTTCCTCAACGAGTTTAATAAAAACGAGTCGAGGAAAAGGGATAAAATGCGAGGCTATGCCTCGCATTTTATCCCTTTTCCTCAACGAGTTTAATAAATTCAATAATACATGAGCACGAATGCAAGATTCTATTTATCATATGGCATTTAAAACGCATTTTATTCACGATTTTGTACAAAAAGGTCAATATTCCGCCGTTAGTAGACGCGACGACGTAAAGGACGTCGTACATGTAACGTTACGGGACGTAGCTAGCTAATTTGCATATTTAATCCACTAGGGGATTATCGAAAATAATACATGGCGTTATTTCAATCTCAGACGCGACGTCATATGATAATGCTATTTACACACACACACATTGAAATACTTTTTTCTGATTGTTTCAAGACGGTTCTTCTGTCGTTGTCTAAGTGGTAGAGTTATTTCGGTCTGACGTCGGATTTTTGTTCTGTCCTCAATCCTGATTCATGATAGTATTAATCTATACGTTACACTTTTACTATGTATTTTATTTTGACCCAATTTTGAGATAGAAAGCCTCCATGCGGATTAGTTTGTTATTATGTTTGATACTGCACTGGAACTGAGGGTCATGGTTTAAATTCCATAAACTCCTGAGCTGAAATATGGAAGTGAAGGCAGTTTTACTTCTCATCGTCCCAAGTCGGTATTTCTTTTGCAGTGTCTTATTTGTTAATTGGTTTTGGGTTCATGTTTCGCCTGTTTTTTCCTTTGTGAGCTGCCATGTCGCTTACTTTCTTCAGATCCATTGAGATGGCTGTTTTCTTGGATTGTGGCCTTTCATGGGGGCCTTTTCTTACTAGTTATTATTCGTTATAATCTGTCATTGCATGTATATACTGCTTATATATTTTTATTTTGGACAGTCGTTTGACCATTTTGTGAGAAAGTAACGGTCCTTTCGCCTATCCGCTAGTGATGTATGCACTCATCACGATAACAAGTCCGTGAAACGAAGACCCCCCTAAACCCCACTTTATATAGAGAAAAGTGGGGTTTACGGGGGTATTCATTATCTGCCTTATTTTTGCTCAAAAACATAGATTGTGGGTACTCGTTAGAACCGCCTCATTGAGGCGGTTCTAACGAGCACCCACAATCTATGTTGAAAGCAGAAATAATAAAGATGTAATCATTTTTACCTAAATTTATCATTTTCTGACACCATGTTGGACGCCATTATTTCTTACGGACATGTTTTCCTAATGTAGTGTTTAGTTACTTCATGTTCGTGTTTTTTTGTGTATCTAATGAGAGGTGTGAGGTAATTGAAGAGATTCCTGATCATTGCATTCACTTATACTTCAATCTGAATTTCTTCGAACAGTGCAACGAGGAGCAAAACCAAATGACCTTTGTCCCACCATTTTCTTATCATCAAAAATAAAGATTATTCAGAGGATATATTTTATATTGAAGGTTATTCTTTGAAATTTGATCAAGAAGTATGTCGATGTAGAAAGTAGAAGTAAAACAAAGACCAGGAATCGATACAATTAACTTACTCCACCCACCAAAGACACCAAAGGGAAAGAAACACAAACATGAAGCGATCAGACCATAATGGAAACCTAAACAAAGGATGGCCATAAGGACAGTTACTTTCCGACAAAATGGCCAAATGGCCATCCAAAATAAAAAGACACAAGCGATACACACAGTAAGTAGTAACAAACAACAACATAAATAAACCACCACAGAAGAACCGCCTTGGAACGGTCAGTGGAAAGAATTCCACTGGGGGGCTTAAATCGATTTTACGTGGCCACAATCCTCACCCTTACTTCCGTCGCAATTAAGACAAATAATTTGTTCAGTCCGCATGAAGGCCTCCTTACTCATCAGTGCAACATCTCCGTGAACACAAATAATCAAATAACCACAGAGGTGAGACAACGGTGAGGACTCGACAGCAAGAAACCACTGAAATGCTGGAGCAAAAGAAAACCAACAGTTAGACTCCGATGGGCCTAACCAGAGACAGAGCATCAGGCACCAACCAACATTACCAAGAATCAGATCTCTCTAATTCTCAATAAGCCTTTACGTTGGAACCGTCATAGAACCTGAGGCCTGACCCACCGGCGTGCAATTAAAGAGGGAAGCAAAGTTGCCAACCGTGATTGGGTTAACTACCATGCATGCAGTCTGTCGTATAACTTCCATGTTGTACCCAATCTTTTTATATCGAAGAATGAGTTTACGAAATTGGGTGCTGAAGTCATTGCGGTTATATATTTTTCTGAATTTATACACTAAGTCACCATAAAATTTGGGTTCCGATAGACCTTGTTGCAGAAGAGATTTAAGTCCAATATTGAATTTTGAAATTAAATCAGAATGGCGTCTATAAAATTTTGAAAAAGGCTTTGTGTAGTTTATGGTACCTATAACCCTGATTAAGAAGTTTAGCCGTTAATAATTTAATACGAGTGTTGAAGTCAGTTACATGACTACACACTCTAGCAAATCGAATTAATTGCGAAATATAAACGCCATAGGATGGCGCACGAGGAACTTCATCATCCAAAAAAAGAAAATTTACAATCTCAAAATCAAAGCCATCGTGTTTATCATAAATTTTGCACGAAACAAACCCATCTACAATAGATAGATGTAAATCCAAAAACGGGGCGTCGGTATCAGAAGAATTTGCTTTATATAACTGAAGTTCTTGGGGGTAAATCTGACTGATCAAACCATCGAAATAGGTATTATCAATATTTAATAAATCATCTAAATATCTAGAAGTGGAGCTAAAAGCTTCAATAATTTGAGATTGGTTATCAATGGAAAGCGACAACAAAAAGTCTCTTTCATAACAATACAAGAACAGATCAGCCACAAGAGGTGCGCAATTCGTACCCATCGGAATACCCACAATTTGTCTAAATAACTTAGTACAGAATCTAATATAAATATTGTCAAGTAGAAAGGTGAGGGCATCACACACTTTCTGACATGACCAAAGTGTATAATTCTTATGCTCTTTGGAAGTGAAAAATGCATTTCTGACATTACATGCAAGATAGAGAGAATCTTCTCTGTGAAAAGTCCATTCAATTAAGTCATTAAGCTTTTCTTTTATAAGATTATGAGGTAGAGTAGTGTAAAGAGTGGAAAATCGTAAGTAGACAGACTTGAAGCACGAAAACGTCTTGATTTCAATTTATTTAAAACCGCATTCGAATTTTTATAGACCAAAACAGATTTCTTCCTGATCTTTCAAAGACTTTATCACAATATTTAATCACATGCGTTTTAATAGCAGTAAGACAGGAAGTTAATAATTTAGAAAGTTCAGTGGTAGTGCAAGAGCTAGAATTTGCAATAAACCGGGCTTTGTAAAGGTCTTTTTGTGAAGTTTTGGTAACCAGTATAGCGTAGGAAGCTTGTCTTGGCCATCTGTAACACACACAGCAAACTTGGTGGCTGAATGACAAATATGTTCATCTACTATAGCTCTCTCTTCAGCTAAAGGCTGAAGTTCATAAGCCTTAGTACCACCAAGCTCCTGCTTAAGCGTGTTAACATAGTGGAGCCGTCACACAACGACAACGTTGTTAGCGGCCTTGTCTGCAGGGGCCAAAACCAGCAAACGCACATGGCTTACATATCAAGAACAAATACGCTTCCCTGTCTAGGGGTCATTCTTGAGGAATGCCTCCACTCTGCAAATGGCTATAATGGTTTTAGATTCGCCCATTATGTCGCTCAAAAGGTTGTTAAAATCCTTATCAAAATATAAGGAGTAGAACTGCATGTATACTACTAGAATATAGAAGTGAAGCATGCATTGATCAGGTATCGATACAATTAACCCATAGTTCCCATCGGAGACACCAAAGGGAAAGAAACACAAACATGAAATACCTAGACCCTAATGGAAACCTCAATAGCGGAAAGCAAAAAGGACAGTTACTTTCAAAATGGCCAATTGTCTATCAAAAACAATAAGATACACACACAGCGACACACACACTCAAAGACAAACCATAACAAAAATAAACCGCGAAAGAAAAAACGCCTCGGAACGGGCAGTGAAAAGATTTTCACTGTATTAAATCGATTTTACGCAGCTGCAATCCTCGCCCTTGGCCTGTCTCATAGGCTACGTCGGTCGGTGTGTGCTCGTAGGGGGATTTGTTGTGTTTCCCGGGTCTTGCCCGTTATCCGTTTCGGTTTCAGAACTTTGGGGTTGAGACACACTGATGAAGAGTAAATATCAAAAAGGCCTCTGTGTCACTAAATTTGGTATAGTTACGCCTTAATTACTTCCGTCGCGATTTAGACAAAAAAATTGTTCAGTCTGCATGAATCGACAATGACACAAAAATAAAACAACCATAGAGATGAAATAACGGTGAGGACTCGACAGCGAGAAACCACTGAAATGCTGGAGCAAACGAAAACAAACAGTTAGACTCCGATGGGCTCAACCAGAGACATAGCATCAGGCACCAACCAAAATTTCATAACATTAAATTCTAATTCTCAGTAAGCCTTAACGTAAGACTAAGTAAGCCTTTTTAAGCTGGTTCCTGAACAAGTAAGAAAATGCATCACGAAAACACGCCTATATAATTTTGACCCCCTTTAACCCCATTTTTATATAGTAAAATTGAGGTTTACAGGGATAAACCTTATTTGTGTTATTTCTGCTCTAAAATATAGGTTGTAGGTACTCATTAAAACCGCCCGGTTCTAATGCGTACCCACAATCTATATTAGTTGTGGGTACTTATTAGAACCGCCTCGATGAGGCGGTTCTAATGCGTACCCAGAATCTATATTTTGAGCAGAAATAAGAAAAATATCACAATTTTTCATCTTAAAATTTTAGTTTCTTCGGCGGTAAGGTTTATAATATATTTGTATAGGCGTGTTTTCGTAGGCCCCAGTCATAGAACGCAGCCATTTATGTAACTTGTATTTATTGACTGCGAAGTTCCTTACAGACTCACATAGGCTGAAGTCTAACTTTTTCTGATAAAGCTATAGCAGATAATGATCTCTTTAATTTTCTGTGTTCCGTTTTTAACTTAACAGAGCTGAAGGCTCCGGGTGGGGGGTCTTAAATTAAAGACAGTGGTCCGTCGTCCGTCGTTGTCGTCGTCAACATTTACAAACGACATCTCCTTTGTAAATACTTGGCCAATTTAAACCAAGTGGAGCCTTAATGGACGGGTGAACAAAGTTTGTTCGTGAGGACTGGGTCACATGACCAATATGGTCGCCATGGCCGTATATGGTAAAAACATTGAAAAAAATTCATCTCAGGAACCGAATGGCCGAAGAACTTGAAACTTGGTATACAGCATCAAATTTATTCAAATGATGACATTGTTTTGACCCTGACCTGCTTTACTTGGTCACTCCGTCATTTGTATGGAATTAAGGCGAAACACTGGATTTTTTGATTGCGTGGTAGCCTGTGGCATCAGAAATACTATTTGCAATCAGCTGAATCCAAGTTTATCACTTCCAAATGTTAGGGCCATTTACTAGCCTTTATCCTGGATGGCTCAGATTAAGTACTTTTTTATCCTCTTCTTCACTAAAACTGCTGGGTTGATTGAAATGCCTAATTACATGTGGAGCGCCTTTGGGAAAGGGGTAATGAAAATTTGTTCGAAAGGACTGGGGTACATGACCATAATGACCGCCATGCCCATATATGGTAAAAACCTTTAACAATCTTCTTCTAGAGATCCAAATATCCGACGACCTCGAAACTTGGCATGCAACAGTAGAGACTCGGGCCCTACCAAGTTTGTTCAAACGATGATTGGTTGACCTTGACCTTTTTATGTCAAGGTCATATTGGTCACTTAGACATTTGTATGGGAAAAAAGGCAAAACAGTGGATATTTCTGATTGCCTGGTAGCCATTGACAGCATCCCGAAAAGGCATCAGCCGCCAGACGTCTTTTCATCGTCTTGTGGTAGACTGAAAGAAAACATAGGACAGATATTCTGATGCTGGAGCCATTTTGTTGCACCTCACCTGTGGTACAATGTCTTTATAGTAGATGAACTCAAACCACTTTATGTGATATATCAATTTAAGGACACCACAGGATCGCAGTTGTATGGTGACCGATCAGAAGTCATTTAGGTTGGTTTTATCATCTTTTATGAAACCGTACATTTTAAATTAAAATATTGCCAGTTGGCAAATAAACATCATTTTTTGTCGTTACGTTTGGACATGGGCGCCTGTGTGGTCATTGTTTTACGGGTACATGTCTGATAGTTCGTCTGTCAATTCTGACAATGACCAATCTTAATCACATTTGAGAAATCATCACGTGAACAAGTCCGTGAAACGAACACCCCCTTACACCCCACTTTGTATATAGAAAACTGGGGTTTACAGGGGTAAACATTATTTTTCCTATTTTTACTGCAAGACATAGGTTGTGGGTACTCGTTAGAACCGCCTCAATGAGGCGGTTCTAACGAGCACCCATAACCTATGTTTGCAGTAAAAATAAGAAAAATGTCACGGATTTTCATCAAAACGTAGCCATTTTGGAGATGTGATAAAATGCACTATGGCGCACGGGTGTGTTATCGTAATGGTTACTGTCACTATCCGATAGAATACATTACGATAACACACCCATGTGACGTTGTGCATTCTTGCATTGCTTTTCCGACGAGACTGTGTGATATGATTTTTATTTATACCCGAAATGTAGGTTATGGGCGCGCGTTATAACCGCCTCATTGAGGCGGTTCTAACGAGTACCCATAACCTATGCATTGGAGCAGAAATAAGAAAATAATGTATATCCCTGTATACCCCCAGTTTTCTCTATATCAATTGGGGTTTAGAGGAGAATTCCTTTCACGGACGAACGCTAGTTTAAATCAAAAGACTGGCAGCTCTGGTGGGTCGGTTATTCATAGTATATGCGGGGAAAATGGTACAAAACGCGGACTTAGAATGTTCCATTTAACCTTTAAATTCCTTATTTAGACTAAACAGTGTAGATCCTGATCTGGCACCACTTTCTGTTGTCAGTGTCAAACCATATGAAGCCAGTCCATGCTTTACACAGTACCCCGACATCGCACATTACGAAAACACGCCTATACACATACATTGTAAACATTATCGCCGAAAAAAGAAAATTTTAAGATGAAAAATTGTGATATTTACTTATTTTTAAAATATAGATTGTGGGTACTCGTTAGATTGAGGCGTTTATAACGAGTATCAACAATCTATATTTTAGAGCAGAAATAAGAAAGAATAAGAAATACCCCTGCAAAGTAGAAGTAAAACAAAGATCAGGAATCGATTCAATTAACTTACTCCACCCATCAAAGACACCAAAGGGAAAGAAACACAAACATTAAGCGACCAGACCATAATGGAAACCTAAACGAAGGAAGGCCATAAAGACAGTTACTTTCCCACAAAATGGCCATATGGCCATCCAAAATAAAAAGACACAAGTGATACACACAGTAAGTAACAAACAACACCATAAATAAACCGCCACAGAGGAACCGCCTTGGAACAGTCAGTGGAAAGATTTCCACTGGGTGGGGCTTAAATCGATTTTACGTGGCCACAATCCTCGCCCTTACTTCCGTCGCGATTTAGACAAATAATTTGTTCAGTCCGCATGAAGGCCTCCTAACTCATCAGTGCAACATCTCCGTGAACACAAAAAAATCAAAGAACCACAGAGGTGAGACAACGGTGAGGACTCGACAGCAAGAAACCACTGAAATGCTGGCGCAAAAGAAAACCAACAGTTAGACTCCGATGGGCCCGACCAGAGACAGAGCAGTTTTACTGTCTAAAAGTGGGGTTCAAGGCGGTCAAATTTATATAGGCGTGTTTTCGTGATGAGCTATTAGAATAGCGCGGCTATAAATAACCATTACATATGGGCCCCGCCAAGCGATTTTGCTACTTATCGCCTATGCGAGCAGCGAAGGTTCAGGCGAGCCTGCGCATCCGCGCAGTCTCGCCATAACCTTCGCTGCTCGCTCATACAAGCAGTGAATCAAGAGGAACCTTCAGACAGAAAGAAATATCCCTGGCGCATCTGAATGGCTGGCCATGCGCAGTTAAAATTTGTCATGACGGAATGCTCGAAGACACAAATTCGCTTGGCGGGGCTCATATAGTACCTGTTCAGCGATAGTCACGTGCTTCATGGCATGTGGCCCCAAATATGAATGTAAGATACAGGATAACAAGTGTCGCTATGTCTTATTGCTTTTTGACAATGTGAACAAATAGAGCTCGCTACTTTCTAGGTAGGAAATGACCCCACCAAGTACCAGCTGGCGACCACATAGTTTCCTTTATGTCTTAACACTGTTATTTTTTTCTGTTTAATATAGCCTTGTAACTATGATATGTTTAAATGACACGCGTTTTCTGATTTTAAGTTCACAAAAGAAGTAAAGCATTTGCCTAATATTTATAGATTGTCATTTACGTACTTATATGTTTGGGGCCCCCGCCCATAGGGGCTTGAAAAAATATATAGGCTGCATGAGGCTTCCACTCAGAGCTGAATCCGGCCCGCACACTAGTACTGGTAAATCGTTTAGAGGATCTAAGCCTGTCCAGGAACCGCGGTGCGAGGCGGACCGTCCATGCTAATAAACCCTATTGGTTTCATTGGGCGACAGGGCTTCAGAAGTCATTTCATCTCAGTGTCGTGTAAAAGTCCCACAAAATTTGAAGCAACGTCTCCAAAATGACCTTTACAGTGTTGACGGGGACGCTAAACCTCAAATCAAACAAACAAAAACTTATATGTTTGTTTGTATTGGAGTTTAACGGCCCAGTCAACACTATGTTAGGTCATTGTTAAGCCGATCAGTTTACCTAGCCACACTTTTCCTGGGCAAGCTTACTCGTAGGTGAGCTGTTAACCAGTACAGTGCACATTCTTTTGCCAGAAACTGACAACTGCCCTTCTTGAATCAGCGGAAGGGAGGGAATGACCGTAGAAAAGATTTCATGATCTCCGCGAAAGAATGTTGCCCACCTCGGCAGGTATCGAACCCACGTCCTCCTGATCACCAGTCAGACGCGCATCTGACTGAGCTACCGAGGCCGGTACGTACTTATATGTCATCTTTTGAATGTGTGTATATGCTAAGCTTCATGAAATGTGTTTTTTTTTTTTATTTATTTATTTTTTTTTTTTTATTTTCAGTTATATGTTCAACTGCGCAACTAGGAGCTTAGCTATACGACATCTCTAGTGGGTTCATTAAGTGCAAATATGTCAAAACACAATGGCTGGCTGAACAAGATTTTCCGTAACAAGTGACATGTTTGTCAAAAGTACAAAGAAACCGTAATCCATATTTAGCATATTGAATAACGGTAAATTCCGCTTTTTACAGAAAGTGAGGGCGGAGCTTAGCCGTTGTCAAAAACATCTATACGCCTGCGACCCCACCTTCTTCAGATTTGCACTGCATATTAAAATGCTATAAATGTTACCTCAGTAGTCTGAAAGTTTCCGCCAATTAACTGCGACGGATTACCTATGCATTTGATGCACCGACGTTGTCAATCATCTCTTATACATATTCAGAAGCACTTAATAGCAAGTTCGGCAGGGTGCTACAAAGCTTTCGGCGCGTCTTTAATATTCGTTGCAAACAGCTTTAATGGTGCGATGGGGAGACGTCTTCTTGCTAAACTGCTGGTTGCGAGCTTGTATTTGAGCCAGCGCAAGACAAAACCTACAATCAGACATGTGTGCCCAGCGAAAAAACATATCAGCCTGCGCCTCCATATAGTCTAACCAGAGACTTCTCTTGCAGCATGAAAGAGCACTGGGCCGTTAACTATCCTTAGAGCGCACAACGAAGACTCTGATCAGACTGCGCAGATGCGCAGGCTGATCAGAGTCTTCGTTGGGCACACATGTCGTATTGTAGGTTATGTCATGCGCTGGCTCAAATATCAGTTTGTAAGTAAACTCAGTGTTATATGTCACAACTATGATAGTGTTATTTTAAAATGAAAAGTCGTATTGTCATGTAGCTTATATGGCCATCACCAAACCACGCCTATGTCATCAATTTTGAAGTACAGACTACCGAATGAAGTTTCTTAATATGACTCTTATATCTTAAACTTTAAAGTTAAACACTCGGTCGAATTCTGAGAATGGTCATATTTGGTCGAATTCTGAGAATGGTCATATTTGACCTTGTTAGCAGAAAAGATCCCGCATTTTAATTAATGGTAGATAACTAGGACAAGTATAAACTCTCAATCGATTTTAGGTTACTTAAAAATATAGCTGCGTCCTTGCATGCTGAAAACCATCGCGATAACAAGTTCGTGAAACGAAGTCCTCTCTAAACCCCATAACATATATAGAAAAGTGGGGTTCACGTTGGTATGCATTATTTGCCTATTTTTTTTTTTTTATCAAAAACATAGAGTGTGGGTACTTGTTGGAACCGCCTCATTGAGGCGGTCCTAACGAGCACCCACGGTCTATGTTAAGAGCAGATACAAGAACAATTTTAGAATTTTTATCTGAACATTTTCATTTTTTGATGATACAATTGTCAATATATTTGAATAGGCGTGTTTTCGTAATGACAGCAATATTTGACCTTGCCACGAGAAAAACTTGCTGGAGTTTTAATTGGATCTTCACGAAAGTGGCAGAAACCTAAACACGAACTGAGTTAACCTTCGGTTCTCTCGGTTTAAATGAGGGCTTGTAACATCACTTAGCTAACACTTTTATGTCTGTCTGTATGTAAATATTGTATTTGAATAATATTTGTATAACTTACAATTTAGCTAACATAAAGTGTCTCTATTAAGAGGAACTTTAGACTGGAATATTTACTTGTACATAAAATCATATTCTATTGTGACGATAACTTTTATGAAATTAAAGACTGTATGAGATATTTTAGATTGAGCCCGTATTACGGCAAGTAGGTGGTGATAAAACTAACATAATATTATAGTATTCTTTTTATTGATACGGTATCTTTGATCTTTTTTAGAGTTGTTTCCCATGTTTGTGCATCAATGCCCTGCAAGTATGGCGCTACATGCGTTAAAAGACCGACCATCACGTAAATACACCTATATAATTTTGACCCCCTTTAACCCCGCTTTTATATAGTTTATTTCTGCTCGTTATTTTTGGTACTCGTTAGAAACGCCTCGTCGAGTCGGGTCGGGTACCCACAATCTATGTTTTGAGCAGACATCAGGAAAACACGCCTATATAATTCTGACGCCTTTGAATCCCACTTTTATATACTATTGGTAAAACACAGATTTAGATGGGTAAACCTTATTTTTCTTATTTCTGCTCAAAAATATAGCTTGTGGGCACACGTTAGAACCGCCTCATAGAGAACATGGCCAAGAAAGCCTGGGTAAGGCTTAATATTCTCAAAGCCTTAAAATTTGGAATAAGCAGGAAGTCACTTGAAAAGTGTATGTTTCTTTAGTGTTACCCCTTAACGAATATTGTGACTCTGTTTGGGACAATGCTACATATGAATCAAAAGAGAAACTCGACTCTTTTCATATATAAGCCGCAAGAACTGTATCTGGCGCAACTAAACTATGTAGCATTGCGAACATAGTAATAATGGATATCATTAATTCAGATCGATTTATGGATATCCATAATTCGATTTATTGATATCCATAATTCGAATTATGAATATCCATAAATCGATTTATGGATATCCATTATTCCTCTGATTTATGGATATCCATAATTCGAATTATGGATATCCATAATTAGATTATGGATATCCATAATTCAGATCGATTTATGGATATCCATAATTCGAATTATGGATATCCATAAATCACCGCCAAAGCTTTTGGTTTAATGATTTCTCCCTAAGACACGTGATTGTTTATTGTAAAAATCGTCAAAATCTTCAAGGTCTTTATCATCGCTGAAGATGATGGCCAGTCAAAGGGACCTCTCTACTGTGCCGCCGTTTCAGCCCGTAAGGCTTCAAAGCAGCTGAACGCCCGCCTTGTGTGCAGTTAAATACCGGAACCAGCCGTAAGATCTGGAAATTCCGACCAACGCATCCGGTCCCTCTGGAATCGCCTGTATGAGGACTGCACACCTAAGGACACTGAAAGTCGGGCGTAAGATTATATTGAGCCAGACACGCAATCCGTGCATGCTTTCTGGTGAAAAATGCACATGGGCGTTATATAAAGTATTGACATATATCCATCATCGGGGCTTGAAGACATAGTTGGGCTGCACGATGCTTCCACGCGGAGTTAGAACCGACCGCACACTAGTACTGCTAAACCGCTTAGAGGATCTAAATATGTTCTATAAAAGGGTTATCCTTTGGAAGCAAGGAATGCACCACAGAACTGGAAAATATGAAGTGTGCATGTTTTCTGGGCCAGACTAGCTAGTTTCGGCAAATTAGGCCTCATCAGTGACCCTCAAGTATTTTCAAAATTCCACAATGGAATCAATGATCCCAAAGGACTAGAAAATATAAACTACACTATGATGTAGGGCAGGGAGACGTTTTATCGCCGCCACACATTCCCAGACACCAGCTGTAGTGACGTTAAATATGTTCTATAAAAGGGCTTGCCCAGGCAGAGCAGTGCGAGTTGATCCGTCCATGCTTATAAACCCTTTTGGTTTCATTGGGCGACATGGCTTGAGATGTCATTTCATCAAAGTGTCGGGTAAAAGTCCCACAAAATTGGAAGCAACGTCTCCAAATGGCATATGCAGTATTGACGGGGACGTTAAACCTCAAATCAAACAAACAAGTAACAGATATCCATATAATACTCTACTTGAGGTGTATGGAGTACCAGGCAGATTCAGATATATCTCCTGGCCCCCGCCCATTGGGGCTTAGAAAAATAGATTTGGCTGCATGAGCTGAGAGTACTGGTAAACCGTTGAGAAGGTCTAAGCCTGTCCAAACAAAGTCGTGCGAGTCAACAGGCGACAGGGATTGAGATATCATTTGATCTCAATGAATGCTTAATGCCCAACATAATTAAAAGTGACGTCTCCTAAAGACCTAAATAGTATTGAAGGGGACGGTAAATCTCAAATCAACCAAAACATATCTCTCCCACACCATAGGACACCACTAAGCCTACCCTACATTACGTCCACCTCCATCCCGGCTTTTATTACACATCTAAATCGGAAACCTGACGGGAACCACAGTCGAGTTTTTTTTGCTTGTTTGTTTTTGTGGGTTTTTTTTTTTCGCAAAGGGAGCAGTCATTATTCATTTGCTTTCTTTGCAGAGGAGAATTATGGACATCCATAATTCGA
The DNA here is from genome assembly GCA_963580285.1 of Lucinisca nassula. NCBI lineage: Eukaryota > Metazoa > Mollusca > Bivalvia > Lucinida > Lucinidae > Lucinisca > Lucinisca nassula. Next base: position 110,889,845 of record OY757021.1, read on the forward strand.
ATTAAGGATATTCATAATTCAGCCGAATAATGGATATCCATAATTCGAATTAAGGATATCCATAATTCGATTTATGGACATCCATAATTCGAATTATGAATATTCATAATTCGATTTATGGATATCCATTATTCCTCTGATTTATGGATATCAATAAATCGAATTATGGATATCCATAAATCGATTCATGGATATCCATAATTCGGATCGATTTATGGATATCCATAATTCGATTTATGGATACCCATAAATCACTGCCAAAGCTTTTGGTTTAATGATTTCTCCCTAAGACACGACTTTCTGGTGAAAAAATGCACATGGTCGTTATATAAAGTATTGACATATATCCATCATCGGGGCTTGAAGACATAGTTGGGATGCACGATGCTTCCACGCGGAGTAAGAACCGACCGCACACTAGTACTGGTAAACCGCTTAGAGGATCTAAGCTTGCCCAGACAGAGCAGTGCGAGTTGATCCGTCCATGCTTATAAACCCTTTTGGTTTCATTGGGCGACATGACTTGAGATGTCATTTCATCAAAGTGTCGGGTAAAAGTCCCACAAAATTGGAAGCAACGTCTCCAAAATGACATATGCAGTATTGACGGGGACGTTAAACCTCAAATCAAATTAGCAAGTAACAGATATCCATATTATACTCTACTTGAGGTGTATGGAGTACCAGGCAGATTCAGATATATCTCCTGGCCCCCGCCCATTGGGGCTTAGAAAAATAGATTTGGCTGCATGAGCTGAGAGTACTGGTAAACCGTTGAGAAGGTCTAAACCTGTCCAAACAAAGTCGTACGAGTCAACAGGCGACAGTGATTGAGATGTCATTTGATCTCAATGAATGCTTAATGCCCAACATAATTAAAAGCGACGTCTCCTAAAGACCTAAATAGTATTAAAGGGGACGGTAAACCTCAAATCAAACAAAAAATATCTCTCCCACACCATAGGCCACCACTAAGTCTACCCTACATTACGTCTACCTCCATCCCGGCTTTTATTACACATCTAAATCGGAAACCTGACGGGAACCATAGTCGAGTTTTTTTTTTTTGCTTGTTTTTTTCTTTTTTTTTTTTTCTTCGCAAAGGGAGCAGTCATTATTCATTCGGTTTCTTTGCAGAGGAGAATTATGGATATCCATAATTCGATTGATGGATATCCATAATTGAGCCGAATAATGGATATCCATAATTCGAATTAAGGATATCCATAATTCGATTTATGGACATCCATAATTCGATTTATGAATATTCATAATTCGTTATGGATATCCATTATTCCTCTGATTTATGGATATCCATACATCGAATTATGGATATCCATAATTCGATTTATGGATATCCATAATTCAGATCGATTTATGGATATCCATAATTTGAATTATGGATGTCCATAAATCACCGCCAAAGCTTTTGGTTTAATGATTTCTCCCTAAGACACGACTTTCTGGTGAAGAATGCACATGGTCGTTATATAAAGTATTGACATATATCCATCATCGGGGCTTGATTACATAGTTGGGCTGCACGATGCTTCCATGCGGAGTTAGAATCAACCGCACACTAGTACTGGTAAACTGCTTAGAGGATCTAAGCTTGCCCAGGCAGAGCAGTGCGAGTTGATCCGTCCATGCTTATAAACCCTTTTGGTTTCATTGGGCGACATGGCTTGAGATGTCATTTCATCAAAGTGTCGGGTAAAAGTCCCACAAAATTGGAAGCAACGTCTCCAAAATGACATATGCAGTATTGACGGGGACGTTAAACCTCAAATCAAACAAACAAATATCCATATAATACTCTACTTGAGGTGTATGGAGTACCAGGCAGATTCAGATATATCTTCTGGCCCCCGCCCATTGGGGCTTAGATAAATAGATTTGGCTGCATGAGCTGAGAGTACTGGCAAACCGTTTAGAAGGTCTGAGCCTGTCCAATAAAGTCGTGCGAGTCAACAGGCGACAGGGATTGAGATGTCATTTGATCTCCATGAATGCTTAATGCCCAACATAATTAAAAGCGACGTCTCCTAAAGACCTAAATAGTATTGCAGGGGACGGTAAACCTCAAATCAAACAAAACATAACTCTCCCACACCATAGGCCACCACTAAGCCTACCCTACATTACGTCCACCTCCATCCCGGCTTTTAGTACACATCTAAATCGGAAACCTGACGGGAAGCATAGTCGAGTTTTTTTTTGCTTGTTTGTTTTTGTGTTGTCTTTTTTTTCGCAAAGGGAGCAGTCATTATTCATTTGTTTTCTTATGGATATCCATAATTCAGCCGAATAATGGATATCCATAATTCAGCCGAATAATGGATATCCATAATTCGAATTAAAGATATTCATAATTCGATTTATGGATATCTATATTTCGATCTAAATTAATGATATCCATAAATCGATTTATGGATATCCATAATTTGATTTATGGATATCCATAAATCAGCCGAATAATGGATATCCATAATTCGATTTATGGATATCAATAAATCGAATAATGGATATCCAATATACGAATTTTTGGATTTCATTAATTCAGTTCGATTTATGGATATCGAATTATGGATATCAATAATTCGAATTATGGATATCCGTAAATAATTATGGATATCCATAAATAATAATGGATATCCATAATTCGAAATATGGATATCCATAATTCGAATTATGGATATCCATAAATAATTATGGATATCTATAAATACGGATTAAATAGTGAAACTGCGCCCCATAGAAACATGCCTTATCATGTTGATGGGCGTCATAACGTGATGACGTTATTATCACATTCAGCGAAGTCTAAATCTTAACATCGTGAGGTCGACGTCCTACATGTATATGAATATGACCAATGTGCTTATGTGCATATTGCACATGGCATTTCTTTTATGTTGCCTAAGGATGAGATAATAGGAGTGCGATCCGCGTTAAAACTTTGAATATCCTTATTCGGTTATCTCAAAGAATGATATTTTGCCAACTGGGTGAAAAACAAATTTTGGGTTATCTTATGAAAATTTACCGTTGCCGATCGATACCAAAACGACCTCATTAAAGTTGTTATGATTTTGATTCTCAGTAAATAATTTCAATTCCATTTCTTTTGTCGTGTTTGGCATTTCAGAATAGAAGCTATGCAAATATGCGACGGGGTTTTTAGAAGCAAACTCATTTCACAATAAGTCATTTTTTACGGAATGAACTGAAATGGTAAGCAAATAGCAGACTTACTGGCAACAGAAGTTTGCACACTGGCGGCATAATTTTTCATACTATAATTTAACCCATTTAGTACTGGAAACCCCAAAACGGATACCAGGGCAAACAGTGAAGGCCAAGAACAGAACGCGGCGTCTGATCAGGGCCTTCACTGTTTGTTCAGTCATTTTCAAAACAAATTTTGAAGAAAACACAACGTTACACTCCCAAATTTTGAAATGGACTCCTGCTATATATAAGGTGGAAGATTTCATTTGGTACAAAAAGGGTAAGATTTTGCCGGGATATGACAAAACCTGCAATAAGACTTATGCGACTCACAAAGACTCGCATTAGCTTTCGATGCAACCATTACGAAAACTCGCCTATACAAATACATTGTAAACTTAACGGCCGAAAAAACACACAAAAGTTTTAAGATGAGAAATTGTGATATTTTTCTTATTTCTGCTCAAAATATAGATTGTGGGTACTCCTTAGAACCGCCTCATCGACTCGATTCTAACGAGTACCCACAGTCTATATTTAAGAGCAGAAAAAAAGGATTATTACCCCTGTAAACCCAGGTTTTACCATACAAAAGTGGGGTTCAAGGGGGAGGGGGTGTCAAAATTATATAAGCGTGTTTTCGTGATGAAAAGTCCGTGTAATGAAGACCCCATAAACCCCACTTTGTATAAAGAAAACTGGGTTTTACGGGGGTATACATTACTTATTTTTGTTCCAAGACATAGACTGTCGATACTCGTTAGAATTGGGGCGGTTCTAACGAGGACCTACAACATACGTTTTCAGCTTATGCATGTAAAAAATCACGGATTTTCATAGAAAAGTAGCCATTTTTGAGATGTAAAAAATGCACTAAGTCGCATGGGTGTGTTATTGTAATCGAGGCTTTGCTTGGTGCACAGCTCGTCATTCATGTCTTTTTAGGTTTAGCAAATAAAAGAAGAAAAAAAACTTTAATTGTTATCGGTATCTTTGATATTAAATGAGTTCTTTTATGACTGGTCCATATCAATATGTATTGAAATCAAATGTTTACTTACAGGAATATTTTAGAAAATAAATATTATTATAAAAGTGCTTTAGCGGCAAAGCAAAGAAAATATACAAAATGCGGTATGAGTGCACCTAGATTGGTCACCTTAGAAGGGAAATGCTGAAAGATCAATCTCTCTAACACGATTGGCTCGTTGTCTTGGTCCTATTCGAACTCGCTCTTGAACCCCTGGAGAATTCTTCCTGTAGCTCCCAATATCAATATACGGGGGCGTATACAAGCCTCACTTATTTCTGGGTGAGATTGATTTTTCGATGTTATAACCCTCTAGAATGATACACTTGGACCAACGCTGTTGCAGTGTCACTTGTTTCTAACCCACTCCTCAAGATGTTTTTCATTGGACCGGAAATGACGTCCTCGGATATCCTTTATCAAGTTTGGTAATAGGAAATAGTCAATGGAGAATAGGCGGGTTGCGGTATTAGCGCGTACCCATTCCTCTCACAGCATCCACTGCAATTTTGCAAGTGTGGACTCTTGCAGTGTCCCGCAGTGTCCCGCAGAATCCCTTAGGAGAGTTAAGTTTAGCAAATTTCATAAAGGGGGTCTTTCATCTGTGCCCATGCATGTTTTTACTTTAAACTTTGTATATTAATAACTCGGCATATACAACCTATAAAAATGTATTTGATAAATTAAATAAATCAAAGTAGGACTCAGGAGGCTACTCTAACTGACTCCCTCCATGAGCTGGTGTCTGTCTCTAAATAAGTGCGTCTTAAATCTTATGTTTTATTTAGTTTCAAGATCTGTGAACTGGATTGAATGCAGAACTCCATAGGCATTCCTTTGATACTAAAAAACCTTTTGAATTAATTAAAGTTTACATTTTCTGATAAAATAATTATCAAAAATCACATTTTTTAATTAAAATTTTAAAAAATTATCAAAATTCAATCCCTTAGATAAATATGTTCTAGTCTTTGTCAAGATTTCATTTTGCTAGGAAAACTTGCCATATGTATCTTCTTTAGCTATGCCAAATTTCATGAAAATCCAAAACCGGTAACACTGTAGTTTTACACCTTTAATGGATGTAGGTCTTTTCTGCAAAATTTACTATTTTATTGAAATAATCAAAGAACCTTACAAAAAGGCAATTCGTAACACTTACGTAATAAAATGAGATTATACAAATCAAAATGAATACATATTGAGCAGATCTAGCTTAGAAACTATTAAAATATCATGAATTTCTGATATTTTCATTTCATTTATACACTATGATCTATCCAAAATAGTAGATAGTAAAACACTAAATCAAAAGGTATTCTAATCAACAAATTAGGCTTAACAACATACATTGCTTTGTCATTAGCAGCAAAATTATTGTGAACATGTGCAACTTTATTTAATGAATTTGCGTAAGTCATGCTACTCAAATAGGTGTAAGGCAAGGAGATCCATTATTTTCATTTCCATACCAAGCTGGTATGCAAGGACGCAATGGTCAGTGGTTTGTTGTTACTAGTAAAAAATAGTTCTGTTGATAAATCCATGGCCAGATTAAGCCTTAGATATACTCTGTCTTTATGAACGCTGGATTATTATCCTAACAAAAAAGTTACAGTAATTATTGGTTAGTATTTCCAAAAATCGAAATGTCACTGATATTGAGTTTCTGTTGCAAAAGATATCATTGATGGATGAGGCGCAGAATATTTGGTGTAAACAAAGCTGTTCTATGACCTAGAGAAATTTTGCTATTGGACAGGGAGAGAAACAGTTTCCTTCCTTATAGTACACATGCATACATATGTCTCTTTTCTGCATTGGTATTGTAAATGTTGACGTTTCTTTAGTGTCCTATTTTTTTCTATTTATTTTGTCAATATAGTGGTTATTTTATCGGAAGCGAGCTTTTAGTATTTTTTTTCTGGTTGTAAAACTTTCAACCACTTCTTGAATGTTTCTGCTGAATGCAAGTTCACTGTTTTTTTAAGCACTGTCCTCGCTTGCTTTTTGTTCATTAATACTTACCAGTACATTTCTGTGCAATGTATCTCTCAGCTTAGAAAGAGAATTGCAGTGTTTAGACAGAAAAAGCATCACAATGTATTTACTGAAAATAATTTAAAATCCTATGAGTAATGTGATAACTACTCAGAGATTGAATAATTATATCACCAGTTTAAATGCTTCTTGATATCTTACATATTGTGCTTTGTAATTATTGCAACAACTGCTGAGATAGGTAAATGAAGTGAAAGACCTATACAAATATATAGACAACACAATCATGATCACATAAGTTTTGGAACACTGACAAATGTACGACCATGTGAATTCTAAAAGCAAAGTCAAATGGCTTTGGAATTCAGCTGCAGGAAGCCATTTGATTTCGTTCATAGGGGCTATACAAAAAAGATAGATTGGCTAGTGCCTATGCATATACAAATTCTGAAAACTTAATGTCCAGGAAAAGTAATCTCAAGTGTTATTGATTTTCCCTAGAGTAAACCTTTCTTTTTAAATGGACAGTTAGGGTTAAATAAACAAACAACAGTTTGACTTGAGAGTCATTTATCTCGAGTCGGATAACAAATCTCACAAAATCTGAAGCAACATCTAAAGTGACTGGTATGTTGTTGATTGAATGTTAAATCTAAACATCACCTTAGCACCATTACCAAATTAGACAAGAAAGACAGAAAGAAAACTGTGCACATGATTACATGGGTGCGTTTGATGATGTTTGTCATCAAAACCTTTGCGGTATAGTTCTGTAGACAAAATAGTTTGTTCCATAGGGGGCAAATTTACCGAAATGGATGTTTTGAAATAATACTTATAATTATGCTATGAACTACTTACACAAACCATACTATACTATAGCCATCCAAATTGAAGGCAATAGTAAAGTATTATTAAACAGCATGACCACAACATGATAATCATATAATTTCACATTTTGCTGAATCAGGACTATCAGTATTCAGTCTGTTAAAACACAATGTTACCGGTCCTCAATTTCAATCAAAATTCATCAACATGTTCCTAAGAAATGTGGGTAGTTTTTATGCTAAAATGGTGTCTTGACAAAAATTTGAACATGGAAAAAAATGCATAAAAAATGTTAATGAATACAAAAATAGGAGCTGAAATATGGGGACACCATCAAAGAAAACTGAATGCCCAGCTTCTATTACTAGGTATATGAGGTCATTCATAGTATCAACTAACTCACCAATTATGGCTTAAATTCATAAAACATAGCAGCATTAGATATATGAAACTCTGAATACTATAGACAAGTTTATATGAGAGTACTCTCTGTTGTGATAGAGACTTCATAAAATATGTAATAAATTTACTACGGAAATAAAATTTAAAAGTGAATGCATCGTAATTATAATGGTTATACCCAAGACAATTATTGTGCATAATGTCATCAAAATCCAAGAGTGGGCAGAAACCAATGCAAATTTCCTATACCTTGAAAGACCCCCTTTCATAATACGCAACTGTTATTGTACGTTTCTTTGCTACAAACTCCATTATAATAATGGCTTGTGTGTCCCAAAATACAGTTGCCATCACCTTGCCAGCAGAGGGTTGCGGTTTGACTTCCTTTGGCCTCTGAGATCCCGGCCCTACCCACTGGCGACTTTGGCTCATAATAATGGAACCAGCTCTCATCTACAGTCTTCCATTGACCTAAACCGCATCAACAATGATCTGCATATTGATGCTCTGGTTGCCATTTGATCGTTGCTAAGGGATTTTGGGATCCAACGGGCTGTTGGCTTGCGCATACCCAAGCCATCGTGTAGAATTGTTGAAACGCTACCATGTGAAATGTATAATGCATTCGCTATTATTTCCACCTTAATTCGCCTATCAGAGTACAGCAGATCCCGTACTTTGTTAGACATTTCTTCATCGGCGGCATCTGTTGGGCCTCCAGACCTGGTTTCGCCTTCAAAAGACTTTCTGCCGCGTTTGAATTCCCCAACCCATAATATAACTTGTGCATACGATGGTGCAGGACTAAACATTGGTCAACTCGCAATGTACTTCCTGACCTGTTTTCCCTTTCAAATACAAGTACCGAATACAGCACGGTACTCAGCTTGCTTTTGCACCGCTAGCCATGTTTGACGTTCAATATCCTATATTTACATTTCCAGTGTAAAGTCTAATGTAAACCTATAGAATACTTCCATGAACGCATCGAATCACATGATTTTCAGTGACGTTAAGTGACGTCATTCTAAACTATTGTTCTCTACGGGCGCTGATGACGTCAACGCTGCTCCGCTCATTGTAGAAACACAGCGTGTAAATGTTTTTCAGCTTTAAAAGTTTGCCCTACAAGCATTTTTACGCCCAGTGACGAGGGGCAAATAATGTAAATATAAAAAATAAACTTAATTTTTCTGCTTTTCATGAAAGTATGAACGACAGTGGGTCGCTAGCAAAGTTTACATGAACCCCAAATTTGCACGCGACCCACTGCGTTCATACTTCCATGAACTGCAGAAAAATAAATTTCATTTCTTAAATGAGTGAATGACACGATAAGGGTGCAATTTTGCCCTCATGACAAGGCATGGAAATCGTGGTTGTCTCGGTCAATTGGAATTGGAATAGGTTGGTTACTTATTGATTTGCCCTCGTATTTAGATTAATTTAGGGAGGTTTCCTGATTTTTCTTGAAAGCGTATGTTTACTAGGTTTTGCTTGAAAACGTATATTTACTTGATTTTATGTTGTGTGTACTCATTAGTATGTGAGGCGATTCGAATAAGTGCAAACAACATACTTTCATTTTATAGAAGAACCAAAAATTAACATTGACAGGAGCGTAACTGTGAGAAAATAATTTGTACGCAAACCAAAGAAAATACTAAAAATAATAATCCCGCCCCATAAATATCGTTTACTCAATGTGGACCACTCTTACAGGAAAGTTTGGTCCCCGCGGCAAAGAAGGAAACTATACTCGTAATAGCTAATAATTTGTGTTTTGTATATCCTGCATAGCATAACATTTGAACCGTGCAAGCTAGTTTTTGAAATTTCATATATGGATCCCTTATGAAAAATAGTTGTCCCGTGTCTTTTTAGCTCACCTGTCACGTAGTGACGAGGTGAGCTTTTGGGATCACTTTTCGTCCGTCGTGCGTCCGTGCGTGCGTGCGTCCGTGCGTAAATAATTTCTTCAAACGACATCTCCTCCTAAACTACTGATCAGATTTTGACCAAACTTCACAGGAATGATCCTTAGGTGGTCCCCTTTCAAAGTTGTTCAAATGGTTCCGGTCCGTTGCACATATAGGTCCCAGGAGCCAAAAATAGATTTTTTCACCAAAAACTTAAAAAATCTTCTTCTCTGAAACCGCAAGGCCCAGGACTTTGATATTTGGTATGACGCTTCATCTAGTGGACCCCTACCAAGATTGTTCAATTTATAGTGCTGGGGACAAAAATGCCCCCGCACCGGGGCCCTTTGGTTTTACATGGGCTTATATAGGGAAAATCTTTAAAAATCTTCTTCTCTGAAACCACAAGGCCTAGGTCTTTGATATTTGGTATGAAGCTTCATCTAGTAGACCCCTACCAAGATTGTTCAAATACTAGTGCTGGATCCAAAAATGCCCCCGCCCCGGGGCCCTTTTGGTACACATGGGCTTATATAGGGAAAATCTTTAAAAATCTAAAATCTTCTTCTCTGAAACTGCAAGTTCCAGGTCTTTGCTATTTGATATGAAGCTTCATCTAGAGGACCCCTACCAAGATTGTTCAAATCATAGTGCCCGGACAAAAATGCCCCCGCCCCGGGGCCCTTTGGATTTACATAGGCTTATACAGGGAAAATCTTGAAAAATCTCCTTCTCTGAAACCACAAAGCTTATGTCTTTGATATATGTTATGAAGCTTCAGCTAGTGGACCTCTACCAAGATTGTTCAAATTATAGCCCTGAGACCAAAACTGGCCCCGCCATGTGGCCCTTTGGTTTTACATAGACTTATATCGGGAAAATCTTTAGAAATCAGCTTCTCTGAAACCACATGGCTTAGATCATTGATATTTGTTATGAAGCTTCAGCTAGTGGACCTCTACCAAGATTGTTCAAAATATAGCCCTGGGGCAAAAAATGCTCCCGCTCCAGGGCCCTTTGGTTTTACATAGACTAATTTAGCGAAAATCTTGAAAAACCTTCTTCTCTGAAACCACAAGGCTTAGGTCTTTGATATTTGTTATGAAGCTTCAGCTAGTGAACCTCTACCAAGATTGTTCACAATATAGCCCTGAGACGTAGCCCTTTGGTTTTACATAGACTTATAAAGGGAAATCTTTAAAAATCTTCTTCTCTGTAACCACAAGGCCCAGGTCTTTGCTATTTGGTATGAAGCTTCATCTAGTGGACCCCTTACAAGATTGTTCAAATTGTAGTGTTGGGGCCAAAAAAGCCCCTGCCCCGGGGCCCTTTGGTTTTACATAGGCATTGGCCCCTGCCCATCGGGGCCTGAAGAAATATATGGGCTGCATGATGCTTCCACGCAGAGCTAAATCTGGCCCGCCCACTAGTACTGGTAAACCGCTTAGAGGATCCAAGCCTGTCCAGGAACCGTGGTGGGAGGCGGACCGTCCATGCTAATAGACCCTATTGGTTTATTGGGCGACAGGACTTGAGATGTCGTTTCATCTCAATGTCGGGTAAAAGTCCAACAAAATTGGAAGCAACGTCTCCAAAATGACCTTTACAGTGTTGACGGGGACGTTAAACCTCAAGTCAAACAAACAAACAATTTACATACGCATATATATGGAAAAGCTTTAAAATCTTCTTCTTTGAAACCACAAGGCCTGGGTCTTTGATATTTGATGTGAAGCTTCAGCTAGTGAACCTCTACCAAGATTGTTCACATTATAGCCCTGAGACGTAGCCCTTTGGTTTTACATAGACTTATAAAGGGAAATCTTTAAAAATCTTCTTCCCTGAAACCACAAGGCCCAGGTCTTTGCTATTTGGTATGAAGCTTCATCTAGTGGACCCCTTACAAGATTGTTCAAATTGTAGTGTTGGGGTCAAAAAAGCCCCTGCCCCGGGGCCCTTTGGTTTTACATAGGCATTGGCCCCTGCCCATCGGGGCCTGAAGAAATATATGGGCTGCATGATGCTTCCACGCAGAGCTAAATCTGGCCCGCCCACTAGTACTGGTAAACCGCTTAGAGGATCCAAGCCTGTCAAGGAACCGTGGTGGGAGGCGGACCGTCCATGCTAATAAACCCTATTGGTTTATTGGGCGACAGGACTTGAGATGTCGTTTCATCTCAATGTCGGGTAAAAGTCCCTCAAAATTGGAAGCAACGTCTCCAAAATGACCGTTACAGTGTTGACGGGGACGTTAAACCTCAAGTCAAACAAACAAACAATTTACATACGCATATATAGGGAAAATCTTTAAAATCTTCTTCTCTGAAACCACAAGGCCTGGGTCTTTGATATTTGATGTGAATTTCATCTAGTAGACCTCTATCAAGATTGTTCAAATTATAGTGCTGGGGCCAAAAATGCCCCCGCCCGAGACCCTTTGGTTTTACATAGACTTATATAGGGAAATCTTTAAAAATCTTCTTCTCTGAAACTGCAAATAAAAATCAAATATGAGTTCCTTTAAGAGCAATGAAAACATTCATAAGAAAGAAGATGGGTCATACTACGCAGTTTCGGCTAATAAAGCCTCATCAGTGACCCTGTAATGATCCGACAACGAAAGCCGGAGGACACAAACTGCAATTTTGCAAATTTCGAATAGGCAGTCGATTCAAAGACTGATATAAATCAAAATGGGGTCCAAATAATTAAAAACCTGTCTAGAATATGAGTCTAAACCAATAATTTATTTCCGATTTCTCAGAATATTCACGCTGATCTCAAAGGACCAAAAGTAAAATATAAACTGCACTATGGTTGATGTACGGGGAGACGTTTTACGGCCGCCACACGGCACAACACCAGCTGCAGTGAAGGCAAATAAAAATCAAATATGAGTTCCTTTAAGAGCAATGAAAACATTCATAAGAAAGAAGATGGGTCATACTACGCAGTTTCGGCTAATAAAGCCTCATCAGTGACCCTGTAATGATCCGACAACGAAAGCCGGAGGACACAAACTGCAATTTTGCAAATTTCGAATAGGCAGTCGATTCAAAGACTGATATAAATCAAAATGGGGTCCAAATAATTAAAAACCTGTCTAGAATATGAGTCTAAACCAATAATTTATTTCCGATTTCTCAGAATATTCACGCTGATCTCAAAGGACCAAAAGTAAAATATAAACTGCACTATGGTTGATGTACGGGGAGACGTTTTACGGCCGCCACACGGCACAACACCAGCTGCAGTGAAGGCAAATAAAAATCAAATATGAGTTCCTTTAAGAGCAATGAAAACATTCATAAGAAAGAAGATGGGTCATACTACGCAGTTTCGGCTAATAAAGCCTCATCAGTGACCCTGTAATGATCCGACAACGAATTTGCAAGCCATGGTCTTTGATATTTGATATGGAGCTTCATCTAGTGGACTTCTACCAAGATTGTTCAAATTATAGCTCTCGGGCCACAAATGCCCCTGCCCCGGGGCCCTTTGGTTTTACATAGACTTATATAGAGATAATCTTTGAAAATCTTCTTCTCTGAAACAGCAAGGCCCAGGTCTTTGTTATTTGGTATGAAGCTTCATCTAGTGGACATCTATCAAGATTGTTTAAATTATAGCCCTGAGGCTAAAATTGTCCCCGCCCCGAGGCCATTTGGATTTACGTAGGCTTATGTAGGGAATATCTTTAAAAAAAAACCTTCTTCTCTGAAACCGCAAGGCCCAGGTCTTTGATAGTTGGTGTGTAGCTTTATCTAGTAGACCTTTGCCAAGATTGTTCAAATTATAGCCTTTGTTGATATTTGGTATGAAGCTTCACCTTTTTAGACCTCCCTCAACATTATGCACATTATAACCCTGGGGTCAATAATGGCCCTCCCGGGGGCCCACTTGTTACTCTATGGTTCAGGTTTGCGATCCAGGGCCATCATGGCCCTCTTGTGTTTTATATTAGGATCACATTTTGTCTGTCATCCGTGCGTAAACAATTTCTTCAAAGGACATCTCCTCCTAAACCACTGATCGGGTTTTGACCAAACTTCGCAGGAATGGTCCTTAGGTGGACCCCTTTCAAAGTTGTTCGAATGGTTCTGGTCTGCCGCACATCTTGGTCACAGGAGTCAAAAAATAGATTGTTTTCACCGAAAACTTAAATAATCTTATTCTCTGAAACCCCAAGGCCCAGGTCTTTGCTATTTGGTATGAAGCTTCATCTAGTGGACCCCTACCAAGATTGTTCAAATTATAGTGCTGGGGCCAAAAATGCCCCCGCCCCGGGGCCCTTTGGTTTTACATGGGCTTATATAAGGAAAATCTTTAAAAATCTTCTACTCTGAAACCGCAAGGCCCATATCTTTGATATTTGGTATGAAGCTTCATCTAGTCAACCCCTACCAAGATCATTCAAATTATAGTGCTGGGGCCAAAAATGCCCCCACCCCGGGACCCTTTGGTTTTACATGGGCTTATATAGGGAAAATCTTTAAAAATCTTCTACTCTGAAACCGCAAGGCCCAGGTCTTTGCTTTTTGCTATGAAGCTTCATCTAGTGGACCCCTACCAAATTGTTCAAATTATATTGCTGGGGCCAAAAATTCCCCCGCCCTGGGGCCCTTTCGTTTTACATAGGCTTATATAAGGAAAATCTTTAAAAATTCTTCTTCTCTGAAACTGCAAGGCCCATGTCTTTGATATTTGGTGTAAAGCTTCATCTTGTGGACCTCTACCAAGATTGTTCAAATTATAGCCCTGAGGCCAAAAATGCCCCCGCTCCGGAGCCCTTTGGTTTTACATTGACTTATATAGGGAAAATCTTTAAAAATTTTCTTCTGTGAAACCACAAGGGCTAGGTCTTTGATATTTGGTATGAAATTTCATCTAGTGGACCTCTGCAAAGATTTTTCAAATTATAGCCCTCGGGCCACAAATGCCCCCGCCCCGAGGCCCTTTGGTTTTACATAGACTTATATAGAGATAACCTTTGAAAATCTTCTTCTCTGAAACAGCAAGGCCCAGGTCTTTGATATTTGGTGTGAAGCTTTATCTAGTGGACGTCTATCAAGATTGTTTAAATTATAGCCCTGAGGCCAAAAATGCCCCCGCCGCGGAGCCATTTGGTTTTAAATAGGCTTATGTAGGGAATATCTTAATAAAAAATCTTCTTCTCTGAAACCGCAAGGCCCAGGTCTTTGATATTTGGTGTGTGGCATCATCTAGTGGACCTTTGCCAAGATTGATCAAATTATAGCCTTTGTTGATATTTGGTATGAAGCTTCACCTTTTTAGTCGTCTCTCAACATTATGCACATTATTGGGGGGTTAATAATGGCCCTCCCCGGGTCCCACTTGTTATCCTATGGATCAGGTGAGTGATCCAGGGCCATCATGGCCCTCTTGTTTAGCTCAACGTAACGTAGTGACGAGGTGAGCTTTTAGGATCACTTTTTGTCCGTCGTCCGTCGTGCGTGCGTGCGTAGACAATTTCTTCAAACGACATCTCCTCCTTAACCACGGTTCGGATTTTGACCAAACTTCACAGGAATGATCCTAAAGTGGTCCCCTTTCAAAGTTGTTCAAATGGTTCCGGTCCGTTGCACATCTAGGTCCCAGGAGCCAAAAATAGATTTTTGTCACCAAAAACTTAAAAAAAATCTTCTTCTCTGAAACCACAAGGCCCAGGTCTTTGATATTTGGTATGAAGATTCATCTAGTGGACCCCTACCAAGATTGTTCAAATTATAGTGCTGGGGCCAAAAATGCCCCCGCCCCGGGGCACTTTGGTCTTCCATAGGCTTATATAGGGAAAATCTTTAAAAATCTTGTTCTCTGAAACCACAAGGCCCAAGACTCTGATATTTGGTATGAAGCTTTATCTAAAGGACCCCTAACAAGATTATTCAAATTATAGTGCTGAGAACAAAAATGTTCCCGCCCCGGGGCCCTTTGGTTTTACATAGGCTTATATAGGGAAAATCTTTAAAAATCTTCTCCTCTGAAACCGCAAGGCACAGGACGTTGATATTTGGTATGAAGCTTCTTCTAATGCACCTCTACCAAGATTGTTCAAATTATAGTGCTGGGGCAAAAAATGCCCCCGCCCGGGGGCTCTTTGGTTTTACATAGACGTATATAGGGAAAATCTTTAAAAATCTTCTTCTCTGAAACCGAAAGGCCCAGGACTTTGATATTTGGTATGAAGCTTCATCTAATGCACCTCTACCAAGATTGTTCAAATTATAGCCCTTGGGCAAAAAATGCCCCGGTCCTGAGCCCTTTGAATTAACATAGACTTATATACGGAAAATCGACTTCTCTGAAACCACAAGGCCTGGCATTTTTATATTTGGTATGAAGCTTCTTCTTTATGACCGCTACTGAGATTATTCAAATTATAGTGCTTGGGCCATAAGTGGCCCCGCCTCGGGGCCCTTTGGTTTTTCATAGGCGGATATAGGGATAATCTTTAAAAATCCTCTTCTCTGAAACCACAAGGCCCAGGACTTTGATATTTGGTATGAAGCTTCATCTAATGGACGTCTACCAAGATTGTTCAAATTATAGCCCTGGGGCCAAAAATGGCCCCGCTCTGGGGCCCTATGGTTTTACATAGACATATATAGGGAAAATCTTTAAAAATCTTCTTCTCTGAAACCACAAGGCCTGGGTCTTTGATATTTGGTATGAAGCTGCATCCAGTGGACCTCTATCAAGATTATTCAAATTATAGCCCTGAGACCAAAAATGTCCCCGCTCCGGGGCCCTTTGGAATTTACATATAGGGAAATCTTTAAAAATCTTCTTCTTTGAAACTGCAAGGCCGAGGCCTTTCATATTTAGTACGGAGCTTAATCTAGTGGACCTCTACCAAGATTGTTCAAATTATAGTCCTGGGGCCACAAATGCCCCCACCCGGGGCCCTTTGGTTTTACATAGATTTATATAGCCCCGGGTCATTTGGTTTTGCATAGGCTTATGTAGGGAATATCTTAAAAAAAAATCTTCTTCTCTGAAACCGCAAGGCCCAGGTCTTTGATATTTGATGTGTAGCTTCATCTAGTGGACCTTTGCCAAGATTTTCAAATTATAGCCTTTGTTGATGTTTGGTATGAAGCTTCACCTTTAAGACCTCCCTCAACATTATGCACATTAAAGCCCTGGGGCCAATAATGGCCCTCTCTGGGGCCCACTTGTTATACTATGGATCAGGTGAGTGATCCAGGGCCATCATGGCCGTCTTGTGTTTTATATTAGGATCACGTTTTGTCTGTCATCCGTGTGTAAACAATTTCTTCAAACGACATCTCCTCCTAAACCACTGATGGGATTTTGACCAAACTTCACAGGAATGATCCTTTGGTGGTCCCCTTTCAAATTGTGCAAATGGTTCCGGTCCGTTGCACATATAGGTCACAGGCGCCAAAAAGAGATTGTTTTCACCGAAAACTTAAAAAATCTTCTTCTCTGAAACCGCGAGGCCCAGGTCTTTGATATTTGGTATGA
Organism: Lucinisca nassula; assembly: GCA_963580285.1. Classification (NCBI taxonomy): domain Eukaryota; kingdom Metazoa; phylum Mollusca; class Bivalvia; order Lucinida; family Lucinidae; genus Lucinisca; species Lucinisca nassula. Next base: position 110,906,768 of record OY757021.1, read on the forward strand.
AGCTTCATCTAGTGGACTCCAACCAAGATTGTTCAAATAATAGTGCCGGGGTCAAAAATGCCCCCGCCCCAGGGCCCTTTGGGTTTACATGGTCTTATATAGGAAAATCTTCAAAAATCTTCTTCTCTGAAACCACAAGGCCCAGGTCTTTAATTTTGGTATGAAGCTTCATCTAGTGGACCCCTACCAAGATTGTTCAAATTATAGTGCTGGGGCCATAAATGCCCCCGCCCCGGGGCCCTTTGGTTTTACATGGGCTTATGTAGGGATTATCTTTAAAATCTTCTTCTCTGAAACTGCAAGGCCCAGGTTTTTGACATTTGGTTTGAAGCTTCATCTTGTGGACCTCTACCAAGATTGTTCAAATAATAGCCCTGGGGGAAAAATGCCCCCGGCCCAGGGCCCTTACGGTTTACATAGACTTATATCGGTAAAATCTTGAAAAATCTTCTTTTCTGAAACCACAAGGCCTAGGTCTTTGATATTTGGTATGAAGCTTCATCTAGTGGACCTCTACCAAGATTGTTTAAATTATAGCCCTGAGGCCAAAAATGCCTCCGCCTCGGGGCCCTTTGGTTTTACATCGACTTATATAGGGAAAATCTTTAAAAATCTTCTTCTGTGAACCCACAAGGCCTAGGTCTTTGATATTTGGTGTGAAATTCCATCCAGTGGACCTCTATCAAGGTTTTTCCAATTATAGCCCTGGGGCCGAAAATGCCCCCGCCCCGAGACCCTTTGGTTTTACATAGACTTATATAGGGAAATCTTTAAAAATCTTATTCTCTGAAACTGCAAGGCCCATGTCTTTGATATTTGGTATGGAGCTTCATCTAGTGGACAATTATAGCCTTTGTTGATATTGGGTATGAAGCTTAACCTTTTAGACCTTCCTCAACATTATGCACATTTTAACCTTGGGGTCAATAATGGCCCTCCCCGGGGCCCACTTGTTACTCTGTGGATCAGGTGAGCGACCCAGGGCCATCATGGCCCTCCTGTTTTTTTTTTTGTTTTGTTTTTTTTTTGGGGGGGGGGGGGTCATCACCAAAACATGCATATATATTTTATTATCCTTGAACCCCACTTTTATGTAGTAAAGTAGAATTAAAACAAAGATCAGGAATCGATACAATTATTTTACTCCACCCATCAAAGACACCAAAGGGAAAGAAACACAAACATTAAGCGACCAGACCATAATGGAAACCTAAACAAGGGAAGGCCATAAGGACAGTTACTTTCCCACAAAATGGCCACATGGCCATCCAAAATAAAAAAGACACGAGTGATACATACAGTTAGTAACAAACAACATCATAAATAAACCGCCACAGATGAACCGCCTGGGGTTTACAAGGGTAAGCCTTATTTTTCTTATTTCTGCTCAAAATATAGATTGTAGGTACTCGTTAGAACCGCCTTCAAGGCGGTTCTAACGAGTACCCACAATCTATATTTTAGAGCAGAAATAAGGCGGTTCTTACGAGTACCCACAATCAATATTTACGAGCAGAAATAAGAAATATATCACAATTTCTCATCTGAAAATTTTCATTTTTCGGCGGTAAAATTGACAATACATTTGAATAAGTGTGTTTTCGTAATGTTTTCCAGGTTCATACCCTTTTCTAGAATTATGCCCCTTTGCTAAGAATTACAATGAAACCTTGTGAGTAAGATTTCAAAAAATATAGGAAAAGCCACAATCAAAGATTACAGCCGACCAAAGGCACCAGTATTATCTATACCGTTCAATTTGAAGTTGGACAAAGATTTTTTTTCTGTCTAATATTCCTGGTATAACACTTTATATTTGCACTTCACTTACTGTTTTAAGCACATTTTAAATTACACACGTCTTATTCATTGCATTTAATAAGTGTGTTTACCCCATAAATATTCTATCATTCACAATCTTGGTCTGCTAGTCTACGTTACTTTATTTAATAAGATATTTAATTCAAACATGCTGTATATACTTTAATCATATGACGTCGCGTCTGAGAGTGTAATAAAGCCATGTAATAAATTCGATAATCCACTAGTGGATTAAATATGCGAATTAGCTAGATACGCTCCATAACGTTACATGTACGGCGTCCTTAACGACGTCGCGTTTACTGATGGCGGAATATTGACATTTTTTTTTAACAAATCTTGAATGCAGTCCGTTTTACATGTCATATGATAAATAGAATCTTGCATTCGTGCTCATGTAGTATTGAATTTATTAAACTCGTTGAGGAAAAGGGATAAAATGCTCGGCAAAGCCTCGCATTTTATCCCTTTTCCTATACTCGTTTAATAAATTCAATAACACATGAGACCTCATGTAAGATCCTCTATGTATATATGCACTTTAAAATTTTGTCTTTACAAGAGGTCCGTTTGACAGATTAGTATGTACGAGTATTACAAAATATGTAATACTCTGTAAATAAAGGCATTTATTATGCATGCATAGTTAGCAATGGAATTAATGTAGATTCTGATAAGGCGCAGTTTAAGGTCACATGTTCGTTATTGTGCGTTTTATTGCATTGAGGATCCTGATCAGACGCAATATTGAATTATGCAGTAATGGTGATATTGTTCTTCATTGAAGAATTAGATCAGATGCAATGATAGGTTTTAAAGAAATATTGACACTATACATTTTATTGTGTGGACTCTGATCAGACGCCACACGCGTCTTTACGCGATATGTTTTTAACAATCATATGGCGCAAAGCGAATTTTCCAGTTATTGTTTGGAGAGAGTACCTTGTGCTCGCCGGACTGGGGCGGACACGCTGTACTCGCTGATGGTTGACAAAATTTTAACCGATGGCAAGGTGATGAGTACCCAGCATACACCGCTGGTTGTCAATACGTGTGAGTACCCGGCAGTCGTCGTTTGAGGTGGTGTACGCGTATCGGAGTACCCTCTAACGACTCATTGTCGCTATAATGTTAATATGTCGTTGATGCACTTATATTTTTCTTGTTTCTGCTTTGGCATGGGGGTTGTGGGTTCTCGTTAGAACGGCCTCACGTAGTGATACGGTTCTAACGTGTAAGCATGGACCGTGTTCTGGGTACAAGTAGGGAACAATATAAAATTTTTGCACCGTCATTTATAGCCACGTGTTTTGTTAGAGAACATTATATCTGTGGTAGCGCTTTTTAGTTTGTGCAATGGCGTTCTAGGAGATGATTCCAATCTTTTAGAAGTAAAATGTTTCCGTATGTTATTAGTATATGTAAAGGTTTATGCTTTAAGTAAGAAAAGCTTTGGTCTTACATGTGGTAAAGTAGAAGTAAAACAAAGATCAGGAATTGATACAATTAACTTACTCCATCCATAAAAGACACCAAAGGGAAAGAAATACAAAAATTAAGCGACCAGACCATAATGGAAACCTAAACAAAGGAAGGCCATATGGACAGTTACTTTCCCACAAAATGGCCATATGGCCATCCAAAATTAAAAGACACAAGTGATACACACAGTAAGTAACAAACAACAACATAAACAAATCCCCACAGAAGAGCCGCCTTGGAACGGTCAGTGGAAGATTTCCACTGGGGGGCTTAAATCGATTTTACGTGGCCACAATCCTCGCCCTTACTTCCGTCGCGATTTAGACAAATAATTTGTTCAGTCCGCATGAAGGCCTCCTAACTCATCAGTGCAACATCTCCGTGAACACAGAAATCAAAGAACCACAGAGGTGAGACAACGGTGAGGACTCGACAGCAAGAAACCACTGAAATGCTGGAGCAAAAGAAAACCAACAGTTAGACTCCGATGAGCCCGACCAGAGACAGAGCATCAGGCACCAACCAACATTATCTCTTTAATTTTCAATAAGCCTTTACGTTGGAGCCGTCATAGAATCTGAGGCCTGACCCACCGGCGTGCAATTAAAGAGGGAGGCATGCAGTCTGTCGTATAATATCCATGTTGTACCCAATCTTTTTATATCGAAGAATGATTTTACGAAATTGGGTGCTGAAGTCATTGCGGTTATATATTTTTCTGAATTTATATACTAAGTCACCATAAAATTCGGGTAAGTTTTGGTGCACTGACGAGGCTATAGCAGTCCCACCATGTGTATCCGACCGCAACGTCTTTACGTCGATTTTACGTTGACGTCGAATATACATTGATATATATGTAACGCTGGATTGCACCGCTCCTAGTGATCTGTATACGCACAATGACCGTGCAATGAGGGGTGGCATTCATCTTCGCTGTTTGTCAAAGGTCAAACCATAATGATTTGACGAATGCTACCCCCACCCCCACCACTTGCGCGGGCATGGCATCACACATCAAGGATGAAGTTGTAGTGTGCATAGATTATTATTAAGTATCTGGTATTTTCGGACAACTTCGACGCCCTGCGACACGACAGCGTCTCCCCATAACTAAAGGGGCTTAACGTCGAAATGACGTCGATATAACACAGCTTGTTCCTGAGATCCGTTACTCTTGGGACGCCAAGGGGGCTAAACCTCACGCTAACGAGGCCTGTATACGTAACGCCATTGGGCGTATTAACCGTAAAAGGAAGTAAATGTTTTCTATGGCTGAAAGAGTTTAGACAAGTACCGGTTTAACTGAGTTGTGCTCCTTAAGAGCTTAAAGTTAATACTGGCCAGAACTTTATTTGTATAAGAGTGAGTGTGCTGTTTTGTTTAACATCATTTTGTTATGAATATATACGTGTTTGTGTATCATTGGGCCCTGTTCTTTCTTGCTTAGACCACCTTCGTCTACTTTGATGCTTTGGGTGTGTGTGAAGGTGAACTGAGCTGTGAGTAAGTTCAACTTCTCACCTACCGGAAAACACGTGACAACCTTGTAAGCAAGACGTCTTTAAAATTTTTCAAGATATTGAGAAAACATTTGATAGGCTGATAGGGAATGACAGTAAGATGACCTGATTTTTTTTTCTTTAGTTATGGGAAATATTGGCATTTTAATTTTATAAGCAAAATATCTCAAAAATATATGTGCTATTATCTTGAAACTTGAAAGTCTGATAGGAAATGATGAATAAATGGCCCTATTAATTTTTGAAAAAAAAAAACAAAACAACAAACATCCGTAAATTTCTTCTTAAGTCTTGGTCATTTGAACAATTCGTCATTTTAACTTAAGTTTGTAAGCAAGATATCTCAAAAACTGTTTGCGATATTGCCTTGAAACTTGACAGGCTGATAAGGAATGGTAAGAAGATTATCTGATTACCTTTTGTATATCAAAGTACTGAAAGTACTGAGGAAAGTTGATTTATGAGGAATAATTATTATGGTAACAATGCCAGTCGTAGATCAAGCAGTTATCTAGACATTTTGTGAGGGTTAAAAAATTCGACGAAGAAAATAAAAATGATTCATCGATTGTTTTGAGTTTAACGACAGATCAGCCCTTGTGGATCATTTTGTCTTCTCCAAGAGAAAGGGGGGAAAGAGATAGAAGAGAGAGCAGAGGAAATGAAAGTTAGGGACAGAGTGAACGGAAGTGTAGAAACATAAGAAATATCAATACTCACCATCTACCGTTACCTGCTGCAAGGAGAGCAGGCTTTGCCCAAATGAAAGTCAGTATCAGCTGGACTCCGCTGTGACACAAGATACACATCACCTGTGCCTCACCCAACTACCCCCACGAAGAAAAAAAAGGAAGAAAGAGAGAGAGAGATAAACTTGTCTGCTAAATTCTTCATGGTTTCTAAATTAGCTCAGTACATTCTGTGCTGGTCCCATCTGCTAATTATCTTACAGAGAAGTTCTCCTAGTGGGCACATTACGTCTTAGCAATTTCGCATCAACGTTAGGTTGATACGACGATGCACATACGTTGTGCAGCCGCTTGGAGCTATGTTCCTGCGGGCGTCGGGACATAAAAGGAGAGTAACTTCGACGAAAATACAAAATATCATTTTTGGTTTGGTCGCCACGAGGCGGGAAACCGGGTCTAATGACCAGATTGTAACTGTTCCATGGAGGGGCACGTGACGCGATCAACCAATCAGCTTTAACGATGATGGAATACTATACTGCAATTACAGGAAACAGCCTGTCTGAATAGCGAAACAGACCGAAAAGCAAGCGTTTCAACTCCAACAATAAATGTCTTAAGGGAAATGGATACACCTGGCAGGTGTGACAGTTAGTTTACCATTTTTACCGTAATTCGAAAAACATCTATTCAAATACATTGTCATTTTTTGGCCAAAGAAACAGAAATTTTAAAAAGAAAAATTGGAATTTTTTGCCTTTTTCGCTCAAAACATAGATTGCGAGGAGTCGACAGAAACGCATCGACGAGGCGATTCTATTGAGTACCCACAATCTAGTGTCTCAGAGCATGAATACGGAAATTAATGTATACCCCTGCAAACCCGAGCTTTACTATATAAAAGTGTAGATTATATTTTCTTGTCCTTTGGGATAATTGATTCCATTGTGGAATTTTGAAAATATCTGAGGGTCACTGATGAGGCCTAATTGGCCGAAACTAGCTTGTCTGGCCCAGAAAACATGTACACTTCATATTTTTCAGTTCTGTGGTGTATTCCTTGCTTCCAAAGGATACCCCTTTTAAAGAACATATTTAACTTCACTACAACTGGTGTGTGGGAATGTGTGGCGGCGGTAAAACGTCTCCCTGCCCTACACCATAGTGTAGATTATATTTTCTTGTCATTTGGCATTATTGATTCAATTGTGGAATTTTGAAAATATCTTAGGGTCACTGATGAGGCCTAATTGGCCGAAACTAGCTAGTCTTGCCCAGAAAACATGTGAACACCATATTTTTCAGTTCTGTGGTGTATTCCTTGCTTCCAAAGGATAACCCTTTTATAGAACATATTAAAGGGGATCACAATTCTATAGGCATGACTTCGTGATGGAAATACAACTTTAAAGACCTTGTGGTTGTTACTCTGTTGGCTCTGTCCAACTGAAAAAGGGGTCTACTCTAAAAGGGGAAGAATTTGCTCCATAATGGGTCTACTCTAAAAGGGAAGAATTTGCTCCCCAGTAGCAAATTCTTTCCTTTAAGAGTATACCCCTTAGACATATTCAAAGAGAAACTACTTTTGCAGGAGTAGCAGTCATTTTCGCAATTTTTACGTCTTGCAATGCCATTATGGAGTAAGTCCATGGGGCCATGGAAACGAAAAACAACAGAACGTAACTACTACTACTCACAAAGTGTGGCTGGCTGCGATAGCTCAGCCGGATGCAGTCTGACTGGCGATAAGGAAGACTCGGGTTCGATACCTACCGGGGTCGGCAACATTCTGTCGTGGAGATTGATTATGAAATCTTTTCAATGGTCATTCTCTCCCTTCGGCTGATTCAGGAAGGACAGGGGTCAGTTTTTGGCGACAGAATATGCACTGAACTAGTAAACCGCTTACGGATAAACCTGCTCAGGAAAAGCGTGGATAGGTACACTGACAAGCCCAAACATGACCCAAATCAGTGTTGACTGGGCCGTTAAATACAAATAAACAAAACTTGCAAAGTTTACTTCACACAGATAGGAACAGATTTATATATTCTGAATATCTTTCGGTACGCTGATAGCTCTAATAATAAGTATATGTAAATGTTGGAAAGACAGAGAACGCTACTTTTCCTAATTTATTAAGATCGCTGGTTGTAACGGGCCGCCGTGGCCTAGTGGATAAAAGTGCTGACTCTTAATCATTAGGTCTCTCAACGCTGTAGGTTTGAGCATGGCTCAGGTCACATAATGAGAAGTTCTGCAACGGAAGGTCAGGAGGTTTTTCATCGGGTACTCCAGTTTTCGCTCACCTCCGATTAACTATTGGCTTGATGTGAGTGAAATAATCTTGAAAGGATCGTAAAACCAAACATAAAAAAGATCGCTGGGTGTGTAAAAACATTTTCGTGTCTTTGCTACTAGAATTAACGTCAGTGCCAAGGTCGAAGGTTCTAACTCTTCCAAATATATAAAATATTTAGGGAGCGAAACAAAGTCATAACGTTGATGGGTCGTTGTTTATTGTTCTTCAGCCCAGCACAGATACCAATAGTTTCTGTTCAAAAACGTCATGACTAATAAGTGACCTGCCACCAGTTACAGACTGAGTTGTTAAAAGACTTTTTGGCTCATTCGATGGGAGCTATTGAATCTGATAAGCCGAGAATGGTGTTCCTTATTTCCACTCAATACTTGACGTTTTACTAATCAGTTTCTTTTACAATTATATTGTGATCCAGAAAGATATACAAAAGGATTGCAAATTTCAGGTTTTTAAACTGCCGAGGTTTAAGATACAGTCTGATGCGCAGCACTTTGTCTGGGCAGGCTTAGATCTTCCTAGGCGGTTCAGCAATACTTCAAAGTTCGGTCGGTTTCAGCTCATGCAGTCCAATATATTGCCCCAAGGTCTGATCGGCCCCCGTCCATCGGGGATTGAAGGAATAGATTGGACTGCATGATGCTTCCACGCAGAGCTAATACCGGCCGTACATGAGTAGTGTTAAATCGCCTAGAAAGTCTAAGCCTGCCCAGGAAAAGTGGCTCGAGTCGGACCGTTCATGCATTTCAACCATTTAGTTTCATTGGGCGACAGGGCTTGAGAAGGAGTTTTATCTGCCCGTTTTATCTCAATACTGAGTAAAAGTCCCACAAAATTGGAAGCACTGTCTAAAAAAAAAGACTCATACAGTGTTAACAGGGACGTTAACAACAAATGAAATAGATAACCAAGGCCCTATAGAAGGCCTGATGACTTAGGAAAAATCGTTTTGTATGTCCGTTTGTAAAACAACAACAACAAATAAAACGGTCGTATTAGGTTTTGGGGTCGGTGTCCGTCCGTCCGTTCGTAAACTTTTTTTTCGTTTCCGTATAACTCTTACTATACAGTTTTCATCCGATCAAGCCTAAAATGTGTATGTAGTAAGGCTAAGATGTGAAGATGTGCCTTAACTTTCACCAAATATTAACAGAGTTATGACCCTTTGAAAGCGTGATAGCTCAGTGGTTAGTGCACTTGCCTCTGATGCTAGAGGTCCCGGGTTCGATCCCCGGCAGCGGCGATAAAATTTCGGTGTCCGAACACGCTCCATTCGCATCATTTGCAGGGATGAATGTCATAAAGTGCACCGTCCTTCGGATCGGGACGTTAACTGGAGGCCCCCTGTGTATGGAGAACCACCCCCTGTGCAGGTTAAAGATCCCTACCGTAATTACATGCTTACTGTGTAGGCTGTCATCCTGCAAAACCTGGAGTGTATGTAATGTACACCTGCGGTAATGGTCACATGTGACCGACGCAGTATTAGTAGACAGACAGACAGACAGAAAAAATAGTTTTACATTTTCGTCTGGTTAAGTTTTGTGCTATACATGTGTAAACCATATTTAAGATACATTTAGTTTATACTTGCCATGGCGTTAAACAATATACCACAGAATACTCATCACTACCTACCCCTCCTGCTACCAAGGTCACAGACTTCGAAATTTTATATACACGTTTTGTATTGAACTTTATTATTTTTATTCAAAAAATGCATTAAGTGGGATAATGATATCAGCTGGCTCAAATCAGAATGTAGACTGACAAGACCAAACCTATTGGATGCTTTTTGAAAGCAGCCAACTTGTTAAACCATTTGATTTAGACATTATAACCCTGATCAGACGCCGCGTTTAGCGAACTTCGACCACCCAAGGCGAATTAAAATACGTTTATTCCAAATAAAAACATTAACCCATAAATGCCAATTATTTCAATACTGGGACATTCGGAAACAATTAAGACAGATTAGAGGCCACAGAATGTAACGTCTGATCGGTGTCTTCACTATTTGCTAAAAGTACGGAACTTGATGAAAAACTCACAGTCTCAAAATGATTTTGTAATTAAAGCTCTCGAAAGCAGGTGAATAAGTGCGTTTGATGTCGGTCAGTTATGGGTTTTTTAATCACAGAGAAGCGAGCTTACCCTTTTAACCCTGTAGACCGGTGCAGACACGTAGGTAGAAATACACTGTATCTATGCAAACCTTGTAGATCCTACGTCTCGTCAGAATCTACATGTTCACTGTTTAATTGCCATCATGTGAGTGAACTAATCAGAAATCCCTTTCTATAAGAATATATTTAAAGCGAGAAGAGTCCTGTTCAGAAACTCGGGGATGAAAGAGTAAACATAAATATCATCGGAAAGCGCGTAGGAAAATAGTCTTAGAGTATTGTTTTCTGTTAAGAATATGTCTTTTTGAGCCAATTTATATTCAATCCGTGTAAAGTCTCGAAAAATTAAATATTTTGAAACACGTTCCGTGCCTGCAAAACTAGTTTGTAAGAGTTCCTTTGGACTATTTTATGTAGCGAACGAACAGCGGAAGTGGAGTAACGCGGTCCAGTACCGGAAGTAGAAATGTAATGACGTAGAAACTTGATTTTATAAATCAACTTTCAAAAATCAGATTTGTTTTTAATATTTATGATCTACCTCACTACATCAAACATTGCTTCCTAGAACTCTTTTGCGGAAGGTGCAACAGTTCACACATCAAGCGCGTCAGGTCCTGCCATACATGTATGTCACTTTCTCAACACTGACTTTATACATTTTCTCCCATGGTGTGAAGGCAATGACATGAAAGCAAATATCCCCCAAAACAAAGGCCCATTTCATCTCCTAAAAGCAGGGGATCAGTACACTGATGGCAGATCCACCAGTCCTTGGAATTGGTGATGAACAAATAGAGATTTCTGAGAATGAAAAACGTCTTGGCATTCATGTAGACAATACACTATCCTGGGCTTCCCATGTTGGGGCAGTGATAAAAAAGCACAATTCTCTTCTCTTTCTCTTAAACAGAATCAAACAATATTTATCTTTATCATATGACGTCATTGATAAGCAGTGGATAACGTCATGTAATAAAAATCGTATGACCACACGTGTAATAACACTTTGGCGGGATAAAGTAACGTCATGACGACGTCCATGTCAACAATGCATTTTTGTGGAAAAATTGTCAAATTAAAAGGCGAAGAAATCAAATTTAAAGTGGTCATATGATAATCAGAATCTTACACTCGTGGTCATTTCATATGAAATTTATGAAACTCGCCGAAGGCTATTTTCATAAATTTGATATGAAATGACAACTCGTGTAAGATCCTCTATGTACCAATCAGGAAGCTCTTCTGCAAAGCCTATATCCTTCCCCATTTGGATTACTGTTGCACCATCTGGGGCAGTGCCAATTCTGAACTGATTGACATGGTTAAAAATTCCAAGAGCGTGAAGCAAGAACAATTTTAGACAAGACTGTTGAAACGCCTTCTTGTAAACTATTTGCCACATTGAACTGGATAAGATTTCTTGAAAGGGTCAATTACCTAAAGGCAATTTTGATGTACAAGGAAATACATTACTTGGCACCATATTATATGCCCAGTAATTTTTCAGTTCGTGGTGAAATTCACAACCGCTCACTAAGGTCAACAGCTGGTGATTTTTATACATATTTTGATAAATCAATTCTAGAAATTTACAGAAACACATTAACATACTCTGTATCCAAGATATGGAATGCCTGAAAACATCAGAGCCAGTACCACACTCCAAGATCTTAAAAAGGGATATCTACAATAAATCAGACATTAATCTTAATATGCAAACCATTTTGCATGTATGTTTGAGTAATGTGTGGTTGTTTTACTATATGCTAACCTCATGTATACTGTTTGCAAATGTTATATGTATATATGTATTGTGAAGGACCCCCCTGGGAAGATTGGACTTGTCCAACTAGGCTTTCTCGTTAAATAAAGTCATTACTATTATTATGTTCTTTAGTTATGTCCCTTTGAAAAGTTTGGCATTTTACATTAAACATGTTTAAGCTATTTACCTTGAAACTTGACAAGCGAGGCAATGGCCTGGTTAACTTCTGAAAAAAAAATCATCGATTTGTTTTTCCCTGATTATGACCCTTGAACAATTTTTAATCGGAATTGTAATCTTGTAAACAATGTTTCGAAACCTGTTTAGACTATTGCCTTGAAACTTGACAGGTTGATAAGGAATCATGAGAAGGTGACCTGATTAACTTTTGAAAAAAATCTGAAAGTATGTCTTCAGTCATGGTCCTTACAGAAAATTTGGCATTTAGGGGCAAGGGGGCATAATGTTTTACAAACACAATGACGTGGCGCAAAAAAAAAATATAGAAATAGATGCCAATGAAAAGCCGCAATCAAAACTTACAGCCTACCAATGGCACCAAGCGGAAGAGTAACTCACAATGAGGAAAAACAAACGAGTCACACCCATCGAGCTCCCTCTTCCGCACAAGAGGTGATCAAGTTGGAGCATGTACAATTAATGAAAATTGAATACTAGATGATAATAATAATTATACTACACAATCATAAGCACATACAACATGAAGAACCCCGTCGGAATATACGACAAAGCTACATTTAAACTAAACAACATTAGAACCACCGCCTTAGGGCGGCCAGTAGCGAGAAACAATAGGGAGTTTGAATTGATACTATGGGCCCAACCTTCACTCTAGGTTCTAATAGTATGTAAAACACACAAAATAGTCGGTCCACCTCAATCAATAAACCATCACAGAATAACATAAAATTAGAACAAGCAAATCAAAAAATGTGATGTATTAAAGACGAGGACTCTTAGCTTAATCCACACACTGTAAGCTGGAGGTAAAGGAAACGAACAGGTAGACCACGAATCGTCAAGCCAAAGACAGATCATTAGGCACCAACCACTGATAAAATAAAGAAGTAAGTTGGGGCCGCCATCGAGATAGAGACCTGACCTCCACCCCCCTTCCCCACCCCCGTCGTCCAAAGAGGGAAGCATAGTCATCAACCATGACTAGGTTAAAACTGGGCATGATGTCTGTCGCAGAACACTTATATTGTATACCCATTCTTTAGATGGCGTTTTACTATCTTTTTGAATTGATTCTGAAAATCAGATTTTTTTCATAATTGTACGAAATTTACAAACCATAACTCCATGAAACTCTGGTTTTGATATGCCCTATTGCAGGAGTGTCTTTAAGTTAACCTTGAATAAGCCTAAATAATTCGAACTGCCTCTATCTCGAACAAGTTTTCATTGTCCAAAAGGTGTTCATACTATTAATATTCGACTGGAAAATGTTTTTTTATCTACATTATAAAGCGTGGTTTACATAGAGGATCTTACTTGAGTGTTCATGTAATATTGAGATTATTTGACGAGTTGAGAAAAAGGGATAAAATGCGAGGCTGCGCCGAGCATTTTATCCCTTTTTCTCAACGAGTGTAATAAATTCAATAATACATGAGCACGAATGCAAGATTCTTTTTATCACATGATATTTAAAGCACATTTTATTCACGATTGTTTACAAAAATGGAAATATTCCGCCGTTAGTAAACGCGAAATAATTTTGGACATAATTAAAGAACAATGCCTGGCCCAATTTGTTCACATACCCACCCGACAAGAAAAGACCCTTGATTTATTGTTTACAAATTCTCCATCCCCAGTAAGCCGAGTTAGGGGGATGCCCCCGATTGGCAAAGTTGATCATGACATAGTCCTTGTTGAGTATGACATAAAAAGCTAAACGAATCAGACAAGTCCCGCGTAAAGTTTTTTCTGTACAAACATGCGGATATGGATGGTCTCCGAGACCATATGGCGCGATTTAAGGATTCGTTCCTTTCGTCTTACCTCTCGCACATGTCATTTAATGTCTTGTGGGTCAGTTTTAAGTCCAATTTAACCACGGCAATGGAAAGGTTTAATTGCACGCCGGTGGGCAGGCCTCAGATTCTATGACGGCTTATTGAGAATTAGAGAGATCTAATTCTTGGTAATGTTGGTTGGTGCCTGCTGCTCTGTCTCTGGTCGGGCCCAACGGAGTCTAACTGTTGGTTTTCTTTTGCTCCAGCATTTCAGTGGTTTCTTGCTGGCGAGTCCTCACCGTTGTCTCACCTCTGTGGTTCTTTGATTTTTTGTGTTCACGGAGATATTGCACTGATGAGTTAGGAGGCCTTCATGCGGACTGAACAAATTATTTGTCTAAATCGCGACGGAAGTAAGGGCGAGGATTGTGGCCACGTAAAATCGATTTAAGCCCCCCCCCCCCCCCCCAGTGGAAATCTTTCCACTGACCGTTCCAAGGCGGTTCTTCTGTGGCGATTTATTTATGTTGTTGTTTGTTACTTACTGTGTGTATCACTTGTGTCTTTTAATTTTGGATGACCATATGGCCATTTTGTGGGAAAGTAACTGTCCTTATGACCTTCCTTTGTTTAGGTTTCCATTATGGTCTGGTGGCTTTATGTTTGTATTTCTTTCCCTTTGGTGTCTTTGGTGGGTGGAGTAAGTTAATTGTATCGATTCCTGATCTTTGTTTTACTTCTACTTTTTATACCAACGAAAATGACCAAAACAAAATATAGGGCACCATGGATCGATAACACGATCAAGCATCTCATCAGAAGACGCAATAGAATGTATTTTCGTGCTCGCAAGTCTACCAGCCCTGACGTTAAGAACCATTACAAACGGATCAGAGCACATGTACAAAAGGTTATAAGAGATGCATATTGGAAGCATGTTTCCAGCATCTTTACCTTTGAAGTGGACAATATAGATCCCGATAGCCCCCAAAAGAATGGTAAAGTTAAAGAGTTTTGGTCATTCATAAAGTCCCTGAAAAGGATGCGTTTGGGATCACTTTGCTAAGGGAAAATGGAATTCTAAAAACAGATACGCGCGATAAGGCTAATATTTGCAATAAACAGTTTCAATCAGCATTTACGCGTGAAACTGATGGTGAGCTACCATCTAAAGGTGCAAGTCCGTTCCCCTCTATGGGAGACATAACAGTTGACCCCAATGGGGTCGCTGAACTGTTGAGTAAGCTCAAGATAAATAAGGATCTGTGCCTGATGACCTGAATGCCAGGGTACTTAAGGAATGTAGTGCTGAAATATCTCCTGTGTTGGCCTTTATCTTCAATAAATCACTTGCCCAGGGCACTGTACCAGATAACTGGCGACAAGCAAATGTTACCCCGGTCTATAAAAAAAGGGAAAAATATGATGCAGCAAATTATAGACCAGTGTCGGTAACATGCATCTGTTGCAAAACCCTGGAGCATATATTAGTAAGCAACATCAACAAGCACTTAGCCTTTGAGAGCATTCTTGCTGACTGTCAACATGGTTTCCGGAGGCAAAGGTCTTGCGAAACGCAGCTTGTTCAATTCTACCATGACATTGTGAGCAAACTGGATGGGGCCATAACCCGTGGCCACAAACAGACATACTTGATCATCATGGACTTCGCTAAGGATTTTGACAAGGTACCTCACAGAAGGCTATTACATAAACTGGAGTACTATGGGATAGGAGGATCCACACATAGGTGGATTAGCTCATGGCTCTCTTGGCACTCACAACAAGTTGTGAGCGCCCTGTTTTATCTGGAGTCCCCCAAGGTTCGGTCCTTTTCTTGGTTTTCATTAATGATCTCCCCGATAATATCAGGTCATCGTCCGTTTGTTTGCTGATGTTTGTGTCCTGTATAGGAACATATATTCTCATTCTGACCGTCTTATTTTACAAGATGACCTGGATCAACTTGCACAGTGGGAGGCCGATTGGCAAATGAAGTTCAATGTGGCCAAATGTCACTCAATGAGCGTGTCACGACACCCTCCGGACAAGCAAATTAACTTTGACTATACCCTTCACCAGCAAAGTTTGGAGCATGTTCAATCCGCCAAATATCTTGGTATCACCACCATTGACGATCTTGATTGGGGTCAACATATCTCCGAGATTACATCGAAAGCAACTAGGACTCTAGGATTCCTTCGACGGAACTTGGCTTTTGCACCTAGGCAGACAAAGGATGTTGCATATAAAACATTGGTTCGCCCTCAACTTGAATATGCATCACCCATTTGGCATCCCTATGTTAAAACTCAGACTCAGCAGGTGGAGAAGGTGCAGAGGACAGCTGCTCGATGGATCTGTAGGCGATGGCGAAATAGAAGTAGCGTCGGTGACATGCTCAATGAGCTAGAGTGGCCGTCCCTGGAAACCCGTCGTGAGCAGTCCTATTTAACCTTCTTCTACAAGATACACTCTGATTCAGTGTCTATTAATAAAGATAGGTACTTGACCCCTGTAACAGTGTCGACCCAAACAAGGGCATCAAAAGTAAACGACTCACAATATCGTAGATACCAGTCCTATAGTGATGCCCTGAAGAACTCGTTCTTTCCTAGAACTATTCCCCTATGGAATAGTCTTCCCTCCTCGGCGGTGAATGCCATGTCCGCAAAAGAGTTTAAAGCCCGTACAGTGTAAGATTGAGACTCAGAGGTATGCGTTTTAGGATACCTCTGTTATGCAGATTGTAAATAGTTTTAAGGACGCATCCAGTGCCTCTCTTTTTTTTCAGCTAAATTCTAAATTTAGCCACCCAATCAACTGAGATAATGGCCAAATATGATCGACTCAGTATAAGAAGATAGATAGATAGATAGATAGATAGATAGATAGCGACGTCGTTAAGGACGTCGTGCATGTAACGTTACGGGACGTATCCCGCTAATTTGCATATTTAATCCACTAGTGGATTATCGAACATATTACACGGCGTTACTACACTCTAAGACGCGGAGTCATATGATAAAATATTGTTCATCATAGGGTATTGTCACCGTTATATGGTTACGAGTCGACCAAACATTTCGTATCATAAAAGCGACACACATTGTGATAACTTAGTGCAACTTATTTTCACATCTCCAAATTGGCTACTTATCTGATGAAAATCCGTATTTGTTTCTTATTTATATTGCACACATAGATTTCGGTTTTCGTTAGAACCGCCACCAGGTGGCGGTTCTAACGAGTACCCACAACCTATGGCGTTTCTGACGAGTACACACATCTATATCTTGGAGCAGAAATAAGAAAAAATAATGTATAATGTTTTCTCTATATAAAGTGGGATTTAGGGGAGTGCTTATTTCACGGACTTGTTCGCGTGATGAGTTAGCCAAAAAAGCCTTGTTGTGTAGATTGTTCATTGACCGATCCAAAGTTTGTAGGTGATCTAGAAGCATGCCTGCGATTGTCCAGTAAATTTAACAGCGAGCATATTGCGTTTGTCATTGTCGAAATCCAGTATACGTTTATCTGCCTATATCTCAAAACAGCGGCTGCGGGTAATTAGGCAGTCTCTGTGGTGCTTTTGTTTGCTTTTGTGGTCGATAAAAATACTTTTGCCATTTAGAGTAGCTTGTGGACACGCGGTACAACCATATGAGAGAGGTTATTCTAACAAGATATCACAGTTTATGCTTGCAGCAGACAGAACAGAAGAACGCTACTATAGCATCAGGAAAACACGCCTATTTAATTTTTACGACTAGAACCCCACTTATTTGTTGTGAAACTTCGGTTTACAGGGGTAAAATAGAAGTAGGGGCAATGATCAGGAATCGATACAATTAACCCACAGCTCCCATCAGAGACAGCAAAGGGGAAGAAACACAAACATGAAACAACAGGCCCTAGTGGAAACATAAATAGCGGAAAGCGAAACGGACAGATACTTTCCCACAAAATGGCCAATTGGCTATCCAAAATAAAATAATAAAAGCGACACAAACACCCAAAGACAAACCATAACAAAAATAAACTTTATATGTCGTATTTATGTTCCAACATATAGGTTGTGGTTAATCGTTAGAACCGCCTCGTCGAGGCGGTTCTATCGAGTACCCACAGTCTATATTTTGGGCAGAAATAAGAAAAATAGCACAATTTGTCATCTTAATATGTTCGTTGTTTCGGCGCTAAGTTTACAATGTATTTGTATAGGCGTGTTTTCGCAATGAGTGCCAGATCTTACACGAGTGGTCATTTTACATAAAATGAGCCTCCGGGTGAAAGGCAAAGTCTCAAGCGGACCTGCGCATAGGCGCAATCGCACCAGATGCTTACGCTTATACAAATATATTGTAAAATATAAGGCCGAAAATTTTAAAATTTTATGATGAAAAATCGTAATAATTTTGTTATTACTGCATACAATATAGATTGTGGGTGCACGTTATAATCGTCTTATTGAGGTGTTTATAACGAGTACCCACAATCAATATTTTAGAGTAGAAATAAGAAAACAAGGTTTACCCCAGAAAACACCAGCTTTACTACATTAAAGTGGGTTTAAAGGGGTCTGAATTATATAGGCGTGTTTTCTTGACGGGCTCACATTAATATTTTACAAGATGTCATGTGTCATTTGTTTGTTGTACACGCGCATTCAAATAAACATAATGATAATTCGGAAAATGCGTGGGGCCGTTTGCTCACGAAATGGCTCAAACGTACGTATCTGAATACAACAGATTATTAAGAAGGAGACAACGTTTGACATTTATCTGTATTAAGTAAACATACTTTTCGAAACACATTATTAAGTAGCATATAAACGAAAAGACGGGTAGTTTTGTACATTATTACAAGTTTGTTCGGCATCGAATGGTATAAAAAAAGCCGCGTACTTCCTGACGGTTTGCTATAATGTCATACATTTTGATAATATTTTTGACCATCCTGGACCAAAGATTCGGAAATGCTTGTAACTGTAAGTACGAGATTCTCATTTATAACAGGTATGATATGCAACAACAAAGGTTCAGGTCAGACCATAGTGTTCAAAGCATCTTCAGTCTCTTTATCTACAATTTCAAAATTCTTGCTAAGAGGCCGGTTTGAGGTTTGTTTTACCTCAAAATCTCTCATGCAGGGCGATGCACATACAAGAGTAGACATTACGCCTATTTAAATATTTTGAAACTTTTACCACCAAAAAAGAATAAAAAAATAAATTTCTTAAATTCTTCGTTTTATTTTTCTGCTAAAACATTGATTGTTGGTGTTCGTTTAAAAACGCCTCGCCGAGGCGGTTCTAACGAGTATCACAAACCAATATTTCGAGTACCAACAATCAGTGTTTTGAGCAGAAATATGAAAAATAATGAATACCCCTGTAAACCCTGTTTTGCTATATAAATGTGAGGTTTAAATTATTGAGCCGTGACGTAGGAAAAGGGTCATTCGGATATACTTAGGTCAATATCAGGAAACGGTGTAAACATTACGATAGCACGTTCGTGTGATATAGTACATTTTTCAAACCTCAAAAAAGGCAATTTTTCTTTTGACAATTTTTAATATTTTTCTTATTTTTACTCCAAACATAAGAGTACCCACAACCTATGTCTTTGAGAAGAAATAAGGAAAATAATGTTTACCCCTTTAAACCCCAGTTTTTTCTATATAAAGTGGGATTTAGGGGGGTCTTTTTTTCACGGACTTGTTCACGTGATGAGCGAAAAGTTATTACTTCAGCATTTTTCAAATAATATTGCATTTTCAAGTTTGGTTCTACCCTTTGCCGAAAAAACATAATATCATGACCACATGCTTTACACCTACTTAACTACCATTCTTGTGACACTATCCTTTTTTTTTTCGCATGTTGCATTTATTTTGCAGTCACAAACATCAACCGCAAAATAACGTACAAAAACAAAATCGTGCATAGGATTTCGTCGTCGAGGGTTGGTTACTTCAATTAAAACTATATTTTCTATTCACGCAATACATATTTTGGAGCCAGTTTTTATTATTTTCAACAATTTGTAAACCTAAAAAACAATACTTCACTTTAACGTCGTAACTCTCGAAACCGACGTCAATAAGGGTAGGTTCATGACCTTGCTTAAAACACGGACTATCTAAGTAAAATAAAATGTTGTGTGCCTTTCTGGCAATCTAAAAATAGCACACCCATGCAACTTTGTCCGAATGGAACATTTGTTACGTGAAGGACTGTAAGTGCGCGTTTACGTGTTGAGGACTCGAATTTGTCATAAGATGAGGCTATCTTCATGGCCTATGCGATTGGTATCGTAGCAACCGATAAGGAGGGTACTTGATGATAACTGAAAGACCGTTTCTCCTATTCATGACGAAAACACCCCTATATAATTTTGACCCCCTTGAAACCCACTTTTATATAATAAAACTGGGGTTTTCAGGGGTAAATCTTATTTTTCTTATTTCTGCTCTAAAATACAAACTGTGGCTACTCATTAGAACCGCCTCGTTGAGGCGGTTCTAACGAGTACCCACAATCTATATTTTGAGCAGAAATAAGAAAAACATCACACTTTTTCATCCTAAAATTTTCATTTTTTTCGGCGATAAAGGTTCAATGTATTTGTATAGGAGTGTTTTTTTTTTTTTTTTGTAATGTCTCATATTAACATATGTTTTGGGTATTCATTTGAAACACCTCGTCAAGGCGGCTCAAATGAATACCCATTACATAGTTTTATATGGAGAATTAACAAAATTATCTAGAAATTATCACCAAATACATCCTTATTTGTTTCTGTGGGTATTTCCATGAGGAGCATTGTTTATTTTTGAAAGTCGATTAAACAAATCAAGTTTCTATGTTTACCCAATTCTAATCCGGAACTTGACGTCCCAGACCGCTTCGAATTAAATAGTAATCAAGACCCAGCATGACAGTATTTGCTAGGTTAACAGGAATTGTCACTGAGATAAGATTTTATGCATGTTTATTGAATAATCCAATAATTTGGCGCTGAATGATGACTTTTGCAAAGAACAAAATGTTCTCACGAAACATATTCGTCATTTAATTGAAATTTATACTCTTTACCACTGACATTCTGAACTTGACTCCTCTTGGTTTGTTATTTGGCATATATATCATTTTCGTAAACAAAAAAGAGGTTTAGTCTAAGTAATCACTATGTCTGACAAAGTGAAGATCCTGATGAAACGGCTAGCATTATTTTGAAGGTCTGTATAGGCATCTGCACCGGTCTACAGGGTAAAAAAATCACTGCTCGTGCACTGCGGTTTTACGAGATTCCACAAGTTATTTATATCGGCGCTCAACCCTTCAGAAGTGGTAAGATTTTAGTGCAAAGAAAATAACATCCACGGAAGATTCTTCATCATTTTGTTTTATCGTGAACAACTTAACAGGCCGTTGGTCATTCGTCTATTCATCCATCAGTCGGAAGTCCATTGATCTGCAAAATCTATGGGACTGTTGATGTTCGGATTTTGAAGTAACGCCTATAGAATGACGCTTGGAAATAAGCGTAATCAGATATATATATATTGTTGCCATGTAAATGATTATGTCTTCTTGAAAATCTGTCAAAACAGTGAAACTGCAGTAGAAGCTTGGTAAAATACATACTATTGTGGCGATATCGGACTTTTTGATTTCTATATATATATTGGACCGTATCATAGTAGTATCATTCTTCGTTTATATGTCCCAAACTTTTAAACTATCGACGCAGGAGGGCTGGGATTGCGTTGGGATGGGCTTGGCTTATTTTAATAGTGCACCTTTTGCTACACGTTATGGCTAAGACTGTTTAGAGCGAACTTTGCAATTTACGGCATTAGCATGAGTTTTGAACGGAACAGGTATTTTTTCTTTTCATATCAGAGATTTTATAGCAGATTTAACGGTACTGCACCTTGTCAAAAAGATATACTGAGAACGGTTTAAGGTTACACTGATGCTGTCGTAGGTCCTTGACAATGTCTGAGAAACCAACATTCTTCAGTATTTTCGGTACATGTACTTTCATTTTTTCTTGTTCCTTCCCTAGTGTAGAAGCCTCCGTGGTGTAGTGGTTACGCTACTCGCCTTGTAAACCAGGGATCGCAGGATCGATCCCGGGCTTCTCCAGACTTTCGGATGAGTCTTTAAACCGAGGTCCCGTCTCCGTATGACCTTAGCTGTTGGTCGGACGTTAAACCCGAACACTCACTCACTCCTTCCCTAGTGTGTAGGTACTTGTTAGGACTGGCTATATAATAGCTATATTACTGAGACAGTTCTTAAGAACAACTACAACTAATAAATTGAGCCACTATCCGCAACATATATGTAGTCGAACTTCGATGGCTGGTTTGTTTATTTGAATTGAGGTTTAACGTCCCAGTCAACACTGTATAGGTCATTTTGTAGACGTCGCTTCCAATTTTGTGGGACTTTCACCCGACATTGAGATGAAATGACACCTCAAGACCTGTCGCCTAATGAAACGAATAGGATTTATAAGCAGGGACGATTCGACTCGCACTCCTTTTTCTGGGCAGGCTTACACCCGTGTGCGGTCGGTTTCAGCTCTGCATGGAAGCATCATGAAGCCCATCCATTTCTTCAAGCCCCGATGGGCGGGGGCTGGAACACATTTTCTTGCACACCAGACGTGGAAATCCGTGATTATACCCTGGTATAGAAATTTATGTTCTGACCCTGGTGTTCCGACGCAAAATCGAATATAATCGCGTGTTTGATAAATGCACTGATTGATTACGACGTCGTTAAGGTTGACGTGACAGCACGTTACGTGACGTCACTGAACATTCCTGCAGTGTCATCACAATATGGCGGATATCGGTAACTGAAGTGACTGCAGCATTAAAAGTCCACGCTAAGAAATGAGAGGTATGCCAGAAAAAGAATTCTATAGACTTTTAAAGCTTGTTTTTTTATTATTTTGCATACAGTAAATGTGCAATGTAAATGACTTAACCAACTTGAACCTAAATAACTAATTGACCGAAATAAAAATCAACGCAAGGCACCTTGCAAGGCACGGTTTATTGCAGATTCTGGCTCTTGCGCTGCCACTGAACTTTCTAAATTGTTAACTTCCTGTCTTGCTGCTATTGAAACGCATGTGGTTAAATATTGTGATAGGGTCTTTGAAAGATCAGGAATAAATCTGTTTTGGGCCAAAAAAAATTCGAATGAGGTTTTAAATAAATTGAAATCCAGACATTTTCGTGCTTCTAGTCTGTCTACTTACGATTTTTCCACTCTTTACACTACACTTCCTCATAATCTTACAAAAGAAAAGCTTAATGATTTAATTGAATGGGCTTTTCACAGAGAAGATCCTCTCTATCTTGCATGTAATGTCAGAAATGCGTTTTTCACTTCTAAAGAGCATAAGAATTATACACTTTGGTCATGTCAGAAAGTGTGTGATGCCCTCACCTTTCTACTTGACAATATTTATATTAGATTCGGTACTAAGTTATTTAGACAAATTGTGGGTATTCCGATGGGTACTTATTGCGCACCTCTTGTGGCTGATCTGCTCTTGTATTGTTATGAAAGAGACTTCATTTTGTCGCTTTCCATTGATAACCAATCTGAAATTATTGAAGCTTTGAGCTCCTCTTCTAGATATTTAGATGATTTATTAAATATTGATAATACCTATTTTGATGGTTCGATCAGTCAGATTTACCCCCCAGAACTTCAGTTAAATAAAGCAAATTCTTCTGATACCGAGGCCCCGTTTTTGGATTTACATCTATCTTTTGTAGATGGATTTGTTTCGTGCAAAATTTATGATAAACGCGATTACTTTGATTTTGAGATTGTAAATTTTCCTTTTTTGGATGGTGATGTTCCTCGTGCGCCATCCTATGGCGTTTATATTTCGCAATTAATTCGATTTGCTAGAGTGTGTAGTCATGTAACTGACTTCAACACTCGTAATAAATTATTAACGGCTAAACTCCTTAATCAGGGTTATCGGTACCATAAACTACGCAAAGCCTTTTCAAAATTTTATAGACGCCATTCTGATTTAATTTCAAAATTCAATATTGGACTTAAATCTCTTCTGCAACAAGGTCTATCGGAACCCGGATTTTATGGTGACTTAGTATATAAATTCAGAAAAATATATAACCGCAATGACTTCAGCACCCAATTTCGTAAAATCATTCTTGGATATAAAAAGATTGGGTACAACATGGATATTATACGACAGACTACATGCATGGTAGTTAACCCAATCACGGTTGGCAACTTTGCTTCCCTCTTTAATTGCACGCCGGTGGGTCAGGCCTCAGATTCTATGACGGCTCCAACGTAAAGGCTTATTGAGAATTAGAGAGATCTAATTCAAGGTAATGTTGGTTGGTGCCTGATGCTTTGTCTCTGGTCGGGCCCATCGGAGTCTAACTGTTGGTTTTCTTTTGCTCCAGCATTTCAGTGGTTTCTTGCTGTCGAGTCCCCACCGTTGTCTCACCTCTGTGGTTCTTTGATTTTTGTGTTCACGGAGGTGTTGCACTGATGAGAAGGCCTTCATCCGGACTGAACAAATTATTTGTCTAAATCGCGACGGAAGTAAGGGCGAGGATTGTGGCCACGTAAAATCGATTTAAGCCCCCCAGTGGAAATCTTCCACTGACCGTTCCAAGGCGGCTCTTCTGTGGCGATTTATTTATGTTGTTGTTTGTTACTTACTGTGTGTATCACTTTTGTCTTTTTTATTTTGGATGGCCATATGGCCATTTTGTGGGAAAGTAACTGTCCTTATGGCCTTCCCTTGTTTAGGTTTCCATTATGGTCTTGTCGCTTAATGTTTGTATTTTTTTCCCTTTGGTGTCTTTTATGGGTGGAGTAAGTTAATTGTATCAATTCCTGATCTTTGTTTTACTTCTACTTTTCATGTGGTCCTTACAGCCATGAGGCATGGTGGGCCATTTGTTACAAAATTAAATGAACGTCCCTCGTATGCTGTTACAAAAGCATCCAAATGTGGACTAGTATAATGCGAAGTAATGGGCGTTTTCATTACTTCCGTCAAGAAACAAATGCTATGGTCATTAAAAGGAATTGCCTCGCCACAGCAATGTTAACAAATTCCACATCATTTATTTACTGAGCATTCTTGAATCTCCATTTATCCCTCTCATCTTCACCAACAGATTTGTTCTATTACAATTATCGTTAGAATGAGTTTTATCGATATACCGAGTGTCGGTATAATAGGGTTGGCCGTTTAAGATACAATTAAGAAACGACCGCACGGAGACGGTTATCAGAAGAAATGTTGGGTGTTAAGGTAACCTGCATTAAGCAAGCACCTGTCTGATACAAGCACATTTGGATTATCCCTTATATGCTTCATACCGTATATTCTTCGAAAAGAAAAATACAAAATAACCGTGAAGGCAATGATTTTGTTTGTTTGATTTGAGGTTTAACGTCCCCGTCAACACTGTAAAGGTCATTTTGGAGACGTTGCTTCCAATTTTGTGGGACTTTTACCCGACACTGAGATGAAATCACATCTCAAGTCCTGTCGACCAATGGAACCAATAGGGTTTATTAGCATGGACGGTCCGCCTCGCACCGCGGTTCCTGGACAGGCTTAGATCCTCTAAGCGGTTTACCCGTACTAGTGTGCGGGCCGGATTCAGCTCTGCGTGGAAGCATCATGCAGCCCATACATTTCTTCAAGCCCCTATGGGTGGGGGCCGTGAAGGCAATGATCATGAATCGATTCAATTACTTTACACACATAATCCCAGACACAAACATAAAGCAACGTCACCGTAATGCAGAAAGCGAAAACAAAAGTTAGATGTTGCTGGGAGATAAAAAAAAAAAACGATGGACGTTCTTTGTCTAATAGAGATGTACAATTCAGTTCGAAATATATTCGAATGAAATCCAAATCCAGTGAACATTTGTTTATTTGCAAGCAGAGATGAAAAATTATATTCGCACATTGGGTAGAAAATTCCAATCAACATAGTGTTCAATAAGATGACATTCCTACACAAAAGAAAATGTCATACATGCCTGATAATTTGGTCAGAAAATTTCTTGTTCTTTCTTTTGCCCCATCTGCATCGAGGTGGTAACCTCAGTATAATATATATATATATATATATATATATATATATATATATATATATATATATATATATATATATATATATATATATATATATATATATATATATATATATATATTGGTTTTTTTTTTCAAACAGAAATATAGCTGCACATACGCTAACTTCCCCATGTTTCATTTCCTCTTTGAAGGAGAATTTGAAGAACTATAAATTTTTGTATGTTCTTAAACCTATTTGATCATTCATATTTAAGACACTTTCGAAACATTGGATACAAGTATTGGCATAGCTACTGATGTGCAAGTAGGACAAGTAATTTACAACTTCAACATCACAGAAAATGGTACAGTCACTGACGAGATAGCGAACATATCACAAGTATCAACATATAGACTGAGTGTCGCCGAAAATGAAACAGTTGAAACGGACACAATCAATCGCATGGATTCGTCATCTTATTTTGGCATTGATTTTAGCAGTAAGTACACCTGGCGAAAGCTAAGCTCTAATCGGTCGAATGTATAGGTAAAACTTCTGATCAGTGTAAAATGTACATAGACATTATTGTACTATAGATTTTATTTCAGGTGTTAGTAGATTAAAAATGAAGTTTGAATAATTTTGTTTTCCAAAATGATTGACTCCATGTCATTTTGTTTCGCTGGAATCTGAAGAGACGCTCTATTTTCCAGTTTCGAATACAAATCGCTAAACTTAAAGCTGCTATTTATCTGGAATGATATTACCATCCAAATAAAATATAGTGCTGGACGTTTATTTGTCTGATTTGTCTGAATGAGGCGTAAAATATAGCTAGGTTTCTACTAACACGATGAAATAAAAATTGGTCGGTAGGTAGGAGAAACTTTTTTATGAATTTATTTCTTCTTTTTATGTATTTTTGTTTTTGTACATGTTTTGTTTTTTTTTTTAATAAAATTGTCATGTTATGTCATAATTCATTTTAGATGCTCACAAAGTCAGCTCTGTTTTTTGGAAGGAACTAAATGCCAACACTACAAAAATGTACATAAAACACGAAATAAGTATGGGAAAATGCAAATGCAAAACTGGGTAGGGTCGGAAATCGAAAATGGTAGGGTCGGTGTTATATTGATTATTTTGTTCTCTTATTGATGAAAATAGTAGTCGATGGGTCTGAAGCACGGTCGGTCGGATTAGCAGAAACGCGGCTATGTTTAGGCCTAATAAGGTTAAGTGTTGTTCGAACAAGGCAGGGATCGTTGTTGTAAATGTATTAAAAGTATTTTGATTAAGAGCCAAATCAGACCAGTTTAGTAATATAAATCCGGGTTTCTGCTGAGCAAACAAGCAGTTTCTTTCTAGTACATCTAATGCTGCGTAGTTATTGCGTTGACTGAATGCTGCGGACACATGCTTCATATTTCTATCTAAGCAAAGACCCTACTGAAATCGGAATTTACCTCACTTCAGCTGCTGTTAAGTGCCGTGTGGCGGCCGTAAAATGTCTCCCCGTACTTCATCATAGTGCATATTAAATTTTCGTTTCGGGGTCATTGAGCCCATTTTGGTTACATCGCTAAGAGGCTTAACAAGGCCGCTAACAATGTCGTCGTTGTGTGACGGCTCCACTATGTTAACACGCTTAAGCAGGAGCTTGGTGGTACTAAGGCCTATGAACTTCAGCCTTTAGCTGAAGAGAGAGTTATAGAAGATAAACATATTTGTCATTCAGCCACCAAGTTTGCTGTGTGTGTTACCGAAGGCACCAAGTTTGCTGTGTGTGTTACCGAAGGCAAAAACAAGCTTCCTACGCTATACTGGCTACCAAAACTTCATAAAAGACCTTTCAAAGCACGGTTTATTGCAAATTCTAGCTCTTGCACTACTACTGAACTTTCTAAATTATTAACTTCCTGTCTTACTACTATTGAAACGCATGTGATTAAATATTGTGATAAAGTTTTTGAGAGATCAGGAAGAAATCTGTTTTGGTCTATAAAAAATTCGAATGAGGTTTTAAATAAATTGAAATCCAGACATTTTCGTGCTTCAAGTCTGTCTACTTACGATTTTTCCACTCTTTACACTACACTTCCTCATAAACTTATAAAAGAAAAGCTTAATGATTTAACTGAATGGGCTTTTCACAGAGAAGATTCTCTCTATCTTGCATGTAATGTCAGAAATGCATTTTTCACTTCTAAAGAGCATAAGAATTATACACTTTGGTCATGTCAGAAAGTGTGTGATGCCCTCACCTTTCTACTTGACAATATTTATATAAGATTCGGTACTAAGTTATTTAGACAAATGTGGGTATTCCGATGGGTACGAATTGCGCACCTCTTGTGGCTGATCTGTTCTTGTATTGTTATGAAAGAGACTTCATGTTGTCGCTTTCCATTAATAACCAATTTGAAATTATTGAAGCTTTAGCTCCACTTCTAGATAATTAGATGATTTATTAAATATTGATACTACCTATTTCGACGGTTTGATCAGTCAGATTTACCCCCCAGAACTTCAATTAAATAAAGCAAATTCTTCTGATACCGAGGCTCCGTTTTTGGATTTACATCCAACATAGATTGGTTTGTTTCGTGCAAAATTTATGATAAACGCGATGACTTTGATTTTGAGATTGTAAATTTTCCTTTTTTGGATGGTGATGTTCCTCGTGCGCCATCCTATGGCGTTTATATTTCGCAATTAATTCGATTTGCTAGAGTGTGTAGTCATGTAACTGACTTCAACACTCGTAATAAATTATTAACGGCTAAACTCCTTAAACAGGGTTATCGGTACCATAAACTACGCAAAGCCTTTTCAAAATTTTATAGACGCCATTCTGATTTAATTTCAAAATTCAATATTGGACTTAAATCTCTTCTGCAACAAGGTCTATCGGAACCCGAATTTTATGGTGACTTAGTATATAAATTCAGAAAAATATATAACCGCAATGACTTCAGCACCCAATTTCGTAAAATCATTCTTCGATATAAAAAGATTGGGTATATGTTATACGACAGACTGCATGCGTGGTAGTTAACCCAATCACGGTTGACAACTTTGCTTCCCACTTTAATTGCACGCCGGTGGGTTAGGACTCATATTCTATGACGGTTCCAACGTAAAGGCTTATGTTAGTTGGTACCCGATGCTCTGTCTCTGGTCGGGCCTATCGGAGTCTAACTGATGGTTTTCTTTTGCTCCAGCATTTCAGTGGTTTCGTGCTGTCGAGTCCTCACCGTTATTTCATTTCTGTGATTGTTTGATTTTTGTGTTCACGGAGATGTTCACTGATGAGTTAGGAGGCCTTCATGAGGACCGAACAAATTATTTGTCTTAATCCCGACGGAGGTAAGGGCGAGGATTGTGGCCACGTAAAATCGATTTAAGCCCCCCACCCCCCACCCCCAGTGGAATTAGTTTCCGCTGACCGTTCAAAGGCGGTTCTTCTGTAGCGATCTACTTTTGTTATGGTTTGTCTTTTGGTGTTTGTGCCGCTTATTTTATTTTATTTTGGATAGCCTATTGGCCATTTTGTGGGAAAGTAACTGTCCTTATGGCTTTCCGCTATTGATGTTTCCATTAGGGTCTGTTGTTTCATTTTTGTGAGTCTTTCCCATTGGTGTCTCTGATGGGAGCTGTGGGTTAATTGTATCGATTCCTGATCATTGCCTCCACTTCTACTTTTCAACATCTCATGCAATGATGATGATGATTTCGTGTTTAACGACTCGTCAACCCTCTCTGTAGGTCATAAGCGTCTAGCGGTTAATGGTTAAACGGCATGAAGAATAAATGGTTTAAAATTATTAATGGGAATTTTCAAAATAGACGGATCAAGATTGAACGATTCCTTTGCTTTCTTGTCAGCATACTCATTGCCAACAATGCCAATATGGCTCGGAAGCCAACAAAACAAGATTTGGTGAGTTTTAGAAATTTCGTGATGTTTTCCGATCTATTTTTGTATTTGGGAATTTTTGGATGACGAATGGTCTAAAGCCTTAAGCACAGAAAGTGAATCAGAAAATGTAATTGCTTTTTGATTTGTTGAAGAACTGATAAAATCTAAAGATATATCTATTGCTTTAGCTTCAGCTGTGAAAATAGATGAACCATCTTGAAGGCGCTAGGTTTGGTGCGTATTTTTAGAAACATACGCACAACCTACTTTATCTCCTTCTTTGGAACCATCAATATAGACTTGCTGGTAATCATTGTAGCGTGACTGCAGTACCTAAAGGTTTTGTTTACTTTAGATAGATTAGCAGCACAGCAGAAGTAAAACAAAGATCAGGAATCGATACAATTAACTTACTTCACCCATCAAAGACACCAAAGGGAAAGAAACACAAACATGAAGCGACCAGACCATAATGGAAACCCAAACAATGGAAGGCCATAAGGGCAGTTACTTTCCCACAAACTGGCCCAATGGCCATCCAAAATAAAAAAGACACAAGTGATACACACAGTAAGTAACAAACAACAACATAAATAAACCGTCACAGAAGAACCGCCTTGGAACGGTCAGTGGAAAGAATTCAACTGGGGGGGGGCTTAAATAGATTTGACATGGCCATAATCCTCGCCCTTACCTCTGTCGCGGTATACACTATTTTTGTTTAGTCCGCATATCATACAATTTGGGGATATATGGCAAATAAAATTCAGAAATGAGTTCCTTTAAGAGCAATGAAAACATTCATAAGAAAGAAAATGGGTCATACTACGTAGTTCAGGCTAATAAAGCCTCATCAGTGACCCTGTCTGATAACATACTGAAGAGAAAGTTTCTCTCTGCGCGAAGTTAAAGATGGTTCACCTGCTTCAACATAAAGTAGAAGTAAAACAAAGATCAGGAATTGATACAATTACTTACTCCACCCATAAAAGACACCAAAGGGAAAGAAATACAAACATTAAGCGACCAGACCATAATGGAAACCTAAACAAAGGAAGGCCATAAGGACAGTTACTTTCCCACAAAATGGCCATATGGCCATCCAAAACCAAAAGACACAAGTGATACACACAGTAAGTAACAAATAACAACATAAATAAATCGCCACAGAAGAGCCTCCTTGGAACGGTCAGTGGAAGATTTCCACTGGGGGGCTTAAATCGATTTTACGTGGCCACAATCCTCGCCCTTACTTCCGTCGCGATTTAGACAAATAATTTGTTCAGTCTGCATGAAGGCCTCCTAACTCATCAGTGCAACATCTCCGTGAACACAAAAATCAAAGAACCACAGAGGTGAGACAACGGTGAGGACTCGACAGCAAGAAACCACTGAAATGCTGGAGCAAAAGAAAACCAACAGTTAGACTCCGATGAGCCCGACCAGAGACAGAGCATCAGGCACCAACCAACATTATCTCTCTAATTTTCAATAAGCCTTTACGTTGGAGCCGTCATAGAATCTGAGGCCTGACCCACCGGCGTGCAATTAAAGCCTTAATACGGGAGAAGTACGGAAAGCTCCCATAGCCAGACGAAGGACTTGGTGATGGACAGTATCCAAAGATTTTAAATAGGACTTTCTGGCAGAACAATAAACAACAGACCCATATTCTAATTTTGCGATTTATTAAAGACCGGTAAAGATGTAATAAAGTATACCGATCTGCTCCCCAACTTGTATGAGCTAACACTTTCAAAAGATTCAAAGCTTTTAAGCATTTTGCTTTAAGATATTTTAAATAGATTTGACATGGCCATAATCCTCGCCCTTACCTCTGTCGCGGTATACACTATTTTTGTTTAGTCCGCATGTCATACAATTTGGGGATATATGGCAAATAAAATTCAGAAATGAGTTCCTTTAAGAGCAATGAAAACATTCATAAGAAAGAAAATGGGTCATACTACGTAGTTCAGGCTAATAAAGCCTCATCAGTGACCCTGTCTGATAACATACTGAAGAGAAAGTTTCTCTCTGCGCGAAGTTAAAGATGGTTCACCTGCTTCAACATAAAGTAGAAGTAAAACAAAGATCAGGAATTGATACAATTACTTACTCCACCCATAAAAGACACCAAAGGGAAAGAAATACAAACATTAAGCGACCAGACCATAATGGAAACCTAAACAAAGGAAGGCCATAAGGACAGTTACTTTCCCACAAAATGGCCATATGGCCATCCAAAACCAAAAGACACAAGTGATACACACAGTAAGTAACAAATAACAACATAAATAAATCGCCACAGAAGAGCCTCCTTGGAACGGTCAGTGAAAGATTTCCACTGGGAGGCTTAAATCGATTTTACGTGGCCACAATCCTCGCCCTTACTTCCGTCGCGATTTAGACAAATAATTTGTTCAGTCTGCATGAAGGCCTCCTAACTCATCAGTGCAACATCTCCGTGAACACAAACATCAAAGAACCACAGAGGTGAGACAACGGTGAGGACTCGACAGCAAGAAACCACTGAAATGCTGGAGCAAAAGAAAACCAACAGTTAGACTCCGATGAGCCCGACCAGAGACAGAGCATCAGGCACCAACCAACATTATCTCTCTAATTTTCAATAAGCCTTTACGTTGGAGCCGTCATAGAATCTGAGGCCTGACCCACCGGCGTGCAATTAAAGCCTTAATACGGGAGAAGTACGGAAAGCTCCCATAGCCAGACGAAGGACTTGGTGATGGACAGTATCCAAAGATTTTAAATAGGACTTTCTGGCAGAACCATAAACAACAGACCCATATTCTAATTTTGCGATTTATTAAAGACCGGTAAAGATGTAATAAAGTATACCGATCTGCTCCCCAACTTGTATGAGCTAACACTTTCAAAAGATTCAAAGCTTTTAAGCATTTCGCTTTAAGATATTTTATATTGGGAAAAAAAAAGATAATTTTTTATCAAATATAACCCTAAGAAATTCGGCTTCTTCAAAAAAACAGGAATTTGTGATCAGTATAAAAACAGGGAAGGTAGTTCGTGTTTCTTCCGTAGCTTAAAAAAATGAACATACTGCGTTTTTGTACTTTGAGAACTGGAAACCATTTTTAACAGTCCATTCTTCTATTCTTTTTAAATTTTGTTGTAACTTCCGTTCAATTGTTTTCATATTTTTGAACGGTAACATATACAAAAATCATCAACAGACAATGAACAGTCTTTTTTTTGTCCAAACATTGTACAATATTATTTATTTTGGTGTTAAATAGCGAAGTTGAGAGAATACTACCTTGTGGGACATCCTTCTCTTGGTCATAGAGATCTGACAGGGTAGATCCCACGCGCACTTGAAATGCGTGCTCACTCCAAACGCTTTGAATAAAACTGGAAAGCTTTCCCCTTAAGCCGAAGTTATGGCGACATGTCAATATTCCATAACGCCATGTGGTATCATATGCTTTCTCCAAGTCGAAAAAGATAGCTACTACGTGTTCTGTCTTAATAAAAGCATTACGTTTACATGTTTCTAGTCTTATCAAATTGTCGTTGGTACTACGTTCCGAACGAAAACCTTACTGACATTCTGAAATGAGGCCGTTGGACTCTAAGTACCAAACTAATCTCAACAAAAACCGATAGGTTTAATAAAGTAAGAAGTAATACGAGTTCATTGTAATTTGATTTTAGACTTCGACAAGTCCATGGTGTTATTTTGTGTTTTGGATCCATTTATTGGAGCGTTATTTATATGACTAGGAACTAATGCGTCGTAATCGACGAAATTACCTACTTGTAGTAGGTATCCTTTTAAGTCTGCTACCTCTGCGAGGACTGGTTGGAGCATCAGCATCATCCATCGATTCTTCATCGTCCTCGTCAGGCGGTAGCGATACTTGCAAATAATGTATTCGGATCGGATCTTCCGATCCTTACTGGTTCGACCTGAGTAGAATTTTTCTTTTACATGCGGCGTCGGCTTCGGTTCGGTCGCTGTCGACCGATCCGGAGCAACCTGGATTTTGTCATTTGACATAGTTGTTGAACTAGATTTACTCCAAGCACCAGCTTTTTTCAGTTCGGCAATATACGATTCAGCAGTCTGCGTGCCACTGTTTGTGACTTTTACACCAGCACTCTTTGTGATGCTAGCGTAACTGGTGGTTGGTGTTGTGTATCGTTCTTCAACAATTTTCCGCGCTTCCGGAAAAGTTACCGACCTTTGGTATTTGACGGTGAGTATTTCTTTTTCTTTTTTCATGCCTGACAATCTAGAGAGAAAACAGCATGTTTGTCACCACGATTGACGCATTTGGCCTCATTCTTGCAGTTTTGATGCATATCGACATGGTTTTCTTCACCACAGTTTGGACAGAGTTGTTTCTTCTGACATATGCTTTCGTGGTGACCAAAAACCTGATAATGATAACATCTGAGAGGGTTTGGCATATACACCTCTACGTTAATAGACAGATTTGCTACTTTGATTTTCTTGGGCAGAACTGGTGTATTAAATGTCAACACGTAGGTACTTGTTTGCTTTAATAAACCACCTCTACGAACTTGGATGTTACGTACACCAATGACGCCTTCATCTCTCAAATTGGCAATAATCTCAGTATCGTTGCAGGGACGTAGCTCTGGGCTGCGGATGGCACCTTTACGTGAATTAAGTGTTTTGTGCAACGCTACTTTGACGTTGAGATCGAATAGCTTTGTGGTGCAAAGCAGGCTTTTAACCTGCTGGTCACTCTGAACTTCCAAAAGGAGATCACCTGACTTCAGCTTTTTGATGCTTTTTGGATGTACGGCAATGGTCACTTTACGCTTTTCGATCACGAAATGTGATAAATCTGACACCGTACGTGCATAATCACGTGATGTCATAACCAAGAAGCGTGGAAAATTGTTGATCTTTGGTGCTGCAGACTGGTGTCTAGACTGTTGACTAGACTGCTTCTTTGGTTCATCCGATTCGGATGACTCCTCGTCTTTTTACGTTTGATTGCGTTGCGGTTCGTAGATTTGTTCTTCCCCATGAAGTAAGCTTCAAGGTTCGTCCTAAATGCTCACCGCCCTCCTTGGAGTTAGAGATACACGTGAGATATACTCGCAAAAACAAAACGCCTACATGATTGGTCCGTTTGGCCACTGCCTTCTAGAGATAAAAAGACAGAAAAGGACAAGGTAAATGGGCATATAGTTGGCATCATGAAAATTACGAACAGAATGGAAAAGAAAGCAAAGAGGTATATCTAGGGCTCGGCGCGACCAGCCGATTGACCGTGCCGGTCCGCACGGCCACCCGTATACACCGAAAAGCCAGGCTCAACATCTCATGCAATGAGACAATTTGCATGAAGAGAAACGTCCTGTTTTCTGGGGAAAATAAGACAACTATTTTAAATATTGGCCTTGTTGAATAAGTATCTAGAATGCCGAGGGTCAAATATATCCTCATATCGGAAAAAATAACAGTTTGCAGAAGAAAAAACTCCAGAGTATTCTTTGTTATATAGTTGTTTTCTTGATCACAGCAGCAGTGTTATTGAATTTTAAATCCTGTACAATACAAAAGAAGATGTTAAGGAAGTGCCAAAGTCATATGAGATGTGCGCCCAATTGCTACAAGAGGACCACGTACATTCACAAAGGAAAGCAAAGCATCACGCTTTATGGCCTATGACTATAAGATGAAGAACAAACAAAATATAATTTTACAGCACTTATACAAAGGAAAGCACAACAATAAGCTTTTCTTGCGAATGACACTAAGACAAAGAGCAAACATAATATAACCTTCACAAAACATACACATAGGAAAACAAATCAGCAGCGGGTTATTGCCACAAAACATTTTTCACTAGGACGGAGAAAGGACGTAGGAGATGGAAATGGACTTTATCAGCTGGGATCATCTCAGCGTTATATGTTCCAATATCCAAAATGCGTATCTAGCTGAATAAACGTCACCGACGAATTGTTTTATTATTATTATTTCTACGGCCATTTCAAGATTATTTTCCCAATAAAGAGCCGATCGTCAACCTGAGAAGTAACCAACGTACGACAAAGCATACGACAGTTGTTGTGACTGGCATCTTAAGGGTTAATGTTTAGACCTAACCCCTACAAACAAGTGTCATCAATGACCCTCAGATAAGTTCAAAACTCAGCAATGAAATAAATGATCCCAGGTAACAAGAAAATATAAACTGGGGGTTTACGTGAGTAAACCTTATTTTTCTTTTTTTTTTTTTTTTGCTGAAGGTACACGTGAGAACCGCTTAATCGAGGCGGTTTAAAAAAGTTTGTGTTTTGGGCCAAAATAGGGAAACCATTGAAATTTTGCATTTTAACACGTTCGGGTTTTTGTGTTAAAATTTACGCTATATTTGCACAGATGTATTTCGTAATGGTGACCTGTCCGGTCGACAAGATGACAGATCAGTATACTAATCATCATAATATGTGCAGAATCTTCGCTGTCAGCACTTTTAGTGTGATTTGTATTTGCTGTTTGTTTTCTAGGAACGTGGTCATAAAGGAGAGAATATGTTTCCTTTCATAGTGAATCAAAGTCAGCCGGCGACCGAAAAAATGTTAGTAAAACACAGCAAATAATAATGGTATTTTGTAGCATGCATCACTGGTTTATTGCACGATAGGAAATGGATTTTTCCACCACCGTGTAAAACATGTATACATTCGACTGCTTCATTCCATTTTGGCCCCCGCCCATCGGGGCTTGAAGAAATGGATTGGGCTACATGATGCTGCCACGCAGAGCTGAAATCGACCGCACATGGGTACTAGTAAACTGCTAAGAGGTTCTTAGCCTGCCCGGGAAAAGAGGTGCGAATCGGACCTAAATGTAAT
The DNA here is from genome assembly GCA_963580285.1 of Lucinisca nassula. Classification (NCBI taxonomy): domain Eukaryota; kingdom Metazoa; phylum Mollusca; class Bivalvia; order Lucinida; family Lucinidae; genus Lucinisca; species Lucinisca nassula. The sequence continues at coordinate 110,943,418 of OY757021.1, forward strand.
GCATATAACCCTATAGGTTCAATTGGGTGGCAGGGCTTGAGATGTCATTTCATCTCAATGTCGGGTAAAAATCCGACAAAATTGGAATCTACGTCTCAAAAGTGACCTTTATAGTGTTCCTTTGTTTAGGTTTCCATTATGGTATGGTCGCTTAATGTTTGTATTTCTTTCCCTTTGGTGTCTTTTATGGGTGGAGTAAGTTAATTGTATCAATTCCTGATCTTTGTTTTACTTCTACTTAACAAACAAAACTCCATTCCATTCATTCTATGTTTTCCTTTTTTTTTTCCTCTCCCTTTTTTATTGATTTTGTTGTCACGGAGTGGTTTTATTGTTGAGTCAGCATAACTGAAACAAACGAACAATAGTTCTAAGAGACCCAGGTTCATTTTTGTTTGTTTCGAATCAGGTGAATTCCACTGTAAAACGTTCAGGGGAGTTCTCTTCAGATTCTGCCTCATTTCAGTTCCCTGGCGAATTCAAGTGAGATAAATTACCTACTTATTAAAGAACAATCTGAAAATTTGAGTCACAGACTAATTTCAGTTGGAAAATAACTTGTTGACAAGAGGAAAGAGAATTGCATCATCCAGAAAGTTCGAGTTTAAATTATTCTTTAGAATATTACCTAATCTTATTCCACAGCCCTCTGGAATGTTCCACAGATTTCTGCAAGTGTATATAAAGAACTGGATTTTTTTTTCCAAAAGGCTTGTTTGATCTATCTTTCTGCTACACCTGGCTGGTAACAGAAATTGGGGGCTGCCTGGCTCGTAACAAGATGCGTAACCTTGAGATTCTACTTAGGTGAATTCGGCCCCCGCCCATCGGGGCTTGAAGAAATAGATGGGCTGCATGCTGCTGCCACGCAGAGCTGAATCCGACCCACACACGAGTACTGGTAAACCGCTTAGAGGATCTAAGCCTGTCCAGGCAAAATATTGCGAGTCGGACTCGTCTATGCTTATTAACCCTATTCGTTTCATTGGGCGGCAGGGCTTGAGATGCCACTTCATCTAAATGTCGCGTAAAAGTCCCACAAAATTGGAAGCAACTTCTCCAGAATGACCTTTACAGTGTTGACGGGGACGTCAAATCAAACAAACAAACAAACAAACAAAACTTAGGTTAATTCCAAAGCAACTTCCTTTCACGTAACTTCCGATGCTGATGCTACTTTTTCTCAGCTGGATTCACAGGAGACCTCGCAAAATAAAAGTACCCTATACATACCTCGCTCATTTGAGGTCCCTAGAGACTTCGTCCCAGACAAGATGCCTGCAGGTTTTTCTTGCTGTCAGTTTTATCAGAAATATATTGGCTGCAAGATGCTTCCACGCAGAGCTGAATCCGGCTCGCACACTAGTACCGGTAAACCTCTTAGATGATCTAAGCCTGTCCAGGAACCGCGGTGCGAGGCGGATCGTCTTTGATAATAAACCCTATTGGTTTCATTGGGCGACGGGGCTTGAGATGTCAATTCATCTCAATGTCGGTTAAAAGTCCCACAAAATTGGAAGCAACGTCTCCAAAATGACCTTAACAGTGTTGACGGGGACTTTAAACCTCAAATCAAACAAACAAACCGCTGTTGATTCGAACCTCGCTGAGGTCACATGTCTGCAGCTAACGGAAGGTCAGGTTGTTTTCCCCCGAGTAGTTCGGTTTTCTTTAAACTTAAACGATCGGCTCGACTAGAGTGAAATAATCTTGTAAGGGACGTAAAAATGAACGCAAAAGATAGATAAATAAATAAATGTCTTATGTGTATTGCTTTCAGACCTTGCTTATGCGTGTTCCGGAGATACATTCGTCTTACATCGAGACTTCACCTTATGTGAGTTCCCTGGCCGTCGGAAATAGATTCGGCTACATGGTGCTTCCGCGCAGACGTGAAACTGACGGCACATGAATACTGGTATACCGCTTAGCACACAACTTCTGCAGACAAAGTGGTGCGAGTCGGACAGCTCAATTCATATAAGCCATACGACAGGACTTGAGATGTCATTTCATCTCACTGTCGGATAAAAGTTCCAAAAAAAAAAAAAGAAGTTAAATCTCAAAATGAATGCCATAGTGTTAACGGGGACATTAAATCTAAATTTAAACAAAAGTTCCATGGAGCCCTCGCCCATTTTACATCGCGGAAACACGCCTGTACAAAATTTGAACCCATTGAACACCACTTTTATAAAGTAAAACTGGGGTTTACAGGGGTAAACCTTAATGTTCTTATTTCTGCGCTAAAATATAGGTCGTGGGCACTCGTTAGAACCGCCTCTACGAGGCGGTTCTAACGTGTACCTAGAGGCGGTTCTAACGTGTACCCACAATCTATATTTTGAGCAGAAATAAGAAAATTAAAACAATTTTTCATCTGAAAAAAAACAAATCATTTTTCGGTGGTAGCATTTGCAGTGTATTTAAATAGGCGTGTTTTCGTAATGGAGTTCCCTAGAGACTTCGCCTCATAATACTTCCCTGCAGACCCGGCTTTTTGTCACTTCCCTGGAGACTTCTACTCGATCAGGAGTCTGGATATTCACCTCAGGACAAGTTGGTGAGGCTTAAGTTGAGTCCAGTGGAAACTATGTCTCTGGTCAGTTCTCTGGAGACTGCGCCTTAGGCAAGTATCTGGAGACTTCGTCTCATGTGAATTAAAAACTGTCAGTTTGGGCAAAAAAACATTGCTTTCTTCATTTTGCTAGATGCGCCTTTTATTACAGATAACTTATACTTTAAGGTAACGTTGAGAACATCCCAGCGTGTAAACTCCGTGCTCGATCTTCGAAGTCCTAATTCTGTCTTCGTGAAAAATGTCTAATGACACCAATAAGTCTGTGCAAACAAATTATCTTAACAGAGCATTCACATAGAAAAGAAAAGCAACCGCCTTTATTGCCAGTGACTGACACCAACAGAAGAGCAAACAAAATTTATCCTCACAGAAAACAGAAACTTAAGCAACAGAAAGGCAAAGCAATCGTTTCATTTGACAAGTACATCAAGACAAAGAGCAACTAAAATATAAACTTTACAGAACATACACAAAGAAACCGACCGGCCTCGGTAGCCCAGTCGTATGAGCGTTTGACTTGCGATAAGGAGGACGTGGGTTCGATACCTGCCGGGGTCGGGAACATTATTTCGTGGAGGTAGATCATGTAATCGTTTCAGTGGTCATTTCTCTCCTTTTCGCGGATTCAAGAAGTGCAGTTGTCAGTTTCCGGCGAAAGAACGTGCACTGTACTGTTTAACAGCTTACGCATAAGCCTGTCCTGAAAAAGTGTGGATAGTTACACTGACCGGCTCAAAAATGACCTACATAGTATTGATGGGGCCGTTAACTCCAATACAATACAAACAAATAAACACAAAGAAAGCAAAGCAATCAACTTTATTGCAAATGACACCAAGACGAAGAACAAACAAAACATGATCTTTACAGATCTAACCAAAAGGGAAGCTAAGCAACCCTATTTATTGCCAATGAGACATGACAGAAAAACAGCTTCAAGCAATTATGCATACACATAAATTAAGAAAATCGTGAATCAGGATTATAAAGTACTTTGAACATTCTCATACAAAGATGATACTCGGTTTTGAAAAGAATACATATATAGAGAATATTTCACGATTGATCATTACATATGAAATTTCTAAACCAAGCCTTAGGCGATTTTCATAAATTTTCCTTCCAACTGAACACGAGTGTAAGATTCGGAATAGCATATAACCATGTTTAAATTGGATTTTATTGCTGAATAAGTTTAAGAGAAAATACGGGGTTGTCACGAACAGCGTCATGTCTTTACACACCAGTATTCAATGTGTTGTTGTACGTGAGGTCATATGATTTTTATTACATATAACATTAATCACAAAAGGGCATTGGGGTTAAATGAATATCGCATTTTCAAAATGTGTAACAAGGACACATATATCCCCTATGTGCTTACTTTCATTTTCATCTACGATAATCAGTATGGCCACAATCTTTGTTTTTGTTGATCATTATTGCTACGTTTGTATTTTTGTTTTAGATGCTGTTGTTATAGAAAATTGTCTACCAGCTGATGTCTTAGTGGTGCTAGAATTTCTTGTGGAAAGTGATCCATCATGTAGACCTGGGTACTTAAACATTACTATTGAAGCTGCGGTAAGTTTCAACACTGAACTGTGTCGTGTGAAAATTCAAATCACGTCTACTCGTCAGATAAAACAGAATTAACTCCACCTGTTTAATGCACTATCTTTAGATTGTATTTTGCTACTCAATACATAGCGACCTCAGTTTAAGCGCTTTACTTACGAAGGTAATGGAACAGATTCCTCTTGTAGATTACTACTATCATACAGAAATGTGCTCGCATTTGCTCACAATTGACATTTTTATTCATTGCATACAGAAATTTGCTCGCGTGTGCTCTTTTTAGCTCGCCTTACGAAAGTAAGGGGGAGCTATTGCCAAACCCCCTGGCGTCCGTCGTCAGCGTCGGCGTCCGCATCTGGTTAAAGTTACCTGCAAGCTTTTATATGTGGTGTTTTGCAAGTTTATTTTGAATATATAATTAACACTTGGTAAAAAAAATATTTAACATTATCATTGTACTTCATTTTTCAGGTTTTTTGGCTTAAATTGGACCTTTTGAGAAGTTAATATTTTCCTCTGTATTACCTCCCTTATTTCCCTGTGTTAAACTTTACCTGCAAGCTGCGTGAGTTCAAATCCCGGGGGAGGCATGTATTTTTTTTCTTTCCTTTTCTTTTTTTTTTTTCCTTTTAAAAACATAGCAGGTCTGGGGCTCAAGGTCAAGGTCACTGTGGCTATTTTTAGATAAACATTGTCATCGCTCTAGTGCCTTCATTTATTGATAAATTTTAATATAACTTCACCCAAATGTTGGGTATAATGATATCTCGAGTGACTTTGACTTTCAGGGTCCGGGGCTTAAGGTCAAGGTCACTACTTTCAGGGTAACGGGGTCAAGGTCACTGTGGCTTTTTTTAGAAAAAACATTGCCATCGCTCTTGCACCTTTATTTATGGATGGATTTTAATATAACTTCACACAAATATTGGGTATGATGTTAGCTCGAGTGACTTTGACTTTCAGGTTCTGGGGCTGAAGGTCAAGGTCACTGTGGCTATTTTTAGAAAAACTTTGCGATCGCTCTAGTGCCTACATTAATGGATGGATTTTAATATAACTTTACACAAATGTTTGGTATGATGATATCTCGAGCGAGTTCGACCTTCAGGGTCTGGGGCTTAAGGTCAAGGGCACTGTGACTATTTTTAGAAAAACATTGGTATCGCTCTAGTACCTACATTTATTGATGGATTTTAATATAACTTTACACAAATATTGGGTATGATGATATCTCGAGTGAATTTGACTTTCAGGGTCTGGGGCTGAAGGTCAAGGTCACTGTGGCTATTTTTTTAGAAAAACTTGATCATTGCTCTAGTGTCCACATTTATTGATGGATTTTAAGATAACCTCATACAAATATTTGGTATGATAATATCTCGAGTCAGTTCAACTTTCAGGGCCTGGGGTTCAAAGTCAAGGTCACTGTGGCAATTTTTAGAAAAATTTTGTCATTACTCTTAAGTACCTACATTTATTGATGGATATAATGTAATTTTACACAAACACTAGACTAGGCTTTTTTTAATTTGTCTTGCACGAGGGGGTTTGTATCGTCTGTGATGCCTTGTTATTACTTGGAAGTTTGTAGAATTTTTTTATTAAATATAGATTTCATTTTCATCTTTTTTTTACTGTGGAAAGGCTTGAAAACAGGATGACTAGGGCTACTTTTTTGTTCTCTTTCATTTGCTGCAGTCTGTTGGGCTTTTTTACAGCAGAAAAATGTTTGATAACTTGCCCTCATCCATCTTAGGCCCCCAAAGGCGAGCTATGTTGTCTTCTGACAACACTGGTTTTATTCATTTCAATAATTAAGTATGTTCGAGATATAGCTAGGAACATGGAAGATCAATAAATGTGTTGATGGGGTAGATGGGGTTGAGAAATCGATATGAAAATGTCAGTCAGGTTTTCATGTTTGTTTAATTGTTTGATTTGAGGTTAACCGTCCCCGTCAACACTGTATATGTCATTTTAGAGACGTTGCTTACAATTTTGTGGGAATTTTACCCGACGTTGAAATAAAATGACATCTCAAGCCGTATTTCCCAACGAAACCATAGGGGTTGATAAGCATGGACTCACACCGCTTCGCCTGGGCAGGCTTAGATCCTCTAAGCGGTTAATCAGTACTCGCGTTCGGTAGGCTTCAGCTCTGCGTGGAAGCATCAAGCAGCCCATCTACTACTTTAAGCCCCACAGGGCGGGGTCATCAGTTTTGTTTAAGTCTCATGCGAAGCTATGCCGATTTCAGACTCATACTTAAATAAACTGAAACCGAAACTTCTTTGTCGAGGTATCTTTTTTTTTTTTTTTTCTCACCAACCTCCTTAAGGGAATCTGCAGCGAAATTTGAAACTGTTTCAAAAGTTATTGCCATCAAATTATCATCGAATATAGACAATTAATAGGCAAACTGGTTCATTTACACAGATGTCACAGGTCAAAAACTTGGATACCGTAATATACTTACTTTGGTAAGAATAGAAGTGGAGGCAATGATCAGGACTCGATACAATTAATCCACAGCTCCCATCAGAGATACCAAAGGGAAAGCAACAGAAACTTGAAACAACAGACCCAAATGGAAGCATCAACAGCGGAAAGCCAAAAGGACAGTTACTTTCTCACAAAATTGCCAATTGGCTATCCAAAATAAAATAATATAAGCTACACAAACACCCAAAGACAAACCATAACAAAAATAAACCGCGACAGAATAACCGCCTTGGAACGGTCAGCGGAAACGATTGCCACATGGGGGCTTAAATCGATTTTACGTGACCACAATCCTCGCCCTTACTTCCGCCGCGATTTAGACAAATAATTTGTTCAGTCCGCATGAAGGCCTCCTAACTCATCAGTGCAACATCTCCGCGAACATGAGTATCACAAATAAATTTAAACTTACAATCGCTCCCCTTAGGTAAGAATTTTCCGTGGTGTAGTGTTTACGCTACTCGCCTTGTAAACCAGGGGTCGCAGGATCGATCCAGGGCTTCACAAGACTTTCAGATGAGTCTTTAAACCGAGGTCCCGTCTCCGTATGACCTTAGCTGTTGGTGGGACGTTAAACTCGAACACTTACTCACTCACTCGATCCCCTTAGGTTACATCAACCCTGATTCATGATAATATTAATCTATACATAACCATTTCACCATTACTGTATTTTATCATGACTCGCTGTTCGAGCTAGAACGCATACCTGCGTATAAATTTGCTGTTGTTATTTTATTTGATACTGTACTGGAACTGAGGGCGAGGGTTGAAATTTCATAAACTCCGGAGTTGAAGCCCCCAAGTAGTTAGGAGGCCTTCATGTGGACTGAACAAAGTATTTGTCTAAATCGCGACGGAAGAAAGGGCGAGTATTGTGGCCACGTAAAATCGATTTAAGCCTCCAAATGTAATTCGTGCCCGCTGACCGTTCCAAGGCGGTTCTATTGTCGCGGTTTATTTTTCTTATGGTTTGTGTTTGGGTGTTTGTGCCGCTTATATTATTTTATTTAGGATAGCATATTGGCCATTTTGTGGGAAAGTAACTGTCCTTTTGGCTTTCCGCTATTGATGTTTCCATTCGGCCTGTTGTTTCATGTTTGTGTTTCTTTCCCTTTGTTGTCTCTGATAGGAGCTGTGGGTTGATTGTATCGATTCCTGATTATTGTTTCCACTTCTATTTTACTGCTATTTTGCATATCAGGACTGTTTTGTTTGTGTCGTGTGTTGGCTGTAAAAAGTCTCCCCTTGCATGCATTTAATGCTCTTATTTTTTTCAACCCTCAGGGATTGCATTGGCAATTGCTTTTCGCCATTCGTTAATTTGACATCCTTTAGACACCTGTTGAAGGTCTTAATTGGACCGATGCTCGTACCTCGTTGTTTAACAATTGCTTGTTTGATATCTATGGGCTTTTTGTAGGAATAGCTGTTTTGTGGGCTTTTGTTATACACGCCTTCTATTTGAAGGATTTACCTTCAGTTCTTACGTATACTGTTTAAATTAATAATGAGCGATATGAATATCGCTTTAGTTTTGGCAGTATTGCGCCTTTACACACACACATGGGTATCACAAATAAATTTAAACTTACACAATCTCCCCTTAGGTTACATTCTGCTTCTGTACTGATTCCTCATTCTATTTATAACTTCAGAGCTATGTTGCCGTCGGTATCGGTCAAACCGATACATTTGTTTTTGGCCGCTTCCGTGAATTTTAGTGGAGCAGACAGTACCAATTTATTTAAAAAAAAATCCAAGAGTTAGATAGTCTCCTATCAAATCGCCCATTCTACGTAAATATACCAACCCTTTCAAAAGAAATGGAGTGTATCCTAGTATTTCTAAGTGCAATACTAAGAGGTGCAGATGCTGTTTGCATTTATGAACTGCGTCTACCATTTCTTCATCTGTAAACTGTAGACGCTTTTCTGTAGTTAACATGTCCGATTTAACATGTAAGTCTACGGATTTGATATATGTGATAACCTGACATACTGCCAATTGTTAAATGCAGTACGTCGGGCGAACTTATCGCATGTTAAAAACAAGATTCAACGAACACTATCGTATTCAACGAACACTATCGTAGAATGAGTAAGCTTAATAAAACTGACACTTTCTTGTACCGTCATTTCAAACATACATGTCATTCTGTAAATGATATTTCTATACAGCCAATGGAAACAAATTACTATGATATAAATTCTACAGCTAGGTTCTACAGCTGGCCGCTTCCGTGAATTTTATTGGAGCAGACAGTCTATAAAAAATTCGAATGAGATTTTAAATAAATTGAAATCCAGACAATTTCGTGCTTCAAGTCTGTCTACTTACGATTTTTCCACTCTTTACACTACACTTCCTCATAACCTTATAAAAGAAAAGCTTAATGGTTTAATTGAATGGGCTTTTCACAGAGAAGATTCTCTCTATGTTGCATGTAATGTCAGAAATGCATTTTGCACTTCTAAAGAGCATAAGAATTATACAATTTGGTCATGTCAGAAAGTGTGTGATGCCCTCACCTTTCTACTTGAGAATATTTATATTAGATTCGGTACTAAGTTATTTAGACAAATTGTGGGCATTCCGATTGGTACGAATTGCGCACCTCTTGTGGCTGATCTATTCTTGTATTGTTATGAAAGAGACTTCATGTTGTCGCTTTCCATTGATAACCAATCTGAAATTATTGAAGCTTTTAGCTCCACTTCTAGATATTTAGATGATTTATTAAATATTGATAATACCTATTTCGATGGTTTGATAAGTCAGATTTACCCCCCGGAACTTCAGTTCAATAAAGCAAATTCTTCTGATACCGAGGCCCCGTTTTTGGATTGTAAATCTTCCTTTTTTGGATGGTGATGTTCCTCGTGCGCCATCCTATGGCGTTTATATTTCTCAATTAATTCGATTTGCTAGAGTGTGTAGTCATGTAACTGACTTCAACACTCGTAATAAATTATAAACGGCTAAACTTCTTAATCAGGGTTATCGGTACCATAAACTACGCAAAGCTTTTTCAAAATTTTATAGACGCCATTCTGATTTAATTTCAAAATTCAATATTGGACTTAAATCTCTTCTGCAACAAGGTCTATCGGAACCCGAATTTTATGGTGACTTAGTATATAAATTCAGAAAAAAATATATATCCGCAATGACTTTAGCACCCAATTTCGTAAAATCATTCTTCGATATAAAAAGATTGGGTACAATATGGATATTATACGACAGACTGCATGCATGGTAGATAACCCAATCACGGTTGGCAACTTTGCTTCCCTCTTTAATTGCACGCCGATGGGTCAGGCCTCAGATTCTATGACAGTAGCAACGCAAAGGCTGATTGAGAATTAGAGAGATCTAATTCAAGGTAATGTTGGTTGGTGCCTGATGCTCTGTCTCTGGTCGGGCCAGTCGGAGTCTAACTGTTGGTTTTCTTTTGCACCAGCATTTCAGTGGTTTCTTGCTGTCGAGTCCTCACCGTTGTCTCAACTCTGTGTTTCTTTGATTTTTTGTGTTCACGGAGATGTTGCACTGGTGAGTTAGGAGGCCTTCGTGCGGACTGAACAAATTATTTGTCTAAATCGTGGCGGAAGTAAGGGCGAGGGTTGTGGCTACGTAAAATCGAAGGCGGTTCTTCTGTGGCGATTTATTTATGTTGTTTTTTGTTACTTACTGTGTGTATCACTTGTGTCTTTTTATTTTGGATGACCATATGGCCATTTTGTGGGAAAGTGACTGTCCTTATGGCCTTCCTTTGTTTAAGTTTCCATTATGGTCTGGTCGCTTAATGTTTGTATTTCTTTGCCTTTGGTGTCTTTGATAGGTGGAGTAAGTTAATTGTATCGATTCCTGATCTTTGTTTTACTTCTTCTTTTCACCAAACTTCACAGGAATGATCCTTAGGTGGTCCCCGTTCAAAGATGTTCAAATGGTTCCGATCCGTTGCACATCTAGGTCACAGGAGCTAAAAATAGATTTTTTTTACTGAAATTTTAAAACTCTTCTTCTCTGAAACCGCACGGCCCAGGTCTTTGATATTTGGTGTGAAGCTTCATCTAATATACCACTACCAAGATTGTTCAAATTATAGCCCTGGTGCCAAAAATGTCCCCGCTTCGGGGGCCTTTGGTTTTACATAGGCTTTATTTAGGGAAAATCTTTAAAAATCTTCTCCTCTCAAACCACAAGGCCCAGGTCTTTGATATTTGGTGTGGAGCTTCATCTAGTGAACCTCTATCAAGATTGTTCAAACTATAGCCCTATGGCCAAACAATCCCCGCCTCAGGACCCTTTGTTGTTTTCATAGGCTTATGTAGGGAAAATTATTTAAAAATCTTTAATCTCTTAAACCGCAAATTATAGGCCTAGTGCGAATAATGCCCCCGCTCCGGGGGTCTTAGGTTTTACATAGGCTTATATGGGGAAAATCTTTAAAAATCTTCTTTTCTGAAACCGCATGGCCCAGGTCTTTGATATTTGGTATGAGGCTTCATGTAGTGGACCTCTATCAAGCCTAAAATGCCCCCCTCTGCGGGGTTCTTTGGTTTTACATGGGCTTATATAGGGACAATTTTTAACAAACTTCTCCTCTGAAACCGCAGGGCCCAGGTCTTTGATATTTGGTACGAAGCTTCATCTGGCGGACCTCTATGAAGATTGTTCAAATTATAACCCTAGGGCCAAACATGCACCCATCCCGTGACCCTTTGGTGTTTTCATAGGCTTATATAGGGAAATATTCTTCCCTGAAACCGCAAGGCCATGGTTTTTGATATTCGGTATGAAGCTTCATCTAGAGGACCTCTACCAAGATTGTTCAAATTATAGCCCTGCGGCCAAAAATGTCCCCGCCACGGGGGCCTTTGATTTTACATAGGCTGATATAGGAAAAATCTTTAAAAATATTCTTCTCTGAAATGGCAAGGCCCAGGTCTTTGATATTTGGTGTGAAGCTTCATCTAGTGGACCTCTATCAATTTTGTTCAAATTATAAGCCTAGTGCGAATAATGCCCCCGCCCCGGGGGCCTTTGGTTTAACATAGGCTTATATAGGGCTAAAATTTGAAAAATCTTGATACACGTCCACTAGATGAAGCTTCACACAAAGTATCAAAGAACTGGGCCTTGCGGTTTCAGAGAAGAAGATTTTTTTCAAGATTTTCCCTATATAAGTCTATGTAAAACCAAAGGGTCCCTTGGCGTGGGCATTTTTGGCCCCAGGGCTATAATTTGAGCAATCTTGATAGAGGTCCACTAGATAAAGCTTCATACCAAATATCAAAGACCTGGCCTTGTGGTTTCAGAGAAGAAGATTTGAAGATTTTCCCTATTTAAGCCTATAAAAACACCAAAGCGCCCCGCGGCGGTGGTAGTTTTGGCCCCAGGGCTATAATTTGAACAAACTTGATAGAGGTCAACTAGATGAAGCTTCACACCAAATATCAAAGACCTGGGCCTTGCGGTTTCAGAGAAGAAGATTTTTAAATATGTCCCGTATATAAGACTACGTAAAACCAAAGGCCCCCGGGGCTGGGGTCAATTTTGGATCCACAGCTATAATTTGAAAAATCTTGGCAGAGGTCCACTAGATGAAGCTTCATATCAAATATCAAAGACCGGGGCCGTGCAGTTTCAGAGAAGATTTTTTTTTAAAGATTTTCCCTATATAAGCCTATGTAAAACCAAAGGCGGGCGGGGGTATTATTCGCAATAGGCCTATTATTTGAACAATCTTGATAGAGGTCCACTAGATGAAGCTTCACACCAAATATCAAAGAACGGGGTCTTGCGGTTTCAGAGAAGAAGTTTTTTGTTAAAGATTTTCCCTATATAAGCCTATCTAAAATTAAAGGGCCCCGTGTCTGTGGCATTTTTGTCCACATGGCTATATTTGAACAATCTTGGTAGAGGTCCTCTACCTGAAGCTTCACACCAAATATCAAAGACCTTGGCCTTGCGGTTTCAGAGAAGAAGATTTTTAAAAACATCCCTATACAAGCCGGTGTAAAACCAAAGGCCCCCGGGGCTGGGGGCACTTTTGGCCCCAAGGCTATAATTTAAAAATCTTGGTAGAGGTACACTAGTTGAAGCTTCATACCAATATAACATAAAACTAGAATTATAGTTGTGTCTTTTATATAAGTCTTGCTGGTGTCTGGGAATATGTGGCGGCAGTAAGTAGTCTCCCAGCCCTTCATCATAGTGTAGTTTATATTTTCTTGTCCTTTGGGATCATTGATTCCATTGTGAAATTTTGAAAATATTTGAGGGTCACTGATGAGGCCTAATTGGCCGAAACTAGCTGGTCTGGCTAGAAAACTGGTACACTCCATGTTTTCCAGTTTTGTGGTGTATTTCTTGCTTCCAGACGATAACCCTTTCTAGAACAAATTTGTAGTCGAGAAATAAAGTAAAATTAAAGGGATCTCTGCTACAATTTGGTGCCGGAACCCGGGACTCTAGAAGTTTGAAACAATATGTGATTCCTTTTCTTGCTAATATGACCAACATCACGTACTTCAAAGGTATCAGAATAAGGTACAGGAATTTCCTTGAAAAAGAAATAGAAAACGCCACTGTTATATTGCGTACTGATTCTGAATCTACAGAAGTGGATCCGTTCATCAAGTCAATAAGTAAATGTATTGACAAAACTGCAAACATACACTGAAAAGGTTGAAAATCAAACAGAAAAATTGTGCAATGCTCAGAGTGAAGCTGAATCTAAGTTTATAGAAAACATTATTTGACAAGATAGCCAATTGTGTGATGAAGCTATAGAATACTATATTGACCTAAAGCAATTGGAATCAAAATTAATTAAAATAAAAGTAAACGAACTAGAGTCAAGTAAACCATCTATGCAGTCAGATCCTGAACAACTTACATACATGCAAAGTCTCATATTAAACCAAATGAAACGACAGCAGGAATTTCTTGAGCATCAACAAATCAAAATGAAAGAACAAGAAAGAAAATACGCATTAGAGAAAGCAAGCTCAGTAAAATTGCCCAAAATAGATATAGTGTTATGCAGTGGCGATAGGCTAAATTGGAATAAATTCTGGGACTCTTTTGAATTTACCATACATATAAATCCAAACTTATCAAATATTGAAATATTTAGTTACCTAAAAAGTAAGTTGTCTGGAGAAGCAGCACGTGCCGTGCTTTATCCAACGAAAATTATGCAATTGGCATTGCCTCACTGAAGGAAAGATTTGGAAATAACCAAGAAGTCATTGTCATTATATTGAAATGCTTAATCTACAAACAGCAAGTAATAATACACACGGTTTAAAGTTATTTCTAGATAAAGTCAAGCAACATTTACGCAGTCTTGTGTCGCGGTTTATTTTTGTTACGGTTTGTCTTTGGGCGTTTGTGTGGCGTATGTTATTTTGGATAGTCTATTGGCCATTTTGTGGGAAAGTAACTGTCCTTTTGGCTTTCCGCTGTTGGTGTTTCAATTAGGGTCTGTTGTTTCATGTTCGTGTGTCTTTCCCTTTGGTGTCTCTGATGGGAGCTGTGGGTCGGTTGTATCGATTCCTGATCATTGCCTCCACTTCTATTATGAAGTGTTGAATCAGAACATCAACCAAGATGTTTTTATTTCAATGATCAAGCCTAAAATGCCACAGGCAGTGCTTCTGCAGCTTGAAATAATGAACGGAGCAAAACAAAAACAAAAACAAAAAAACAACAACACTGGAATACAATGAAGTTAATAGAAACGTTATGTGATTATATTTCTTCACGTGAAAAGAGTGAAATAAAACCAAACCCGGCAGAATTAAATTCAAAACCAACTGGTGCAACTTACAAAACAATAAATAATCATGATCGGAATCGTGGAAATAAAAGGGCTGATATTCAATCAAAAAGTGACAAGCGTGAACCATGTCATGTATCATCGGCTGAGGCTCTTGTAGCAAGCACAAATGTAGTCATGGGGGAAAAGTTATTCCGTCAAGTGTAGATAATGCTCAAAACAACACAGGAGTGACGAATGGTCGACCTACAGAACGGTGAAGGAAAGAAAACAGCAGTTGAAAGATAACTGCTTTAAATGTTTGAAAACGGATCACTTAGCAAAAGAATATAAACGGAGCAAATTATGTGAACATTGTGGCGAAGTCAACACACACCATAGAAGCTTAGGCCCGAAAAATTTAAGCAGGTTACCAATACTGTCATACCACAAGAAGTGAATGTTCTGACGGGACCAAGTGACGTTCGAGAAGAGAATGCTCATCTCTTAAGGGGGATTTGTTCTGATGCAGACGGCAAACATAACTTAGAAACCCTGAAAATGCCAATTGTGAGACAGTACGACTTATGCTAGATTTAGGTTCACAAAGAACATACATCACAGAAAAACTGGTAGAGAAACTGAAATTGAAGAAATCTGGTTAACAAGAAGTCAGACTGGATAGCCAGTTGGCTATTTTATGGGAAAGTAACTGTCATCTTGACTTTCCGCTGTTGACATTTCAATTAGGGTCTGTCTTTTCATGTTTGTGTTTGTTTCCCTTTGGTGTCTCTTTTGGATGGCCTATTGGCCATTATGTGGGGAACTAACTGTCCTTTTGGCTTTCCGCTGTTGGTGTTTCCATTAGGGTTTGTTGTTTCATGTTTGTGTGTCTTTCCCTTTGGTGTCTCTGATGGGAGCTGTGGATCGGTTGTATCCATTCCTCATCATTGCCTCCACTTCTATTTTGACACATTTGGAACAGAATCTCGGAAGGTGATCAGAACAACATCTACAGAGATAAGTATTAAACTAGACAATTAGAAATATTTAAATCGCAGTACAAACATTGTGCCCACTATTAGTGGAACAGTTCAAAGGAAACCATTGAAGTTATCTTCTGATTATCTGGAACATGGTATGAAGAGTGTTGAGTTAGCAGATAGCATTCCATCCGAAGATAAATCATCTACTATTGAACGACTTCTATCTGGACATGGTTTTGTCTCAAAGGATTGAAATTTCTCCTGGGTTTTAATTGCTTGGATCCTCACAGGTAGAACAAATGATGATACCCCGGACAAATGTGAGACAAGTTTACTTATTCTGACAAATGGCAACAACGTGTAAAAACGAATGTATTCACTGGTATTGACAAAGTAATTCCAACAAATCCGAACTTAGAAGAAAGGTGGTGTGCGTTTTCACCAGACAAGTAAGATAGGATCAAAGACGGATCTTTTGTTTACTAACACATATCCTGCCACAGTTAAAGGTTTGAAAAATTCCAAGAGCATAATCAATAGCAGTACCAATTCTAATAAGGAGCTTGGATTCCGTTAAATCGCAGATAAAACTGTCTGTAGAAAAGACATACTTATGAACAGATTCACAGTGTGTCCTTAAGTTGCATTTAAGGTGTTTGTTTGTTTGTGTTTGAGTTTACGGCCCAGTCAATACCATTTTTGGATATTTTTGAACGGTCAGTTTACCTATCCACACTTGTCCTGGGCAGGGCAGGCTTTCCACTGACCGTTCCAAAGCGGTTCTTCTGTGACGATTTATTTTTGTTGTTGTTTGTTACTTACTATGTGTATCACTGTGTCTTTTTATTTTGGATGGCCATATGGCCATTTTGTGGGAAAGTAACTGTCCTTATGGCCTTCCTTTGTTTAGGTTTCCATTATGGTCTGGTCGCTTAATGTTTGTGTTTCTTTCCCTTTGCTGTTTTTGATGGGTGGAGTAAGTTAATTGTATCGATTCCTGATCCTTGTTTTACTTCTACTTAGGAGGCCTTCATGCGGACTGAACAAATTATTTGTCTGAATCGCGACGGAAGTAAGGGCGAGGATTGTGGCCACGTAAAATCGATTTAAGTACCCCAGTGGAAATCGTTTCCGCTGACCGTTCCAAGGCGGTTCTTCTGTCGCGGTTACATTTTGTTATGGTTTGTCTTTGGGTGTTTGTGTCGCTTATATTATTTTATTTTGGATAGCCTGTTGGCCATTTTGTGGGAAAGTAACTTCCTTTCCGCTATTGATGTTTTCATTAGGGTCTGTAGTGTCATGTTTGTGTTTCTTTCCCTTTGGTGTCTCTGATGGGAGCTGTGGGTTAATTATATCGATTCCTTGTCATTGCCGCCACTTCTTTTTAGATCCTCTAAGCGGTTTACCAGTACTCGTGTGCGGTGGGATTGCAGCTCTCATCCAAAGTGGCTACAATTTCAAGGTGTAGACTGGTCTACAACGGAAATGAAAATAAACAAACGTCTGACTTTTTATCAAAGTCAAAGAAAAGTAAGCAACTAAAAAAATCAAGTTTAACGGCTAGACATCCGTGTGAAATAATATTTCATATGTGTTTCTGGATTCCTCGCGGACATGCTACAGTGTAGAAAAAGATTAGACAATGTGTTATTTGTCGGCGACTTGACGGTGGTCCCTACAAGATGCCACCTATGCCTTCGCTACTGCCATCTCGTGTGACGGAGGCATCGCCCTTCTCGAAAATAGAAGTGAAGGCAATGATCAGGAATCGATACAATTAACCCACAGCTCCCATCAGCGACACCGACGGGAAAGAAACACAGACCCTTATGGAAACATCAATAGCGGAAAGCCATAAGGACAGTTTGGATTATATGGGACCTTTGTACATCAAGAACGCTAATGTATTAAAGAAAGTATGGCTTTGTCTTATCTATTCACGTGTCTTGTTAAACGTGTCATTCATAGAACTCGTGCAATACTTGACCGCGGACGAGTTCCTTATGTGCCTCAGACGATTTATATCTCAGCGAGGTCGTCCAACGGAGATTACTAGTGATATTATGTATTTTAAGGCAACACGCCAAACACTAGGGTTGGCCTGGAGAAGAATAACAAAGTGTGATGATGTTCAAAATTATGAATCAACAGTTACTGTTGGCATAAAGTGGATTTTCATTTTTGAGCTGGCACCCTGGATGGGTAGGTTCTACGAGAGACTCGTGGGGTTAGTTAGGAAAGCACTAATAAAACATTAGAAAGAAAATTATTGTCACTCATTCAAATGCAAACATTGATAAAAGAAGTGGAAGCAGTTCTGAATTCACGACCGTTGGTATATGTCGATGAGGATGTCAATTCAAGTATTACCCTCACACCAGGACATTTCCTCTCATTAAATCAGAAGACGGGTATCCCAGAATAGTGATGAAGAGTATAATCCATATAAAAGTTCTGATTCAAAATTACTACAGGTATGGAAAAAGGGTCAGAAACTCTTGACTATGTTCTGGAAAATCTGGCATGACGACTACTTGTGAAGTCCCAGAGAGAGAAAACAGTCGCAACTTAAATGTGGTAGGATCCAATCAGCAGTCATACCAGAAATAAGGGATGTTGTTCTAGTAAAAGAAGACATGCCTCGCGGCTGTTGGAAATTAGTCACAGTGACTCAACTAATTGCCAAACACGGTCGGCAAAAGTGCGACTAAGCTCTGGTCGTTTTATTGGACGTCCTCTCAACCTTCTTTTCCCATTGGAAAATTCTGCAAAAAGTGTTCACAAAATTAAATAAGTGTTACTCCATCTGAGAACGTCCAATTAAAACAACGACCCTAGCGGAGAAATGTACACGAAACGATGAGAAGGATTAAACAAAGCTTGAGCGCATAATACAGGCAAAGAGTGTATATGTATGTGCACCTTGCGCGTTCGTTTACATATTATCTGTGATACGGGTAAATTTATGTGGCGCACGTGGAATTCATTCTTGTAACGTGTACTTAATTGTTATATTTATCAGTATTGTCAATACTGTACAAAGCGGTCGCCTGTACTCGATATACTATTTCAGAATGAAGTATTTATGCGATACCTGAGGCTGATCAAACAAACAAAAAGAAATTTAACAAGACATGTCAACGAGCAACACAATATGACAGGAGGGGAATACTGGGGCTGTACGGAAGATGGGTGTAACACCAAGTTTATCAGGCGCAGTTATCTGTTACGACATCTTTCCTGGAAACACAGTTACAGCCAGGCTGAGGCTAGAGAAAAAGCGGTATTCGCTCCACGGGGTGATATGCCAAAACAGCGTTGCGATTACGAGGATATAAGTGAGAATCATATTTTTGATGTAATTGCAGAACGTGAAGTGGTGAATGTAAATCATTTTATGACACTATAGACCCTTTTCATGAAAGTTTGCTCAACCAAGGTACGACGAAAAGGGCGATTTAGAATGCAGAGGAAATTGAAGTTACTCTTGATGGTGATGTAGATATTTAATTATTGGAAGCTGTTGATGATAGAAATATGCATGTTTCTGTTGATGGTTAAATGCCTTATGATATGGACAGTGATCAAAATGGTGATGATAAGTCAGTGATAACATTACGGACAGTATAAATATGGAAACAGTGAATTACCACGAAAACAATGAAGCTGATGACGTTACACGTGATGTCAATGATGATGATGAAGATAGTGTGATCATTATAAGTAGTGATTCAGAAGGAGAAAATATTGCTGCTGGCTGTGGTGTAACTGATGACAGAACTGTTGCAGTGTCTGATTCAAGAACTGTCGTTCAGGCTTCTGTCCCTACATTCTACAGGAGGTTACGCCATGCGGGTGGTAATTTGGTTGAAACCAATTGACGATGGACAGAGACTATTTCCAGTTTACTGCACAATAAGGAGGTCTTCAATATTTCTGCGGGGAGTGACTTGAATGGCGAGTATTCTGTGCTGTTGTCTGCCGGAGAAGTACCAACGGAGATGACTGCTCGTTCTTATGGTGCTTCACGGGCGAGTGGGTGTTGCACGTGCTGTGGTGATCTGGCTCTAAGTATAGAAGAAGAATTGAATTTTTGGAATGGGCTGTTGTAAATCAAAAAGTGGGAATATAACATGCAACAAGAATTATAGTTGTCTTTTATTCAAGTCTTGTAGCCGAGAACTAAAGTAAAAATAAAGGAATCTCTGCTACAGTAACTGTCCTTTTGGCTTTCCGCTATTGATGTTTCCATTTGGATCCTGTTGTTTTATGTTTTTTCCCTTTGGTGTCTTTGATTGGATCTGTGGGTTAATTGTATCGATTTTTGATCATTGCCTTCACTTCTAATTTACTATTGACAGTCCCAATGCGGTCTTACTTTTGCAGTGTCTTATTTGTTAAGTGGCTTTGTGCCGTTGCTTCATGTTTCGTCTGTTATTGTGTGTGCCTCCCTGTCACTTTCTATAGGTTACTTGAGACGGCTGCATTCTTAGATTGCGGCCTTTCTCGAATGGCATTTTCTTACTAGTTTCCTTCATCACCAATGCAGCATCTCCGAAAATCAAACAACCACAGAGATGAATCAACGGTGAGGACATGATTGCAGGAAACAACTGAAATGTGTGTGTGTGTTTTTTTAAATAGTTCCATTGCAATGCACATAATTTTTTTATTTAGCTATGATGAGACAGCAAGGAAGTCATAAACTGTAACAATTTATTTTGATCCTTGACGGGGAACATGGGATCACATTTCCCGCCTGAGAGCGATATTTGCCGTTAGGTGGGGAATGTGATCCCATGTGCCCCGATAAGAATCTAAATAACGTATTGGATATACTAGAAAGCTTGTTGACGACATTTTATACGTTTTTGAAGTGTTTTCAAACATATTCTTTTGAAGGGCACGTCGTCAGAATACCACGTTTACATGTGATGTTATCAAACGCGCCCTTCGGCACGCACGACGTTGATCACGATGTTCAATGGGAAACGTTTACTTCATGTTTGATGGAGAGTTTTATAAACGAAAACATAGCAGTAAAGTGCATGGTGAATGATAATCAAACACTTTATAAGTTTATTTGTTAACCGGGGCATGAAAATACTGCTCATATTTCTTGTCAACTTCAGAAACTCCAAGATGGTGGACATCGCAATTCAGCAAGACAAGCGCGAGAGAGTAATACAATTCTGCTCAGGGAGTATATGGAAAATAATTGCTCTTGCTGTGTCTAATCAAAAGCCTGGAAATTGCTATGCAGTGTAACAAAAAGCGAAACGGGTGCAAAATTAAATCCTAGTACAGCCTGCAATTCTTTTGAATATCATGGGTATTCTTAAAAAATCCTCAGCCGGTTTTCATTGATAGGTTTTGTTTCAATAAGTTCTTGAAAGGGCTATCCTTTGGAAGCAACTGGAAACCAGAGGACCAGTGGTCCTGAACCGCTCACCTGTCTGGTGACAATTTTCCTACATAGATCAGCAGAAAATGTCATTTACCCTGCTCATAAATTTTAAAATGCCATCTCAATATTTGTTGGCATTTTAAAACTTATGAGCAGGGTAAATTTCATGCTGAAGTGAGTTGAGCGTGAAAAAAGTTTTATAACCTCGGTGCCTGGCTCACAGAAAGGGAAAATATGAGGAACTGTCCATTGGACATAAATGGTATACTGTATACAGAAGCAAATGAAACAAAAAGAAAACGTGTTCCAATTTTCATTTTGCCCCATGCAAAAGCCTAAGTCGGCAAATTTGACATTGCTGTAAAATAGGTCAAGGTCAACCCAGGGTCACCATTTGTACAAAGCATGATGGGCCTGAGTACCATATACTACATGCCAAGTTTCAAGGCCACTGGCCTTATGGTTCTGGAGAAGAAGATTTTTGAAGGCTTTTTACCATATATGGGCATGGCGGCCATCTTGGTCATGTGATCCAGACCCCGCGAACAAACTTTCGTTCCCCCATCCCACTGAGGCTCCATATGAAATTTGGCTTTTATTGGCATTGCAGTATAGGAGAAGAAGATCTTTGAAAATGGTGGACGGACGGACGGACGACGGACGGACGGACGGACGACGGACCATGGCTATACTATAAGCTCATCTATGAGCCTAAAGGCTCAGGTGAGCGAAAAATGGAGTGTACATGTTTTCAAGTCTGCATTTGACTGCTATTTTTTTTCTTTTTCAGACAGCAGTGTTTGGCATGTGTACCAATGTTGATGTCTCGACTGATGTTATCAACGGCTATCATAATATTGTGGAACTCATTCTGTTAAACCCAACTACTTGTGCAAATTTCTTGTGTTATGCCTCCTGCATAACTTGCTCGTGGGAGTTGATAGTATGTAAGTGCATGTAAATTTGGTTTAAAGCAGCGAATCCTTCTGAATTGGAACTGTTTTCAGATGTACAAATTTAAAAGTAAAGATCGAAAATACGTTTCGTATAGAGAACTGAGCATATTCTGGGAGCGGCAAGTTGGTCTAAGTCTCTCGTCTCGGCTATTAAATAGAAGTGGAGGCAATGATCAGCAATCGATACAATCAACCCACAGCTCCCATCAGAGACACCAAAAGGAAAGACAAAAAAACATATAACAACAGACCCTAATGGTAACACCAACAGCGGAAAGCCAAAATGACAGTTATTTTCCCAAAAAATGGACAAAAGGCTTTCCAAAATGAAATAACATAAGCGACACAAACACCCAAAGACAAACTATAACAAAAACAATCCGCGACAGAAGAACCGCCTTGGAACGGTCAGCGGAATCGAATTCCACGATGGGCTTAAATCGATTTGACATAGCCACAATCCTCGCCCTTACTTCCGTCGCGAATTAGACGAACAATTTGTTCAGTCCGTATGAAGGCCTCTTAACTCATAAGTGCAACACCTCCGTGAACACAAATAATCAAACAACCACAGAGATGAAACAACGGTGAAGACTCGACAGCAAGAAACCACTGAACTGCTAGAGCAAAAGAAAACCAACAGTAAGACTCCGATGGGCCCGACCAGAGACAGAGCATCGGGTACCAACCAACATTACCTTGAATGAAATCTCTCTAATTCTCAATAAGCCTTTACGTTGGAACCGTCATAGAATCTGAGGCCTGACCCACCGGCGTGCAATTAAAGAGGGAAGCAAAGTTGTCAACCGTGACTGGGTTAACTACCATGCATGCAGTCTGTCGTATAACAATGATGCTGTACCCAATAGTTTTATATCGAAGAATGATTTTACGAAATTGGGTGCTGAAGTCATTGCGGTTATATATATGTCTGAATTTATATACTAAGTCACCATAAAATTCGGGTTCCGATAGACCTTATTGCAGAAAAGATTTAAGTCCAATATTGAATATGAAATTAAATCAGAATGACGTCTAAAAATGTTGAAAAGGCTTTGCGTAGTTTATGGTACCTATAACCCTGACCGAGAAGCTTAGCCGCTAACAATTTATTACGAGTGTTGAAGTCAGATACATGACTACACACTCTGGCAAAACGAATTAATTGCGAAATATAAACGGCATATGATGGCGCACGAGGAACATTACCATCCAAAAAAGGAAAATTCACAATCTCAAAATCAAAATCATAGCGTTTATCATAAATTTTGCACGAAACAAACCCATCTACAATAGATAGATGTAAATCCAAAAACGGGGCATCGGTATCAGAAGAATTTGCTTTACTTATCTGAAGTTCTGGGGGTAAATCTGAGTGATTAAACCATCGAAATAGGTACTATCAATATTTAATAAATCATCCAAATATCTAGAAGGGGCGCTAAAAGCTTCAATGATTTCAGATTGGTTTTCAGCAGAAAGGGACATCATGAAGTCTCTCTCATAACAAAACAAAAACAGATCAGCCACAAGTGGTGCGCAATTAGTACCCATCGGAATACCCACAACTTGTCTAAATAACTTAGTACCAAATCTTAGTACCAAATAACTTAGTACCAAATCTTATGTTAATATTATCAAGTAGAAAGAAGAGCGCTTCACACACTTTCTGACAGGACCATAAAGTATAATTTTTACGCTCTTCAAAAATGATTAAAAGCATTTCTTACATTACATGCAAGATAGAGGGGCGTTTTCCTTATGACATGACCATTCAATTAACTCATTAAGTTTTTCTTTTATAAGATTATGAGAAAGTGTAGTGTATTGGGTAGAAAAATCATAAGTAGGCAGACTTGAAGCACGAAAACGCCTTGATTTCAATTTATTTAAAACTTCGTTAGAACTTTTATAGACCAAAAAAAATTTCTACCTGATCTTTCGAATACTTTGTCACAATATTTTATCCCATGTTTTATGATGGCAGAAAAAAAATGCAGTTAATAATTTGGAGAGTTCAGTGTTGGTACAAGAGCTTGCATTTGCAATAAACCGGTCTTTTATGAAGTTTAGGTAACCAATATAACGTAGTAAGCTTGTCTTGGCCTTCTGTAACACAGACACCAAAGTTGGTCGCTGAATGACAAATGTGGCCATCAACAGCTAAAAGCTGAAGTTCATAGGCCTTAGTACCACCAAGTTCTTGCTGAAGAGTGTTAACAAAGTGAAGCCGCCAAACAACGACCACATTGTTAGCGGCCTTATCAGCTGGAGCCAAAACAAACTTCCTATGAAATTCGTGAATACCTAGTTTAAGGTGACGTAAAGACGTCTTAGGTTTAGAAGGTAATAAGTTCGTATTTTGCGAATAAAAAGAAATGCGTTTGTTCACTAATTTCAGAATGCTAAGTTTCCATTCCTTAAGAGCTTTATGCTCAACATACTCTCGTTTACACCATCGATTAACAAATTCATTCAAGGCAGCAGCGATTTCATCTCTAAACTTATTGAAATCAATTAAAGAAGGAAACCGATATTTCGGTCATTTAGATATTATATATCGTATCCTTGAATCAGGAAAAAATTTTAAATTGCCAGTAATAATATGTCCAGCAGCAGGATAGCAATACACTGAATCTTTACAATCACATGTAGCAGGAATGTAAGTGTCAATATCAAGATCAGACACATGTTTATTGAAATTAAAAATGATAGATCTATCAGGTTTATTGTATTTATAGCAAATTATGGGTATTTCAGTATTTTGAAAATAAGCAGGAAAGGACGAAATAACCAAACTGTCCCTGAAGACACAAGGTAAATCTATAAAATCCAAACCCTTATTAATGAAGGATATTTTGATGTAATGACGTTTGTGATTAATTTCAGAATCGATGAAAGGACTAAGAGCATGCTGATATAACCTCTAGTTAAAAGAGCAGCGTTGTATAACTTATTAGAACTATTGTAGAATTTATTCGCCTCGGTATCCAGAATCCGTAATACAGAAACGGGTAATGAACTTAGAAAAGCAAGCATTGAGTGGCGTCCATGATTCAATAATATTAAGGACAGTCACTTCAGTCTGGTATTGTTTCTTTTAAAAAACACGTAATTTACGTTTATAATTTCCATTTTTTCGGGGGTCGTGCTATCTAGTTTTACGCTTTCGACAGTTCAGAAGCGAGAATATATCAGAGTCGGGCATTTTAGATAAATTTCCCACATGATAAATGTTGTCATTAAAGCCAAATGGAAAAGGTGTCTGTAATAATTTAATCCATTTTAATTCAGTTTCATGCCTTTTAATAATTTTAAACCTGGCTGTAGAATTTACATCATAATAAATTTTTCCCACTGGCTGTATAGAGATATCTTTAATGGATGACATGTACGTCTGAAATGACGGTACAAGAAAGTATCAGTTTTTTTAAGGCTTACTCATTCTAAGATAGTGTTCGTTAAATCGCGTTTTTAACATGCGATTTGTTTGCCCGACATACTGCATTTTACAATTTGCAGTATGTCAGGTTATCACATATATCAAATCCGTAGACTTACATGTCAAATCGGACATGTTAACTGCAGAAAAACGTCTACCGTTCACAGACGAAGAAACGGTAGACGCAGTGCAGAAATGTGAACAGACCTGCACCTCCTAGCATTGCACTTGAAAATACTAGACTACATTCAACTTCTCCTGAAAGGATTGGTATATTTCCGAAGAATGGGCGATTTGATAAGAGATAATCTAACTCTCAGATTTTTTAAAAAAAAAAATTGTACTACCTGCTCCACTTGAATTAACGGAAGCGGCGGAAAATAAATTTATGGGCCTCACCAATACCGACGGCAACATAGCACTTAAATTATTAATCTATTGGGGAACCCGTACAGAAGAAGCAGAATGTAACCTAAGGGGAGATATTGTAAGTTTAAATAAATTTGTGATACTCATTTTTGTTTAAAGGGGCGATACCGTCCAAACTAGAGCGATATTCATATCGGTCATTTAGTTAAACATTATACGGAAGAACTGTAAATCCTTCAACTAGAATGCGCTTCAAAAAGAAGGCGAGTATAACAAAAGCCCATAAAACAACCATGCCTATAAAAAGTCCATAGATATCAAACAAGCAATTGTTATTCAACGAGATACGAACATCCGTCCAATCAAGACCTCCAACAGGTATCAAAAGGATGTCAAATTCAGGAACGATGAAAAGCAATTGTAAAAACAATCCCTGAGGATATGAAAAATAAGAGCATTAAATGCATGTACGGGGAAACCTTTTACAGCCACCACACGGCACAAACAAAACAGCTCTGATATGCAAAATAGAAGTGGAGGCAATGGTCAGGAATCGATACAATCAACCCACAGCTCCTATCAGAGACACCAAAGGGAACTGGCACTTGCGGTAGCAGCTACCACCAGAAATGTAGGCGGGGCTTATTAGTTACTGATCAGCTGTAAATATATTTACTTGGGATCTGCTAGATCAGGCTACTGTGATTAATGCATATAGTTTCTGCCTCAGGTATACATGTATATTGTGGATGTTTGATTAACCACCTCATCAAGTTAACAAGTCAATGAGTATGATTCTTACGGCATCCATAATCTTTAAGGTATGTTTCTTATTGATCAAGACTAATCAGTTTTGCCACAGAAAATTTCTAGAATTTCTATGCAAGCATGTTTATATTAGCTGTAGCATAGGGTCTTATCAGGCTTTCTTATCAAGAATTTCATAAGAAGTTTGTTTTTGCCCCTGCAGACAAGGCCGCTAACAACGTCGTCGTTGTGTGACGGCTCCACTATGTTAACACGCTTAAGCAGGAGCTTGGTAATACATAGGCCTATGAACTTCAGCCTTTAGCTAAAGAGAGAGCTATAGTAGATAAACATATTTGTCATTCAGCCACCAAGTTTGCTGTGTGTGTTACCGAAGGCCAAGACCAAGCTTCCTACGCTATACTGGTTACCAAAACTTAAAAGACCTTACAAAGCACGTTTTATTGCAAATTCTAGCTCTTGGACTATCACTGAACTTTCTAAATTATTAACTACATGTCTTACTGCTATTTAAACGCATGTGATTAAATATTGTGATAAAGTCTTTGAAAGATCAGGAAGAAATCTGTTTTGGTCTATGAAAAATTCGAAATAAGTTTAAATACATTGAAATCCAGGCATTTTCGTGCTTCAAGTCTGTCTACTTACGATTTATCCACTCTTCACACTACACTTCCTCATAATCTTATAAAAGAAAAGCTTAATGATTTAATTGAATGGGCTTTTCACAGAGAAGATTCTCTCTATCTTGCATGTAATGTCAGAAATGCATTTATGATGCCCCATGCGTATTCGGAGAATACCGGAAGGGCATTAAGTTTTACCCCTGTCCGTTATTTCGTTCGTCCGTTTGTCCGTCCGGACATCGTGTCCGGGCCATAACTCCTAAACCGTATGGAATATATTCATGAAACTTCACAGGTGCATTTATCACACTTAGACGATGTGTCATGAACAAGGTAGACAACTCTTGCATTTTTGGTTTTTGAATTATCTGCCCTTGACTTAGTGCCATATAGTAAACCGTGTCCGGGACATAACTCATAAACCATACGGAATATATTCATGAAACTTCACAGGTGCATTCATCACACTGAGACGATGTGTCATGAACAAGGAAGACAACTCTTGCATTTTTGGTTTTTGAATTATCTGCCCTTGACTTAGTACCATATAGTAAACCGTGTCCGTGCCATAACTCCTAAACCGTATGGAATATAATCATGAAACTTCACAGGTGCATCCATTATACTTGGACGATGTGTCATGAACAAGAAAGACAACTCCTGCTTGTTCAGTTTTTGAAATATCTGCCCTGGACTTACATCCATATATAGTCAAACGGTATGTTGTGTCCGGGCCATAATTCCTAAACCGCACGGAATATATTCATGAAACTTCACAGGTGCATTCTTCACACTTAGCCGATGTGTCATGAACAATGAAGACAACTCTTGCATTTTGGTTTTTGGATTATCTGCCCTTGATGCATATATTTTATGATTAATTTGAAGTACATTTGTAATATTTTTTTATGAATTGCATTGGCGGGGGCATCCGTGTGGACACTTTTTCTAGTTCACTTCTAAAGAGCATAAAAATTATACACTTTGGTCGTGTCAGAAAGTGTGTGATGCCCTCACCTTTCTACTTGACAATATTTATATTAGATTCGGTACTAAGTTGTTTAGACAAATTGTGGGTATTCCGATGGGTACGAAATGCGCACCTCTTGTGGCTGATCTGTTCGTGTATTGCTATGAAAGAGACTTCATGCTGTCGCTTTCCATTGATAACCAATCTGAAATTATTGAAGCGTTTAGCTCCACTTCTAGGTATTTAGATAATTTATTAAATATTGATAATACCTACTTCAATGGTTTGATCAGTCAGATTTACCCCCAAGAACTTCAGTTAAATAAAGCAACTTCTTCTGATACCGACGCCCCGTTTTTTGATTTACATCTTTCTATTGTAGATGGGTTTGTTTCGTGCAAAATTTATGATAAACGCCATGACACACACAATTTCGTAAAGTCATTCTTCGATATAAAAAGATTGGGTACAACATGGATGTTATATGACAGACTGCATGCATGGTAGTTAACCCAATCACGATTGGCAACGTTGCTTCCCTCTTTAATTGCACGCCGGTGGGTCAGGCCTCAGATTCTATGACGGTTCCAACGTAAAGGCTTATTGAGAGTTAAAGATATCTAATTCAAGGTAATGTTGGTTGGTGTCTGATGCTCTGTCTCTATAGACGGGCCCATCGTAGTCTAACTGTTGGTTTTCTTTTTCTCCAGCATTACAGTGGTTTCTTGCTGTCAAGTCCTCACCGTTGTCTCACCTCTGTGGTTCTTTGATTATTTGTGTTCACGGAGATGTTGCACTGATGAGTTAGGAGGCCTTCATGCGGACTGAAAAAATTATTTGTCTAAATCGCGGCAGAAGTAAGGGCGAGGATTGTGGCCACGTGAAATCGATTTAAGCCCCCAGTGGAAATCTGTTCTCTGACCGTTCCAATGTGGGTCTTCTGTGGCGGTTTATTTATGTTGTTGTTTGTTACTTACTGTGTATCGCATGTGTCTTTTTATTTTGGATGGCCATTTTGTGGGAAAGTAACTGTCCTTATGGCCTTCCTTTTTTTATGGGTTTCCATTATGGTCTGGTCGCTTAATATTTGTGTTTCTGTCCCATTGGTGTCTTTGATGGGTGGAGCAAGTTAATTGTATCGATTCCTGATCTTTGTTTTACTTCTACTTTGAAATTATCTGTCTAAATCGCAACGGAGGTAAGGGCGAGGATTGTGGCCACTTAAAATCGAATTAAGCCCCCCAGTGGAAATCTGTCCACTGACCATTCCAAGGCGGTTCTTATGTGGCGGTTTATTTATGTTGTTGTTTGTTACTTACTGTGCGTATCACTTGTGTCTTTTTATTTTGGATGGCCATATGGCCATTTTGTGGGAAAGTGACTGTCCTTATGGCCTTCCTCTATTTAGGTTTCCATTATGGTCAGGTCGCTTAATGTTTGTGTTTCTTTCCCTTTGGGGTCTTTGATGGGTGGAGTAAGTTAATTCTATCGATTCCTGATCGTTGTTTTACGTCTACTTTGTTTATAAACATTCTCCATGCTAAAGCAATTAAACTGGATCAGTTAATTATTTCAGTCAGGGCAACTTCGGAAAAATTAAATTATTTTAGTTAATTCAGTCCCTTTTTTTCAGCTTGATTTTGGGTTATAATACAAATTATTTTGTATTTTTAAACAATATCTAGATGTATTACCTTTACAAATAAGATACATTTATTGAAAAGAAAAATACAAAACGGTGATTACAATTTCCTTTATCGAAACACCTATTTTGTAGTGGATCAAGCTGTAACTAAATAAGGTAGGTGCAATTTCCTGCCAGGATTTTATACATTGCTGGAAAAATTAAAGAGAACTCTGACAAAGAGAAATCATATAAAAAAATTGCAAAGAACAGTTTTGGATTTCTCCAGATTTGCAAGTCTGAATGGGCATTTTATGAAGACTTAAATATCATAGCAGCAGCTGTGACAATAACAACAACTGATAACAATGAGAAGGTAATAATGATAATCAAAATTATTTGAACAATCATCTGCAGTACAATTTTCCTGGCAATTATGGATATAATAATTATAATGATTATCCCATTTAGTACCAGAAACCCCAAAGCTGGTATTTGGCAAACAGTGCAGGCCTAGATCAGATTACACAGAATGGGTGTCTGTTTGCAAAAGGTTCAGCCATTTGTCTTATTAATTTTGAAGAAAATGACAACCTGTCGCCCCTAAATTTATAAGTGGTCTTCTGCTATACAAAAGGAGGAATATTGCATTTGGTACAAAAAAAAATTGTTATACACATGATCACGAAAAAACTCAAAAACAGCAATGACAGCATTAGCTACCTTTAATGTGCGTATAAACTGGAATTGACAAGTTCCTGTCTATCACGGGATATGAATATATTTTTTTTTTCTGAGAGACTCTGAGGTAGGATTATTTATCTGTTTCTGCTAAGCTTGCCATCTTACAAGTGGGAAGGGTTTGGGCTTCACACTAATAGTTGCTTTGTTAATATCACATGACCAAGGTTCAAAGGTTATATCTAGTTTAAATTTCTAAGCACTTTCCAGTAATTTCATTCACCTTAGTCAATTAATATTGGTTTTTGAGGCAATAATTTAGTGTCGATCTATAATGTAGAGACATGCCTCCTTTCAGAACAAGTTTTGTTTCTGAAGGTTTTCTGAGTATTTTAGTTTCATTGATAAAGCTTCTGCAATCAACAAAATGTAAACGTCAGGCACCATTTTGAAATAAGACCCTATACATCCTTTTATAGAGCAAGGGGTGTTTAAATTGCAGTGAAAAACGGCATCTGAAAATATCGTCTGTTTATGCCGTCTGCGGTATGTTCTTGAAAAAGGTCGTGGAGGCACAGATCAGGAATCGAAACAATTAACCTTCACCTCCAATTAAAGTCATCAATGGGAAAGAAACAAGATGCCAAAATGAGATCATGAAAACGACACAGCGGTAAGATAAAAAGACTGTTACTTTCTCACAAAAATGCAAAACGGCTATCCAAAACAAAAATATACAAGCAATACATACATGATTGGACTACATGTTGCTTCCTCTCAGAGCCAAAACCGTCCGCATATGAGTACTGGTTGAATAGAAATAAAGACAATAATTAGAAATCGCCACAACCACACAACCTTCCGCCCCGCCCCCACCCCCAGAGACACTATAGGGAAAGAAACACGAACGTGAAATAACAAAAACCTAATAACACTTCACAAGCGGAAAGCCAAAAGGACAATTACTTACCGACAAAATGGCCAAAAGGCTATTCAAAATAATAAGATATAAGCAACACATACATGCAAAGACAAACTGTAACAAAACAAAAGAACCGCCTTGGAACGGTGAGAAAAATATGTCACTGGGAGTATGTGCCTGTGTGTCTGTGAGCGGGGGTGGGGTCGGGGAAGGGGAGGCTTAAATTGATTTTACGTGGCCACTACCCCTACCCTTAGTTCTGTCGCGGTTAAGATAAATAATTTGTTCAGTCCGCATGAAAGCTTTCTAACTGATCTGTGCTACATCTCCGAGAACATAAAAATAAAGCGAGTACAGACATAAAACAACGATGATGACTCGACAGCATGGAATAACTGGAATGCTGAACAAACGAAAACAAACAGCTAGACTCCGGTGCGTTCGACCAGAGTTTATTGAACAGTATCCATCAGATGAGGTGGCAAATCCCCTGATAAAAAGAACAAGAGGAACATGATGGTCTTATATCGCTCACCTAGGCTAACAGATTCAACCTTTCAGGAAGTTCCAATCGTTACTGAAGGACTTATGCTGATGACAAGGTCAAAAACTGGCTTTTCTAGCAATAAAGGGGGCATAACTGAGAGATAGGCCGACATCAATAGTTTTCGAACTTATCCGAATTTCATCCCCAACCTACTTATATGTTAGTTTCAGGAAGATCCGATCAAAACTGAAGGACTTATTGTGACGACAAGAACCAAAGTAGGCATTTTCAGTAAAGAAGGGGAATAAACACTACGCCAACATTGTTAGGTTTCGAACAATTCAAGCTTTTGTCCCTAACTCACTCATATGTAAGTTTCAGAAAGATCCGTTCAAAACTTAAGGACTCACGGTGATAACACTGTCCGAATAGCCATTTCCAGCAAACATAGATACATTATTTCTAAAGGTAAAAACAAGCAGTTTCTGCAATCAAGGGCATGTAAATCTTTGACAAATAGGCCGATTTCACCCGTCTTCAAACTCATCTGTGTTTTTATCCCTGCTTTACTGATACGTAAGTTTCAAGAATATCCGATTTAAATTGAAGGGGCAATGGCGAATCACGTCAATCAAAGGGACGCAACTCTATGATAAACAAGCCGACCTCACCTGTTGACGAACCAATCTGAGCTTTTACCCCTGCCTTAGTAACTAATGTTTCAAGAAAATCCGATAAAAAACTGAAGGGGCTACAGTTTTGACAGGGTCAAAAGTAAGCAATTTCTGCAAACAAAGGAACAAAACGTTATGACAAATAGGCCCACCTAACCAGTTTTCGATCTCTCGTCCAAACTTTTACCCCTGACTTACTTATATGTAAGTTTCAAGAAGAGCCGATAAAATCTGAAGGGGCTATGATGGTGACAAGGTCAAAATAGTTTTTTTTTCTGCAATCAAGTGGACATAACTCCATGACAAACAAGCCGCCCTCGCCAGTTTTCAACTCATCCGAGATTTTATCCCTTACTTCTTATTTGTAAGTTCAAGAAGTTCCGATAAAACTTGAAGGTGCTTCGGTGATGACAAGGTCAAAAGTAAGCATTTTTGGCAATCAAATGGGGCATAACTATGATAAATAGGCAGACCTCATCAGTTTTTGAACTCATCCGAGCTTTTATCCCTGACTTTCTTACATGAAAATTTAAAGATGATCCGATAATAACTGAAGAGGCGACGGTGATTACAAGGTCAAAGGCAAGCGTTTTCTGCAACTCTATGATAAATAGGCCAACCTAGCCAGTTTTCGAACTCTTTCGAGCTCTTATTCCTGACTTTCTTATATGTTAGTTGCAAGAAGATTCGATAAAAACTGAAGGGGCTCTGCTGATGTCAAGGCCCAAAATAGGCATCTTCTGCAATCAAAGGGACGTAAATCTATGATAAATAAGCCGACCTCACCAGTTTTCAAACTCATCCGAGCTTTTTCCATAATTTTTTTGGTTTGTAATTTTCAAGAAAATCCGATCAAAACTGCAGGAGCTAAGGTGATGACAAGGTAAAAAAAACTTTTTCAGCAGGAAGCGAGCATAACTCCGTGATGACTCGACCGTCATTGCTGTTTTCAAACTGAAATTTTATCCCTGACTTACTATTATGAAGGTTTAAAGAAGATCCGATAAAACCTGAAGGGGCTACGGTGATACCAATGCCAATAGGCATTTTCTGAAATCAAAGGGACTTAAATCTATAATAAATTGGCACACCTCATCAGGGTAATATATCTAAAATGCCCGAATTTAGTAATTTCGCGCTTCTGGACTGTCGTAAACTACGTGCTTTTTACAGAAACAATACCAGGCTGAAGTGACTGACCATAATATTATTGAATCATGGACGCCATACAGTGCTTGCATTTCTAAGTTTATTACCCATTTCTGAATTACGTATTCTGGACACCAAGGCGAATAATTTCATCGATAGTTTTAATTAGTTATACGATGCTGGTCTTTTAACTAGAGGTTATACTCAGCGTGCTCTTCGTCTTTCATCGATTCTTAAGTTAAACACAAACGTCCTCACACCAACATATTCTTCATTAATAAGGGTCTGGATTTTAAAGTTTTACCTAGCATCTTCCAAGACAGTTCGCTGATTTCATCTGATCCTGTTTATTTTCAAAATATTGAAACGCCCAAAAATTTGCTATAAATACAATAAACCTGTTCGATCTATCATTTTTAATTTCAATAAACTTGTTTCAGATCTTGACATTGACACTAACACTCCTGATACATGTAATTGTAAAAAGCCAGTGTATTGCTTTCCTGCTGCTGGTCATATTATTACTGGCAATTTAAAAATATTCCTGATTCTAGGATACAAAATATAATTTCTAAAGGACCTAAAAATCGATTTTCTTCTAAAATAGATTTCAATTAGTGTAGAGATGAAATCGCTGCTGCCTTGAATGAATTTGGTAATCGATGGTGTAATCGAGAGTATGTTGAGTGGAAACTAAGCATTCTGAAACTAAAGAACAAACGCATTTCCTTCTACTCTCAAAATACGAACTTACTACCTCCTAAACCTAAGAGGTCTTTACGTCATCTTAAAATAGGTATTCAAGAATTTAATAAAAAGTTTGTTTTGACTCCAGCAGATAAGGCCGCTAACAATGGAGTCGTTGTTTGACGGCTACACTATGTTAATACTCTTCAGTAAGAACGAGGTGGTACTAAGGCCTATGAACTGCAGCCTCTGGCTGTAGAGACGGCTTAAGTTGATGACCACATTAGTCATTCAGCCAAGTTTGCTGTATGTGTTACAGAAGGTCAAAACAAGCTTCCTACGTTATATTGGTTGCCTAAACTTCATAAAAGGCCATACAAAGCACTGTTTATTGCTAATTCAAGCTCTTGTACCTCCACTGAACTCTCCAAAGTATTAACTTCATGTTTTACAGCCATTAAGAAACATGTGATTAAATATTGCGACAAAGTCTTTGAAAGATCAGAGAGAAATCTGGTTTTACTTCAACACTCGTAATAACAAATTCTTATTAAGTTTTAAAAAATTGAAATCCATACGTTTTCGTGCTTCCACCTTTTACACTACACTTCCTCACAATCTTATAAAAGAAAAAACTTAATGATCTAATTGAATGGACATTGAGAAGCTTCCCTCTGTCTTGCGTGTATTGTAAGGAATGCTTTTTTCACTTCTGAAGACCATAAAACTATACTTTATGGTTATGTCAGAAAGTGTGTGAGGCTCTCACCTTTCTACTTAACAATTTTCACATAAGATTTGGTACTAAGTTATTAAGCCGAGTTGTGCGTCTTCCGATGGGTAAAAATTGCGCACCCATTGTGGTTGATTTGTTCTTGTTTAGTTATGAAAGAGACTATCCTTTCCACTGAAAACAAATCTGAAATCATTGAAGACTTTAGCTCGACTACTAGATATTTGGATGGTTAATTAAATATTGACAATACCTTTTTCGATGGTTTGATCAGTAAAATTTATCCCACATAACTTCGGTTAAATAAAGCAAATTCTTCTGACACAGAGGATCCGTTTTTGGATTTACATCTATCTATTGTAGAAGGGTTTGTTTCTTGCAAAATTTATGATAAACACGATGATTTTGATTATAAGAGTGTGGCGTTTATATTTTGCCATTCGATTTACAAGAGTGACTAGTCATGTAACTGACATCAACACTCGTAATACATTTTTAACTGCTTAACTTCTAAATCAGGGTTATTGGTATCATAAACTACGCAAAGCCGTTTCACAATTTTATAGACATCATTCCGATTTAATTTCAAAATTCAATGTTTGTCTTAAATCCCTCCTGCAACAAGGTCTATCGGAACTCGAACTTTATGGTGACTTAGTATATTAATTCAGAAAACTATATAAATGCAAAGACTTCAGCACCTATTTCCGTAAAATCATTCTTCGATATAAAAAAGGTAGGGTTCAACTTAAATGTTATACGACTGACTGCATGCATGGTAGTTATCCCAATCACGGTTGACAACTTTGCTTCCATCTTTAATTGCCAGCCGATGGGTCAGGCCTCAGATTCTATGACCGTTCCAACGTAAAGGCTTATTGATAATTAGAGAGTATCTAATTTTATGTAATGTTGGTTGGTGCCGATGCTCTGTCTATGGTCGGGCCCATCGGCGTTTAACTGTTGGTCTTCATTTGCTCCAGCATATCAGTGGTTTCTTGCTGTCGAGTCCTCACCGTTGTTTCATCTCTGTGGTTAGTTAGATTTATTGTGGTTACAGAGATGTTGCACTGGTGTATTAGGAGGCCGTCATGCGGACTGAAAAAACTATTTGTCTAAATCGCGACGGAAATAAAGGCGAGGATTTGTGGCCACGTAAAATCGATTTAAGCCCCCCCCCCCCCCCAGTGGAATTCGTTTCGCTGACCGTTCTTCTTTTCGGGTTTATTGCACGACCCGCAGAAGTCGGTTGATTTCTAAGAGTGACCTAAAATCACCGTGTCATTCTGTCATTCTGTCCGTCCGTAACCTGTTTGTGAAAATTGCTGATAGTGATTTAACCACTTGAAATATTTAAACAATTTTTGGCATACTGATAGATATCAATGAGATCTAACCAATGGACTTGCGAAATATTTTATTCCATTTAGTATAGCCTCGCTGAGGCAAAAAATGTGAAATTTTCGAACTGCTTCTCCTCGGAAACCGTTGGGCCGATTGAAGTCAAATTTCATATGGAGCCTCTATGGGATGGTGGAAACCAAAATTTGCTCATGTGGTCCAGGTCACATGACCAAAATGGCCGCCAAGCCATATATGGTCTGTCTGTCTGTCCGTCCGTAACCCGTTTGTGAAAATTGGTGATAGTGACTTAACCGCTTTGAATATTTAAACAATTTTTGGCATACTTCTAGATATCAATAAGATCTAACCAATAAACTTGCGAAATATTACATTCCATTTCGTATAGCCTCGCCGAGGCGATAAATGTGAAAATTTTCGAACTGCTTCTCCTCGGAAACCGTTGGGCCGATTGAAGTCAAATTTCATATGGAGCCTCTATTGGATGGGGGAAACCAAAATGTGCTTATGGGTCCAGGTCACATGACCAAAATGGCCGCCAAGCCATATATGGTAAAAACCCTTCAAAATAGTCTTCTCCAGAACCACTGGGCAGATTTCCACGAAACTTAATAAATAGCATCTGGGACGTAGGCCCATCATAAATTGCAAAAATGGTGACCCTGGGTTGACCTTGGCCTTCTTTGTGCCTAGGTCAAACTTTGACACATATGCTTTTGTATTGGAAAAGTGAGAATGCATTTTATCCTGCAAACGATTCAGAATATAGTACTAAAGTATAAGATATATTTTTGCTCCTTACGATAAGGCGCATTTATTGGGGGAACCGTTTTAGGTCCAGGTCACATGACTAAAATGGCCGCCATACCCATATATGGTAACACTCATAAAGCTAAAAGCATCCGGCGGGTCGTGCACTACAGCTGAAGCAGTGGTTTTTGGTATGGTTTGTCTTTGAGTGTGTATCACATGTTTGTTCTGGATAACCAATTGGCCATTTTGTGGGAAAGTAACTGTCCTTTTGGCTTTCCGCTATTGATGTCTCCAATAGGGGTCTAGTTGTTTCATGTTTGTGCTTATTTCCTTTTGGTGTCTCTGATAGGAGCTGTGGGTTAATTGTATCGATTCCGGATAATTGCCTTCACTTCTAATTTTCAAACTCATCCGAGCTTTTATTCCTGACTTATCTCTGACTTACTAACATGTAAGTTTTAAGAACATCAGATAAAAACTAAATTGGCTACGGTGACGATACGGTAAAAAGTAAGCATTTTTTTGCAATCAAAGGGACGTACCTCTATGATAAATAGGCCGACCCCACCATTTTATTTAACTAATTCGAGCTTTTATCCCGGACCTATATGTAAGTTCCATGATGATATTACAAAAACTATAGAAGCTATGGTGATGGCAAATTCAAAAATAGTCATTTTCTGCAATCAAAGAAACGTAACTCTAAAACAAATTGGCCGCCGTCACCAGTTTTCGAAATCATCCGAGCTGTAATCTCTGACTTACTTGTTTGTAAGTTCCAAGAAGATCCGATCAAAACTGAAGCGGCTACGGTGATAACAATTATCAAACATTAGCATTTTCAGCATAGTAGGGAACATAACTCCGTTGGTAAACGACCGACACCGCTAGGTTTCGAACTCGTCCAAGCTTTTAAACCTAACTTACTTATATATAAGTTTCAAGAAGTTACGGTCAAAACTGAAGGTGCTATGGTGATAACAAGGTCAAAAATAGGCATTTTAGCAACCAGGGGAAGGTATCTTTATGACTAATGGGTCGACTTAACCGATTTTCGATCTCATCCGAGTTTTTATCCCCAGTCGCCTTACACATAAGTTTCAGAAAGATCCGATCAAACTGAAGGGGCTACGGTGTCGACAAGCGTGTTTCCATTGTATACCCTGTGGTTGCCATAGCAGCCAAATTTTTTATTCAATTTCGAAAAGAAAAAGCTTATGTCATCAGTGCCCGACCACAGGCATGCTTCAGATGAGAAATGGTTGAGATCAGCCTGCAGGTTGCAGAGATACAACTGGTCGAAAGTGTGCATGGACGGACGGACGGACGAAGGATGATCAACTCTACTATAAGCTCCCATGGAACCTTCGTCCCAGGGGAGCTAAAACATCAACAGAAAGGCATAAACAACAAACCAGAGGACAAATATGATTTTAGGTTTCGCGTCCCCGTCAACACTGTAGAGGTCATTTTGGAAACGTTGCTTCCAATTTTGTAGGACTTTTACCCGACATTGAGATGAAATGACATCTCAAGACCTGTCACTAAATGAAACCGATCGGGCTATGGTGGCCATATTGGTTATCTGACCAAACTCAAATCAATAATTTTTCATTTTCTTGTTTCTATATGATTTTATATAAAATTGGGTCAGAAACGGCCGAGAAGTTCCAGTGTCAATAAGTTTTAGTATTCCTATATGAAAGGCCTGAGGCCAATGTCAAGAAATTACTTTGACCTTGAATATGCATGTAGTTTCACCCGCTCATTTAGCTACATGCATTTACCAATTTTCAGCACAGAGACTGGTTTCCGCAAAATACATCATTGTGACAAAATTTGACCTTGGCGTTAAAAGATCAAGATCATCCGAGGGTCATCATTTGAACAAACTATGATGGACCCGAGTCCCCATTGCTACTTACCACGTTTCATGACAATCGACATTTTGGTTTGGGATAAGAAGATTTTTTAATGGTTGTTACGTTATATGGGCACGTCGGCCATCTTGGTCGTGTCGCCGAACTCATTTTCATCATTTTTCATTTCCTTGTTCAAAGAAGTATTTATTTGAAATTTGTTTGCAAACGGCTTAGTTGTTTCATAACTGAATGACCTTGGGCCAAGGTCAAAGAATGAAATTGACTTTGAATACTCTTGTACTTAAGTCACTCATATAGCTGACTGCATCTACCAATTTAAATATCACAGGCTGACTTAGTTTCCAAAAAAAAATAAAAAAATAAACACGTTTGGATTTTCCAATACAAAAGTCTATGTGACCAAATTTGACCTTGGTGTAAAATAGGTCAAGGTCATCCAAGCGTCATCATTTGAGCAAACTATGATTGGCCAAAGTACGCAGTGCTACATACGAAGTTTCATGGCAACATGCCCATTGGTTCCAGAGAAGATTTTTGAAAGGTTTTGACCTTATATGAGCATGGCAGCCATCATGGTCAAGTGATCGCATTCATTTTAATCAATTTTCATTTTCTTGTTCCTAACAGTATTTATATGAAATTTGATAACAAACGGCATAGTGGTTTATGAGCAAAATAAGTTTAAATTTTCATATATGAATGACCCTGGGCCAAGATCAAAGAATGACCTTGACCATCAATATTCATGTAGTTTAATCCACATATTTAGCTAACTGCATCTACCAATTTTCAGATGACAGATTGACTTATTTACTGAACAACAGGGCCATCATGGCCCTGGATCAGTCACCTTACCCAAACTGTACAAATGGAATGGTAGGTAATATAGTAAGGTGGAGTGAAAGGTTTCGCCGATTTCGGTTGACAGTGACCCAAGGAATATTTCTGGGAAATTCTATTAAAATAAATCTAGCTGTTTATGACTAGGTCATTTAAGGCTTTGGATATTTTTTAGCTCTGGTGGCTATCATGTTCATTTGAGCAAAATCGATCTATAGGCCATAACAAGGTTTTTCTGAAAATAGCTACATTGACCTTGACCTTCAGCCAAGAACACTGGATGCTGATCTCAAAATTCATTGATAAATCTATGTGATAGCTAGAGCCATGAAAAAGTTGTTTTTTTTTTTTTCTAAAAAGAGCCACAGTGACCTTACTTAAGCTCAGGACCCTGAAAGTCGAACTTGCTTCATATATTATCATACCCAATATTTGTGTGAAGTTACATTAAAATCCATCAATAAATTTAGGGGTTGCATGAAGACAAAGCTTTTCTAAAACAATAGCCCCAAGAACCTTGACTTTTAGCCCAGCACCCTTAAATCAAAGACCTGGGCCTGGCGGTTCCAGAGAAGAAGATTTTTAAAGGTTTTCCATATTTAAAAAAAAACTAGAAGTGGAGGCAATGATCAGGAATCGATACAATCAATCCACAGCTCCCATCAGAGACACCAAAGGGAAAGACACACAAACATGAAACAACAGACCCTAATGGAAACACCAACCGCGGAAAGCCAAAAGGACAGTTACTTTCCCACAAAATGGTCACTAGGCTATCCAAAATAAAATAACATAAGCGACACAAACACCCAAAGACACACCATATCAAAAATAAACCGCGACAGAAGAACCGCCTTTGAACGGTCAACGAAATCGAATTCCACTGGGGGAGGGGGGGGGGGGCTTAAATCGATTTTAAGTGGCCATAATCCTCGCCCTTAATTCCGTCGCGATTTAGACAAATAATTTGCTCAGTCCGCATGAAGGCCTCCAAACTTCGGACAATCCATAACAAATTTATATATATACCGCGACAGAAGAACCGCCTTGGAATGGCCAGTGAAACGAATTCCACTGGGGGGTTTAAATCGATTTTACGTGGCCACAATCCTCGCCCTTACTTCCGTCGCGATTAAGACAACTAATTTGTCCAGTCCGCATGAAGGCCACCTAACTCCGTGAACACAAATAATCAAACAACCACAGTGATAAAACAACGGTGAGGACTCGACAGCAAGAAACCATTGAAATGCTGGAGCAAAAGAAAACCAACAGTTACACTCCGATGGGCCCGACCAGAGACAGAGCATCAGGCACCAACCAACATTACCTTGAATAACATCTCTCCAATTCTGAATAATCCTTTACGTTGGAACCGTCATAGAATCTGAGGCCTGACCCACCGGCGTGCAATTAAAGAGGGAAGCAAAGTTGTCAACCGTGATGCGGTTTACTACCATGCATGCAGTCTTTCGTATAACATTTATGTTGTACCCAATCTTTTTATATCGAAGAATGATTTTACGACATTGGGTGCTGAAGTCATTGCGGTTATATATTTTACTGAATTTATATACTAAGTCCCATAAAATTCGGGTTCCGATAGACCTTGTTGCAGAAGAGATTTAAGTCCAATATTGAATTTTGAAATTAAATCAGAATGACGTCTATAAAATTTTGAAAAGGCTTTGCGTAGTTTATGGTACTGATAACCCTGATTAAGAAGCTTAGCCGCTAACAATTTATTACGAGTGTTGAAGTCATTTACATAAATACACACTCTGGCAAATCGAATTAATTGCGAAATATAAACGCCATAGGATGGCACACGAGGAACATCACCATCCAAAAAGGGGAACTTTACAATCTCAAAATCAAAATCGTCGCATTTATCATAGATTTTAAACGAAACAAACCCATCTACAATAGACGGATGTAAATCCAAAAACGGGGCCCCGGTATCAGAAGAATTTGCTTTATTTAACTGAAGTTCTGGTTTTCAGCAGAAAGGACATCATGAAGTCTCTCTCATAACAAAACAAATACAGATCAGCCACAAGTGGTGCGCCATTTTTACCCATCGGAATACCCACAACTTGTCTAAATAACTTAGTACCAAATCTTATGTAAATATTGTCAAGTAGAACGGTGAGAGCTTCACACACTTTCTGACATGACCATAAACTATAACTTTTATGCTGTTCAGAAGTGAAAAAGGCATTTCTTACATTACATGCAAGATAGAGGGAGTCTTCCCTACGAAATGTCCATTCAATTAAATCATTAAGTTTTTCTTTTATAAGATTATGAGGAAGTGTAGTGTAAAGGGTGGAAAAATCATAAGTAGAAAGACTTGAAGCACGAAAACGCCTGGATTTCAATTTATTTAAAACTGCATTAGAATGTTTTATAGACCAAAACAGATTTCTACCTGATCTTTCGAAGACTTTGTCGCAATATTTTATCACATGTTTTGATGGCAGTAAAACATGAAGTTAATAATTTGGAGTGTTCAGTGTTGGTACAAGAGCTTGAATTCGCAATAAATCGTGCTTTGTTTGGTCTTTTATGGAGTTTAGGTAACCAATATAACGTAGGAATCTTGTCTTGGCCTTCTGTAACACAGACAGCAAACTTAGAGGCTGAATGACAAATGTGGTCATCAACTAAAGCCCTCTCTTCAGCTGAAGGCTGAAGCTCATAGGCCTTAGTACCACCAAGTTCTTGCTGAAGAGTGTTAACATAGTAAAGCCGTCAAACAACGACCACATTGTTAGCGGCCTTATCAGCTGGAGCCAAAACAAACTTCATATGAAATTGTTGAATACCTAGTTTAAGGTGACGTAAAGACGTCTTAGGTTTAGGCGGTAATAAGTTCGTATTTTGCGAATAAAACGAAATGCGTTTGTTCACTAATTTCAGAATGCTAAGTTTCCATTCCTTAACAGCTTTATGGTCAACATACTCTCGATAACACCATCGATTACCATATTCATTCAAGGCAGCAGTGATTTCAACTTTACATTTATTGAAATCAATTTTAGAAGGAAATCGATATTTCGGTCCTTTAGATATTATATTACGTATCCTAGAATCAGGAGTAATTTTTAAATTGCTAGTAATAAAATGACCAGCAGCAGGATAGCAATACACTGAATCTTTACAATCACATGTATCAGGAGAGTCAGTGTCAATATCAAGATCAGAAACAAGTTTATTGAAATTAAAAATGATAGATCTAACAGGTTTATTGTATTTATAGCAAATTATGGGTGTTTCAGTATTATAAAAATAAGCAGGAATGGATGAAATAACCGAACTGTCCCGGAAGATACCAGGTAAATCTATAAAATCCAAACCCTTATTAATGAATGATATTTTGATGTAATGACCTTTGGGATTAATTTCAGGATCGATGGAAGGACGTAGAGCATGCTGCGTATAACCTCTTGTTAAAACAGCAGCGTCGTATAACTGATTATAACTATCGTAGAACATTTTCGCCTCGGTATTCAGAATCCGTAATTATACAGAAATGGGTAATGAACTTAGAAAAGCAAGCATTGAGTGGCGTCCATGATTCAATAATATTATGGACAGTTACTTCAGCCTGGAATTGTTTCTTTTAAAAGCACGTAATTTACGTTTATAAATACCATTTTTTGTCTGGTGCCGGGCGATCTATTTTTACGCCTTCGACAGTCCGGAAGCGAGAAAATATCAAAGTAGAAGTAAAACAAAGATCACGAATCCATACAATTAACTTACTCCACCCATCAAAGACACCAAAGGGAAAGAAACACAAACATTAAGCGACCAGACCATAATGGAAACCTAAACAAAGGATGGCCATAAGGACAGTTACTTTCCCACAAAATGGCCGTACGGCCACCCAAAATAAAAAGACACAAGTGATACACACAGAAAGTAACAAACAACAAAATAAATAAATCGCCACAGAAGAACCGCCTTGGAACGGTCAGTGGAAAGATTTAAAGGGGGGGGGGGCTGAAATCGATTTTACGTGGCCACAATCCTCGCCCTTACTTCCGTCGCTTTTTAGACAAATAATTTGTTCAGTCCGCATGAAGGCTTCCTAACTCATCAGTGCAACATCTCCGTGAACACAAATAATCAAAGAACCACAGAGGTGAGACAACGGTGAGGACTCGACAGCAAGAAACCACTGAAATGCTGGAGCAAAAGAAAACCAACATTTAGACTCCGATGGGGCT
This sequence comes from Lucinisca nassula, assembly GCA_963580285.1. Classification (NCBI taxonomy): domain Eukaryota; kingdom Metazoa; phylum Mollusca; class Bivalvia; order Lucinida; family Lucinidae; genus Lucinisca; species Lucinisca nassula. Next base: position 110,987,401 of record OY757021.1, read on the forward strand.
GACCAGAGACAGAGCATCAGGCACCAACCAACATTACGTTGAATAAGATCTCTCTAATTCTCAATAAGCCTTTACGTTGGAACCGTCATAGAATCTGAGACCTGACCCACCGGCGTGCAATTAAAGAGGGAAGCAAAGTTGTAAACCGTGATTGGGTTTACTACCATGCATGCAGTCTGTCGTATAATATCCATGTTGTACCCAATCTTTTTATATCGAAGAATTATTTTACGAAATTGGGTGCTAAAGTCATTGCGGTTATATATTTTTCTGAATTTATATACTAAGTCACCATAAAATTCGGGTTCCGATAGACCTTGTTGCAGAAGAGATTTAAGTCCAATATTGAATTTTGAAATTAAATCAGAGTGGCGTCTATAAAATTTTGAAAAGGCTTTGCGTAGTTTATGGTACCGATAACCCTGATTAAGAAGTTTAGCCGTTAATAACTTATTACGAGTGTTGATGTCAGTTACATGACTACACACTCTAGCAAATCGAATTAATTTCGAAATATAAACGCTATAGGATAGCGCACGAGGAACATCACCATCCAAAAAAGGAAAATTTACAATCTCAAAATCAAAGTCATTGCGTTTATCATAAATTTTGCACGAAACAAACCCATCTGCAATAGATAGATGTAAATCCAAAAACGGGGACTCGGAATCAGAAGAATATGCTTTATTTAACTAAAGTTCTTGGGGGTGGTAAATCTGACTGATCAAACCATCGAAATAGGTATTATCAATATGTTACAAAGTCAGACATATTAGATAAATTACCCTCATGATAAATGTTGTAATTTAAAGCTCAATGGAAAAAGGTGTCTGTAATAATTTAATCCATTTTAATACAATTTCATGACGTTTGATAATTTAAACCTAGCTGTAGATAATACATCATAATAATTTATTTCCACTAGCTGTATGGTATTAAGTAATAAAATGACCTGTGCGTCTGAAATGACGGTACAAGAAAGCGTCAGTTTTTTTAGGCTTACGCATTCTACGATAGTGTTTCTTAAATCGTGTTTTTAACATGCGATTTGTTTGCCCGACATACTGCATTTTACAATTTGCAGCATGTCAGGTTATCACATATATCAAATCCGTAGACTTACATGTCAAATCGGACATGTTAACTACAGAAAAACGTCTACCGTTTACAGACGGAGAAACGGTAGACGCAGTGCATAAATGTGAACAGCACCTGCACCTCTTAGCATTGCACTTTGAAATACTAGGATACATTCCACTTCTCCTGAGAGGACCTATATATTTCCGAAGAAAAGGCGATTTGATAGGAGATAATTTAACTCTCATAGGTTGTACATAAGTCTATGTAAAACCGAGGGCCCTGGGGCGGGGCCACCTTTCGCCACAGGGCTATAATTTGAACATTCATAGTAGAGGTCCACCAGATGAAGCTTCATATCAAAAATCAAAGACCTGGGCTTTCTGGTTTAAGACAAGAAGATTTTTTAAAGGTATCCACTTATAAGTAAATGTAAAACCAGGGAGCCCCGGGGCGGGGCCATTTTTGACCACAGGGCCATATTTTGAACAATCCTGGTGGAGGTCCATTAGATGAAGCTTCATACCAAACTTCAAAGACCTAGGCCTTGTGGTTTCAAACGAGAGGATTTTTAAAGGGTTTCCATATATAAGTCTATGTAAAACCAGTGGACCCCGGGGCTGGGCGAGTTTTAGCTCCAGGACTATAATGCGAACTATCATTCTAGAGGTCCACCAGATGAAGCTGCATACTAAATATAAAAAAAAAGGTTTTTGAAGGTTTTCCCTTTATAAGTCTGTAAAGCCAGTGGGCCCCGGGGGGGGCCATTTTTGGCCCCAGGGCTATAATCGTCACAGACTTGGCAGTGGTCCACCAGATGAAGCTTTAAATATGAAAGACCTGGGCCTTCTGGTTCCAGACAAGAAGATTTTAAAGGTTTTCCATATATAAGTCTATGTAAAACCAGTTGGTCACGACGCGGGGGCATTTTTGGCCGCAGAGCTATAATTTGACCAATCTTTGAAGGGGTCCACTAGATGAAGCTTTATACCAAATATCAAAGACTTGGGCCTTCTGGTTTCCAACGAGAAGATTTTTAAATGTTTCCCTATATTTGTCTATGTAAAACCGGAGGGCCCTTGCGCAGGGGGGGGGGTGCATTTTTGGCCCCAGGGCTATAATAGAACCATCTTGGTTGAGGTCCACTAGATACAACTTCATACCACATACCACCCACCCGGGCCGTCTGGTTTCAGAGAAGAAGATTTTTAAAGGTTTTCCCTATATACGTCCATGTAAAACTGGTGCGCGGTGGTATTTTTGGCCCAGGGCTGTAATTTGAACAATCTTGGTAGAGGTCTACTAAATGAAGTTTTATACCAAATATCAAAGACCTGGGCCTTGCGGTTTCAGAGAAGAAGATTTTTTTTTAATTTCAGTGAAAAAAAATCTATTCTTGGCTCCTGTGACCTAGATGTGCAATGATCCGGAACTATTTTAACAACTTTGAGAGGAGACCACCTAAGGATCATTTCTGTGAAGTTTGATCAAAATCCGATTATTGTTTAGGAGAAGATGTCTTTGGAAGAAATTGTTAATGCACGGACGCACGCACGGATGGACGCACACACGACGGACAAAAAGTGATCCCAAAGCTCACCTCGTCACTACGTGGCAGGTGAGCTAAAATACGTAATTTTGCTTTTTTCCTACATAAAATCTATGTGAACAAATTTGACCTTGGTGTAAAAAAGGTCAAGGTCATCCGAGGGTCTTCATTTGAACAGACTATGATGAGCCAGAGTCTCCAATGCTAAATAGTAAGTTTCATGATAATAGGCCTATTGGTTCCGGGGAAGAAGATTTTTAAGGTTTTTATTATATACGGGCATGGCGGCCATCTTGGTCATGTGACCTGGACCCTGCGAACGAACTTTTGTTCCCCGATCCCATGGATTTTCCATATGAAATTTGACTTCAATCGGCCTAGTTGTTTCAGTGGAGAAGATGTTTAAAAATGTTGACTGACAGACAACAGACAGACAGGCAGCGGCCTTGCCATACTATAAGCTCACCTATGAGCCTTGGGCTCAGGTGCGCTAAAATTGTACAACAACGAAACTGTCAAAATCAATTTAGTTCACGCTACCAGCTATCGAAAGGTTGGTCTCTAATTACAAAATTATACGTCTTGTTAAAAAAGACTCATAACAGCAGTTGATTATATCCACTACAAATGTCTGATAACAGAAGCTTACAAGCAGTAAAATATTCCATTCCCATGAGCTACTCCTTCACCTACAGCTTTTACATGTACTTTCGATTCACAGGTCGATGTTAAACGGCGCTTTTCCACTGGAAGTATTTTCATTAAACTTGGTCAAATATCCCCCTCAGTGAGCAGATGTGCAGACCCCATAAATAAACCATGCCGACTCAAGCTGAAGGTAACAGTTGAATGTCACAAGTTTGAATCTTTAAAATTTTGTCCGCTCTACAACTCCTTTACCCATGGAAGGGATTTCATTAAACGTCGTTCAAATATCCCCCTCAGTTACTCATAAATAAACCATGCTGACTCAAGATCAAGGTCACAGTCGAAAGTCACGAGATTGAATCTTTGAATTGCGTGTGCTTACAATGTGTTATTTACACCTGGGAGGATTTTTAATTATACTTTGGTTCCACTCGTCGTGTGTTTGTTTGATTGAGGGTTTAGCGTCCCCGTCAACATTATTTAGGCCATGTTGGAGACGTTAGTTCCAATTTTATGGGACTTTTACCCGTTATTGAGATGAAATGACATTTCAAGCCCTGCCGTCCAATGAAACCAAAAGGCTTTTTATGCATGGACGGTCTGACTCGCACCACTTTGCTTAGGCAGGCTTAGCGATTTAAGCCCCATTGAAGCTCTTCACTGACCGTTCCCAGGTGGTTATTCTATCGCAGTTTATTATCGTCAGGTTAGTGTTTGATTGTGTGTATCGCTTTTTTCTTTTTGTTATGATTAGCCATTTGGCCATTTTGTGAGAAAGTAATTGTCCTTTTGGCTTTCCGCTATTGTTTCCATTAGGGTCTACTTATTTAATGTGCGTGTGTCTTTCCCGTTGGTGTTTCTGATTTGAAGTGAGGATTAATTGTATGGATCTCTGATCATTACTTTCACTTCTATTAGACCTTCTAAGCGGTTTACCAGTACTCATGTGGGTGGTCGGTTTCAGCTTTGCGTGGAAGCACCGTGCAGCCCAATTTATTTCTCCAAGCCCAGATGGACGGTGCAATGAAAGAGGGAAGCATAGTCATCAATCATGACTGGTTTAAAGTAGAAGTAAAACAAAGATCAGGAATCGATACAATTAACTTACTTCACCCTAAGACACAAAAAAGACACCTATCAAAGACACGATGGCCTAAATAAAACCTAGGCATGCTGTTAGTCGCATAACATTTATATTGTCCTCCATTTGTTTATGCCGTTTAATTATCTTTTGAATTGATTCTGAAAATCAGTTTTTTTTTTCATAATTTCCGAAATTTATAAACAATTCTCCATAAATAACTGTTTGTGATATGCCCTGTTGCATTAGTGTCTTTAAGTTTCCGTTGCATTTTTCAACTATTTAAGAGGGCCCTCGATATAATTTATCAAATGCTTTCCTGATAGCCCTGTTTAAAACGCTTAGCAGTGAGAAGTTTATTCCGGAAAAAATAAAATCGCCAACATGAGATGAAACTCTGGCGAAACGAATGAGTTGAGAAATATACACTCCATTTGTTGGAAAACGGGGGACATCCCCGTCTAAAAATAGGACATTTACACTATTAAAGTTATAACCATACCGTTTGTCGTACATATTAGACGGGACTATACCATTAGGGACAGATCCAAATCTAAAACGGGTGCTGCCGTATCCAAAGAATTAGCCCTATTCTGTTTAAATTCAGGGGGATACATCTTGTCAACCATTTGTTCAAAATATAAATTGTCAATCATCCTGATATCTAGACGTTGAATTAAACGCATCAATTTCACCAGCCTAATATTCATCAGAGAGAGACAGCATGAAATCTCTCTCGAAACAAAATAAAAATAGATCTGCAACAAGAGCCGCACAGTAAGTTACCATCGGAATACCCACAAATTGTCTATAGATTTTATTTTCAAATCTGATTAAGATATTATCCACAATGTATGTAAGGGTATCACAAACGTTTTGACATGAAAGTAATGTAGGATTTGTTTTGTACTTCATAGGTACAAAATGCGTGTTTTAATTACAACCTCAAGAGTAAACGTTCGTTGAATTAATTCAATCACTTTATTTTTATCAAACTATGCATTAGAGTGGAGTACAGGGTGGAGAAGGCATGTAGACAAACTAGACGCTCAAACATCTTTGAATTTCAGTTTATTCAACCCCACCGGGGTTTTGAAACTGTATGAAAGAAATGGTAGGAATTGTCCGAAAACGATTCTTATCATTTCTTTCATACACTTTTTCGTAAAATTTGTTCTAGAAAGGGATGTCCTTTTGAAGCAAAGAATATACCACAGAACTGGAAAATATAGAGTGCACATGTTTTCTGGGTCAGCCTTGCTAGTTTTGGCCATTTAGGCCTCATCAGTGGCCCTCAAATATTTTCAAAATTCATCAATGGACCCAATGATCCCAAAGGACAAGAAAACATAATCTACACTATGATGTAGGGCAGTGAGACTTTTACGGCCGCCACACATTCCCAGACAACAGCTGTAGTGACGTTAAACCGTATTATATGTTTTTCACAACAGTAAGGCTGGAAGTTAAATTTTTTGACAATTCGGAATGAACAAGTATGTTCGATGCAACGAGCTTTGTACGGTCATTCATTAAGTTGTGTTAACCAGTAGAACGTAGGATGTTTGTTCTGTTTATCTTCAATGTCAACGGCGAATTTGGTCAACTATGGACTTCTCATCGGCAGAGGTATGTTATATACATGTATTCACGCTACTAAGTTCCTAATTTAATGTATGAATATAATGTAGTCGTAAGATAACAATAACGTTGTTAGCAGCTTCATTGGCTGGTACCAAAACAAGCTCCTCATGAAATTTCTGAATCCCTTGCTTCAAGTTCCGAAAGGACAGTCTAGGTTCAGGAGAAAGATCAAGAATCTTAGAATAAAATAATTTATTTATCAAATTATATTAAAATTATTAGACTTCCACGCATTTAAAGCATGAGACGCAACATTTTCTCGTTTACACCAGCTTACATGATCACGCCCTGCCACCCTAACAAATCAAAAGGGTTTATATGCAGGGGCGGACCGATTCGCACCATTTTGCCTGGGCAGGCTTAGATCCTCTAAGCGGTTTACCGGTACTCATATGCGGTCGGCTTCAGCTCAGCGTGGAAGCATCATGCAGTGTGGTAGCTTAGTGGATAGCAGACGTAGGGTTCATTAGGGCCTATTGTTTCATGTTTGTGTTTCTTTCCCTTTGGTGTATCTGATGGGAGCTGTGGGTTAATTGTATCGATTCCTGATCATTGCCTCCACTTCTATTTTGCCTCTGATGCGAGAGGCCCGTGATTCGATTCCCTGCAGCGGTAACAAAATTGCGGTGTCCAAACATGCTCCACTGGCATCATATGGAGGGATGAATGCCATTAATTACATAATTACTGTGTAGGCTTTTATCCTGCAGGCTTTTATCCTGCAAATCTGGAGTGTGTGTAATATCCGTAAGATAGATAGATAGATAGATAGATAGATAGATAGATAGATCTGTTTCTCCAGGCCCCGATGAGCGGCGGCCAGAGTATATACCCGTGAAGTTAAGAAACAAAATAATGGAGTTCCGTGTCCATTGTTGGCTTTTATCAACAAATAATAAAGGAGAAGCCGATCCTATGCGCCGTGCATTTATGTGTCTATTTTTCGTACAGCTACCTGGTTGCACATAACTAAATGCTGTACACACTAGTTTTTTTTTTACAAATACACCTAGCGCATGATAAAACCATGACCAGAAAAAAGTTTGTAGATACGGTCAATTTTTAACATAAACAGGGAAAAGAAAGTATTGCAGAAATAAATGAAGAAATTGTAAAATCTTGTACCAATTTTTCGAAGATGCTGGTCATCAGTCAGTACAAAGCATCGATAAACGTGTGTTCGTGACTTAACATCGATACATGTTCTTTCCTGGAAATAAATCCATCCTTCAATTACAAAAAAACAGATCAGAAATGAAGGCTACACTCACCGTGTTCCATCTCTACTTTTGGTTTTTATCGTTCACCGGAATTTTAATCCCCGATGCCGATGTTAAACATTGAAAGGAGATACGTAACGGACACAAAATTCAAAGTTTCAAAATCGTGACCTTCAACTGTGAATTTAAAAACCGTTGTTCGATATAGAAAGATTGGGTAAAACATAAATAGTATACAATAGACTGCATGCTTGGTAGTTAACACAATCACGGTTGATAACTTTGCTTCCCTCTTTAATTGCACGCCGTAGGGTTAGGCCTATGATTCTGTGACGGTTCGAGCGTAAAGGCATACTTATGTAATGATGGTGGTAGCTGATACTCTGTCTCTGGTTGGGATCCATCAGAGTCTAACTGTTTGTTTTCTTTTGCTCCAGCATTTCAGTGGTTTGTTGCTGTCGAGTCCTCACCGTTGTTTCATCTCTGTGGTTGTTTGATTTTTGTGTGCTCGGAGATGTTGCACTGATGATTTGATGCCTTCATGCGTTTGAACAAATTATTTGTTTAAATCGCGATGAAATCAATGGCGAGGATTACGACCGGGTAAAATCGACTTAAGCACACACACCCACCCACACCACGCCCCAGTGAAATATATTCCACTGGCCATTCAAAGGCGGTTCCGTCCGTCTGTCCATCTGTCCGTCCGTCTGTCCATAACACTTTCTTGTCTCCTCCATATCTTCTGAATCCTTTGATAGATTTTCATTAAACTTTAGACAATTATTCGTCTCAGTGACCTGATGTGCAGAACTAATAAATGAACCATGCCGACTCAAGGTCAAGGTCTCAGTTGAAGGTCACGAGTTTGAATCTTGGAATGTTGGGTCCGTTCCATATCTCCTTTACCCTTGGAAGGATTTTCATTACACTTTGGTTAAATATTATTTTAGTAAGTTGATGTGCAGAACCCCTAAATGAACCATGCCGACTCAAGGTCGAGGTCACATCTGATGGTCGAGAATGTGAAACTTTGAATTTTGGGTCCATTCCATATCTCCTTTACCCCTGCAAGGATTCTCATTAAACTTTGGACACTTATTCCCCTCAGTGAGCTGATGTGCAGAACCAATAAATGATCAATGCCGACTCAAGGTCGAGGTCACATTTGAAGGTCACGAGTTTAAAACTTTGATTTTTATGTCCGTTCCATTTCTCCTTTACCCCTCAAATGATTTTCATCAAACTTTGGTCAATTATTCCCCTCAGTGAGCTGATGTGTAGAACACATAAATAAATCAAGCCGACTCAAGGTCAGGGTCACAGGTGAAGGTCAAATGTTTGAAATTTCGTATTTTTTTTCCGTTCCATATCTCCTTTTTCCCCTAGACGGATTTTCATTCAATTTTTCATCAAATATCCCCCTCTGTGAGCTGATGTGCAGAACCCATACATAAACCATGCCAACTCAAGGTCAAGGGCACAGGTGAAGGTCACGAGCTTGAAACTTGGAAGTTTGTGTCCGTTTCATATCTCCTTTACCTCTAATGTTTTGTAAAATATACCCGCCTCAGTGAGCTGATGTGCAGTGCCCATAAATAAACCATGCCAACTCAAGGTCATGGTCACAGGTGAAGGTTACAAAGTTGAGCCTTGATACAAAGTGCGAGGGGATTTGGCTGTCCCTCAGACTGCTTTCTTGATACAGTTTGTCTTGGAGTGTGTGTATAATTTTTATCTTTTTGTTTGCCAATGGTTATTTTGAGGGAAAGTAACTGTCCGATTAGCTTTCCGCGGTTGATATTTCCATTAGGGTCAAGTTATCTGATGTTTGTGTTTCTTTGCCTTTGGTGTCTCTGATTGGAGCTGTGGTTTAATTTTATTGATTCCTGGTCAATGCCTTCACTTCTATTTTGACCTTGAGTCGGCATGGTTTATAAATGGGTTTTGCATTTGACCTCACTGAGTGGGATATTTGACCAAAATTAAATGAAATTTTCTTCTTGGGGTAAAGAAGATACGGAACGGATACAAACTTCAAAGATTCATACCCGTGACCTTCTACTGTGACCTTTACCATGAGTTGCAGGATTTATTTATTGGTTTTGTACATCAACTCACTGAAATAAATACTTAACCAAAGTTTAACGAAAATCTATCAAAGGGCTCAAGAGATACTGAGCGGGCGAGAAAGTGTTACGGACAGAAATATGGACAGACGAAGACCATTCCGAAAATCCCCGCTCCACTTCGCAGCGGGGGATGAATTAATTAGACGAATAAAGAAATAAATAAAGACAAAAAAAAAAAGAATTCTTTCACAGTTTCTCCTTTTCTCCTTTCTAGACTCTTGGATCATCCAAACAAACGCTCACAACTCGATTGTTTTGGGAAAAGAATACAAGCTGATAGTGACCTGCCGTGAAGGGTCTCAAACACAAGCAGACAGACAGTCAATTCAGATCAAGTTTCGTTTTACGAATACTTCGGCTCCAAAATGTTATGACTACTCATCAACGCCGAGTGTTTCGGGGACAACAGTTACACAGACCATCACTGGAAAAATGTTTACGGATACCCCTACTTCTCTTACAACCCCTACAACAGGACAATCAGCATGTTGTTATAACAACGCAGGCGGAGTTTTCCAAGAGAAGAAAATTGTAATTGTTGTTGCCATTGTTTCATCAGCTGTTGGTATAGGGGGCGCTGTGTCTGGTATATTCTTTATAGTAAACAAGTATCTTAAAAGGTAAAATATAACTATTATAATCCTTATCTATAACAATGCTGCACAAAGCTACCCTCGTTGTCACAAAGTTGTATTAAGGCGTAACTATACCAAATTTAGTGACACAGAAGCCTTTCTGATATTTAATCTTCATCAGTGTATGTAAACCCAAAAGTTTTGAAACCGAAACGGATGTCGGACAAGACCCGGCAAACACAGCGCATCCCCCTCCGAGCACACACCGACCGACGTAGCTCATGAGACGGGTCAACTGGAGGCATCAGGCAAGAGACGCCAATCCGCGGACTTAAAGGCGTCCCCGACCGAGTCAACATCAGCAAACATGGCCCACACTCCACGGAAGTCCCGGGCATCAGGAAGGAGATGTCCAAAGTAGCGAAACTTGCAAAATTTAAAATATTACAAAAATTGGCAACCAAGCCCGCTAAGATACATGTCCCACCTTACAAGTCAGTCTTAGTTTTAGAAAAAAATAGAAATTTGTACGGCAAAAATTAAAATCAGTACTTGAGAACTGACGTCAACGCCGCAGTATCAACCTCAGCACTAAGGAACTGATAATGAGCTGATGATACCCTCGGGGACGAACGAATCATCCACCAGCAGAGATACCGACCCAGTGGTTGCAATGGAGGCATAACTATACCAAATTTAGTGACACAGAGACCGTTCTGATATTTACTCTTCATCAGTGTGTCGCAACCCCAAAGGTTTGAAACCGACACGGATGACAGGCAAGACCCGGTAAACACAGCACACCCTCTCAAAGCACACAACGACCGACGTAGCTTATAAGACAGGTCAACTGGAGGCATCAGGCAAGAGACGCCCACCCGCGGACTTATAGGCGTCCCCCACCGAGCCGACATCAGCAAACTTGGCCCACACTCCACGGAAGTCCCGGGCATCAGGAAGGAGATGTCCAAAGTAGCGACACTTGCAAAATTTGAAATATTGCAAAAAGTGGCAACCAAATCCGCTGAGATGCATGTCCGTCCCGACAAGTCAGTCTTGGTTTTAGAAAGATTAGAAATTTATACTGCAAAAATTAAAGATATAATATAGTTATTTAAATCAGTACTTCAGTACTGACGTCAACGCCGCAGTATCAACCTCTGCACTAAGGAACTGATACTGAGCTGATGATGCCCTCGGGGACGAACAAATCATCCACCAGCAGAGATACCGACCCAGTGGTTGCAATTAAGGCGTAACTATACCAAATTTAGTGACATAGATGCCTTTCTGATATTTAATCTTCATCAGTGTGTCTCAACCCCAAAGTTTTGAAACCGAAACGGATGACGGGCAAGACCCGGCAAACACAGCATATCCCCCTCCGAGGACACAACGACCGGCGTAGCTCATGAGACAGGTCAACTGGAGGCATCAGGCCAGAGACGCCCACCCGCGGACTTTTAGGCGTCCCCACCGAGCCAACATCAACAAACATGGCCCACACTCCACGGACGTCCCGGACATCAGGCCTGAGATGTCCAAAGTAGCGAGACTTGAATTGAATTTAAAATATTATTAAAATGGCAACCAAATCCGCTAAGACACATGCCCCACCTGACAATTCGGGCTTAGTTTTTGAAAAAAAAAATAGAAATTTATTCTGCAAAAATTAAAGATATAATATAGTTATTTAAATCAGTACTTGACTGCTGACGTCAGCGCCGCAGTATCAACCTCAGCACTAAGAACTGATACTGAGCTGATTATACCCTAGGGGACGAATGAATCATCCACCAGCAGAGATACCGACCCAGTGGTTGCAATTAAGGCGTAACTATACCAAACTTAAATAAACAAAAAGTCAAAATATACCGTTGTTGGTTGTTTGTTCTGTTGTCTAAACCACGTTTTGATTTTTATACCAAACTAAGTGACACAGAGGCCTTTCTGATATTTAATCTTCATCAGTGTGTCTCAAACCCAAAGTTTTGAAACCGAAACGGATGACGTACAAGACCCGGAAAACACAGCACATCCACTCCGAGCACACAACGACCGACGTAGCTCATGAGACAGGTCAACTGGAGGCATTAGGCAAGAGACGCCCACCCGCGGACTTTTAGGCGTCCGCCACCGAGCCAACATCAGCAAACATGGCCCACACTCCACGGAAGTCCCTGGCATCAGGAAGGAGATGTCCAAAGTAGCGAAACTTGCAAAATTTAAAATATTACAACAAGTGGCAACCAAATCCGCTAAGATACATGTTCCACCTGACAAGTCAGTCTTAGTTTTAGAAAAATTAGAAATTTATACTGCACAAATTAAAGATATAATATAAATATTTAAATCAGTACTTGAGTATTGACGTCAACACCGCAGTATCAACCTCTGCACTAAGGAACTGATACTAAGCTGATGATACCTTCGGGGAAGAACGAATCATCCATCAGCAGAGATGCCGACCCAGTGGTTGCAATTAAGGCGTAACTATACCAAATTTAGTGACACAGAGGCCTTTCTGATATTTAATCTTCATCAGTATGTGTCTCAACCCCAAAGTTTTGAAACCGAAACGACTGACGGACAAGACCCGGTAAGACATCTTAGTAAGCAGCTTAACATAAATTACGCAAAAATGCACCATTTTATAGCTTCAGATGAATCAGTACCTCGTCCTAATGTTATAAAATGTTTTCATGCGAAACTCAAGTGAGCAGAATATGAACTACAGTTACACAGTTACTCAAGAAAACCCACGGTCAAGCAAGACAGCTATCGCATCAGCCATGGCACATATCTATACCTATTCGCTTCTGCTGAAGTTTGTAAACACACCCGAGAATTAATATTCTAGAACTTTAAACCATTTGATACATTGAATATGCTGCGCAAAATTAAGGAAACTTGTTTCTCTGCCTAAATCATCGTGTTTTTGTTTACTTTGAAAACCTTCAAAGTTTTAATTTTGATTTAAAATAGTTAAGCGTAAGATTTGTTTGCTTCAAAACAATTCCGATTGAATTGTATTGTCAGCTGATAGATAATTACACGCCACCATAAAATTAAGGACCGTAATGTTGAATTATTTCTGATTTCTGCGCACAATATATATTGTTCACAAAAGAAGGGCATGGCCAACTATATCTGACATTAGCCCGATGACTTTCAACCGTGACAGTCGCACAGAAAGTCAATAGTGGGTTGTCTCCCTTTGACTGAGGCCTACGATAGATACCTATCGTGTACCTATCGTGTAATCAATATTGTGTTTTAATCCGGCTGTGTGTGAAAATGACCCAGGGGGATATTGAACGATAGATACGTCTAGTTAATTTAGAACTGCGTGTTTTGGTACTTTAAGCGAGAAAAATTCTCTTTTTGTCAAACGATTAAAATTGAGCCTTTTTGTACTTAAAATATTATCGGTTCTCATAAAATCCATTTTTTATTGGAATGTGATATTCCACATTATTATTATTATTTTTTTTTTTTTTTCAAAAAATAAAAAAAAAAACATTTATAGTAAATGGATGTCAGATTGCATTATTTAAAATTGCATTGTTTAGAAAAGCAACATGTTCATAAGTCCATGTAACAAAAACCGCTGTAAACCCCATTTTACGTTATATACAGAAAAGAGAGGTTTGGCGGGGTTACAATGTGTGTGTTATCCGCACCAAGCCATTGTATTGTTCATCATAAAAATAATGTTTTATTATTATTATTATTATTTTTGGGGATTTAAATTAACATTTCGAAGATAAGAAAGAAAACATTATCACAAAGATATGTTTTCTTAATGGGTTGACAGTTTTGTTTGATTGGAGGCTTAACGTCCCCGTCAACAATGTATAGGTCATTTTGCGGACACTGAGATGACATCTCTAGCCCTGCCACCCAATGAAACCAGTAGGGTTTATCTGCATGGACGGTCCAACTCGCACCACTTTACGGTGCGCACGAGTCGGCCCGTCTATGCTTATAAACCCGTCTATGCTTATTGGTTTTATTGGGTGGCTGGGCTTGAGATGCCATTTCATCTCAGTGTCGGGTAAAAGTCCCACAAAATTGGAAGCAACGTCTCCATAATGACCTTTACAGTGTTGACGGGGTCGTTAAACCTCAAATCAACAAACAAACAGAGATATAATAATAATAATAATACTTATTATTATTATAATAATAATAATAATAATAATAATAACAACAACAATTGATACTCATTATCTAAATAGCACCAATACTTCATATGAATAAAGAATGCACAGTAGTACCCATGACACAATCTTTCCGGAAATAAGATAATCCATTATACGGGCACGCGTGTCCATTAATCTTCGGACTTCCTGACGGTCGGTAGCCGGAACGCAATACACAATCAACGTGTCATAAAAGCGATAACTGTCTTCTGCTTAAATACCCGTGATATTTTCACCTGAGTGTAATAAATCGTTGATTATGGGAACAGAAGCCAAATTGAAATCTTTCTACCTATGTTTTGTGTTTATTAAGTCAAAATCATGCTCAAAACATAGGTTGGGTGTGCTCGTTAGAACCGCCTCATTGAGGCGGTCGTAACGAATACCCACAACCTATGTCTTGGAGCAGAAATAAGAAAAATAATGAATACACCCGTATATCCCTTTCTTCTCTATATAAACTGGGGTTTAAGGGGGTCTTCATTTCACGGACATGTTCACGTGATGCATAGATAAATTAAAAAAAAAATCAGAATGAGCTGGTTCTAAAAAGTACCATTAATCAACGTATTGAGCAATAAATAAATTTTAAATAAATAAATCGTAAATAAATAAATTACGATAACACATCCGTGCGGCATAGTATGGTATTCTTGATATATCAAAAACAGTTAATTTGTTAATGAAAACTTATCGATTCTCAAAACCGGTTTTGTATTCTCGTTAGAACCGTCTCATTGAGGTGGCTCTAACGAGCACCCACAACCTATGTCTTGGAGAAGAAAAAAAATGAATACCACAGTAAACCCCAGTTTTCTCTATATAAAGTATTGTTTAAGGGGGTGTTCGTTACACGGCTTGTTGCCGTGATGAAAAAAACAACAGTGACTGAAATAATATAGAAGAATAAGAAGCAAGTACTTTCGAACTATGTTTTTGTGTTATGTTTAAATCATGCTGATCCCTGATTATCCGACTGTTCAATATATAAAGTTGGGTTTACATGCAAATTCTTTTCCCCGGTATGATGGAAGGAACACCAGAAAAGGTGTACACCCTGATCTTTTTAAATCATTTAACAGTTGAAATAAATACATACATATAAAAATAAATAAATCGGAACGAGCTGGTTCTAAATATAACCAACAATCCACGCATTGACCAAAAATATAAACAAATAAATAAATAAATTACGATAACACATCCGTGCGGCTCAGTCAATTCTTGATAATTCGTTAATCATCACGTGAACAAGTCCGTGAAATGAAGACCTCCTTTACCCCACTTCATATAGAGAAAACTGGGGTTTATGGGGGTATACATTAATTTTCTTATTTTTGTTCCAAAACATAGGTTGTGGGTACCCGTTAGAACCGCCTCGATGAGGCGGTTCTAACGATCGAGGCGGTTCTAACGAGCACCTACAACCCATATTTTCCGTATTTATAAGAAAAAGATCACTGATTTTCATCAGAAAAGTAGCCATTTTGGAGATGTGAAAAATGTACTTTATCGCATGGTTGTGTTATCGTAATGGAAACCTAAAAACATAAGTTTTGTATTCTCGTTGAAACCGCCTCATTGAGGTGGCTCTACCGAGTACCCACTACCTATGTCTTTGATAAGAAATAAAAAAACGAATACCACGGTAAACCCCAGTTTTTTCTATAAAAAATCTATCTTTCTTTCTTTGTTTCTTTCTTTTATTTCTTTCTTTCTTTCAATTGTAATCTTATTACTAGCAATGTTTGTTTAAATTGCTTAGTAAGTATAAAAACTCTAATCGGGTCATGAAAAATAAATAAATAAATAAGACGCAGATCAGACACCGTATTTTAGATTGATAAATAAATAAATAAGACGCAGATCAGGCACCGCATTTTAGATTGATTTACATTCCAAGGAGATGCCCAGGCGAAGATGCGTTCATTTCACGGTCGACGGAGAAGGGCACGCTTTCAGATTACACGCGTGTGTAGACGATAAAGCTTTTTCTGAATAAGCTCCAAATTTAATCGCCAAATGCCTCTATTAAATATAATTTTGCAATATTATAATTGCTATCAAAGTGCACAATATTGTAACCACAATGCGTCTGATACAGGCGATTGTTTGCAATATTAACAGAAAGTGAAGATTTTAGCCGTTAAAGTAGGGTAATGTCGTTGTTTTTCCACAGTTTTGTATGCTTCATATAAGGATTACGGGTTGTTAATTTGAAAATAAAAATGCCGGCAGCTAATTAAATAAAAGTTCCACTTATTTGATATCATTTTGAAGGTATTTAAACGAACAATTAGAATAAATCGGAACTTGTTTGTCAAATTGAAAAATAAATAAGTTATATTTGTTTAAAAATAGTTTCCAATAAAGCGCCTGCTATTTCCAACAAGACATTCTGTACAGGTAAGCCGAGAACGTCAGCGCACAGTAAAAGGCTTAATCCTTTGCGCCAACGGCATAAATGTCAATAATAGTTGCGGATGGGTATTCGGGTTCCTTCAAGCACATCAGCCTAACAATTAACAATAATCAAATATCGGGTATACCATGTCAATGGACTATCATGTGTGTATATTCTATCGTTGAGCAGTATGATATTTATGCTCGAGTGACGTAGCACGGGGGCATAAATTGTACATGGGGTAGCACGTCGATATTTAACTTTAGTGACAAACCGGTTTATTGAGGCGCAATTTCGATAAAACTGTATCGACTGTTTAAGTGTTGTATGAAACGACTTTATAAACAAATTCGTTATTAGAACCATGATTCGGCTAACGGAGGTTCAACGTTTGATAGTCGTCGACATGCCCAAGACCGGAAGTACGCAGTTGCAGACGGCAAATGTTATGAATACATCATAGTCAGTTGAGAGTCGACTATGGGCACGCTATCGTAGGACAGGAACAGTAGCGGATTTGCGGAGAAGTGGATGCCCGAAAAGTACTCACGGACGCAATGAACGCCTTGTTGTCAATCAGGCGTTACGCAGCCGGAGACTAACGTCAACAGATCTTCTGCAATACCTGCGTCGAGTAAAAGGGGTTAATGTCTCTAGACAAACGATCCGAGAGTGACCTAACGACACGGCGTCAGCAAGTTGTACTGTCGTTGAAAGCTAGGCACCGTAGAACACATTTTGCGTGGTGTACACAGCGCAGACGTTGAATCATTAATCAGTGGTCTTACGTTAAGTTCAGTGACGTCTACCGGTTTAACTTGGACTTTCGTCACGGTCTTAGAAATGTCTGGCGTCGTAATGGTAAACGTTATACACACCCGGCTAGAGTTGCTCATGACCGATATGGAGCAGGGTCTGTAATGGTATGGGGTGGAAAAACAGACCTACATGTGTACCAAGGCAGAGTTACAGTAGAAGTAAAACAAAGATCAGGAATTGATACAATTAACTTACTCCATCCATAAAAGACACCAAAGGGAAAGAAATACAAACATTAAGCGACCAGACCATAATGGAAACCTAAACAAAGGAAGGCCATATGGACAGTTACTTTCCCACAAAATGGCCATATGGCCATCCAAAATTAAAAGACACAAGTGATACACACAGTAAGTAACAAACAACAACATAAATAAATCGCCACAGAAGAGGACTGCACTATCGTGATAACGTGTTGGCTCCTCTCATGATACAATTGCTTGACGTCACGGTCGTGGATTCATCTTTCAGGACGACAACGCTAGGGCTGATCGGACACGCGTCGTCCCTGAGTACCTTCAACGGCAAAATATTCGGATATACAATACCATCGCATGCGATGAGTCCAGATTTATCATCCAACGAACACGTATGGGACATCCTCGAGAAACGAGTCCGAAGCCGCGAACCGCCTCCAAGGATCCTAGGTGAGCTTGGTGCAGCACTTCAAGAAGAGTGGCGAAGGATCCCTCAGTTCACGATTCGTAGACAAAGAAGTATGCAACGACGATGCATTGCCTGGTGCGACAATCTAGGCGGTCGAACACGTTATTGAGGGCTTGTGAAAATGAAGTTGACATTTACAAGATTGGTTGCCGTGTCGCTACATAATGGCGCGATCATTGGAATTAATGTGTTGTTCAATTTATGGATATTTGATAGTCCTTTGAATTAAATGCATCCTGGCCAGGTAACCTTCTATTTATTTCCCAATATTCAGCTTGAAAGTACAATATCCCCTACTTTTTGTGACGGTTAAATTTTGGGATCAACCATGGTTTCCATGCATTGACATTTGGCGGATCCCGAGGAAGGTGTTTGAACACGAGGCCGCTCGGCCTCTTCCGAGGGACCCAGCAATTGTTATTGCTATGAAATAAACACGGATGGTGGTTGTATGACACCAACGGCAAGTTTGGACGAAAACGCCACAGAACGCCAAACTCTTTAAATGCGACCGGCAAACCAACATGGCGACTAGTTCAGAATGTTGCTGACAATGACATCTGTTCCGCAATGACGTTTTTACGTCATCATACAATTTTTAAAATGCTACGTCAAGGGCGACAGTGCTACGTCGCTCCACGTGACGTAAACAAAGCAGGCCCATCTTGTAATATCAAAAGTTTAAAACCCATCTTCAAACAGCACGTAAATGTCATTATTTGAAAATGATTTTAATTGTTTGAATACGGTTCTGGGCCTTTCAAAAATAGCTTCAAACTGTTATGTGCATGGGGATTTATGCAAAATTAAAGATTTGAAGTAGACTTTTCGTAAGATCTACATAATATTTAACCTTACATTTATCCCCAGACAATAAGTGTATAATGATTGTATTATTTTTCTTCAGGACTCGAGTCTGCTCAGTACCACATCCTCACAATAATAAGAGAAAGTCACCAGTCTGCTGGTAAAAAGAGCCTATCTAGGACCTAGCGCACAAACACGGAAATGACCAGAAGCAAGTTGTCCAAAGCATCGTAAGCTTAACGAACTCGTCAGTGGTCAAATAGTTAACTGTTCTAGTGAGTTCAAGATGTAATGAAGTGGTATTTTGCTGAAACTGTGAGACGCTTTTGCTTTTTTAGCATATTTTCGCTGTTATACGATCAAACATTTAACGATAAGTTAACTAAAAACGTCATTAGACTGAACAACTGGCCCCAGGACTCAAGGCTGCTCAGAACCAAAAGCTCACAATAATGCGAGAAGGACGCCAATATGCTGGTAAATAGCCTATCTTGGATCTAATGCACGGACAGATGACATGCCCTGTTAGCACACGACCTTGACTCAACGTTAATTTCAACATTACAACACCTTTTCAAAGTTTTTTCAACGTTGATTCATCGTTGATTGCCTTCTGTCTGAGTTATGGTATGCGATATTGTGTCTTTGGACTTGTGCATTTACTGAAGATTCAAATCCGTCCGCTTCCACATTTAGTTCCCAAATGCTTGAAGGAGCTTTTGGTATCGATTACTGATCATTACCTTCCATTCTATTTTGGACAGCGGAAACCGCTTTATCGCAAAACGAAGACTCTAATTAGACAATATTGATTCACAGGCTGATTCAAGTCCTCGGTATGCCCACTTGTCCGAACATACGCTGGTTGAAGCTCAATTTATTACAGTTGTCTCTAAAGACACACTTGGAATATGAGTATGATAAAATGAAAGAATTTTTTTTTTTAAATTAGCGACCGACTTAAAGTAAACCTAATTGGCACCAACCTATGTCTACTTTGTGCTCATACAGGCATTCTCCAAAACAAATCTTGTTTGAGCATATTTATGTAACTTCGGTTTACAAGGAGTGTAAAGAACTTATTAATTAACTCGTCCACAAATGCACGGCCATTGATACATTGTCGCCATAGTCGGAATGCCCAGAGAAAACTTTTGTAGAAGGGAGGAGTATACCACTTCATTGTCGGTCCAAATATCATTTCGTAGGGGCTGTTAGGCCGTATGGTACATGTATCTAGTATAATTTGTAAAACAAACTACGCAAGAAGACAAAGAGAATCAAAGCACTGAGGGTATTGGTGGGTCGATCGTCTCTGAGTGTAGGTTGGGAAAATAGTCATGCACTGAGAATCGAACTGTTCATTTAAATTTAAGCAAGCACAGTAGATCTGATCAGATATCGCGTTAAGTGGCGTTTGATTATATAGATTCTGTTTGCAAATGCCAAAGTGCACGAGCACAGTCCAACCGCCCCGCCCGTCGGGGCTTGAATAATAGATGGGCTGCATGATGCTTCCACGCAGAGCTGAAACGGACCGCACACGAGTACTGGTAAACCGCTCAGAGGATCTAAGCCTGCCCAGGCTAAGCGGTGCAAGTCGGACCGTCCATGCTCATAAACCCTATTGGTTTCAATGCGCGACAGGGCTTGAGATGTAATTTCATCTCAGTGTCACATAAGATTGGAAATAACGTGTCCAAATGACCTATACAGTGTTGACGTGGACGTTAAACCTCAAATCAAACAAACAAACGAGCACAGCCCAGAATTTTCTTCTTACGCTTCAGTCTGGCGCCTTTGGGATGCTTTAAACAACCAGTACTTGGATTTTGTTCAAGGTCAGATGGTCAGTGATAGTCACGCGGACAATAGCAAGCAAAATATTCTCTGCTTTATAACATAGACTGCGGGTACTCGTTAAAACTCTTCATTATAAGAAAGTGTTCAGTCATTTTTTTTTTTTGTCTGAAAAAAAAATATGGTAGCATTTCCGTCAAATTATTTACATGTACTTGTCATTTGTGAATGTGTTTAATTGTTTCCCTTCTATATACGCGTATATTGATTCATCTGTCTGAATTAAGAGTATTTCATTGATTATGCAAAACAATCTGTGCTGAAAAAATATAACATGTTTAGCATTTTATCCAGCTGCAAACAGTGTAGATCCATCGATGGCTTCTGATCAGCATCTACAATGTTTGTCGTTGTTTCTCCTCTCTCTCTTTTCTCCTCGCTCAGTTCAACCACTGCATCCCAGCTCCTGAATAACAGTGATCTGTAACAGAGCCCATTCAGCGATATGCTCAAACAAAAACGTTAATTTTACATGTTGATGCAGCCCCGCACACAGTTGGGAGGGTGCAAACGGAGCCCCTCTCCACTGTTGGAAATTATCTCAGATTCATACAGTTTCACCCGAAATTCGCACCCTCAACCCGCCCCCTTCAAGAGTCTGCGTACTGGCCTGAATCATGTTCAAAACTTTTGCTACATACATATGGCGAACAGTGAACAGGGACCCTGATCAGAAGTAATGTAGTGTCTATCCGATCTGACGAAGTTAGAAACCATTGAAGCGAAACAAAAATCATTATGTAAACCATGGCTGAACAAAAGGCGAGAACTGTGGCTACGTAAAATTGACGTAAGCCCCCAACACCCCGACCCCAAGTAAATGTTTTTGCTGCCTGTTCCAAGGCAGTTCTGAACAGTTCTAAGACTAGTTCATCCAACCAATAAATTCCTGTATTTTTGGAAAATATGGTAGCTCTGATCAGGTGCCGCTTTCTGTGGCATCTGCTCTTGTTCTACCCCGTTGTCAGTGTCATAACATATGAATCGATACCATGATTTACAGTGCACTCAGACATGACAGCTATGGAAATAGCGCGGCTATAAATAACCGTTATCTGGAGTACATGGTCAGCGATAATCACGTGGACAATAGCAGGGGGAAGCTTCTACAGCATGCAGAACTGCTTTCGAAAGTACGAAAGTGGGCCCAAGTATGAAAAAAACATTTATGTTAAAACACTGTTATTTACACATGTCATCCACGGCTCCCGCCTATCGGGGCTTGAAGAAATAGATGGGCTGCATGATGCTTCCACGCAGACCTAAGTTCGACCGCACACGAGTACTGGTAAACCGCTTTGAGGATCTAAGGCTGCCCAGGCAAAGCAGTGCGAGTCGGCCCGTCCATGCTTATAAACCCTATTGGTTTCATTGGGCGGCAGGGCTTGAGATGTCATTTCATCTCAATGCCGGATAAAAGTCCCACAAAATTGGAAGCAACGTTTCCAAAATGACATATACAGTGTTGACGGGGACGTTAAACCTCAAACAAACAAACAAACAAAACCAATGTCATCCATTTAATCATTCCGATTCATAAAAGGTGTTAAGTAAGGCGTAAAAAACAGCTTTGTTTCTACTTACATGCTGAGAAAAAATTTGGTCGGTAGGCAGGAGGAACTTTTTTATTATTTTATTTTTTTATGTCGAACAAAATCAGGGTCGGGCCTGTATTTTATGTGTTTTTGTACATGATTTTTGTTAATACAATTTTCATGTTGGGCCTTGCACTGTATATCATAATTAAGTTTAGATGCTTAAAATGTCAGCTCTGTATTTGGAAGGTTATCAATGCCAAAAATTACAAAAATATACTTAAAACGCGAAATTACTGTGCGAAAATGCACAGACGGTCGGGTTAGGGGAAACACGGTAATGTTTTAGGCCTTATTGCATAATATTGTAGGCAGTCCATCATGTGAACTAGTACTGGAATGAACCCCCCCTAAACCCCACTTTATATAGAGAAAACTTGGGTTTACGGGGGTATACCTAATTTTTCTCTTATTTCTGCTCCAAGACATAGATTTTGGGTACTCGTTAGAACCACCTCAATGTGTGCGGTATTAATAAGGAAGAAAAATCATGGATTTTCATCAGAAAAAATAGCCATTTTGAAGATTTAAAAAAAATGGACATTGTCGCACTGATGGGTTATCGTAATGCGTTTACGTAATTATATTTCATCTCTTATGTGTGTGTGTGTGTGTATATATACCAAGATGCATGACATGTGTTTTTTTTTTTTTTTTGTAATATATATTTACGAGATTGTATGCTCTGTCTTATATTTCCCAACTAAGATAGTGTTGTTTTTTTGTTTTTTTTTGTCATATCGTCATGTTGCTCATATGGCTAATGTCATTAATTATGTATTATAGACTAACAAATAAATGTTTTATCTTAAACATTACTCACAGACTTATTCTGAGAATGGTCATATTCGACATAGTAAGCACCAAAACTCCATTTAAAAAACAAACAAACACAAAAACATGATGGGCCGTCAGGTTAACCAATGGTCTACGAAGTGATTATCCTTTTAGCAGTAATTAATACACCACATAGCTGATGGCATGTATCAGGTTTTTTCTGGGCCAGATGTAGCTGGATTCGGCCAATAAAACCTCATCAGTGACCCCAAAATTTAATCAAATTCCACAAATGAAATGACTAGATATTATAAACCACATTATGATGAAGGGCAGGGAGACCTTTTAAGGTAGCTACATATTCCCTTACACCAACTGTAGCCCGTCTGTTAAACGCCCTTTAAATCCCACTTAATAAAGTGAAAATTGGGGTTTGCAGGGGTATACACTGTTTTGTTTTTATGCCCCCGGGAATCTTTGATTCGGGTGTGGGGGGAGGCATATAGTATTTGCCCTGTCTGTCTGTTTGTTTGTCTGTCTGTCCGTGTCTGTTTGTTTGTTTGTCTGTCTGTCCGTCACAAAAACTTTAACCTTGATCATAACTTCAAAAGTATTTGACCTAGCCCCATGAAACTACACACACTTATTCACCATCACAAGGGCTACATTCCGTCATTTTTGGCTGAATTATCTGGCCTTGAAATTTTGCAAAAACTCAGAAATTGGCTCCCACGGGGGGGGGTGGCATTGGTCACCTATAGTGACAGCTCTTGTTCTCGCACCGCTTTGCCTTGGCTGGCTTAGATCCTCTAAGCGGTACTCGTGTGCGGGTCGGTGTCAGCTCTGCGTGGAAGCATCATGCAGCCCATCTATTTCTTCAAGCCCCGATTGGCGGGGCTGAGCAAAAATCTATGTATGGACTAGAACTGAAAAACAATGTCACAAACTTTCATCAGAAAAATGCTGGTTCTGAGATATGAATACGCCATTTTTGCACACGGATGTGTTATAGTAATGATAGACTCTAATTAAGTAATAGACCAGCTGTAGTTGTGATATGTTGAGTAATAAATCACAGTTTGGAGTTCAAATGTACAGTAGATCAGTGAAGAGCGCGAAGCAAGAATGATTTTGCTAGTAACAACTGACCGACAAACTTTGATTTATTTCTCAGCAATTCAGTTACTAGAGCTGATCTTTATCGATTCTAACACAATGAAAACCGTCAATTATATTGTTGCTTCCTTCAAATTCTCCTAATCATTTGACCTTTTTAGATGAAATCACCCAAACTTATTGAGTGTAACTTATGCATTAACGTGTTCGATGCGAGAAAATGACACTACACCGTCTAACACCAAATAATATAGGAGAGAAAGTTCACCTCTTTGCAGGTATTGCAAATAGTAACTTCAATTGCTATTGGTGAGTGAGTGTTTGAGTTTTACGTCCCACCAACAGCTAAGGTCATACGGAGACGGGACCTCGGTGTAAAGATTCATCCGACAGTCTGGAGAAGCACGGGATCGATCCCGCGATCCCTGGTTTACAAGGCGAGTAGCGTAACCACTGCGCCACGGAGGCTTCTAAATTATTATTGGTATCTTTGATATTCAATGAATGCTTTTATGTCTGGTCCAACTCACAATACCATAGGTACCAGTCCTATAGTGATGCCCTGAAAAATTCCTTTTTCCCTAGAACTATTCCCCAGTGGATTAGTCTTCCCTCTTCTGTGGTGAATGCTAAGACCACAAAGGAGTTCCCCGTACAGTGTAAGATTGAGTCTCAGAGGTATGCGTTTTAGTATACCTCTGTTATTCAGTTTGTAAATAGTTTTAAGGACTCATCCAGTGACTCCTCTTTTTTTCAGCTAAATTCTAAATTTTGCTACGTACCCAACTGAGGTAATGGCCAAATTTGAGCGACTCAGTATAAGAAGATAGATATGTATTGAAATCAAATGTTTACTTACAGGAATATTTCAAAAATGAAATATAAATGTGTTTTAGCGGCCAAGCAAAGAAAATATACAAAATGCGGTATTGGTCACCTTGAAACATAAACAACTCTTACACGATTGGCGCGTTTACTTGGTCTAATTCGAACTCGCTCTTGAACCCCAAGAGAATTCTTCCTGTAGCCCCCAATGGCAATATCTTAAATTTAATTCAGAAAGGTATCCTGATTGTACTTGAAAAAGTATGTTGGGTGCACTCATTAGCATCGCCTCAGTGAGGCGAGTCTAATGTGTACTCACAACATACGTTTTATTTTATAGAAGAACGAAGTGTTATCAGGGATGATCCCTGTTATCATGGAAACCTTAGCGCTTTGGTGTACCCTAATTAGTTTGAACTGCCTCTATCTCGAACACTTTTCATAGTCCCAAAGGTGTTCGAATTATTGAAGTTCGACTGTAGTAATACAAAACAAATACAAAACAGCGACTGTAGTAATAAAAAACAAATACAAAACAGCGACTGCAGTAATACAAAACAAATACAAAACTGAACAAATACAAAACAACGCATATATAGTGCGGTTTGAATAATTTTTATCATCATAGTGGATAGTCGACGTCGTGTAATTTACGATTCAATTAAACATAACGTATCGTAATAGCAACACCCAGTTAGCCACAACAGCCCTATTGCGTCGATTGTTCACCAATCGACCTAAAGTTAAAAAGTTATCTAGAAGCATCTCTGCGATTGTGAACGTGACCAAAATTTTAAAACGCGAGCACTATGCGTTTGTCATTGACGAAATCCAGCATACGGTTGTTCGGCTATATCACAAAACAGTGGTGGCGCTCTGTGGTGTTTTTATTTGTTTTGTGGTCGAAAAAAAATGTTGGTTGTTGCCCATGGGCGCAGACATTATAGACGTTGGGTTTAACACGGAAGTACAGCCATTAGTTACCCACAATGCAGGTTGACAGTTATGTTTTTCAAAGCAACAACACGTTTAGGCTTTCACAAGAAGAAACAAGAGGACCATGTTGGTCCTATATCGCTCCCCTGAGATAACAGATTAAAAGTTTCAGTAAGTTCCAATCTTTACCGAGGATTTATGCTGATGACAAGTGAAAAAACAGGTATTTTCAGCAGTCAAGGGGACGTAACTGTATGAGAGATAGACAGACGTCACAAGTTTTCAAACTCATCCGCACTTTCATTCCCAACCTACTTATATGCTAGTTTCAGGTCTATTTGGTCAAAACGAAAGGACTTTTGGTGATGACAAGGTACCAAATAGGCATTTTCAGCAAAGAAGGGGACTTAACTCTATGAGTAATGTGTAATGTGCCAACAATGTTAGTTTGCAAACACTTTCAAGCCTTTATCTCTAACTTATATGTAAGTTTCAGGAAGGTCTGTTAAAAAACTAGGGACTTATGATGATAACAATTTCAAATATGGGCATTTTTCAGCAATCAAAGGGACATAACTCTATGATATATAGACCGACCTCACCAGGTTTTGATTTATCCGAGCGCTTATCCCTGACTTACTTAAATATAAGTTTAAAGAAAAGTCGATCAAAACTGAAGAGTGATGACATGTTCAAAACCAGGCGTTTTCTGCAAAGAAAGCGACGTAACTCTATGATAAATAAGCCGACCTCGCCGATTTTCTAACTCATTCGAGCTTTTATCCCAGACTTGCTTAAATTTAAATATAAAGAAGATCCGATCAAACTGAAGGGGCTAAGATGATTAAAAGGTAAAAAATAAGCACTTTCAGCAAAGTAGGGGACATAACTCCGTCAGTAATCTACCGACATGGCTAGTTTTCGAACACATCCGAGCTTTAATCCCTTACTTACTTGTTTGTAATTTTCAAGGAGACATGATGAAAGCTGTAGGAGTTACTGTGGTGACAAGGTAAAAAAAAAGCATTTCCTGCAATCAAAGGGACGTAACTCTATGGTAAATTGGCTGATCTCATCATTTTTCGAACTCATCCAAGTTTTTATCCCTGACTTACTAACATGTAGTTTTCTAGAAGATCGGATAAAAACTGGTGGGGCGACGATAATGACAATGTAAAGAAAAACAATTTCTGAAATCAAGGGAGACTCTCATAACTCTCTGAAATAAAGGCCGACTTCACCAATTTTTAAACTCTGCTGAGGTTGTATCCCCTACTTACTTACAAGTAAGTTTCAAGAAGATCCGATGGAAACTGAAGTGATGACAAGGTCAAAAATAGGCATTTTTCAGCAATCAAGGGGACGTAATTCTACGATAGATAGGCCAACCTCGTCCGTTTTCGAACTCATCCTAGCTTTTATCCCTGATCTACCTGTTTGTAAGTTTCAAGAAGATCCGATCAAATCTGAATAGGCTACGAGGATGACAAAGTAAAAAAAAAGTATTTTCAGCAAGGTAGGGAACAAAACTCCGTAACTAATCGACAGACATCCCTAGTTTTCGTTCTCATCCGAGCGTTTAACCCCGACTTACCTGTATGTAAGTTCCATGAAGATCCTATCAAAACTGGAGGTGCTACGGTGATGACAAGGTAAAAACAATGGCATTTTACAGCAATCAGTTGGTCATAACCCTATGATTAATGGGCCGACTTGGCCGGTTTTCGATAGTATCCGAGTTTTTATCCCCAGCCACCTTACATATAAGTTTCAGAAAGATCTGATCAAAACAGAAGGTGCTACAGTGATGACAAGCATTTTTATCATTGTAAGACTATGGGACCTTGTGGTTGCCACAGCAACCAAAGTTTCATTTCGATTTCGCAAAAAAAGCTTATGCCATCAATGCCCCACCAGAGGCATTTTATAGATGAGAAATGGTTGAGATCAGCCTCCATGTTGCAGAGATATAACTGCTCAAGGGTGTGGACGGACAGACGGACGGACGATGGGCGGACGACAGACGACCCCCTATACTATAAGCTCCCCTGGAGCTTTCGGCCCAGGTGAGCTAAAAAGCGACTCGTAACAGGTATAAGCTCTCCCACAAAAAGAGGCTCAACGGGCACAGCTCTGGCACAGAATTGCTATCACATTTTTGTTAAGCCCCCGCCCATCGGGGCTTGAAGAAATAGATGGACTGCATGATGCTTTCATGCAGAGCTGAAATCGACCCGCACACTAGTACTGGTAAACCGCTTAGAGGATACAAGCCTGCCCAAGCAAAGAGGTGCGAGTGTAGGACCGTCAATGCTCATAAACCCTATTGGTTTCATTGGGCGGCAGGGCTTGAGATGTCATTTCATCTCAATGTCGGGTAAAAGTCCCACAAAATTAGAAGCAGCATCTCCAAAATTACATTTACAGTATTGACGAGAACGTTAAACCTCAAATCAATCAAACAAATCACATTTTTGCTGTCATATTTGTACAGCTTAATACAAAACATACATCTACAAACTCTCGACCACGACGGGCCACTGCCGATCCTATAAGCTCTTCAGTCGGCAGACTCGCAATTAGTTATTGCGAAAGTTAATTATATAACACACATTTCTGGCATTCACATTTAACATGAGCTAAGCGTAGACCTAGCTTTCGGTAAAAACTATACTTGTTTAGAGTAGTGTGTGGACACCCGCTACACCGATTCCAACTTCGTTTTTGCAGCGGAAATGAGAACAGATCGCCAAGTTTCCATCTGCATATTTTATTTATAGTGCCATAAATGATATAGAGGATGTTACACAAGAGGATATTTCAGCTGAAATTTATGAAATGAGCCTCCGGGAGATCGGCAAAGTCTCAAGCGGACCTGCGCATGGGCGCAATCGCACCAGTCTTTGCTGCTTGCAGACATTCAGAAGAGAAGAGACTTGACATTAATAAAACACGCCTATACCAACACATAGTAAAATATACCGTCAAAAATTTGAAAATTTCAAGATGAAACATCGTGATAGACTGCGGGTACATGTTAGAACCGTCTCGAAGAGGCGGTTCTTACGAATACCAACAATCTATTTTAGAGCAGAAATAAGAAATGTAAGGTTTACCCATGTAAATACCAGTTTACTGTATTAGAGGGGTCAGAATTACAAAGGCGTGTTTTTGTGACGGCGCTCACGTTTTTACAAGAAGTCTTGTCTCATTAGTTTACTGCGCACGCGCATTTAAATAAAATAATTTTCGAATACTGCGAAAGGGTCCTTTGCTTATGAAATGGCTCAAACGCACATATTTGAATACAACGGTTGATGATAAAAGGAGACGGCGTTTTCCATTTTTCTTGTATTAAGTAAACATGTGCACATAATTTTAGAGACACATTATAAAATACCATAGAGAGGAACAGACGGATAGTTTCGTGCATTATCACAAGTTTGTTCGGCATCGACTTGTATAAAACTCCGCGTATACTTCCACACGTTTAGCTATAATGTCATACATTTTAATAATATTTCTGACCATCCTGGACCAAAGATTCGGAAATGCTTGTAACTGTAAGTACGATATTCTCATGTAAAACAGGTATTATATGTACTTAACATTAGCGAACAACAAAGTTCAGTTCAGACCATAGTGTTCGCAGCTGGAGCAGAATAGTGTCTTCAGTCGCTTTAACTACAATTTCAAAACTGCTGCTAGGAAGCCGGTTTGAGGTCTGTTTTATCTCAAACTCTTTCATGGCGATGCTCATAAACGAGTTGACATTACACCTATTCATTTACCACAAAAAAAAATCAGATAAAAAAAAAATCTGATATTTTTGTTTTTCTTTTTTTTTTCTGCTCAAAACGTTGATTGTTGGTACTTGTTTGAAAACGCATCGCGAAGGCGGTTCTAATGAGTACCAACAATCAATATTTTGAGTACCAACAATCAGTGTTTTGAGCGGAAATAAAATAATAAATACCCATGTAAACCTTGTTTTGCTATATGAAAGTGGGGTTTAAGGTTGTCAAAATTATTGACGTAGGTAAAAGTAGGAAAAAGGCCGCTCGGACATTCTTAGGTGAATGTCAGGAAACGGCGTAAAAGTGAAGTTATTACTTTAGCATTTCCAAGTAATCTTGCACTTTCAAGTTTGATTTTCGAAAAAAAAAATACTTAAAACCATGGCATGCTTTGCCCGTGCTTAATTGCTGTTGACGTAACACTACCCTCTGTTTTTACCCATAATCCTTTGATTTTGCCGTCACCAAAAGCAACCGCAAGATTACGTGCAGAAAGAAGTATCTTTAAAAAAAGATATACGACGTAGTGATAAGTTGATTGGTCTGTTTAAATTGCGGTTTAACGTCCCCGTCAACACTGTTTAGGTCATTTTGGAGACGTTGCTTCCAATTTTGTGGGACTTTTACCCGACATTGAGATGAAATGACATCTCGATCCCTGCCGCCCAAACAAACCGAAAGAGTTTATATGTAGAGACTCGCATCATTTTGCCTGGACATGGGTTTACCAGTACTCGTGTGCTACCGGTTACAGCTCTGCGTGGAAGCAGCATGCAGCCCAATCTATTTCTTCAAGCCCCGATGAGTGATAAGCTGATTATTATTCTAAACAACAAGAGTTGATCTACGTATGCCTTGGTGGCTAAATGGCCCTTTAGCCACCAGGGCATGCATAGATCAGTTCCTGCTTTTAAGGTAAGGATTCGCGATTATACAGTCAAAGAGTGAAGCTCAATTTTCCAATCGAATACCGCAAATCAGTCATTCAAAAGAGCGTCATTAGTTTCAGTAAAAAATTTACAACTTTGCAAAACTAAAGACCCCAAACATTTTCTTCTGACGTTTGATTAAGAAATAGATCAGCTCTAACTGTGATTTGTTGGGTAATAAATCACAGTTTGGAGGTCAGTTGTAAAGTAGACAAATCACGAGCGCGTAGCGCGCGTGATTTGTCTACTTACAACTGACCGACAAACTGTGATTTATTACCCAACAAATCACTGGCTAGAGTTGATCTGTTTTGATTCTAACACGCTGAAAATCGGCAATAATGTTGTTGTTTCCTTCAAAATCTCACAACTTTTCGCCATTGTTAGAAGAAATCCCGCTAAAATTATCGACTGAAACACATGCATTTATATCCTTTTCTAACGTTTTCGATGCGAGAAAATGACGTTACACCGTCTAACGTCAAGTAAATCGACTAGTTACGTCATAAATTTGCAGTTTTTAATGACGTCACTCGTCACGCTCTTCTGAGCTGTGATTTGTTGCAGAATAAAACACAGTTATTTTCCATTGACTATATAGGCGCGCTGTGTTAGAATGAGCTTTCTTCTGACGTTTGATGAGCTGTCACATAAAATCCCACATGAAATTGAGACAATAAATAAATTATGGAAGCAAAATCAATGAGCCGTTGGAACAAACAAAAAAACAACACACACACACGTCTGTCTGTTTAAACGAACAATTTTTGATTGCCTACCGTAGGCGTATGCTTTTATTAATTAGGGCCCCGCACTGAAAGTGTGGGTGCCCTATAGTAATCACTCTGTCCGTCCGTCTGTCTGTCTGTCTGACTGTCTGTCCGTCCGTCTGTCCGTCCACAAAATTTCCTACTCCTCTGATAGCGCTGCCGGGGCCCTAGTCAGTTTCACTGACAGCTCTAGTTATTTTCCTATGATAGACTATCAATGTTAACATTGACGTTTATCTCGTAAAACATCTTTTTTTGTCGGAATCTACGTTCCTACAATGTCACTATTTGCATTGTTTTCGAGTATACAAATTCTAGTGTTTAATGTTTTTGAAGCATTAGTACTTTTTCACCTTACACCAAATATTTAAAAAAAATAAAGTATTTCGTTATTTGATATGGTATCAACTGATTTCCATAGAAAAAAACAACAACAAAAGCAGGTCAGAAATGAGATTATAAAACTACGTCTAAACCACTAACGTGCACATGATTTTGTCGTCAAGGGTTGGTTACTTCTTTCTATTCACGCAATGCATAGTTTGAAGCCAGTTTTTAGTATTGTCAATACTTTGCAAAATAGAAGTGAAGGCAAAGATCAGGAATCGATACAATTAGTCCACAGCTCCCATCAGAGATACCAACAGGAAAGAAACACACAAATGAAATAACTAGACCCTAATGGAAACATCGACAGGCCTCCGTGGCCTAGTGGCTAAGAGCGATGACTCTTAGTCATTAGGTCTCTCACCGCTGTGGGTTCGAGCCTGGCTCGGATCACATGTGAGACGACAAGTTCTGCAACGGAAGGCCAGGTGGTTTTTCTCCGGGTACTCCGGTTTTTCGCCCACCTCTGATTAACGATCGGTTCGATATGAGTGAAATAATTTTGAAAGGGCCTTAAAATCAAAACCAATAATGGAAACATCAATAGTGGTAAGACAAAAGGACAATTACTTTCCCTCAAAATGGCCAATTGGCTATCCAAAAGAAAAAAAAAATTACAAGTACATCCCACCCTCAAAGACGAACCATAACAAAAGTAAACCACGACAGAATAGCCGCCTTGGAACGGTCAGTGAAAAGAATTTCACAGGGTGTGTGTGTGTTTGGGGGGGGGGGGGGGTCGATTTTACGCGGCCGCCATCCTCTCCCATTTTTCCGTCGGATTTCGACAATTAATTTGTTCAGTCCGCCTTCTAACTCATCAGAGCACCAACTCCGAGAACATAAGAATCAAACAACCACATAGATGAAACAGCGGTGAGGACTCGTCAGCAAGAAATGCTGGCGCAAAAGAAAACCAACAGTTGATTCTAATCGGCCCAACCAAAGACAGAGCATCAGGCACCAAACAACATTACATAAAATTAAATTCTAATTCTCAATAAGCCTTAACGCTGAAACCGTCATAGAATCTGAGGCCTGACCACCGGCCTGCAATTAAAGAGGGAAGCAAAGTTGTCAACCGCGATTGGGTTAACTACCATGCATGCAGTATGTCGTGTAACAGTTATGTTGTACCAATTCTTTTTATATCGAAGAACGATTTTACGAAAGTGGGTGCTGAAGCCGTTGCAAGTTAATATTTTTCTGAATTTATATACTAAGTCACCATAAAATTCGGGTTCCGATAGACCTTATTGCAGAAGAGATTTAAGTGAACATTGAGTTTTGAGATTAAATCGGAATGACGACTATAAAATTTTGAAAAGGCTTTGCGTAGTTAATGACACCGATAACCCTGATTGAAAAGTTTATCAGTCAACAATTTTTACGAGTGTTAAAGTCGGTTAAACTACTAGATACTCTGGCAAAACGAATTAATTGCGAAATATAAACGCCATAGGAAGCCGCACGAGGACCATCGCTATCCAAAAAAGGAAAATTTACAATCTGAAAATAAAAAAAAGCATCGCATTTATCCTAAATAATGCAGGAAACAAACCCATCTGCAAAAGATAGATGTAAAATAAAAGCTAAAAGGTTGCCTTTGGAAACAAAGAACACATAAAAGAACGCAAATTGGAGACTCGGATTTATTGAGTCTCTTCATACATAGGAATTTTGTTTGCAAGGCTGCATAAGCCTCCTAGCGACGTAACTAAAATGGGATCAGTGACCCGAAGGAAACGAAAATTTAATATGCACTATGATGAAGTACGGAGAGACATTTTACGGCCGCCACACGGCACTTAACACCAGCTGCAGTGAGGTAAAATAAAAAAAATAAAAGGTTACCTTCGGAAACAAAGAACACAAAAAAGAACGAAAGTAGGAGATTCGGTTTTATTGTATCTTCATACGCTGCACTTTAGTTTTCAAGGCTGCATACGCCTAATAGTACCGGCTTAAGCGATATCCAAAAACGGGGCCTCGGTATCAGAATAATTTGCTTTATTTAACTTAAATTATGGGGGGTAAATTTGACTGATCAAACCATCGAAATAGGTATTGTCAATATCTAACAAATCATACATACATCTAGACGTCGAGCTAAAGGTTTCTTTGATTTCAGATTGGTTTTCAACGGAAAGCAACTTCATAGAAAATAGAAGTAGAGGCAATGATCAGTAATCGATACAATCAACTCATAGTTCCCATCAGAGACACCAAAGGGAAAAATCACAAACATGCAACAACAGACCTAATAGAAACACCAACAGCGGAAAGCCAAAAGGACAGTTACTTTCCCACAAAGTCTGTTTCAAAACAAAACAAGAACAGACCAGCCCTAAAGGGGTTCTCAATTCGTACCTATCGGAATACCCATGTCAAATAGAAAGGTGAGAGCACCACACACTTTCTGACATGACCATAAGCATACATTGTTTATGCTCTTCAGAATGGAAAAACATTCCTTACATTACATGCAAGATAGAGGGAATCTTCCCTATGAAAAGTCCATTCAATTCAAAATTAAGTTTTGCTTTTATAAGATTATTAGATAGCGTAGCGTAAAGGGTGAAAACATCATGAGCAGACAGACTTGAATTGTTTCACTTTTTAATTTTGAAAAAAAAAGAAGTGGAGACAATAATCAGGAATCGATACAATTAACCAAGAACTCCCATCAGAGAAACAAAGGGAAAGAAACACAACTATTAAATAACTAGATCTTGATGGAAACATCAATAGCGGAAAGCCAAAAGGACAGTTACTTTCCTACAAAATGGCCAATTGCTGTCCAAAACAAAATAGCCATCGGAAGAGATGGCAAATCCCCCGACCAAAAGCCAATATGGCCTTCAGAAGATTGTTCACCAATAGAAAGTGCACCCGAATAAAACCAGCAATATATCACAAAAGTATTCGAGTTATGACCCTCACAAGATTATACTGTCAGGGGAGATAATTCGAAAACCAGGGCACTCAGAATTGTGGTTCTTGCGCATGACATGCTTGCCTAAGCTCATGTATTTCTGTACGAAGTACCATCAATATGTCTCAAAGGGTATTGGAGATATGGTGATCACAAGCTGGTCATACTGTTATATTGGAAGGGTAGATAACTTATATACCACAGCACCAACAGTTGTGGTTCTTGCACATGACATCCCTTCTGTACCTTGTATACAATTTTGAGAAGTTCTTTCAATATATCTCAAAGGGTGTTGGAGTTATGGCCATCACAATATTATATTGTCAGGGGAGATAACTAAAACAACAGAGCACCCAGAGTTGTAATTCTTGAGCATGACACACCTGCTTAATCTCATGTTCATCTGCATCAAGTACCACCAATATGTCTCAAAGGGTATTGGAGGTACGGTGACCACAAGGTGGTCAAACTGTTATATTGGAAGGGAGATAACTCAAATACCATAGCACCTAGAGTTGTGGTTCTCAGGCATGAAGTGCCGTCTTGACCTTGGATACAATTGTGCCAAGTACCATCAATATATCTCAAAGGGTTATGGCCATTACAAGGTTATATTGTAAGGGGAGATAATTAATTAAAACCAGGGCACCCAGAGTCGTGGTTCTTGCGCGTGACACACCTGCTTAACCCCATGTACAAATGTACCAAGTACGATCAATATATCTCAAAGAGTATTGGAGATGTTGCCTTCACAAGGTAGTGATTCTATTTTATTGAAAGGGGAGATAACTCATAAAACATGGCACCCAGAGTTATGGTGCTTGTGCATGACACACCGTCTCGGCCTTGTGAACAACTGTGACAGGCACCATCAATATATCTTAAAGGGTACTGGAGTTATGGCCATCACAAGGTACATGTAGATAACTCTAAAACCATGGCAATCAGAGTTGTGGTTTTTGTGAATGACACGCCGTCTCAGCCTTTTGAACAACTGTGCCAGGTACCATCAATATATGTCAAACGGTATCGGAGTTATGGCCATCACATAGTAGTCATTCTATTTAAAAGGGGAGATAACTCAAGAAGTAAGCCATCCAGAGTTCTGCCTCTAGCGCTTGACACGCCGTCTAAGCCTCGTGAACAATTGTGCCAAGAACCATCAATGAATCTCAAAGGGTATAGGCGTTATGGCTATCACAAGGTAGCGTCTACGGACGGACGGACGCCAGGCTGATCGCTATATCACCGGAACCTATTCGGTCAGGCGATAAAAAGATATAAGCTATACACATACTCAAAGACAAACCATAACCGACAATAACCGCGACAGAAGAATCGCATTGGAAGGGTCGCTGAAAAGAATTTCAGTGAGTGGGTGGGAGGGCTTAATTCGATTAAACGCGGCCGCAATCCTCGCCCCTTACTTCCGTCGCGATTTCGACAAATAATCTGTGCAGTCCGCATGAACGCTTCCTATCTCATCAGTGCAGCATCTTTGAGTTCAATAAAAATAAACCACCCTATAGATGAAACAACGGGGAGGACTAGACACCAAGAAATCACTGAAACGCTTGAGCAACAGAAAACCTACAGTTAGACTCCAATGGGCCAAACCGGAGACAGAGCATCCGGCACCAACCAACAATACATATATCAAATTCTAATTGTCAGAAAGCCATTACGCTGGAACCGTCATAGAATATGAGGCCTGACCCACCGGCGTGAAATTAAAGAGGGAAGCAAAGTTGTAAACCGTGAATGGGTGAACTTGCATGCATGCAGTATGTCGTAAAACATATAAGGGCCTCCGTGGCCTAGTGGTTAAGAGCGCTGACTCTTGATCATTAGGTCTCTCACCGCTGTTGTTCGAGCCTCGTTCGGGTCACATGTGAGACGCCAAGTTCTGCAACGGAAAGCCAGGTGGTTTTTCTCCGGGTACTCCGGTTTTCGCCCACCTCTGATTAACGATCGGCTCGATATGAGTGAAATAATCTTGAATGGGCCGTAAAGCCAAAAAAAAAACCAAAAAAAAAAACGCGTATAACATATACGTTGTACCCAATATTTTTATATCGAAGAATGACTTTACGAAATTGGGTGCTGAAGTCATTGCAAGAATATATTTGTGCTGAATTTATATACTAAGTCAGCATAAAATTCGGGTTCTGATAGACCTTGTTCCAGAATAGATTTAAATCCAATATTGAATTTTGAAATTAAATCGGTATGGAATGCATACAATTTAGAAAAGGCTTTGCGTAATTTATGATATCGATAACCATGATTAAGAAGTTTAGCTGTTAAAATTTGAAGCACGAACATGTCTGGCTTTCGGTTTGTTTAAAACGTCATCAGATTTTTTATAGATCAAAACAAATTTCTCTCTGATTTTTCAAAGACTTTGTCGCAGTATTTAATCACATGTTTTTATGGTCGTGAAACATGACATCTATAATTTGGAAAGTTTAGTGGTGGTACAGGAGCTTGAATTTGCAATAAACCGTGCTTTGTATGGTCTTTTATGAAGTTTAGGTAACCAATATAACGTAGGAAGCTTGTCTTGGTCTTCTGTAACACACACAGTAAACTTGGTGACTGAATGACAAATGACATCCCTCTCTAAAGTCAAAGGCTGAAGTTCATAGTCCTTAGTACTACCAAGCTCTTGCTGCATAGTGTAAACATAGCGGAGCCGTCAACGACGACATGGCCAGCGGCCTTATCAGCTGGAGCCAAAACAAACTTCTTATGAAATTCTTGAATACCTAGTTTCAAGTGACGTAAAGACAGACGTCTTAGGTTACGGAGGTAATAAGTTCGTGTTTTGTGAGTGGAAAGAAATGCGTTTGTTCACTAGTTTCAGAATGCTAAGTCTCCATTCTTTTATGCTCAACATACTCTCGTTTACACCATCGATTTCCAATTTCATCCGAGGCAGCAGCGATTTTATCTCTACACTGATTGAAATCAATTTCAGAAGGAAATCGATATTTCGGTCCTGTAGAAATTATATTTCGTATCCGAGAATCCAGAATAATGTTTAGATTGCCAGTAATAATATGACCAGCAGCAGCATAACAATACACTTAGCTTTTACAATCCCAGGTATCAGGATTTGTAGTGTCAATATCAAGATCAGAAACAAGTTTATTGAAATAAAAAATAATAGATCTAACATAACAGATCATTGCCTCCAATTATATTTTATTGTATTTATAGCAAATTATGAGTGTTTTAGTATTTTGAAAATAAGCAGGAATGAATGAAATAACCGAACTGTCTCGAAATATACTAGGTAAAATAGAAGGGAAGGCAATGAGTAGGAATCGATACAATAAACCCACAGCTCCCATCACAGACACCAACGGGAAAGAAACAAAAACATGAAATAACTAGACCCTAAAGGAAACATCAAAAGCGGAAAGCCAAGAGGACAGTTACGTTACCACAAAATGGCCAGTTTGCTATCAAAAAGAAAAACATCAGGCGACACACACACACACACACACACACACACACACAAGAAGACAAACCATAACAAAACTAAACCGCGACAGAACAGCCGCACTGGAACGGTCAGTGAAACGAATTCCAATGGGAGCTTTAATTGATTTTACGTGGCCGCAATCCTCGCCCTTACTTCCGTCGCGATTAAGACAATAAATTTATTCAGTCCGCATGGAGGCCTCCTAACTCATCCGTGCAACATCTCCGAGAACACAAAAGTCAAACAACCGCAGAGATGAAACAACATTGCGCGGACATGACAGCAAGAAGCCACTGAAATGCTGGAGCAAATGAAAACCAACAGTTAGACTCTAATGGGCCCAACCAGAGACAGAGTATATAAAAAAGACTATATCCAAACCCTTATTAATGACGTTTATGATTAATTTCAGAATCGCTGAAGGACAAAGAGCATGCTGAGTATTACCTCTAGTTAAAAGAGCAGCATTGTATAACTGATTAGAACCCAACACCGTATAACTGATAAGCCTAAAACACAATGCTTCACTTTAACGTCATAACTCTCAAAATCGATGTCAATAAGGGTACGTTCATGAATTATTAAATAACTTGCTTAAAACACGGAGTATCTAAGTAAAAGCATTCTTTGTGCTTTGGTCTTTCTGGAAATCTAAATCTAGCGTGCCCATGCAAATTTATTCGAAGGAAAGTTTTCCTTCGTGAAGGCTTACATGTGCGTGTTTTCGTGGTGAACACTCGAATATATCATAAGATGAGTCTATCCTCAAGGCCTATGCAACTGGTACCGTAGCAACCGATAAAGAGGGTACACACACACCGAAGAACGACCCCACGAAACTGGGCGCCGAAGCCAAATATTTTTCTGAACCCACACACCAAGCCACCACAAAACTCGGGCTCCGACAGACACCGCCGCAGAAGAGATCTAAGTCCAATATCGAATTTTGAAATTAAATCAGAATGACAGCCTATGGTACCGATAACCCCGACAAAGAAGTTTAGCCGTTAACAATCCACTACGAGTGTTGAAGTCAGTTACATGACAGACAGTTTCTCTTATTTCTTCAAATTAACATATGTTCTAGAAACTAGAATTTGTTTTTCTACAAAAACATAGATGTCTCCCCCTTATTGACCTCTAAATATGACCTTGACATTGGAGGTATGGACCTAGGTCCTGTGTGCAGCACATCATATAATGAAGATGAACATTTCTGCAAGGTAACTTTAAAAAGTTCATAGAGAAATAAGAAGGTTATTGACCATACACAAAAAAAAAAACGTTTTTACCTTTGACCTCTAAGTATGGCCTTGACCTTTGAGGTACAACACATCGCCTCATGATGGTTCACATTTCTGCCAATTAATTTCATAATCAATCAAAGAATAAAAAAGTTATTGACTGTACACAAAAAGGCCCCTTTTTTACCTTTGACCTCTAGGTATGACCTTGATATTGGAGGGATGGACCTTGGTCTTGCACACAACTCATCATCTATTGAAGGTAAACATTTCTGCATGGTTACTTTAAAATGTCCATCCAGAAATGAAAAAAGTTATTGACTGGACACAAAAAGGCTTTTTTGACATTTGACCTCCTAGTGTGACCTTGACCGTGGAGGTACCGACCTGAGTCTAGCGCGCAACACATCCTCTCATG
The DNA here is from genome assembly GCA_963580285.1 of Lucinisca nassula. NCBI lineage: Eukaryota > Metazoa > Mollusca > Bivalvia > Lucinida > Lucinidae > Lucinisca > Lucinisca nassula. The sequence goes on from OY757021.1 coordinate 111,027,307, forward strand.
ATGGTTAAATGGTTAAAATGTCTGCCAAGTAATTTCACAATCTATCCAGGAATAAGAAAGTTATTGACTGAACACTAAAAAAGCCCCCTTGTTACTTTTGACCAATATGTATGACCTTGACCTTTGAGGAACCAACATGGGTCATGCAAGAGACACATTTTCTCATGGTGGTTAACATTTCTGCCAAGTAATTTCAAAATCCATCTAACAATAAGAAAGTAATTGACCAAACACGAAAAAAGGCCCCTTTTTTACATTTGACCTCTAAGTATGACCTCGACCTTTGAGGTACCAACCTGGATCATACAGGCAACACATCGTCTCATGGTGGCTAACATTTCTGCCAACGAAGTAATTTCAAAATCCATCGAAAAATAAGAAAGTCATTGACCAAACACGAAAAAAGGCCCCTTTTTACATTTGACCTCTAAGTATGACCTTGACCTTTGAGGTACCAACCTGGGTCATGCAGGTGCCACACCGACTCATGGTGGTTAACATTTCTGCCAACGAAGGTATTTCAAAATCAATCGAAAAATAAGAAAGTTATTGACCAAACACGAAAAATGCCAATTTTTTGACATTTGACCTCTATGTTTGACCTTGACCTTTAAGGTACCAACCTGATTCATGCATGCAACACATTTTCCCATAATTGTTAACATTTCTGCCAAGCAATTTAAAATTCTATCAAAAAGTAAGAAAGTTATTGACAAAACACGAAAAAAGCCCCTTTTTCTGACCTTTGACCTCTAAGTATGACCTTGACCTTTGAGGTACCAACCTTGGTCATGCACGCAACACATCACTTTACGGTTGTTAACATTTCTGCCAAACTATTTCAAAATCCATCTAAAAATAAGAAAGCTATTGACCAAAAACGTACAAGGCCCCTTTTTACATTTGACCTCTAAGTATGACCGTGACTTTTGAGGTACCAACCTGGGTCATGCAGGCAACACCTCGCCTCATGGTGGTTAACATTTCTGCCACTGAAGTAATTTCAAAATCCAACGAAAAAAAAGAAAGAAAGTATTAAACAAACACGAAAAAAGGCCAATTTTTTACCTTTGACCTCTATGTATGACCTTGACCTTTGAGGTACTAACCTGAATCATGCGTGCAACACATGTCTGCCAGGTAATTTCAAATTCTATCTAAAAGTAAGAAAGTTAATGACAAAACACAAAAAAGGCCCCTTTCTGACATTTGACCTCTAAGTATGACCTTGACCTTTGAGGTACCAACCTTGGTCATGCACGCAACACATCAACTCACGGTTGTTAACATTTTTGCCAAATAATTTCAAAATTCAACGAAAAATTAGAAAGTTATTGACAAAACACGAAAAAGGCCCATTTTTGACCTTTGACCTCTATGTATGACCTTGACCTTTGAGGTACCAACCCGAATCATGCGTGCAACACATCATTCTATGATAGTTAACATTTCTGTCAAGCAATTACTAATTCTATCTAAAAATAAGAAAGTTATTGACTAAACAAGAAAAAGGCCCCTTTTTACCTTTGACCTCTAAGTATAACCTTGACCTTTGAGGCACCAACCTGGGTCATGCACGCAACACATCATCTCATGGTAGTTAACATTTCTGCTAAGTAATTTCAAAATCCATATGAAAATAAGAAAGTTATTGACCGGAAACGATTTGCCCATACATACATACAGACAGACAGACAAACTTCCAAGGGAGATAATTAAAAATGTATGGATGTGAGAGTTATAGTTCTGCGCACTGCACGTCTTTTAATATTGATTAATATTTATATGAAGTTTCGTGAAGATAGCTTGAACGGTTTTCAAGTTATAGAGCGGACACGATTTTGTGACAGACGGACAGACAGACAGACGGACAGGCAGACAGACAGACGCCCGGAGGAAAAACAATATGTCTCTCCGAAAAAAACATTTTCGGGGGAGACATAATTACCACCAAACACCTCCTTATCTGTTGCTATGGGTATTTCCAAGAGGACCATCATTGATGATTTTTGAAAGTTGATTTAACAAATCAAGTTTCTACGTTTACCTAATTCTATATCCGGAACTGGATCCTCCACGCCCCTTCCGATTTCGCACAGTTTATTAAAAAGTCCTCAAGACCCAACATGACAGTATTGGGTGGGTTAGCAGGATTCGTCGTTGAAGTTCAAAAGATTTGATGCATTCTTACTAAATAATGAATTGGCGCTGAATAAAAACTTCGGCAAATTAAAAAAAAAGGTTCTCACGAAACATAATCTTACGCGTAAGGGCGAGGATTGTGGCCACGTAAAATCGATTTTAGCTCCCCCCCCCCCCCCCCACACACACACCGCCACGAATTCCACTGACCGTTCCAAACCGTTCCTCTGTCGCGTTTTTTTTTGTTTTGTTTTTTTGTTTTTTGTTATGGTTTGTCTTTGAGCCATTATGTGGTAAAGTAGCTGTCCTTTTGGCTTTCCGCTATTCATGTTTCCATTAGGGTCTAGTTTTTTCGTGTTTGTGTTTCTTTCCCTTATGTGCCACTGCTGGGAGCTGTGGGTTTATTGTATCGATTCCTGATCATTGCCTTATTTTCTTTTTTGTAATCTATCAATATAATCCCTTCTGAGTCATAAAACACCGTGCCGGCTGATGGTTGGGTACGCGATTCTTGGGAGGGGATGGGCCAGGGCGCTTCCATTGCATTGAGTCTTTTTTTAGTATCTGCGTCCCGGTATTACAGAATGTTTCATCTTTTGTTACAAGACGAGTGTCAAAGATTTTACACTTCAAGACTTTCTTTCATTGCCTCTACTTCCATTTCTTGACTTGACTCCACCCTTTGCTGACGATCTTGCATGTTCAGGCTTCTTGGTACCCTCCTGGCAGATACTTGTGACATTACTCAATGTTCATGGATTATAGTGTGAAATAGAAGTGTAGGCAATGATCAGGAATCGATACAATCAACAAGCAACACTTCCATTGTAAATACCACATTCTGAAGCTAGTTTGGCAACTTTGAGTCGGCGATTGTTTAACACATGTCTCTCAACCCGGTCGATCATCTACTGGCTAATGACATCAGCAGAGCGACCTGGACTTGGGTCATCTTCTAAGGAGTCTCGGCCACATTTAAATTCTGCTGACCACTTTTCCACTGTTGAATACTTTGGGCTACTATTACCATACATATCAGTCTTGCGCCGATGGATTTCTTTGGCCTTTGGACCTTCCTTAGTGAGGAAATTTATGACTGCTCTCTGAACTCAGTATTCTGACTTTCCATTTTTGCTTATGGATATAGGTTTTCAATTAAAAGTAAGAGCAAAAATGTACGTGTTGACTGATCGGCTGTTATCATTCAACTGACAAAGGTTTACACTGCACAAAATGAGAAAAGAAAAGAAAAATACCGAGTTCTACGAACATATTGAACTCCCCTTGTAATATCAATATTACTGAAACAGTTCTAAAGAATACCTACAACTGAAGCATTGAGTCAGTATCCGCTACACATATGCACAGTAGATTTCGATGGCTCGAACGCATTTGATTATATGAAAATTATTCGAGATTTTGGAATTTCTAGCCACTGATCTTTGTTCATGACGCCATTTCAGATGGCATAATCCTTCTACAAGTGAAAATTGTGTAGTGTATACTCATTAGAATCGCCTTATCAAGGCAATTCTATTGAGTACATGCAACACGCCTCTATGATAAAATATTTGCTAAAATTATTCATAACATTTTTTGGTCAGGAAAAGTGCCATAGGGACGCAAGAAGGAGTTCGACTCAGTTATGGTAAACGAGTCATCGGAGTTCGAGCTATTGAAGTTCTTATGTATATGCCCAGCAACAGAAATAAGGAAAGCATTTGCATCCTAAGTAAAACTGTTTACATATACTAACCTCGTGACTTGTATGTTTGGTAAACTTGGCTTTATAACGTTAATTTAGAAACGGCCTGCTAAGGGCCAAGATTGTGGCCACGTAAAATCAATTTAACCCCCTCCCCCACGCCACCCCAGGTGGAATTCGTTTCATTGACCGTTTCAAGGCGGTTCTTCTGTCGTGGTTTATATTTGTTATGGCTTGTCTTTGAGTATGTGTATCGTTTATATTATAATGCTTTGGATAGCCAATTTGGCCATTTGTGGGAAAGTAACGGTCCTTTTGGCTTTCCGCTATTGTTGTTTCCATTAGGGTCTAGTTGTTTCACATTTGTACTTCTTTCCCCCAGTGTCTCTGGTGGGAGCTGTAGGTTTATTGTATCGATTCCTGATCTTTGCCTTTACTTCTATTATCATAGTTATTTCCCTTTGATTGGAGAAAAAAGCCTATTTTTTGACCTTGTAATCACCATACCCCCTTCGGATTTTATTAGGTCTTCTTGCAGCTTGTAAATAAGTTTTCGATCGTTTCGAAAACTATATATCATAGGGTTATGGTTTATCTTTGAGTATGTGCATCGCTTATATTTTTTGTTTTGAACAGCCAATTGGCCATTTTGTGGGAAAGTAACTGTCCTTTTGGCTTTTCGTTATTGATGTTCAGTCGTTTCATGTTTGTGTTTCTTTCCATTGATGTCTCTGAGTGGAGCTGTCGGTTAATTGTATCGTTTCCTGATCATTGCCTTCACTTCTATTTGACAATGTTATAATAACACTGATTCTATCCAGCGATCACGTTAAAAATATATCAGGGCGTCATCTTTTATGTAGCATAACCTCCAACACAAATCGATGATGCCATGCATTTTCGATGTATTCCCCAAAATTTGTGGCCAAGATAGGATATTTAAATGCACTTGCAGCTAAAACAGTTCTTTCGCGGTTTGTTTTTGTTGTAGTTTCATTTTTGAAATGTGAGGGTCGCTTTTATTTATTTATTTATTTTTTGGTTGTTTTGGATAGCCAACTGGCCATTTTGTGGTGAGATATCTGTCCTTTTGGCTTTCCGCTATTAATGTTTCCATTAGGGCCTAGTTATTTCATGTTTGTGTTTCTTACCTTTGGTGACTCTGATGGGTGGCGTGGTTTAATTGTATCGATTCCTGTTTGCTGTATTCGCTTCTGTTTTTAAAACATTATTGCCGTTTTAGCATAGTATACATCTGAAAAAAATGTCAAATTGATACTTTGCAAGAACATACATGGTAGTTAACCCAATCACTGTTGACAACTTCGCTTCCTTCTTTAGTTGCACGCCGGTGGGTCAGCCTCAGATTCTATGACGGTTCAAGCGTAAAGGCTTATGTTGGTTGGTACCTGATGCTCTGTCTCTGGTCGGGCCCATCGGAGTCTAACTGTTGGTTTTCTTTTGCTCCAGCATTTCAGTGGTTTCTTGCTGTCGAGTCCTCACCGTTGTATCATCTCTGTGGTTGTTTGATTTTTGTGTTCACGGAGATGTTGCGCTGATGAGTTAGGAGGCCTTCATGCGGACTGAACAAATTATTTGTCTTAACTGCGACGGAAGTAAAGGTGCGGATTGTGGCCACGTAAAATCGATTTAAGCCCCCCCCTCCCCCCAGTGGAATTCGTTTCCGCTGACCGTTCCAAGGCGATTCTTCTGTCGCGGTTTAGTTTTGTTACGGTTTGTCTTTGGGTGTTTGTGTCGCTTATAATACTTTATTCTGGATAGCCCATTTGCCATTTTGTGGGAAAGTAACTGTCCTTTTGGCTTCCCGCTGTTGATGTTTCAGTTGGGGTCTGTTGTTTCGTGTTAGTGTTTCTTTCCCTTTGGTGATGGGAGATGTGGGTTAATTGTATCGATTCCTGATCATTGTCTCCACTTCTATTTAACATTTTTGTATTAACGACACATGTTTTTCTATATAAAAGGGGTGGCTTGTTTAATAGTCTCCAATAAACCATTCCTTAGGACCATAGTGCACAGCAAAGACTTATCCTATCTAATTGATTATGAGGTAGTTATGAGCAGGATTGTCTAAGAGATATGTTTGAAAGGGGGCTCTACAAGGGGAGCTTGTGTGACGGTCTATTGTTTTTCTGAGAGTGTCTCGAACAAAATGTTGTTTTAAATTACTTATTTTTTGTTTCCAAAAACAAGAAAAAAATTGACACCCATTGTTTTATTAACTCAAAAGTGAATATAAGTAATCTAACACGGTAAATGCAAATGAATTGATCAATTCAAGATTTTATCGATCAATTAACATTTATTTATTTATTTTTATTTTTTAAAGTATGTGACAGAAACCAAAAATTATCTAAAACAATAGCATTTTATAGTTTCAATCAAGATGTTTCTTGCTTTAGACACAATCACATCAGAAAACAGAACCCCTTAAATCCCACATTTTTATCCAGTAAAACTGGGGTTTAGAGGGGTATGTATTATTTTTCTATTATATTTAACATAAATTGTGAGTCCTCGTTAGAACCGCCTCTGCGAGGCGGTTCTCAAGCGTACTCATAATTTAAATCATTTTGTACAGTAAAATTGGAGCTTAGAGGGGTATAATTATCTTTCTTAATTATACCCAAAACCATATTGGGGGCCATCGTTAGAACCATCGGTTCTAAAAACTACCCACAATATATGTTTTATTGTGGGCCCTGGTTAGAACGACCTCGTTGAGGTGGTTCTAACGAGTACCCACAGTATATGTTTTGGGCAGAAATATTAAATATATCAGGATTTATATTTATAAAAAAAAAACATTTTTGGTGGTAAACTGTAATTCAATTGACATGTTTGTTTGTAATGGTGACTAAAATTAAAAAAAATAAAAGTGCGGATGTTTCTTCTATTAATATCACTACCAGGACGTATATATCAAACTAGTAAATGAATAGATGTGACTTGTCAAACTTATATCCCTAGGTAATCAATTACCATACCTCGGTCCCCTACCTGTATGCCAGTCAGAATACCCCAAGTTTATCATATCACAAAGCTTCATTCTTTAAGAACCGTTCATTAGGGTGTCGTGCAATCCAAAATGTGTCTAAGAAACCTAGTTACAGATTATATATAAATTGAGAATCGAAATATGACAGTTTGTTGCTCTACAACTAAGGCAAGGGCAGGAGAAATTGTCGAACTTAGTCATCACAATGCTCAGTACTGTCAATGAGTCCAGGGATCGAAACCATCATACATGTATTTTTCAGACTTCACAATTGCAAGACCAGTACATTACATACATTCTTCAAAGCAGACACGTCACATTTGCGCAGAGGCATTATCGTAATGATCATGCGTTTGCCGTGTGTGTAACTATATCTTGTTACTGTGAAAAGAACACGGCGGGCGAAAGTGGATTTCCTCTTTAATTGCACGCCGGTGGGTCAGGCCTAAGATTCTATGACGATTCCAGCGTGACGGCTTACTGAGAATTAGCGAGAATTTAATTTTGGTAATGTAATGTTGGTTTGTGCCTGATGGTCTGTCTCTGGTCGGCCCAATCGGAGTCTTACTGTTGTTTTTTTTGTCCCCCGCCTTTTCGAGGAAAAGCGAGGGGATATAGTATTCGGCTTTCCGTGGTGCGTGGTGCGTTATGCGTGGTGCGTGGTTCCGAGCTTGTAGTAGGTACCTTGTGAGCGCAACTCCTCCTATAGTTTTAAATTGATCCTTCTGAAATTTTACAGGTGTCTTTATCATGGTTTGAAGTTGTGCATGCGCTTTTTTCAGAATCCTTGAATTATTTTTTTTTTTACTTTTTTTACTTTTTTTTACTTTTTTTGCATCGTTCTCAATTCATAGTAGGTACCGTGTGAGCGCAAATCCTCCTACAGTTTTAAACCGATCCTTCTGAAATTTTACAGGAGTATATATCGTGATTTGAAGTTGTGCATGTGCTTCTTTCAGAATCCTTGAATTAATTTTTTTACACATTTGTTACTTTTTTTACGTAGACTTTTTTTGCATCGTTCTCAATTCATAAAAGGTACCTTGTGAGCTCAACTTCTCCTACAGTTTTATACCGATCCTTCTGAAATTTTACAGGTGTCTTTAGCATGGTGTGAAATTGTGAATGTGCTTTTTTCAGAATTCTCTAATATTTGTTTTTTACTTATTTCACATTTTTAACTTAGACTATTTTCATGCATCAATTCTATGAAAGAGTATAATGTAGTAGGTACATTGTGAGCGCAACTCCTCCTACAGTTTTATACCGATCCTTCTGAAATTTAACAGGTGTCTTTATCATGGTTTGAAGTTGTGCATGTGCTTTTTCAGAATTCTCTAATTATGTTTTTTAACTTTTTTACATTTTTAACTTAGACTTTTTTCATGCATCAATTCTATGAAAGAGTATAATGTAGTAGATACCTTGTGAGCGTAACTCCTCCTACAGTTTTATACCGATCCTTCTGAAATTTAATAGGTATAGTTAACATGGTTTGAAGTTGTGCATGTGCTTTTTTCAGAATCATTGAATATTTTTTTTTTTACTTTTTTTACTTTTTTAACTTAGACTTTTTTGCATCGTTCTTAATTCATAGTACGTACCTTGTGAGCGAAACATCTCCTACAGTTTTATGCCGATCGTTCTGAAATTTTACGGGTGTCTTTATCATGGTTTGAAGTTGTGCATGTGCTTTTTTCAGGATTCTCTAATTAATTGTTTTCACTTTTTTAACATTTTTAACTTAGACTTTTTTCATGCATCAATTCTATGAAAGAGTATAATGTAGTAGGTACCTTGTGAGCGCAACTTCTCCTACAGTTTTATACCGATCCTTCTGAAATTTTACAGGTGTATTTATCATGCTTTGAAGTTGTGCATGTGCTTTTTCAGAATTCTCTGATTAATTTTTTTCACTTTTTTCACATTTTTAACTCAGACTTTTTTCATGCATCAATTCTGATTTCATAGTAGGTACCTTGTGAGCACAACTTCTCCTACAGTCTATACATATCCTTCTGAAATTTTACACATGTCTTTATCATGGTTTATAGTTGTGCATATGCTTTTTTCAGAATTCTTCATTAATTTGCCTCACTTTTTTAAACATTTTAACTTAGACTTTTATCATGCATCAATTCTGAATTCATAGTAGGTACCTTGTGAGAGCAACACCTCCTGTCGTATCTTTATCAAGGTTTGAATTTTTAAACCAGTACTGAGCACATTCTTTCGCCAGAAACTGACAACTGCCCTACTTGAATCAGTTGAAGGGAGAGAATGACCTTAGAAAAAGTGTCATGAGCATTCACTCTTTATGAAGGAATGTTGCCAAACCCGGTAGGTATCGAACCTGCGTTTAGTGATACCAATGGTTGCCTGGGTAACCCACTTAGTTTTTAACAGTTCAAATGAAAATAAGGCGGGGGACATAAATTCTCTGTGGAATTTGCTTGCTTTCGGTTTGCTCGCACATTTCAATGGTCTCTTGCTGTCGAGTCCTCACCGTTGTTTCATCTCTGTTGCTGTTTGGTTTTTGTGTTTTCGAAGATGTTGCACTGATGAGTTAGGAGGCTTTCATGCGGTCTAAACAAATTATTTGTCTAAATCGCGACTAAAGAGAGGACGAGGATTGCGCCGCGAAAAATTTATTTAAGCCCCCGAGTGGAAATCGTTTCACTGACCGCTTCAAGGCGGTTCTTCTGACGCGGTTTATTTTTGTTATGGTTTGTCTTTGAGAGTGTTTTTTCGTTTGTATGTGTTTCTTTTGGATAGTCAATTGGCCATTTTGTGGGAAAGTAACTGTCCTTTTGGCTTTCCGCTATTGAGGTTTCTCTTATGGTCTTGTCTCATGTTGTGTTTCTTTCCCTTTGATGTCTCCGATGTGAACTGTGGGTTAATTGTAACGATTCCTGATCAATGCCTTCACTACTGCTTTTTTATTTCTTTTGTTGAATCTGCATCGAGGCGGTAGCCTCAGTTTATATACATATTTTAACAGAAATAAATATAGATTCACATACGCTAGCATCCCTATGTTTCATTTCCTGCTTAAAGTAGATTTTGAAGAACTGTAAATTGCATTGCTTGGTATGTGCTTAAACCTGTTTGATCATTCGTATTTAAGATATGTTCGAAACATTGGATACAAGTATTAGCATAGCTACTGATGTTCAAGTAGGACAAGTAATTTACAAGTTCAACATCACAGAAAATGGTACAGTCACTGATGAGATAGCGAACATATCACAGGTGTCAACGTACAGACTGAGTTTCGCCCAAAACGGAACAGTTGAAATGGACACAATCAATCGAACGGATTCTTCATCTTATTTTGGCATCGATTTTAGCAGTAAGTACATGTACACTAGGCAAACGTTATAATCGGTCAATTGAAATGGTAAAAATTCTGATCACTGTAAAATAAACATAGAAATTATCAGACTAAAGAGATTTTATGTCAGGTTTTAGTAGATTATAAATAGTATTTGAATACATAATTTACAAAATGATTGACTCTATATTATTTTGCTTCGCTGGGATCTGAAGAGACGCTCTATTTTCCAGTTACGAATGCAAATCGCTAAAGGGGGTCTTTAATCTGTGCCCATGCATGTTTTTTCTTTAAACTTTGTATACTAATAACTCAGCATATACAACCTATAAAAACGTATTTATTAAACTATATAATTCAAAATAGGACTCAGGAGGCCAACCTGACTGACTCCCTCTATGAGCTGATGTCTGTGTCTAAATAAGTATGTCTTAAATCTTACGTTTACTTAGATTCAAGATTAGTGCACTGGACTGAATGCAGAACTCTATAGCCATCCTTTTGATACTACGAAACCTTTTGAATTAATAGAAATTTACATTTTCTGATAAAATAATTGTCGAAAATCTCATTTTTAATTAAAATTTTAAAAATTTATCCAAATTCAATTACTAAGATAAATATGTTCTTGTCTTTGTCAAGATTTCATTTTACTAGGAACACTTGCCATATGTATCCTCTGTAGCTATGCCAAATTTTATAAAAATCCTTAACAGGTAACATTGTAGTTTTACACCTTCAATGGATGTAGGTCGTTTCTGCAAAATTTACTCCTTTATTGAAATCATCCAAGAACCTTACAAAAAGGCACGGCCCTCAAAATTGCTAACACTTATGTAATAAAAATGAGATTATACAATTCAAAATGAATACATGTTGAGCTGATCTAGCTTAGAAAGCATTACAGTATCATCAATTTCTGGTATTTGTCTTTCGTTTATACACTATGATATATCCAAAATAGTAGATAGTAAAACACTAAATCAAACGGTAAGCTAATCAACAAATTAGCTTAATATTACTTTGTTTTACTTTGTTTGGTGTAAACCAAGCTCTTCTATGACCTAGAGGAATTTTGCTATTAAACAGGGAGAGAAACAGTTTCCTTCCTTACACTACACATGTGTAATTTGTATCTTTTCTGCATTGGTTTTATAATTAATGCTTTTAATTGTTTGGGTGGAAGAGCAAACAAAATTTATCCTCACAGAACCAAAACAAAAGAAAAGCAAAGCAATCATCTAAATTGCCAATTAAACCAAGAGAAAGAGCACATAAGATATAATCGTTACAGAACATACCTCGGGAGTTCAGTCGGAAACGCGTCTGACTTGTGATCTGGAAGACGCGGGCTCAGAACCTGCCGGGGTCGGCAACAATTTTCGTGCAGATTGGTCATGGTATCTCTTATATGGTCATTCTCTCCCGTAAACGGATTCAAGACAGGCAGTTGTCAGTTTCCGGTGAAAGAATGTGCACTGTACTGGTAAACCGCTTACGTATAAGCCTGCCCGGGAAAAGTGTGGACAGGTAAACAACCGGCTCAAAATAACCTAAATAGTGTTGACGGGCCGTTAACGCCAATACAAACAAACAAACAAATACAAATAAAGTAAAGCAATCATCTTTATTGCCAATGACACCAACACGAAGAGCAAACGAAATATAATCTTTACAGACCAAACAAAAAGGGAAGCTAATCAACCCTATTTATTGCCAGTGAGACATGACAGCAAAATAAACAGCTTTCAGCAATAATGCATACACACATAAATTAAGGAAATCGTGAATCAAGATTTAAAACACATCAACAATCGAACGTCAGAGCCGTTTGACTACAGAGGTTCGAACGCAGGACACACACGTCCTTATCAAATCGTGTGATCACTCTCATACAAATATGATAATCGTATTTAAAAACAAAACATACATTGAGAATATTACACGATTGATCATTTCATATGACATTTATAAACCAATCGTTAGGCGATTTTCATAAATGTCCTTTTAACTGACCACAAGTGTAAGATTCCAAATATCATATAATGATTTTTAAATTGGATATTATTGCTGAAGAGGTTTCAAAGAAAATATGGGGTTGTCACGAACAGCGTCATGGCGTTACGCGCCAGTAACCATGTGTTTTTATACATGAGGTCATGTGATTTTATTACATACGTTGTCCACAAAATTGCAGCGACGTTAAATGATTATCGCATTTTCAAAATCTCTAAAAAGGACACATATATACACTAATTGTTTACTTTTATTTCCATCTACGATAATCAGTATGGCCACAATCTTTGTTATTGTTGATTATTATTGCTACGTCTATATTTTTGTTTTAGATGCTGTTGTTATAGAAAATTGTCCACCAGCTGATGTCTTAGTGGTGCTAGAGTTTACTGTGGGAAGTGATCCATCATGTAGCCCTGGGTACTTAAACATTACTATTGAAGCTGCGGTAAGGTTTTAACACTGAACTGTGTCGTGTGAAACTTCAAATCACGTCTACTCGTCAGATAAGACAAAATTACCTCCACTTGTTTAATGCGCTATCTTGAGATTGTATTTTGTAAATCTATACATGGGGATCTCAGTTTAAGCTCTTTACTTAGGAAGGTAATGGGACTGATTCCTCTTGTAGATTACTACTATCAAACATAAATTTGCTCGCCTTTGTTCAAAATTGACTTTTTTATTTATTTCACTAGTTAAAGGCATTTATTCTTGATTATTGAGGACTATCATTTCATTACATAATATTATGTAGCCCCCAGTGCTCAGTGGAGAAAAGTCCTCTGTCTTCAACAGGTAAGGGGCCACCTTGGGGAAAATCAATAAATTACTTACTGTTGACTGGTGTACATTATTGATTTTCCCCTTAAGTGCCTCAGTCAGGGGATTCAACAAGAGCTACTAATCACCCTATTAAGGGCCGCCTTTGATCTGCTATAGTCAGTATATCACAGGGGGCAATAAAACAATTATGGACACACGGTGTGTTTTACTGTTACAGAATAAATGCCTTTAAGTACATTAGACATATAGCTAGAATCCTGGAAAATTAATTAAAATGTTGAGTTGGTAAATGGGTTTGAGAACTCGACAAGAAACTGTCAGTCAGAATTTCAGTTTTGTTTAAAACTCATGCAAAGCTATGCCAAGCATGAGACTTAAACTGAAACCGAGATTTCTTTGTCGAGGGCGCATTGTTTATTTTTCTCACCAATCTCCTTTAGGGAATGTGCAATGAATTTCGAAATTGTTTCAAAAGTTATTGCGATTTAGACAAATAATTCGTTCAGTCCGCATGAAGGCCTCCTAACCCATCAGAGCAACATCTCCGTGAACACAAAAATCAAACAACCGCAGAGATGAAAGAACGGCGAGGACTCGACAGCAAGAAACCACTGAAATGCTGAAATCATATGATGAGACAGCGAGGTAGTCACAAACTGTCACTATTTATTTTAAATCTTGACGGGGAACATGGAATCAAATTTCCCGCCTGAGAGCGATATTTGCTCGAGACGTTATGCGGGGAATGTGATCCCATGTGCTCCGTCAAGAATCTAAATACAGGGTAACGAATTTGGTATACTGGAAAGCTTTTTGACGACATTTTATACATTTTTGCAATGTTTTCAAAACGATTCTTTTGAGGCGCACGTCGTCAGATTAATATGTTTACATGTGACATCATAAAACGCGCCCTTCGGCAAGGGAAAAGTTTACGTCATGCTAGAATGAGAGTTCTAATAAAGGAAAATAAAGCAATAAAGTCTAGAGTGAATGGAAGTTTGATTAAGGAAAATAAAGCAATAAAGTATAGAGTGAATGAAAATCAACTGTTTTATTTGTTGATTATGTCATTAAAGTACTTTTCGTATATTTCTTATCAACTCCAGTTAATCCAAGACGGTGAACATCGCAATTCAGCGAAGGCAAGCGCTAGAGAGTAATATACGTTTGCTCACGGGGTATATGGAAAAAATGCCTTTGCTGTGTCCAATCAAAAGCCTGGAAATTGCTATGCAGTATAACAGAAAGCGATACTCTTACATCACGGGTGCGAAATTAAATCCTAGTATAGCCTTCAATTCATTTGAGTATAATAGGTGGTCTTAAAGAGATCATCAGCTGATTTTTCTTTCCTTGATAAAGTTTTTTTTCAAGCCTGCATTTGATTGCTATTTTTCCTTTTTCAGAGAGCAGTGTTTGGCATGTGTACGAATGCTGATGTCTCGACTGATGTTATCGGTGGCTATTATAATATTATGGAAATCGAGCTGTTAAACCTAAGTACTTGTGCAACATTCTTGTGTTACGTCTCCTGCATAAATTGCTCTTGGGAGTGGATAATATGTAAGTGCATGTTAATTTTATTTAAAGCACCGAGTCCTTCGGGATTACAAATTTAAAATTAAAGATCGAAAATAAGTGTCGTTTTAGAGAAATGAGCCTCTTGTCACGGGACCAAAACCTTAAAATGCAAGGAAACACTGCTTCTAAACATGTCGTCTGTTTATGTCGTCTGCTGCGTTTTCTCGCAAAATAGAAGTGAAGGCAGTGATCAGGAATCGGAAGAACTTACATAAAACTCCCATCAAAGTAATCAAAGGAAAGAAACACGAACACAAAAATAACTTCATGAAAACGTCACAGCGGAAAGCCAAAAGGACTTTCCCACAAAGTGGCCAAACGGCTATCAAAAATAAAAATATATAAGCAACACATACATGATGGGGCTACATGGTGCTTCCACATAGAGCCAAAAACGTCTGCACATGAGTACTGATAGAATAGAAGCGAAGGTAATGCTTAGGAATAGCCAAACCACCTAAGCTTTCCATCCCACAAGAGACAACAAAGGGGAAAACACGAATGTATAATAACTAAAACTTAATAACACTTCACAGGCGGAAAGCCAAAAGGACTGTTACTTTCCAACAAAATAAAAAGACATAAGCAACGCATACATGCAAAGACAAACTATAAACAAAAAAAAAAGAACCGCCTGTTGGTGTTTCCGTTACGGTCTGTTGTTTCATGTTTATGTTTCTTTCCCTTTGGAGTCTCTGATGGGAGCTGTGGGTTAATTGTATCGATTGCTGATCACTGCCTTCACTTTTATTTTGGATCGGTCAGATAAAATATTTCACTGTTAGTGTGGGAGTGTGGGTGGGGGTAGGGGGGGGGAGGGGCTTAAATCAGTGCTACATCTACATCTACGAGAACATAAAAATAAAACGACTACAGAAATAAAACAACGATGGGGAATCGACAATATGGAATAACTGAATTGCTGAACAAAAGAAAACCAAAAGATAGACTCCGTTGGACCAGAGTTGTTTGAACAGTATCCATCAGAATAGATGGCTTTTGTCCTTTTCTCACTTATATGTAAATTTCAGGACGATACGTTCAAAACGTAATGACTTACGGTGATGACAATGTCAAAAACGGCATTTTCAGCAAAGAAAGAGACATAACTCTATGATAGACTGGCCCATATCGCAAGTTTTCCGACTCATCCAAACCGTTAACCCCGACCTAAAATATGTGCAAGTTTCAAGAAGATCATATTAAAGGTCAATGTCTTATGGTGATGACAGGGTCCAAAATTGGCATTTTCAGCAAAGATGGGGCATACCTCTACGAGTGATAGGCCAATAGTGCAAGGTTTCAAACTCATACGAGTGTTTTCCTTGACTTACATAAATGTAAGTTCAAAAAGATCAAAGAAAAACCGAAGGGGCTACGGTGCTGACAAAGTCAAAATAGTTTTTTTTTGTTATCAAAGGGACGTAACTCTATGATAGATAGGCCGACCTCATCTTTGATAAAAACAGAAGGGGCTACGGTGATATAAAGGTAAACAAAAAGCATTTTCTGCAATCACGGGCATGTAACTCTATGACAAATAGTCCGATCTCACCAGTTTTCAAACTCGTCTGAGGTTATATCCCTGCTTTACTTACACGTAAGTTACACGAATATCCGATTTAAGCTGAAGGGGCAATGGTGATGACAAGGTCAAAAATTGACATTCAGCGCAATCAAAGGGACGTGACTCTATGATAAACAAGACGACCTCATCAGTGTTCTAACCAATCTGAGCTTTTATCACTGACTTACTAGCTACAGTTTCAAGAAGATCCGATAACAACTACAGGGGCTACAGTTTTGACAAGGTCAAAAATAGGCATTTTCCGCAAACAAAGGGACAAAACTCATTGACAAATATGTCCATCTTACCAGTTTTCGCACTCATTCGAGCTTTACCCCTTACTTACTTACATGTAAGTTTCAAGAAGACCCGGTAAAACTTAAAATGGCTATGGTGATGACAAGTACAAAAGTAAGCATTTCTGCATTCAAAGGGTTGTAACTCTATGATAAATAGGTCGACCTCACAAGTTTTCGAACTCGTCCAAACTTTTATCCCTGGCTTACTTACATGTAAATTTCAAGAAGATCCGATAAAAACTGAAGGGGCTATGGTGATGACAAGGACTGAAATAGGCAGTTTATGAGACCATGGGGACATAAATGTATGAGCCGCCCTCACCAGTTTTCGAACTCATCCGAGATGTTATCCCTGACTTGCAAACAGATCCAATAAAAAGTGAAGGGGCGGTCACAAATAGGTTTTTTTTTGCAAGCAAAGGGACATAGCTATGATAAAAAGACCGACCTCACCAGTTTTCAAACTCATCCGAGCTTTTATCACTGACTTACTTACAAAAACATTTTAAACAACATCCGATACAATATGAAGGAGCTACTATGATGACAAAGTCAAACAAGCGCTCCGCAAGCGGGGTCATTATACGCCCGTGGCAATTAGTAATATGGAGCCTATATATACTGACTGTTGTACAAGTTTGGGTTTGTGGAACATAACCAAAGAACAATATGTGCTCAATATATTCTTACCTAGCCCTATCAATAACCCTCAATGGCTCAAATTACCTGCCAACAAATTTTCATGGTCGGTAGTATTTGGTGGACCATAACCTCAAAATAATAAAAGCATAACTCTGGCAATAAGTGGTGGTCTGTAACCTTAAAAAAATATGCGCTGCCCCACATCATAATCTAACTATACGTAAAGTTTCAGCTTTATCAGATGTAAAATGTCGGAGGCATTATCCGGAAACAAAATACGTTAAGAAAACTATGTGAAAAGGGAATAACTCTGGTAATATCTGGCTTACTGTACCCTAAACATAATATGCACTGTTCCACATCATTGCCTTACTATATGTACAGTTTCAGCTTCATCAGATGTAAAATGTAAGATGAGTTATCCGGAAACGGAATGTTTAGAAAAATATGTTAAAGGGGTATAACTCTGGTAATATTTGGCAGACCGTAACCTCAAAATAATATGCACTGTTCCATAGCATGGTCTTACCGTGTGTAAAGTTTCAACATAATCGGATCTAAAATGTAGGAGGAGTTATCCGGAAACAAAATGTTTACAGAATTTTTCAAAGGGGCATAGCTCTATTATTATTTGGTGGACCATAACCCCGAAACAATATGCGTTGCCTCACAGCATAGTCTAATTATATATGAAGTTTTAGCTAAATCGGATGTAAAATGTAGGAGAAGTCATCCGGAAACGAAATGTTTACAAAAAAAAATAAAAAGGCATAACTCTATTATTATTCGGTGGAACATAACCTCGAAACAATATGCGCTGCCCCACACCATGGTCTAATTATGTATGAAGATTCAGCTTGATCGGATGTCAACTGTAGGAGGAGTTATCCGGAAACGAAAAGTTTACAACAAATTTCAAAGGGGCAGAACGCTATTATTATTTTGTGGACCGTAACCTCGAAACAATATGCGCTGCCCCACATCATGGTCTAACTATATGTGAAGTTTTAGCTTGATTAGATGTAAACTGTAGGAGTTATCCGGAAACGAAAAGTTTCCAAAAACATTCAAAGGGGCATAACTCTATTAATATTTGGTGGACCATAACCTCGAAACAATATGCGCTGCACCACATCATTGTCTAACTATGTATGAAGTTTCAGCTTGATCGGATGTACTGTAGAAGGAGTTATCCGGAAACAAAAAAGTTTACAGACAGACAGACGGACGGACGGACGCCGAGGGCATAACATAATACAACCGCTTTTCAAACGGGCGTTTAAAAAGGCATGCAACCAAAGTGACGTAACTCTATGATAAATAGGCTGACCTCATCGGCTTTCGAACTCATCCAAGCTTTTATCCCTGACTTCGTTGCATGTAAGTTTCAAGAAGTTCCGAAAAAACTGAAGGGGCTACGGTGATTACAAGGTCAAAGATAACCATTGTCTGCAATCAAATGGACGGACCTCTCCAATTTTCGAACGCGTTCGAGCTTTTATTTCTGACTTTCTTGTATGTACGTTTCAAAACGATTCGATAAAAACTGAAGGGGCTATGCTGATTACAAGGTCCAAAGTAGACATTTTCAGCAATCAAAGGGACATAAATCTATGATATATAGGCAAACCTCACCAGTTTTAAAACTCATCCGAGCTTTTATCCCTGACTTGCTTGTTTGTAAGACTCATCCGGGCTTTTATCCCTGACTTGCTTCTTTGTAAGACTCATCCGAGTTTTTATCCGTGACTTGCTTGTTTGTAAGTTTCAAGAAAATCCGATCAAAACTACAGGGGCTAAGGTGATGACAAGGTCAAAAATAAACACTTTCAGCAAAGAAGGGGACATGACTCCGTAAATAATCGACCGACTTTGCTGGTTTTCAAACTGAGCTTTCTTGCCTGACTTACTATTATGAAGGTTTAAAGAAGATCGGATAAAACCTGAAGGGGCTACGGTCATAACAATGTCAAAAATAGACATTTTCTGCAATCAAAGCGACGTACATCTAAAGTAATTAGGTTAACCTCATCAGGTTTCAAAGTCATCCGAACTTTTATCCCTTACATATACCTGACTTACGTACATGTAAGTTTTAAGAAGACCAGATAGAAAAAACTGAAGGGGCGACGGTGATGATACGGTCAAAAGTAAGCATTTCGTGCAGTCAAAGGGGCGTAACTCTATTATGAATAGGACGACCTCACCAGTTCATTGAACTAATTCGAGCTTTTATCCCTGACTTATCTGTTAGTTTCAAGAAGATACGATAAAAACTATAGGGGCTATGGTGATGACAAGTTAAAAAAATCTGCAATCAAAGGGGCGTAACGACAAGTTAAAAAAATCTGCAATCAAATAGACGTAACTCAAAGAAAAATAGGCCGACAGTTTTCGAAATCGTCCGAGCTGTTATCCCCGACTTACTTGTCTGTAGGTTTCAAGAAGCTCCGATCAAATCTGAAGTGGCTAAGGTGATGACAATAATCAAACATTGACATTTTCAGAAAAGTAGGGGACATAACTCCGTGGGTAATTACCGACACCGCGAGTTTTAGAACTCATCAGAGCTTTTATACCTGACGGAAGTAAGGGCGAGGATTGTGGCCACGTAAAATCGTTTAAGCCCCCCAGTGGAAATCTTTTCACTGACCGTTCTAATGCGGTTCTTCTGTGGTGGTTTATTTATATTGTTGTTTGTTACTTACTGTGTGTATCACTTGTGTCTTTTTATTTTGGATGGCCATATGGCCATTTTGTGGGAAAGTAACGGTCCTTATGGCCTTCCTTCGTTTAGGTTTCCATTATGGTCTGGTCGCTTAATGTTCGTGTTTTGTTTCCCTTTGGTTTAAGTTAATTGTATCAATTCCTGATCTTTGTTTTACTTCTACTTTACTTATATAAGTAAATTAGAAGTAAAACAAAGATCAGGAATCGATACAATTAACTTACTCCACCCATCAAAGACACCAAAGGGAAAGAAACACAAACATTAAGCGACCAGACCATAATGGAAACCTAAACCTAAAACACGCCTTGGAACGGTCAGTGGAAAGATTTCCACTCGGGGGCTTAAATCGATTTTACTTGGCCACAATCCTCGCCCTTACTTCCGTCAGGTATAAAAGCTCTGATGAGTTCTAAAACTAGCGGTGTCGGTAATTACCCACGGAGTTATCTCCGTGAACACGAATAATCAAAGAACCACAGAGGTGAGACAACGGTGAGGACTTGACAGCAAGAAACCACTGAAATGCTGGAGCAAAAGAAAACCAGCAGTTAGACTCCGATTGGCCCGACCAGAGACTCCGATCAAAGTAGAAGTAAAACAAATCTGAAGTGGCTAAGGTGATGGCAATAATCAAACATTGGCATTTTCAGAAAAGTAGGGGACATAACTCCGTGGGTAATTACCGACATGGCTAGTTTTCGAACTCATCAGAGCTTTTATACCTGACTAAGTTTCAGGAAGTTCCAATCAAAACTGAAGGTGCTATGGTGATGACAAGATCAAAAATAGGCATTTTTAGCAATTAAGGGGCCGTATGTCTATGACAAGCGGGCCGACTTAACCGATTTTCCAACTCATCCGAGCATATCCCACGCCACCTTACATATAAGTTTCCGAAAGATCCGATTAAAACTTGAGGCGCTACGGTAATGACAAGCATTTTCCCATTGTAAGTCTATGGGACCTCGTGGTTGCCATAGTCTTTAATCAATTTAAAAAAATGACTGGTTTCCCGAAAAATACATACTTTTGACTTTTTATGTGACAAAAGTTGACCTTGGCTTAAAATAGGCCATGGTCATTCGAGGGTCATCGTTTTACAAACTAGGATGGACCCTGGTCCCCATGGCCACTTACCAAGTTTCATGACAATGGGCCTTTTGGTTTGGGAGAAGAAGATTTTTGAAGGGTGTTTATCTTTGTCACGTGGCCGAACTCATTTCGATCGTTTTTCATTTCCTTGTTCTTACAAGTGTTTATATGAAATTTGGTTACAATTGGCTTAAATCTGACGAAAATAAGTTTTAGTTTTCATGACTGAATGACCTTGGGCCAAGGTCAAAGAATGACATTGACTTTCTTTTTTTTTTTTTTTGGCCGGGTACCAACCCGAACAGGAACATTTGCACTAGTCGATGAGAAAAATCTATAAAATGTGTTTCTAAATGTGTTTTCTGTGGATCAATGGAAATTAATGAGCGGTAACTTTTATACAATTGTTTTTGGACCCTATTCAGCTGAAGGAAGGATCTTGTTTGCGAGTCAGTATGATATGAAAGATTTCTGATGGGCGGCGCCCTGTGTTTTTCCATAATTAAGTTGTATATTGGTTCCCGGTTCTGAATATTTATCACTGAAGAAAGGCACGCTGCTTTATTTTCCTTGTGTGCTGAACAGAAAAAGAAACGGCAAGGGTGGAAACTGAAACTGTAAAACACTGAGAACACTGACAAAAAGAGACCGATTAGTGCACTCAGCAGTGTGAGTGAATCAGACACGTGCAAATAGCCCTAATTTACCAACAAAGCAGCAGAAAAAGAAAGTAAAAGCAAAGTCAAGAAATCATTGAAAGAAACAGATACTGAAACTGGTAATACAAAAGCGGATTCAAAAATGGCAGAAGAAACAAACTCCGCGATAACAAGACAGCCTTCAGAGATTAATAAAAGAAAAAACTGGCTATCTTGGTAACAAAAGGTGATTGAACGTTGCTTGAAATGATATAAATGTTTTCAACAACTGAAGGATGTATTCTTGCGTTCAGTCTCTCATAGAATAGATCTTGAAGGGGAACTTTTTGAAAAAGATAAAGATAATGAAACTCTGCAGAAAGCAATAGATGAACTACAATCTGATATCGAAAACCGAAAGACAGAGATAGAGCAACAGAGAGCACATAATCAGAGGTCGATAATGAAGATTGAAAAAGCGACAGAGGCGGCAGAGGAGAAAATAAATAACTTCGAACAATATGGTAGGCGAAGTAACCTCAAAATAAGTGGCCTTAAGGAGGCGGAAGGTAATGAAACGGCAGAAATGACAACAGATATTGTACTTAAAAGGCGCAATAGTGTGATCGGGAACATCAATTTAAAGAGAGGAGACACTGACATGGCCTATAGATTAGGGAGCAAACGGATGAGAAAAAGCCGCTCAACAAACCCAAGACAAATAATTATTAAGTTCAACTCTAGAATGAAGAGAGATACCATTTTAAAGAATAGACAGCTATTCAAGGGCATAAACATATTCATTAATGAGGATCTTACACAGACAAATCATTGCTTTTTGCATCTGTAAGAAAGAAAAAGATGCAAGATGAAGTAAAACAGGTGTGGTCCAGAAATGGCCGAATCTTCTAGGAAAAATAGAAGTAAAGGCAATGATCAGGAATCGACACAATTAACCCACAGCTCCCATCAGAGACACGAAAGGGGAAGAAATACAAACATGAAACAACAGACCCTAATGGAAACGCCAATAGCGGAAAGCCAAACGGATAGTTATTTCCCAACAAAACGGCCAATTGGCTAGCCAAAACAAAACGATATAAGCGATACAAACACTCAAAGACATACCATAACAAAAATAAACCGCGAGAGAAGAACCGCCTTGGAACGGTCAGTGAAACGAATTCCACTGAGGGGCTAAAGTCGATTTTACGTGGCCACAGTCATCGTCCGTACTCCCGTGGCGATTAAGACAAATAATTCGTTCAGTACGCATGAAGGCCTCCTAACTCATCAGTGCACAATCTCCATGAACACAATAACAACCAGAGAGATGAAACAACGGTAAGGACTCAACAGCAAGAAAACACTGGAATGCTGGAGCAAAAGAAATCCAACAGTGAGTCTCCGATGGGCCCGACCAGAGACGACTGAATTGAAATACAGTGAATTTCAGGACTGGATTAACTTACCGCGGCCAACACAGTAAAGATGAGACACGTCTTTGGGGCACCTGTTTTGGTCATTTGCGAGTAGCGTAGATACATTCAGCCTGTTGGATAGTCTAACTACTGTAGTCTTGTTGAATGATCTAATACACCACGATAACAAATCTGTGCTATAAGTAACCCTGTATCTCCAACTTTATATAGAGAAAACTGGGGAGCACATAACTTTTCTTAAATCTGCTCCGGGACATATGTTGTGGGTACTCGTTGGAACAGCGTCAATGAGGCAGTTTTTGCGGGCGCCTGCGGTCTGTGTTTGTGGTATGTTTGAGAATATCACAAAATACCCGTTTCATATGTGTGTGTTGTCGTGATGAACTCTAGCTTCAGTATTTGTAAGACTATTGTTGGTATGTGGGGCTGGTCTGTGTCCTGTCTGGTCGCTGATTCTAGAGACAGGGCTCAAATGAAAAGCCCCGAGACAATACTGTATAAAACAGCTCAAAGAAAAACACAATATTTAACTCATATAAGGCAATAGAATCTTCCATGCAATAAGTTTGGAGTGGTCCACTTCAAACTGCTGTGTTGTCAGATTTGTTTGTTTTAAGGTTAACATAGAAGGCAAGTACTTTAGGCAAACGGTGTAAACTGCAGAATGCGATGTTTGATCTGGGTATGCACTGTTTGCAATGGTCCAAAAATGCACCCCTAGTCATTTATGGGTTAAATTTACTACTGGTGTTGTATATTAGCATAACATAATAAGGGCAGTATAGATTGAGAGGTAGTATTATAGGTTTTCCTGCAATAGGAATAGGCTGAGTCATGAAACAATATGTCTTCGTTTTCCTTCTGTGAGCAAATTTACTTTCACATCGCTTTGTCAAAATGAAACAATACACTTATTGTTTTATGTATGTCGATGATAAATGGACGATCACACAAAATAACTAAAATCATTTGTAACTGCTTTGATTTTGGTTAAATTATATTTATCTCAACATATGCTACTGTCCTTTAGTAAATGACAGACCGACCACGAATTAATGTCCGCTGAGTGAGCCGTATTAAAGCATGCGGTCGTCATATTTGAGTGGAGTTTGAAAGATACTCCAGTCAACGCTTTCAATGAACCTGCGCTGCTTAAACGGGGCTCAAGACGGAAATAAGCTTAGACTCATATTCTAGACAGGTTTTTAATTATTTGGACCCCATTTTGATTTATATCAGTCTTTGAATCGACTGCCTATTCGAGATTCGCAAAATTGCAGTATGTTTCCTCTGGCTTTCTTTGCCGGATCATTACAGGGTCACTGATGAGGCTTTATTAGCCGAAACTACGTAGTATGACCCATCTTCTTTCTTATGAATTTTTTCATTGCTCTTAGGGGATCGCATTTTTAGCTCACCTGAGCCTTTAGGCTCATAGGTGAGCTTATAGTATAGCCATGGTCCGTCGTCCGTCCGTCCGTCCGTCCGTCCGTCCGTCCGTCCGTCCGTCCACCATTTTCAAAGATCTTCTTCTCCTATACTGCAGGGCCAATCAAAGCCAAATTTCATATGGAGCCTCAGTGGGATGGGGGAATGAAAGTTTGTTCGCGGGGTCTGGATCACATGACCAAGATGGCCGCCATGCCCATATATGGTAAAAAGCCTTCAAAAATCTTCTTCTCCAGAACCATAAGGCCAATGGCCTTGAAACTTGGCATGTAGCATATGGTACTTGGGCCCATCATGGCTTGTACAAATGGTGACCCTGGGTTGACCTTGACCTATTTTACAGCAATGTCAAATATGCCGACTTAGGCTTTTGCATGGAGAAAAGTGAAAATAATGGATTTTTAGGAAACCATTGAAGACAGTGTCACCAAAATTTGTAGATCAGGTAAAGTAATTGAATACATGAAGATCTATGGGTTAGAAAGGTCAAGGTCATTCATTGACCTTAGACCAAGGTCATTCAGGTTCCAGATTTCAAACATTTTTTTCTCAGAAACTACCAAACCAATTGAAGTGAAATTCGATATGGAGCCTTTGTGAGTTGAACAAATGAAAAGTTGCTCATATGGTCTAGGTCACATGACCAAGATGGCGGCCACGCCTATATATGATAAAAAGCCTTCAAAATTCTTCTGCTCTAGAACTGTAAGGCCAATGGCCTTGAAACTTGGCATGTAGCATATGGTACTCGGGCCCATCATGGCTTGTACAAATGGTGACCCTGGGTTGACCTTGACCTATTTTACAGCAATGTCAAATATGCCGACTTAGGCTTTTGCATGGAGAAAAGTGAAAATAATGGATTTTTAGGAAACCATTGAAGACAGTGTCACCAAAATTTGTAGATCAGGTAAAGTAATTGAATACATGAAGATCTATTGGTTAGAAAGGTCAAGGTCATTCATTGACCTTAGACCAAGGTCATTCAGGTTCCAGATTTCAAACATTTTTTTCTCAGAAACTACCAAACCAATTGAAGGGAAATTCGATATGGAGCCTTTGTGAGTTGAACAAATGAAAAGTTGCCAATATGGTCTAGGTCACATGACCAAGATGGCGGCCACGCCTATATATGATAAAAAGCCTTCAAAATTCTTCTTCTCTAGAACTGTAAGGCCAATGGCCTTGAAACTTGGCATGTAGCATATGGTACTCAGGCCCATCATAGTTTGTACAAATGGTGACCCTGGGCTGACCTTGACCTATTGACCAGCAATTAAAGTTTCTTTGCGGGGTCTGGATCACATGACCAAGATGGCCACCATGCCCATATATGGTAAAAAGCCTTCAAAAATCTTCTCCAGAACTGTAAGGCCAGTGGCCTTGAAATTCGGCATGTAGCATATGGTACTCAGGCCCATCAGAGCTTGTACAAATGGTGATTGTGGGTTGATCTTGACCTATTCTACAGCAAAGTCAAGTTTGCCGACTTAGGCTTTTGCATGGAGAAAAGTTAAAATAATGGATCTTTAGGAAACCATTGAAGATAGTGTCACCAGAATTTGTAGATCAGGTAAAATAACTGAAAACATGAAGAGCTATGGGTTAGAAAGGTCAAGGTCATTCATTGACCATAGACCAAGGTCATTCAGGTTCTATATTTCAAACATTTTTTTCTCAGAAACTACCGAGCCAATTGAAGTGAAATTCAATATGGAGCCTTTGTGAGTTGAACAAATGAAAAATTGCCAATACCATCTAGATCACGTGACCAAAATGGTGACCACGCCCAGATATGGTTAAAAGATTTCAAAATTCTTCTTCTCCAGAACCGTAAGGCCAATGGCCTTGAAACTTGGCAAGTAGCATATGGTACTCAGGCCCATCATAGTTTGTACAAATGGTGACCCTGGGTTGACATTGACCTATTTTACAGCAATGTCAAATTTGCCGACTAAGACTTTTGCATGGGAAAAAAGTGAAAATAATGGATTTTTAGAAAACCATTGAAGACAGTGTCACCAAAATTGGTAGATCAGGTAAAGTAACTGAATGCATGAAGATCTATAGGTAAGAAAGGTCAAGGTCATTCATTGACCTTAGACCAAGGTCACTCAGGTTCCATATTTAAAAAAAAAAAAACATTTTTTTTTCTCAGAAACTACTGAGCCAATTGAAGTGGAATTCAATATGGAGCCTTCGTGTGTTGAACAAATGAAAAGTTGCCAATATGGTCTAGATCACCTGACCAAGATGGCTGCCATGCAGATATATAGTAAAAAGCCTTCATAAATCTTTTTCTCCAGTACTTCTCTAAAAATCTTCTTCGCCAATGGCCTTGAAACTTGGCGTATAGCATATGGTACTCGGGCCCATCATAGTTTGTACAAATGGTGACACTGGGTTGACCTTGACCTATGTTATGGCAATATCAAATTTGTCAACTTAGGCTTTTGCATGGGAAAAAGTGAAAATAATGGATTTTTTGGAAACCATTGAAGAAAGTCTCACCAAAATTTGTAGATCAGGTAAAGTTACTGAATACATGAAGATGTATAGGTAAGAATGGTCAAGGTCATTCAGTGATCTGGGACCATATTTCAAACATTTTTTTCTCAGAAACTGCTGGACCAATTCAAGTGAAATTTGATATTGATCCTTTATGTGATGAACAAATGAAAATTTGCTGATATGGTTCAGGTCACATGACCAAGATGGTGGCCATGCCCATATATGGTAAAAACCCTTTAACATTCTTCTTCGGAACCGTACGGCCAATGACCTTGAAACTTGGCACATAGCACTCAGGCCTATCATAATTTGTTCAAATGGTTATCCTGGATTGACCGTGACCTATTTTACGCCAATGTCAAATTTGCCGACTTAGGCTTTTGCATGGGAAAAAGTGAAAATAATGGATTTTTATAAAACCATTGAAGACAGTGTCACAAAAATTGGTAGATCATGTAAAGTAACTGAATACATGAAGATTTATGGGTAAGAAAGGTCTGGGACCAAGATCACTCAGGTTCCATATGTCAGAAACTACTGGGCCAACTGAAATAAAATTTGATACGGAGCCTTTATGCGATGAACTAATGAAAACTGCTAATACGGTCAAGGTCACATGACCAAGATGGCGTCCATGCCCATACAAAGTAAAAACCTTTCAAATTCTTCTTCTCTGGAACCATAAGGCCAATGACATTGAAACTTGGCAAGTAGAATTGGGTACTTGGACCATTATTGGACGGATTTTTAAAAAAAATTGGACTTATTTACTCGGACCTATCATAGTTTGTTCAAATGGTAGCCCTGGGTTGATGTCAGGTGAGCGTTTACAGGACCACTGGTCCTCTGGTTTTATTTTTATTCGCCTTCCAAACGTACGCCCGTTAGAATATATTCAGAATTTTGCCACCAAAACATGAAGATTTCACCATTAAAATTTCCGATATTTTGTCATATTTATTCTCTGGATATCCATGGATTGTGGGTGCTCGTTAGAACCGCCTTGGCCTACCAGTTCTAATGGATACCCACTTTCTGTGTCTTTGGGCGGAGATGGGAAAACAATGCATACTCCTGCAGGCCCGGTTTTACAGTGTAAATGTTGGGTTGTTTGTGTGTCAAAATTATATATGCGTGTTTTCGCGATGGACTGCACAAACTTACAAAGGGACAATCATGATTATTCTAACTGTCACGAGCACTGGTTGCGTTGGTCAAAGTGAATTCTTGGCATTGCATTCTTAGACTTTCCGTTTCTGATATCTCAAGCTGTTATTATTGACTGAGGGTCCGGTCCCTTAAAGAATGGGATGGTGAGAGTCGTTTTGTACAATGTTCGGTAAAACTTCATTGAATCGAACATCGATGTATCATTTACAATGGATGATTCAAATTTGTTTTTGTGCTTCTCAAAGAATTTTTCCGGTCGGCACTAGATTGCTCGCATTGCTATGGTGGGCTCTCATCATCCCGAAGGTGCCCGAACCGCTGGAGTGTAACTACATAATACACAAAAACAAAACGTTTATTATTATTATTTGTTTACATTTGTACTCCGCTTATGATTTCTTGTATTTCTTTTCGACAATAATGGCGTAAATGGAGTGCGAAAATCTCTGTCAATAACTGAACATACTTTGTACTTTTTAACATCACCCTATTGACCCTCCACCCTACTGACCCTTTCATTTCGCTTTCGTCAAGGGTATCAGCAAAAAGGGATACAGGTGGTTAAGCACAGTAGTATTGATATATTAAGGGACCGAGGTTATGTTTTTGTGGGGTTTTTTTTGCGCACTCGGTTCAAATGGGCCTGGAACCTGTATTACACATGAGGCGACATGATCAACAGAAAATGTCATTTGTTTTGCTCAAAAGTTTTTTTTTTTCTGCAAGTGCCGCAGATTGACAGGGACAGGTTTCATGCTAAGGTGAGTTGTGCAAAGAGCGAGAGGCTACCTCGGGGCCAGAAACACATCACCTGTGATCATTTTCTTCTAACAAGAAGTGGAATAAATCTGAAATCATTTGGACCATCATATGCATGCTTAACATTATAAAGGTGAACGACATACAGTAGAACTTTGATGGCTCGAACCCCAATAGCTCGTTTACCATGGATGAAACGAAAACGGTCTTGCGCCAGTAGGGAATTCCAAATGCGATTTAGGGATAATGCAGAGTGATTTTTTTTTCATCTGCAAATATATATTCTGTTTACTCAAAAGAATCGTCGCGCATGCATTTATGATCACACTAATCTCCATTGGCGCTAATGTTTACCCTCTGTACTCGAGTTGCAGCTCTCGAGCGGGTTTTTAATGGTCCCAAAGGGGTTCGAGCCGTTAACGTTCGACTGTGAAGACATAAACACATACATACATACATACATACATGCATACGTACGTCCGTGCGTCCGTGCATACACGCATACTTGCGTGTGTGCGTGCCATGCGATCGTGCATAACCAATATGTGTATGCGTGAGTAATTGGTATACGTACGTGCGTGCGTGCGAGCATTCGTGCGAGAATGTTTACGTGCTTGCATGTGTATTACATACGTGGATGCGCTCATGCAAGCGTGCATACATACGACAGAGATTTGACAAATACGGAGAGATTTGACCTGATATAGCGCAAAATAATATAGTATACCATCGCAGGTGCTATTCAGGTGCTGTCAATATATGTCAAAGTCGCTGAGTCCACCAGATGATTCGGTAGATTGCCTTCCGCATGTTTTCTGCAAGCGAACCAAATAGCCATATTTGCCGCAGCTTTTTTTTTGTTACAGTTAAATTCACACAATCGGGTAACTTGATTTACCTTTTTGTTAATAGAACACCATAAATTTAATCAATGAGTACAATACAGAACAAAAAATTGGGTTCTTGATTTATTTAAAATCAAATACCAATATGTCATGCTCTTTATGTTGAATGTAAAATTTTCTCAGCGCTTATATCTTAAATCTCGATCTAAATGTCCGAAAACATGAACCCAACAATATACATGCAAGCTCATAGAGAAGTTGAAATATCTGTTTCTAGCAAATTACTCAAATTGTTGCATTTAGCACTGTTATAAAAGGTATTTTGAAGTGTAACAAGGCATTAAATTTTGTCGTGGAACTCATTACTGTTTGCGCAGACACCTTTGAGTACACATGTGCAGGTTAAGTAGCTTCAGCAAATTCAAGTATAGTCGAACTTCGATGGCTAGAGCGGCAATGGTTCGGTTTCCGAGTCGAACCCTTTTCTGGGTTCCTCGGGTGTTCGTCACAATACGAAATGGTAAGGGATTTTAGAAGATTTGTTTCTTTTGTCTTGCTAAAGTCTGCTGTGTCTACTCGTTAGCGTTGCCAGGATGCGGCGAGTCTGATGAGTGCATTTATCTTGTGGAGCACCTAGGGCATATCCGATTGTATCTTCAGGCATAGCCTCGTTTGCTCGAGTTAACACTGTCTCGGCCATATACTCATGGTCCCGATTGAAGTTCGACTAAAGTTATTGATGCAGCTTGTTCTCAAGGGCTTCTGGGCTGACAGATTAGAAATGTTTAAGAGTCGCACGCCCTGAAAAATAAAAGTATTTATGCATCCTTCTTTCGATTTAATGAGAACAGTTTTTGATTGTGGAAATGTTATGCTTTTTTCTTACTTTTTCTTATATCTGTTTCACCTCCCTCCTATTTGCCAATTTCATCTTTTTCATAAACCACCATGAAGAGCACATCGTTGTGTTCTTTTAATGTGAGAGGTTTGGGTAACAGACTAAGTCGAGAACAAATATTTACATGGCTGAAAGATAAGCGATTTGATATTTGTTTCGTACAAGAAACACATTCTGGAAAGCAGGTACTTGAAGCCTTGAATAAACGAATGAGGTATACATGCATTCTTCAGCGGGGATGAAACAAATAGTGAAGGGGTCGATCTCTTGATAAAACATAAAACAACAGACCCTAATAAAAACATCAATAGCGGAAAGCCAAAAGGACAGTTACTTTCCCACAAAATGGCCAATTGGCTATCCAAAACAAAATAATACAAGCGACGTAAACACTCAAAGACAGTCTATAATAAAAATAAACCGCGACAGAAGAACCGCCTTGGAACGGCCAGTGAAACGAATTCCACTGAGGGGGGGGGGGGGGGGGGGTGCTTAAATCGATGTTACGTGGCCACAATCCTGGCCCTTACTTCCGTCGCGATTTAGACAAATACTTTGGTAAAGTCCGCATGAAGGCCTCCTTACTCATCAGTGCAACATCTCCGTGAACACAAAAAATCAAACAACCACAGATGAAACAACGGTGGGGACTCGACAGCAAGAAACCACTGAAATACTGGAGCAAATGAAAACCAACAGTTAGACTCCGATGAGCCCGACCAGAGACATTTTAATTTTGTTGAAACCCTTATAAACTGCGTAAAATTATTTTATGGTGACGCAAAAAAATTTATCACAAAAAATGGATACCTCTCCGATTTTTATGCCCCGGAATGAAAGATTCGGGGGGGGGGGCATATAGTTTTTGGTCTGTCCGTCTGTTGATAGGGCTTTCATATTTCACATGTGCATTCCTTGTCACACGTCGTTTCTAGAGGTACCATAAATTTTGACCTGGTGACCTTGACCTTGACATTTGACCTACTTTTGACCTCATTTTTTTAATTTAACATTGGCCATAACTTCTGATTGTTTAGTGATATGATTTTCATATTTCACATGTCTATTCCATGTAACAAGACCTTTCCAGTGATACCATAATTAGACCTCGTGATCTTGACCTTTTTTTCAAATACAACGTGGTGTCAGACAGGGCTGCCCATTATCTCCCTATTTGTTTATAATATGCATTGAACTACTCTCAAACCATGTCATTAGAAATGAAGATATCAGAGAGAAAACAATAGGAGAAAAGGAATAATGGACGGCTGGCGAACCGCCCCCGCCCATCGGGGCTTAAAGAAATAGATGGGCTGCATGATGCTTCCACGCACCGCTTATAGGATCTGAGCCTGTCCAGGAACCGCGGTGCGAGGCGGACCGTCCATGCTTATAAACCCTATTGGTTTCATTGGGCGACAGGGCTTGAGATGTCATTTCATCTCAATGTCGGGTAAAAGTCCCACAAAATTGGAAGCAACGTCTCCAAAATGACCTATACTGTGTTGACGGGGACGTTAAACCTCAAATCAAACAAACAAACGGCTGGCGAAAATCTTTTGAAAGTTTAATAGAAAATAGTGGACAACTTCCGCAATATATCTGGGCTTAAGCTAAATGCTAAAAAATGTCAAGTTTTACGGACAGGCTCTCGGCCCCCGCCCTTCGGGGCTTGAAGAAATAGATAGGCTGCATGATGCTTCCACGCAGAGCTAAATCCAACCCGCACACGAGTACTGGTAAACCGCTTGGTGGATCTAAGCCTGCCCAGGCGGAGCGGTGTGAGTCGGACTTATATGCTTATAAACCCTATTGGTTTCATTGGGCGACAGGGCTTAAGATGTAATTTCATCTCAATGTCGGGTAAAAGTCCAACAAAAATTGGAAGCAACATCTCCAAAATGACCTATACAGTGTTGACGGGGACGTTAAACCTCAAATCAAACAAACAAACGGACAGGCTCTTTGAAAGCTACAGAGACAGAATATTTAGAAAAAGGAGGTTCTCGTGGAGTTCACAAGAAGCGCGGTGTTTAGGAATATCTTTAAGAACAAATAAAGAAAATATATTAAAGTCAAATTTTTAACCTAAAATAAAGGCGTTTGAAATGTACTTGAAACAGTGGCATCACAGAAAATTAAATTCAATGGGTAAGATCGTGGTCATTAAAAAATATGCTCTCCCAAAATTGATATTTCTTTTGGCATCTCTCCCTAACCTATCTAAAGAAACGATTCGATATTTAGAAAATATTGTGTAAAACTTTATTTGGGATGGAAAACCTGACAAAATCAACAGGGATACATTAATAAAAGCCATAAATAAGGGAGGCCTCAAAATGATCGCCACTGAAATGTTCAATTGGTCATTGAAAGTAAGCTGGGCAAAACATTTATTAAGAAACGCAGGCAAAAGTTAACTTAAAGATGTTTATGATCAAGGTCTGAATTTTTTGGGTTTTGCAAATGTATACTTTTCGACTGTAATTTTAGTGAGAACGACATTATAAACCATTTTGAGAAAAAAAACATTTCTACGAGACAGTTTATTGTCAGGGAGAAAAGTAAATATAAGTCCCGTAATATCAAATTATTGTAACAAAATACTTTGGAATAATTCTAAGGAGGTATTGGAAGACCCCCGCCCATAGGGGCTTGAAGAAATATATGGGCTGTATGATGCTTCCACGCAGAGCTGAATCCGGCCCGCACACTAGTACTGGTAAATCGCTTAGAGGATCTAAGCCTGTCCAGGAACCGCGGTGCGAGGCGGACCATCCATGCTAATAAACCCTATTAGTTTCATAGGGCGACAGGGCTTGAGATGACATTTCTTCTCAATGTCGGGTAAAAGTCCCACAAAATGGTAAGCAACGTTTCCAAAATGACCTTTTTAACAGTGTTGACGGGGACGTTAAACCTCAATTCAAACAAATCAAACAAAAGGACATATTGGAGAAAAAAAGCATTGTTTAAAAACTGGTTGCAGAATGGTGTAAAATATCTAACAATATATTTAATCAGGACAGTAAGATATTTTATTCGTTCAAAAATTAACAGATAAATATAATTTGACAAATGCAACATTTTTGAAATACAATGGATTTTTGAATAGTATACCGAAAGATTGGGAAACAAAAATAACATAAGAAAACATTAATATCCAATCAGATTTGAAATTAATTAACCTTGAAAAATACAAAACAAGTAAATATGTATGTTAATTATTGCTTTATAAATAAAATACAAACACAATAACACAAATCAGCAATAAAATGGAATAAATGTTTTCTAGAAGAAACTTTGATATGGAAATTAATTTACACAGCTCCTTTTAAATCTACAAATGACATAAAACTCCGAAACTTTCAATATAAATACTAAATGCGGATTATACCAACAAATCTGTTTTTAACAAAATGTCGTATTACTGAATCATCGTTATGCAGCTTTTGAAACATGGGGGTAGAGACGATCTGTGCTTACATGTACAACACTGCTGGATGGAGTAAGCATTTTCTAAAACAATGCGAATTAAATTTGATGTTTGTTTCAAGATTATATCTTTTGAAATATGCCAAACTAACCTTAACTTAAATCAGTAGGTAAAGAATGTTGCTATCTACTTGGCTAAATATTTCATTTTCTGCAGTAAACAAAATAGACAGATTCCGTATTTACGAAACTTAAAATCCCATTTATCAAAAAGACTTAAAATAGAGAAAGAAATAGCGCCAATGAACGATAAACTACCCGTTTTTGAACGCAAATGGAAACCCTTGGAAGAATTATTAAGTACATAAATGTTAATGGCGAATGGAAGGCATACTCTCTCTCTCTCTCTCTCTCTCTCTCTCTCTCTCTCTCTCTCTCTCTCTCTCTCTCTCTCAAATCTTGTAAAAAGTAAGTGAAACAGCGAAGCACGGAAGATCTCTCTCTCTCTGTTTGTGAGAATTATTAGACAATTTTGTTGATGGCCCCACACCATAACATTTTGTGAACAAATCAAGTTACATAATGACTGTAAACCAAGGGGCTATATGTATAAATTTATATTCATAGGGGCGGGAAAAGAACATGACTCGACCGGGACTCGAACCCAATGCCTCTCGCATACCGTGCGAACACTCTACCGACTGAGCTACCGAGCCACACGGTCGACCTATTACATTCCCCCCCTGCTTAATGAGATTCGTCCCGAATCTCTAAATTCTATCCAGTCCGGCTGCGAGACTTATTTTCATACTTTTTCATGACCTCAGACGCGGTGCTGCACCCCCACACTGGCAACCAAATGTCACAGGGGTGGAAAAAGAACATGATTCGACCGGGACTCGAACCCAGGGCCTCTCGCATACCATGCGAACACTCTACCGACTGAGCTACCGAGCCACACGATCGACCTGTTACATTGTTGTGTTAGTGATTGCAACCTAGGATAGGGCTTATGCTACAATGCCATAACAAAAAGACAACACATAACTACATTCAATGGCACTGTGATCACAGAACTTTTCCCGTTCCATCGTCTTCACATGAATGTTAAAAATTTAACAAAAAATGTGAGACTATAGAACTGTGCATACTTTTTTAAACTACTATGAATAAACAAGCACAGCTTAAATATTCATACATACACTACTGATCAGCTTCGCTGTAAATAGCACATGACATACACTACCTATAACATTATATATATATAAAAAACATAAAACATATATAATTTATAGGAAAAATCAAATAATGTATATAATATATAGAATAATTCAAATTACATATACATTATAGAAAATAAGTCACATATTATATCTATTCCACATATATAACAATATTTATATATGAAATAATATTATATATAATGTATAGAAAATGACACAAACAAACAAATATCACAGAAAAAATGTCATTTATCACACGGTGGATGTCAATATCAATATAATTTGATTCATGAAGAACAAACAGCAACCACTGGTTATTCCAATGTCCATAACGCGTGACGCGGTGGAAAAAAAATATTGTGTGCACACGATATCAGATTATGGCCATTGGAACATCACTATAACACACGTTGACAAAACAGATGATTCCAAGCATGGTGATTATGATGTTGATGATGCATTCTTGGAGGACAGTAGAGCAGAACACCCTTTTTATGAGTTCGACTCTGTGGTGGGCGCCATGTGTCGCCGGGTGAGCATCAGGATGATAATGAAGACCAAGACAAAGGAATACAGAGGGTTGTTTATATACAACAAAACGGTGTCCTACAAACAAACAAACACGCCAATACAAATAGCTACTGCTTAATATATTCAGCAGTACATATAAATCATCCACCTATATTAATACGGATGAATGACAGCAGTTAACATTAACAGGTCAATATGCACAGAAAACGGTGAACGCCAGGACACACTCTGCTGGGATGAAATGAATGAATGAGGGGGAATTTAGGGTAGTGAATACACCCTTTAACCCCCGAGCCAGATGTAAGGTTGACAATGAAAATGGCAGTTTGCCCCCCCCCCCCCCCGATGTGAAGAATGGCAATGAAATTCTGGCGATGAAATTCTAACACAGGCCGAGTACATTGTAACTTACTAAAGCACGCAAGAATAAAGCTGTAGAATAAGCTAGACAAGCAACCTTTGCAGCTTATACGGAATTATTTTAAATGCAAGCAATATGGCGAAATTCCAATAGTTGAGCATGAGCAACAGCGATGATATGTAGCTAAAGCAAAATGGCAAATTATGAAATTTGCTCAATGTTCAGAATGAGTGAGTGAGTGAGTTTTAGTTTTACGTCCCACCAACAGCTCAGGTCATACGGAGACGGGACTTCGGTTTAAAGACACATCCGAAAGTCTGGAGAAGACTGGGATCGATCCTGCGATCCCTGGTTTACAAGGCGAGTAGCGTAACCACTGCACCACGGAGGCTGCTATGTTCAGAATGAAGAACTTAGAAAACAACAATAGAATTAACAGGTTACAGAACAAGAAATTCATACCTGGCTATGACATTTTCAAATAATACCAGTGCAAGACAATTACGGTCTATACAAGTTGATATATAGTGCCTGAAGGGCAGATGAAGTTCTCGCTAGGCCTTCTTCAGTCCAACTGATTTCGGGCGGTACAATTCGTGGTAAGAAGTGTGAAAAAGGTCACATGCAGGGCAAGAGAGTTAGGATAGCAAACCATACAAAAGCATTCACCCTGGCAACGCTCAAAACATTTAAATGATAGGTAAAAACAATATTTGTAACGTTACATCGTGGTACGTGTCAGGTGCCGAAATTTTGCGGCAAGGTCAAGGACATAAAAGATACACTAGTAAGATTGCTGCCGTGCGTCGGAAACACGACACCTAAAACCGGACCGAACCGACAAACTACATCTATGACATATATCTTACAAATCATGAGTGATATTAAGTGCTTATGTGTTCTATCATGTTTTGATATATTATGAAATTAAACTCTGTGTACAAAGTGTTGAATGACGAAAAAAGGAATACATATAAAAAAATACTAAATGCGGATTTTAGGGAAATAGGTTTGAAAATGAATGGCCTGGACCTTGAATTCTCATTAAGTTTCATCCACACATTTAGCTAACTGCACCTACCAATTTTCAGATCACAAGCTGCCTAAATTTTCGAATAATATACAATTTTGCCTTTTTCCCATATAAAAGTATATGTGACCAAATTTGACCTTGGCGTAAGATAGGTCAAGGTCATACGAAGGATATCATTTTAACAAACTATGATGGGCCAGAGTAGAGTCCCCAATGCTATATGCCAAGTTTCATGGCAATCGGCCCATTGGTTCCGGAGGAGAAGATTTTTGAAGGGTTTTTATTACATACTGGCATGGCGGCCATCTTGGCCATGTGACTTGGACCTTCGTTCCCCAATCCCATGGATATGAAATTGGACTTCAATCGGCCTAGTGGTTTCACAGGAGAATATGTTTGAAAATGTTGACCAACAGACAACAGACGGACAGACAAAGGAGCATTGCCATACTATAAGGTCATCTATGAGTCTTGTGCTCAGGTGAGCTTAAACTATAGCAACGAAATGGTCAAAATCAATTTAGTTCACGGTAACAGCTATCGAAATGTTGGTCTGTAATTGCAACAGTATACGTCTTGTAAAACTCGACTCACAACAACAGTTGATTTTATCCACCAGAGATGTCTGATAACAGAAGCTTGCAAGTAGTAAAATATTCCATTTCCAGGAGCTACTCCTTCACCTACAGCTTTTACTTTCGATTCACATGTCGATGTTTAACGGCGCTTTACAACTGGAAATATTGTCTTTAAACTTGGCCAAATACCTCCTCAGTGAACTGATGTGCGGAACCAATAAATAAACCATGCCTACTGAAGCTCAAGGTTACAGTTGAAGGATCACCAGTTTGAATCTTTAAAATTTTGTCCGCTTTAAGTCTTCTTTACACATTGAAGGGTGTTGATTAAACTTCGTTCAAATATCCCCCAGTGAGTTGATGTGCAGAATTCATAAACCATCCTGACTCAAGGTCAAGGTCACAGTTAAAGGTCACGAATTTGAATCTTTGAATTTCATATCTCATTCACCCCTGGAAGTATTTTCATTAAACTTCGCTTCCACTCGTGTGTTTCATTTGGGTTTAACGCCCCAGTCAACATTATGTAGGCCATTTTGATGATGTTGCTTCCAATTTCCTGGGTCTTTTACCCGACATTGAGATGAAATGACATCTCAAGCCCTGCCGTCCAATGAAACAAAAAGGGTTTATATGCATGGACGGTCTGACTCGCACCACTTTGCCTGGGCAGGTCATAAAAAGTATCCCTGCCCTACACATTACAGTGTAGTTTATATTTTCTTGTCCTTTGGGATCATTGATTCCATTGTGGAATTTTGAAAATATTTGAAGGTCACTGATGAGGCCTTATTGGCCAAAACTAGCTAATCTGACCCAGAAAACATGTATACTTTATATTTTCCAGTTCCGTGGTGTATTCCTTTCTCCCAAAGGATAACCCTTTCTAGAACTTATTTAGCGATGTACGCTCCCAATGATTTTTTTCACTGACCGATCCCAGGCTGTTCTTCTGTCGCGGTTTAGTTTTGTTATGTTTGTCTTTGAGTGTGTGTATCGCTCATATATTTTTGTTTTGGATAGCCAGTTGGCCATTTTGTGGGAAAGTAACTGTCCTTTTGGCTTTTCGTTAGTGATGTTTCCATTAGGGTCTAGTAATTTTATGTTTGTGTTTCTTTCTCTTTCGTATCTCTGATGGGAGGTGTTGATTAATTGTATGTATATCTCATCATTGTCTTCTTCTAAGCGCTTTACCAGTACTCATGTGCGCGGTCGATTTCAGCTCTGCGTGTTAGCACAGTCCAATCTATTTCTCCACGTGCCGATGGGCGTTGCAATGAAAGAGGGAAGCACAATCATCAACCATGGCTGGTTTATTCAAAGTGCCAAAGGCACTGAAATGACAGATTCTATGAGAAAATTATAACACTGTGAAAACTTACAGAAAACCTTTCTAAAAAGAGGTTAAAATTAAGAAATGTAGTTCTGCAATTTCCGATATATGATATGTTTGCAGATGTCTATAGACCGGTGGTATTATG
Organism: Lucinisca nassula; assembly: GCA_963580285.1. NCBI lineage: Eukaryota > Metazoa > Mollusca > Bivalvia > Lucinida > Lucinidae > Lucinisca > Lucinisca nassula. The sequence continues at coordinate 111,066,575 of OY757021.1, forward strand.
AAACGCCATTCGATGTTTCAAATTTTTGAAAGACACTATTTAAGTTTTCAAAACCAAACATTAAAAATCAAGCTTTAACAATGCTACTGTCCATAAGTAACAGTTTTTGTCTGGTCGGTTGTGAACACCTCTACCCAAAGATGCTCTTTGTGAAAGATATCGGAGGAGAAAGGCTGGCTAGTCCAGTACATGAATTCCATTGGCTTGAAGACATTTTTGAGCAAGAACAGCACTATTAGCCCGCTCGTAATCCTGCTGGATAAGATATCCCGGATTCTGAGCGTAAACAAATGAATGGAACCATGTGAGGCCGAAGCACTTGATTGATGTAACGTTCAATCCACGTCTCAGCTATGATCCTGAATTTTCTTAATGACACTAAGCTGCGTTCGCTTACTACACGCCACACAATTACGCTTATTTCACCCGATATGTCATGCTCTATTACGCACGCGTCGCCTCGGCATACCTTACACCTATACGTCGAAACGCCCGGAAACGACAACCGGCGTGATTCAAGCTGAAGTGCGATTTGTCACTGAAACGCATATGTCAGTCGCTTGGACGCCAATTTACGTATTTCATGCACTAGTGTAAGTGTTCCGTACTGTGTCGACGCGTTAACTTTGGTCACGACAGGGACGTCTAGCTCGTAAACGCACATCACATAAGGGCGACGATCAGTGTCAGTGCTTATTAGTCGGTAGTTGAGACCTCTTGTTTATCTACAGGTACAGTGTAGCAGCTGCCGGCGGAAATCTGTTTCGCATATGCGTCTGACGGTCGAATCGTTCTTGACGTACTGACGTCGGTCTTCCGCTACGTCGACGTCCACTAGCGTCTTCTGTATATAGTAAGAAGTCGCTCCAATAGACGATAGATCACACACATGTGGCACCCAAAATCATAGTCAACGTCATCCGCTTTCCGACCAGCTTCTAACTGTCCAGGGGCACGCTTACGATCCTTTAATGAAAATTGTTGCAATACGGTCTAACTAAATGCTTTTTGAGAACAAATTTCAGTTTCTTCTTTTCTAGGCACGACCTTACATTACACATCAAAAGTTTGATTTTGAACATGTGGTTTCTATCCGTACTGGTGTGAGGGTGGTGCACAGGATCGACTTGGCCGGACTGGTAACAAGACGTCACCTTTGATTGATTTAACCTTTTTAGCTTACGGGCATGGTGCCTCAGTGTGTTGTAATCGTTTGGTTTCAGAATCAAAGCACTGAGAGTGTGGGGTGTAGGTTGGAGATTTGAACTGTTTCATTTAACTCTGAAATTCCAAACAAATAGTGAAAATTTTGATAAGAAGACGCGTTCGGCAGCGTCTGATCTTGGTCTACACTGTTTGCCAAGCTCACCCTATGATTCCAGGATAACCCTCTTCCGTCATGGAATACCCCGATCTCACTGCGGCTATTTTCTACAAGACAAAATGTTATTCTGACAAGTCAGTGATAGTCACGTAGACATCAGCACTGAAGCGCTTTTCTTATTATCAACGCCGCATTGATCTGGGTATACAGTCTTCGCCAAACCCGTCGCATGACGCAGCTGATTCATATGAAATGCTGAATCGTCAAGTCGTCTGCTTCAAAAGTTTGTATTACGCTTAGAGGATAACTAATACGCTCGTACAATTTTGATAACTGCGCCAAACCGGACTACATTTTGTGCGGACTCATATTTCTATGGCTGTCAAAGTCGGAAGAAAAAGCCTGAATTACTTTAAACGTGCAGCACAGCAATAATAGACAGATGGAACATGTCATTAAAAACTAGGCATGATGTCTGTCGCATAACATTTATATTGGACGCCATATTTTTATGGCGTTTAATTATCTTTTTGAATTGATTTTGAAAATGAGATTTCTTCATAATTTTCCAAACTTTATAAACAAATTCTCCATAAATCACTGGTTCTGTTAAGCCCTGTTGCATTAATGTCTTTATATTACCTGTGTATTTTTCAACTAGCTAAGAATGCCCTCGATCAATTTTTAAAATGCTTCCCTGATAGCCCTGTTTAAAAAGCTTAGCAGTAAGAAGTTTAGTCCGATTACTAAAAACGTCAATATGAGATGAAACTCTAGCTCAACGAATAAGTTGAGAAACTTACACTCCATATGTAGGAGAACGGGGGACATCCCCGTCTAAAAAACGGAGACTTTACACTATTAAAGTCATAATCATAGCGTGTGTCGTATATCTCAAATGACATTATACCATTAGGGACCGACAGTTCCAAATCTAAAACCGGTTCTGCCGTATCAAAAAAAATTATCCCTATTCCGTTTTAGTTCAGGGCGATAAATTTGCTCAAAATATAAATTGTCAATATTATGTAAATCACCCAGATCTGAATTAAACGCATTAATTACACCAGTTTCATCAGAGGGAGACAGCATGAAATCTCTCTCCGAAACAAAATAAAAACATATCTGCAACAGGACGCGCACAATAAGTGCCCAACGGAATACCCACAATTTGTCTGTAGATCTTATTTCCGAATGTGATAAAGATATTATCCAGAATGTATGCAAGGGCACCTCAAACGTTTTGACATGACCATAAAGTATGATTTCTTTTGTACTTCAGAGGTACAAAAAGCGTGTTATTATCACAAGCTAAATATTGTGATCCCTCGCAGGGAAAACAAAGTATTGCAGAAATAAATTAAGAAATTGTAAAATCTTGTACCAATTTTCGAAGATGCTTGTCATCGGTCAGTACAGAGCATCCATAAACTTGTACTCCTGTCTTTGCGTCGATACATACACCATAGAAAAACGCATAAAATGTTGCAAAAATCCCTTTGTTCTTTCAAGAAAATAAATTCAACCTTCAATTACAGAAAACAGATCAGAAATGAAGGCTACACACACCGTGTTCCATCTCTACTTTTGGTTTGTATCGATTTGCCGGAATTATATTTCCGATGCCGATGATAGACCTTGAAAGGTGATACGTAACGGACACACAATTCAAAGTTTCAAACTCGTGACCTTCCACTGTGAGCTTGAAAATCGTTCTTTGATATAGAAACATATATTATACGACAGACTGCATGCTTGGTAGTTAATAGAATCGGGATAGAATCTATTTTTATGTAATGTTGGTTGGTGCCTGATGCTCTGTCTCTGGTTGGGGCAGTCGGGGTCTAACTGTTGGTTTTCATTTGCTCCAGCATTCCAGTGGTATCTTGCTGTCGAGTCCTCACCGTTGTTTCATCTCTGTGGTTGTTTGATTTTTGTGGTTGCACTGATGAGTTAGGAGGCCTTCTTGCGGATTGAACAAAATATTTGTCTAAAACGCGACGGAAGGGCGAAGATTGTGGCCACGTAAATTCGATTTAAGCCCCCACCCACCACCCACCCCAGTGGAATTCGTTTCACTGACCGTTCCAATGTGGTTTATTTTTGTTATTGCTTGTCTTTGAGTGTGTGTATCGCTTATATTATTTTGCTTTGGATAGACAATTGGCTATTTTGTGGGTAAGTAAATGTCCTTTTGGCTTTCCGCTAGTGATGTTTCCATTAGGGTCTGGTTGTTTCATGTTTGTGTTTCTTTCCGTTGGTCTCTCTAATGGGAGCTGTGGGTTAATTGTATCGTTTCCTGATCATTGTCTTCACTTCTATTTTGATAACGTTGCTTCCCTCTTCAATTGCACGCTGGTGGATCAGGTCGCAGATTCTATGACGGTTCCAGCGGAAAGGCATACCTATGTAATGTTGGTTGGTACCTTATGCTCTGTATCTGGTTGGGCCCATCGGAGTCTAACTGTTGGTTTTCTTTTGCTCCAGAATTTCAGTGGTTTGATGCCGCTGCGTCCTCACCTTTGTTTCATCTCTTTGGTTGTTTGATTATTGTGTTCTCGGAGATGTTGCACTGATGAGTTGAAGCCATTCGTGCGGACTGAACAAATAATTTGTGCACTGACGAGTTAGGAAGCCTTCATGCGTACTGAACACATTATTTGTCTAAATCGCGACGGAATCAAGGGCGATGATTGCGGCCGATAAAATTGATTTAAGCACCCGCCCTCGTCGCAGTGAAATTCGTTCCACTGACCGTCCCAAGGCGGTTCTTCTGTCGTGGTTTATATTTGTTACGCTTTGTCTTGGCGTGTGTGAAAAGTTTATATCGTTTTGTTTTGGATAGCCTGTGGCCATTTTGTGGGAAAGTAATTGTCCTTTTGGCTTTCCGTTATTGATGTTTCCATTAGGGTCTGATTGGCGGTGTGGGTTTGATGTATCGATTCCTGATCATTTCCTTCACTTCTATTTTGACCTTGAGTCGGCACGGTTTATTTATGGGTTCTGCATATCAGCTCACTGAGAGGGATATTCGACCAAACGTTAATGAAATTTCCTTCAAGGGGTAAAGGAGTTACGGAACGGACTCAAAATGCAAACACGGACAGACAGACGCAGGTCATTCCTATAATCCCCTCTCCGCTTCGCGGCGGTAGATTAATTAATTAGATGAATAAATAAATAAATAACGACAAAAAGAAAGCAATCTTTCACAGTTTCTCCTTTTCTCATTTCTAGTCTCTCGGATCATCAAAACAAGCGCTAACAACTCGATTGTTTTAGAAAAAGAATACCAGCTGATAGTGTTCTGCCGGGAAGCGTCTCAGACACAAGCAGACGGTCAGTCAGTTCAGATCAATTTCCGTTTTACAAATACTTCGGCTCCAAAATGTTATAACTACTCATCAACGCCGAGTGTTCCGGAGACAACAGTTACACAGACCAACACTCGAAAAATGTTTACGGACAATACTGCTTCTCTTGCTATCCCTACAACAGGACAAACAGCGTGTTGTACTAATAAAGAAGGCGGGGGTTTCCAGGAGAAGACAATTATTGCTGTTGTTGCCATTGTTTCATCTGTTGTTGGTTTAGGGGGCGTTGTATCTGGTATATTCTTTATTGTTAACAGATATCTTAAAAGGTAAAATTTAATTATTAAAATCTTTATCTTTAACAATACTGCAGCACAAGGCTACTGTCGTTATCATAAAATTTTATCACAGTAAACAGCTTAACATAAATTACGCAAACATGCAACAATTTATAGCTTCAATGAATCAGGACCTCGTTGTAAGGTTATAAAATGAGTCAGCGCACGACAAAACCTACGCAGTCTGATCAGATTCTTCGTCGTGCGCTCTAAGGATAGCTTACGGCCCAATAATCCTTCATGCAACAAGAGAAGTCTCTGGTTAGACTATATGAATGCGCAGGCTGATCTGATTCATCGCTGGGCGCACATGTCTTATTGTAGGTTTTGCCGTGCGCTGGTTCAAATGTTTTAATGAACAACTCAATTGAGCAGAATATGAAATGAGTCGGCGCGTGACAAAACCTACAATAAGACCGGTGCGTCTAGAAGAGGCTCAAATCAACCTGCGCACCCATCCACTATGACAAAACCTGTTGCCTTTGTCTCTTTGCATAGATATTAGCCTATAGTAGGTACATGCGATCAGCGAAGACTGATCAGACTGCGCGAATGCTCAGGCTGATCTGAGTCTTCGCAGGTCTCTCAAGCCTTCTTGTAGATTTTTTCATGCGCTGGCTCAAATACAGTTACACAGTTACTCAGGAAAACCCACAGTCTCATTAACATATACATGAGGACACGCAGAGAGATTAAGTTCGTAAACATACTCGAGAATTAACATTCTAGAACGTATAACCATTTGACACATTGTAGTTGCTGCGCTGAATTGAGGAAACTTGATTGAAGGCCTCAAATCCCCTAGAAGATTCTAAATTGCTTAAATCATCGCGCATTGTTTACTTTGAACACCTTCAAAATTATTTTTTTTTTTATTTTAAATTGTTAAGTATAAAAATATATTCACTTCAAAACGCTTCCGAATGAGTTTCATTGTCAACTGATATACAATTACACGTCACCATAATAATAAGGAAGGTAACATTTCTGATTTCTGCTCACAATGTAATACATGTATCTTCTGGTGCAACGGTTCAATTGTTGGATCACCAGTGGTTTTTCGGCGGATCCGGAGGAAGCTGTTTGAACACGAATCCGCTGTAGGCCGAATGTTCAAATATCTTCCGAGGGACCCTGCCATTGTTATTGCAATCAAATAACCATGGGTGACTGTTGTTCTGGCATAACTTATGATTCCAACAACAAATTGTGACGAAAACGCCACAGAACGCCAAACTCTTTAATGCGACCGGGAAACTAATATGGCGACTAGTTCAGAATGTTGCAGACAATTACATCATTTCCGCAAAGGCGTACTTACGTCATCATACAATTTTTAAAATGCTACGTTAAGGGCGATAGTGCTACGTCGCTCCACGTATCGTAAACAAGGCAAGGCCCACAAATCAAAAGTTTAAAACCCATCTTGTAACAGCACGTAAATTTCATTATCATATGACGTCGTTGATAAGCAGTGGATAACGTCGTGTAATAAAAATCGTATGACCACACGTGTAATAACACTTTGGCGGGATTAAGTAACGTCATGACGACCTCCGTGTCAACTGTGGAAAAACTGTACAACTCAAAGGCGATGAAATCCAATCTAAAGTGGTCATATGATAAACAAAATCTTACACTCGTGGTCATTTCATATGAAATTTATGAAACTCGCCGAAGGCTCGTTTCATAAATTTCATATGAAATGACCACTCGTGTAAGATCCTCTATTTATTTGAAAAGGATTTTCATTGTTTGAATACGGCTTCTGGGCCTTTCAAGAATAGCTTCAAAATGTTATGTGACTGGAGATTTATGCATAATTAAAGATTTGAAGTAAACTTTTCGTACGATCTACATTATATTTAACCTTGCAATGAGTGTATTATGATTGTATTATTTTCCTTCAGGACTCGAGGCTGATCAGTACCAAATCCTCACAATAATAATAGAAAGACACCTGTTTGCTGGTAAAAGAGGCTATCGAGGACCTAGCCCACAAACACGGAAATGACCAGAGCCAAGTTGTTCAAAGCATCGTTAGCTTAACGAACTCTTTAGAAGTCAAATAGTTAACTGTCATATTAAGTATAAGATCTGATACAATGGAATTTTTGTGAAAAAAAAAATGTGAGCAGAAATTGCAAATGCAAAAGCTGCACACATCTTTATTCAGCAAAGCTCTCACAACCTTTTTTCATATTAAATGATCAAACTTTTAATTATACGTTATCTGACGACGGCATTAGATGGCAACTGGCCCCAAGACTCAAGGCTGCTCAGAAAGAAAAGCTGACTCTAATGCGAGAAAGACACTAGTGTGCTGGTAAAATGCCTATCTAGGACCTAATGCACGGACAGATAATATGTCCCGTTGGCACACGACCATTCAACATAACAGCACGTTTTAACGTTGTTTCAACGTTGATTCAACGTTAATTGCCTAGAGTGAGAGCTATGCGATATTGTGTCTTGTAGGTTGGTGCCTGATGCTCTATCTCTGGTTGGGCCCATCGGAGTCTAAGTGTTGGTTTTCTTTTGCTCCAGCATTTCAGTGGATTCTTTCTGTCGAGTCCTCACCGTTGTTTCATGTCTGCGGTTGATTGATTTTTGTGTTCACGGAGATGTTGCACTGATGAGTTAGGAGACATTCGTACGGACTGAACAAATAATTTGTCTAAATCGCGACGCAAATAAGGGCGAGGATAGTGGCCACGTAAAATTAATTCCCCCCCCCCCCCCCCCACACACACACACTCACCTACCCACTAGTGGAATTCGTTTCAATGACCGTTCCAAGGCGACTCGTCTGTCGTGGTTTATATTTATCATGGCTTGTCTTTGAGTGTGTTTATGGCTTATATTATTTTGCTTTGGAGAGCCAATTGACCATTTTGTGGGAAAGTAACTAACCTTTTGACTTTCCGCTAGTGATGTTTCCATTAGGGTCTAATTGTTTTCATATTTGTGTTTTTTTTTTTTTGTTTTTTTTTTCCTCCGGTGTCTCGGATGGGAGCTGTTGGTTAATTGTATCGATTCCTGATCATTGCCTTCACTTCTATGTTGGACTTTTGCGCTTACTGAAGATTCAAATCTGTCCGCTTCCACATTTAGTTTCCAACTGTTTGAAGGAGCTTTTGGACTCTGTCTCTGGTAGGACCCGCCAGAGTCTTTCATGTTGTTGAGTCCACACCATTGTTTCATCTCAGTTTTATGTGAAACACTGATGAGTTAGGAAGCTTTCATGCGGACTGAACAAATTATTTGTCTAAACCACATCAAATGCAAAGTAGAGGGTCGTGGCCTTGTAAAATCGATAAAAAGCCCCCCCCCCTCCCCTCTCCGCCCGCTGAAATATTTTTGGTGGGGCTTATGTTTGTTACAATTCACCTTTGTATGTGTGAATTGCTAAATTTATAGTTTTGGCAATTTTGTGGACAGTAACTGTCGTTGGCTATCCGCTAGCGAAGTTTTCATTTCATGTTGGTGTTTCTCTCCGTGGGAGGTGAGGGTAATTATATCGATTCGATATCATTGCCTTCCCATCTATTTGGGACAGCGGAAACCGCGTTTGCGCAAAACGAAGCCTCTGATAAGATTGCATTGGTTCACAGGCTGATTTAAGTCATCAGTATACGCACTTATCCGCACATACGCTTGTTGGAGCTCATTTTATTACAGTTGTCTCTAAAGACACTCTCGGAATATGAATATGATAAAATAAAATAAATTTTAAAAAATAGCGACCGACTTAAAGTAAACCTAATTGGCACCAAACTATGTCTACTTTGTGACAATACAAAACAAATTTAGTTTGAGCATATTTATGTAACTGTAAAGAAATTATTAGTTAACGTGTTCTCAAATTCACGGCCATTGATGCAGTGTCGCCATACGTGGTGAAAAAAGTCGGAAGGCCCAGAGAAAACTACTGTTTTGGGAACTGGATGAGAAGGGAGGACTACTTCGTTGCCAGTCCCAATATCATTTCGTACGGCCGGTTAGGCAGTGAGGTGCATTTATGTAGTATCATGTGTAAAATAACAATACGCGTGATGCCAAAAAGAAAAACTTAGTCTGTACCATTATCACACACCTTCAGATGTACTGCTTGTGTCTCTGAACCAGCGCTTAAGGCTTTAACCCGACCACGGTGATAACTTTGCTTCCCTCTTTAATTGCACGCCAGCGGGGCGGGCCTCTGACTCTTTTTAGTAAGTCGGTTGGTACCTGATGCTCTGTCTCTGATCGGGCCAACAGGATTCCAGCTGTCGGTTTTCTTGCGCTTCAGCATGCCAGTTATTTCATGTTGTCGAGTCCACATCGTCGTTTTATTTCTGCATCCGTTTATTTTTTATGTCTTCGGAGATGTTGCTCTGACGGAGTTACAAACCATTGAAGCGGAAAAAAATCATTATGTAAACCAGGGCAGGACTGTGGCTACGTATTGATGTAAGCCTCCCCCGACCTCAAGTAAATGTTTTTGCTGCATGTTCCAAGGCAGTCCTGAACTGGGACTTAGACTATTTCATCTAACCCATAAATTCCTGTATTTTTGGAAACTAGTGTAGACCCTGATAAGGTGCCGCTTTCTGTGGCATCTGATCTGGTTCTACCCTGTTGTCAGTGTGTCCAATCATATAAAAAGTAGTAAGAAAAGGTCACCATCTAAGATCGCAGCCGTCTCAAGTCTCCTATAGTCAGTGACACGGAGGCACACACAAAAACAGACGAACATGAACGACTGGCACAAAGCAAAATAACAAATAAGGCACTGCAAAGAACGTCTGCCTGGGAATGGTCAGTAGTTAAACTACTGAACTACTGTGGTGGTGGGTGGGGTTCTTCAGCTCCGGAGTTTATGAATAACCCACGCCCCCAGTTTCAGTACAGTATAAAACAAGATAACAATAACAAATTGATCCGCATTGAGGCTTTCTAGCTCAACCGTGAGTCATGATAAAATGCATGGTAAAATGGTTATGTATAGATTGATATGATCATGAATCAAGGTTGAGGTCTCAACAACAATCCGACGTCAGAGCAGAAGAAAACCACCAGTTAAATCACAGTCCCTGATTTACTCTGACATAACAGCTGCTATGGAAATAGCGCGGCTATAAAAACCGTTATATGAGTACATGTTCAGCGATAGCGACGTGGACAATAGCAGGCGGAAAGCTTCTGGGGCATGCAGAACTCCTTTCGAAAGTACGAAAGTGGCCCCTAATTGATGCCATTTTGTATGTTTAAACACTGTTATTTCACTTTTTTATGTAGCCATGTCACCCAATTATTTATTTTAGGTTCTCAAAAGATGTAAAGTAATTGCATAATATTTTAGGTTGTGTCACCTTTTATATGTATGTATATGCTAAGCGTCATGAAATGTGTTCTGTTATTTTTAATAATATATGTTTACTAAGTTGTATACTCTGTGTTTTATTTCTAAACTATGATACTGTTGTTTTAGATTGTATAATCTTATTGTCGTGTAGCTTTAATCTTATTGTCATGTAGCTTATATGGCTAATGTTGCTAACTTTGTAGCATAGACTATGAAATAAACTTTCTTAAAATGTCACTTAGTTCTTAATTGCACTTATTCTGACTGTAGTAGGAGGCTTGTTTCGTACTTACCAGCAAACGACCCAATTCTTGCTTAAGATAAAGCATCAATTCTAAACTTTCATTGATCAACAAATGGTTCAGTTTTCTCTCCTTCAGTTGACTGAAAACGGGCCGTTGTAAGGCTTCAGTGAAAAGATGAAGTAAAACAAAGATCAGGAATCGATACAATTAACTTACTCCACCCATCAAAGACACCAAAGGGTAAGAAACACAAACATGAAACGACCAGACCATAACTGAAACCCAAACAAAGGAAGGACACAAGGACAGTTACTTTCCCACTAAATGGCCATATGACCATCCAAAATAAAACGACACAAGTGATACACACAGTAAGTAACAAACAACAACAAAAATAAATCGCCACAGAAGATCCGCCTTGGAACGGTCAGTGGAACGAATTCGACTGGGGGGCTTAAATCGATTTTATGTGGCAAAAATCCTCACCCTTATTTCCGTCGCGATTTAGACAAATAATTTGTTCAGTCCGCATGAAGGCCTCCTAACTCATCAGTGCAACATCTCCGTAAATACAAATAATCAAAGAACCACAGAGGTGAGACAACGTTGAGGACTCGACAGCAAAAAACCACTGAAATGCTGGGACAAAAAACAACCAACAGTTAGACTCCGATGGGCCCGACCAGAGACAGAGCATCAGGCACCAACCAACATTACCTTGAAATAGATCTGTCTAATTCTCAATAAGCCTTTACGTTTGAACCGTCATAGAATCTGAGGCCTGACCCACCGGCATGCAATTAAAGAGGGAAGCAAAGTTGCCAACCGTGATTGGGTTTAGTACCATGCATGCAGTCTGTCGTATAATATCCATGTTGTACCCAATCTTTTTATATCGAAGAATGATTTTACAAAATTGAGTGCTAAAGTCATTGCAGTTATATATTTTTCTGAATTTATATACTAAGCCACCATAAAATTCGGGTTCCGATAGACCTTGTTTCAGAAGAGATTTAAGTCCAATATTGAATTTTGAAATTAAGTCAGAATGGCGTCTATAAAATTTTGAAAAGGCTTTGCGTAGTTAATGAACCTGAAGTATGCTCACTGCATCGGTAAACAGCCTACTTATGAGTCTGCCCAGGAATAGAGTAATAGGAAAACTATTCGATTCAATATGATCTGAATGGTGTTGTGGACCGTTAAACTCCAGTCCAACAAACCTGGACAAGTGAGGCCATTTCCTGAGTAAACGAGACTAACACTTCCCCCCCCCCCCCCCCAGGGTGACGTAGGCTAGATTCTACGGCACCCCTGTGAGCCGTTTAGGCAGGCTCGATTACTGGGATACGGTCTGATTCAGTGTAGTGTCAACATACTTGAAGAGGTTTTCTGTTCTTGTTGTTGTTTTTTATCAATAAATTTCAATTATTGACATTAAACGACATGAATAAATTTCTTATTACCGATGTTTAAACATTGGCAAAATTAGAATAAAGTCTTGGTGTGGTCCCAAAGATACTCATAATAAAAATCAAAAATGAGTTCCTTTTAGAGCAATGAAAACATTCATAAGATAGAAGATGGGTCATACTACGTAGTTTCGGCTAATAAAGCCTCGTCAGTGACTCTGTAATGATCCGGCAACAAAAGCCAGAGGAAACATACTGCAAATTTGCGAATTTCGAACAGGCAGTCGATTCAAAGACTGATATAAATCAAAATGGAGTCCAAATAATTAAAAACCTGTCTAGAATATGAAGTAAAACAAAGATCAGGACTTGATACAATTAACTTACTCCACCCATAAAAGACACCAAAGGGAAAGAAATACAAACATTAAGGGGAGTGGGTACACCTGACCCAAAAATTGCTATCCATAGATTGTGATGAAACTTGTCATTTTGAATAATTGCACTTTTTGCTTTTGAAATATGAAAAGAAAATCGATGGTACAATGATTAGTTTTCAACATACTGGGTCACCAAAGTAAGGACATACAGCATATTTTGAGTATTAAAACTTACACACTTTTGGAACAGACATTCCTGGTATCTGATTTCTAAATCACTGGGCAACAGAACAGTTTGGTAATCATTAATATTTCAAAAGCAATCTTCATAATATTTACTCATAATGAGAAACTGTCAAATTTATACCCACAAAAGAATAAAAATGAAATATCAATGTAATGGCAAAGAATTCAGCCTCTGATAATTTACCTATTTCACTGCACATATTGTTTAACAAAATCTGATCTGTAAAAAAAAACTACTCCTAAGATTACTGTCAAAAACTACTATGTCATGCAAGAAGGTTTGTGGGTTAATACCAGACAGAGAAAATAACAGGTATATGGATTACTTTCTCATATATTTTTTCCAAATTTACATATACCCCCAAAAGAAAAGAAAAAATATTTTTAATCAAAAATATACATAGAGCAACACTTTCATCATGTGCATACTATATGTGTGTACATTTTTGAAATCAAGTATAGAAAACATAGAAAAATAAATTTTATTAACGGTCATTTACAGTATTAATTCCCCGCATTGCCAAAGAAATCAACTATTCAGGGGTTCCGACTACCCCACCCACATATTTCACAAAAGTCAATTTATTGGCGTACTACCAAGAATGTGTAAGCTTCAAGAAGTTAAATTAAGTGCAGTTTTTGGCATATGACACCATGAGAGCATACACAAGATTTAAAACAGCACAGCTTTCCCTCATGGTCTGTTAGTCATACTGACATGCATAATTTCATGATGGCTTTTAAAAAATGGAAATTCCACATAAACATGGAAATTTCTTGTCAAATAGTTACTTCAAAACGTTTTTCTATCTCATTGACATTGAATTACATCACTGGCATAAATGTAACATTTAGTTTGATAATCTTATTATCTGCCATGAAATTGTGTCAGACAGCGGCATAATTCAATATCAGTTTTGTAAGACTACCCCACCCACCTACATACATGTATTTTAACATGTCTTGAGATCTATAACCAGAGCATGAAGAAAATTGACTTTTGTGTTCTTTCAATTTAAGGTTATAACAGATTGATAATTAATTTATTAAATGAGTTCAGTAGTTGTGTTTTTCTTGAGCCTTGGTGAGCATTAATTCTTAAGAATGAAATCTCAAAATGCAGCATATTTGTTGAATGTATCTTCATTAAAATTGTTCAAATTTAATGCCCAAATTTTTCCTGTTATTCATTTCAAACCTTATATTTTTTAATTCATGACTTTCTTGGATATAACATACTTTATATAGAGAATTGGCGGTTAGAAGGGTATGTATTATTTTCTTAGTGCTGCTCAAAAGACAGATTAGGGATGCCATATAGGGATGAACAGGCCTAAGCAAACACTGCAGGCCCAGATCAAACTGCTCCTGTCTGACCAGGGCCTACAATGTTTGCCAGGTTTAGACAAAACTAATTTGCAAATTCTTTCCTTTAAGAGTTGACCCCTATTGAAATGGGAGACATAAATACTTTTGCATGGTTTGCCTCACGCGAAGGTGTTCCCATTCCCCATAACTACCCAACCTTGCAAAAGCATGTCCTCAGAATGTTCAAATTTTTAGGATTTCTATGATATTAAAAATCTACAATAAGGTCATTATGTACAACATTTTACCATGTTTGTGGCATAGATAAGAATGATAATCCAAAAACTTAAGACAGAAATAATGCCATATTTTGATTCACAAAGGATAGCCTGTCACACTGGGGTGTTATAATGTAAAGTGGATCCCACCTTGCCATAAAAGCAAAATTTAACAAGTTTAACCCATTTTGTACCAAATGGAATCTTCTACCTTATATATAGCAGGAGTCCATTTCAAAATTTAGGGTTGTCAGATTGAGTTTTCTTCGAAATTTATTTGGAAAATGGCTGAACTTTTTGCAAACAGTGTAGGCCCTGATCAGACGCCACCTTCTGCAGCGTCTGATCTGGGCCTGCATTGTTTGCCAAGGTACCCCTTTAGGGGTTTCTGGTACTGAATGGGTTAAATCAACAACTGATTGCCATGGATGGCAAAAATGAAAAAACAAACAGTCCAAAAAGTCTCAAGTAACTGATACAACTGTTTGTTTGTTTGTTTGATTTGAGGTTTAACGTCCCTGTCAACACTGTAAAGGTCATTTTGGAGACGTTACTTCCAATTTTGTGGGACTTTTACCCGACATTGAGATGAAATGACATCTCAAGCCCCGTCGCCCAATGAAACCAATAGGGTTTATTAGCATGGACGGTCCACCTCGCACTGCGGTTCCTGGACAGGCTTAGATCCTCTAAGCGGTTTACCAGTACTAGTGTGCGGGCCGGATTCAGCTCTGCGTGGAAGCATCATGCAGCCCATATATTTCTTCGAGCCCCTATGGGCGGGAGCGAACTGATACAACTGATACAAAAACAGCAAAAGTTTTTATCATGTACTTAACTCTTATCCTGCTGTTTTAAAGAACAAACCCTACCTGTGCAAACAATGTAGATCTAGTTCAGATGGCTTCTGAATGATCCATCTGATCAGACTAGATCAGAATCTTCACTTTTTGCTATGCAGTTTGTGATTTGAATGAATTCATTATATCAAGTAATTTGATTGTTTGATAATCAGCAACAGTGTTTGGCTTAATTTATCTATTCAGCAGGGTAAGAGCTTATTATCCTACACTTTGAAGCTGTACATTAACACATATAGTTCATTTGAATGTCCTTTCCATTAAAATGCAATATTCTATTTATATTGCAAAAGTGAATTATTTTCTGTAGCTTCCGGTAGCCGGATAAGTACCTTCCAAATTTAATGGAAGGTATATATCCGTTGCCCCCTGCTCACCACGGGGAGGTGGAAGACAAGAGCAGGATATTAATTTCTAACTAAGAATTTTAAATGAAGTCACATGCAATTTATATATTTTGAGCAGTCCCTTTTGTGGATAGAATTACTGTAATTTACATGTAAGTCACTTGAATGCCTTAAAGCTAAGTGACCATTTTAGAGATTCAGATTCTCACTGACAACCATCAACTCTGTGTAAGCAGTCTATTTGTCATTGTTTCACCAGAGAGACAACTTCCATGCCTTTTTTATCTTTCTTTCTCTTGTTTTATTTTTTTCGTCTAAAGAGCCCTCCTGGAGAGGCATCTTGCTCTATCCTTCTGTCAGTGTGTTCTGTAATACCGCCTCACAGGCATTTTAGGATTTCTTTTTGGGTAGAAACAAATACAAAATATTGTGTAAAAACCATCTTGCTCAAAGACACAACACGTGTACTGTTCCATAGCACTTTCACAACTAAAAGGAAAGAATTTGCTCCTCAGGAGCAATTTTGCTTTGTAGGAGCAAATTCTTTCCTGTTAGGGTTTCAAACTTCAGTTATAATTCTTTGTTTACAATGAAGGCTCCAATGATTTTGAAGGCACTATGGTTGGCACAATGTGGAATATAGGTGGAAGAAACCATCAAGCTAGGACGAAGGACCCCCACCATGCGATATGCAAAACCCTGATCAAAGCAGATCAACACAAGTGAATGACATAGCGTCTGCTTTTAAGTACCCAAATTATTTGTTGAAATATGATTCTTTAACTATCATATGACACCTGTTAGTACCAATAATAAAAAAAAAAAAACTGCCAAATTTTATAGGTAAGCCAGTACTTGTTATGCTGGTATCTGATTATATTATTTACACTTATCAATAACATTCTGGGGCTCCTCTGGAGCAGGTCCACAGAGTGATTATTTTTGTCTGGTTTATAGCAAACACACGAAGTGTTTGCTTTACTGTAGAGAGGCTGGAACAACATACTAAGGCACCCGAATCTCGCCTGGAATCTCGTTCAATTTCTCGCGATAATCCGCCAGCTTTACAGAGTTCATGAGAATTGTATTCATATCCAAAATTGTTTCTCAAAACCAAAAAAAGAGTCAAGTTCCATTACAACAGAAACACAAAAAACGTCGAAATAATTATAAATTAGTTCTTTTTAAAGGCTGTTGCATCAAACGATGAAGTTTGACAGCGGGAACGTTTCGAAACTACGTCAAGTATTAGCCGGTAAAACACAGCACCGCGCTTGGACCAACGATTAACCGGAGATTTACCGAAGGATTTACCGGAACTTCTTGGTAGGGTGGAAAGCGCTTCTCACCTGGACAAGCAATTAAAACTTTTTCTCAAATTTACTCCGTGCATACATTAAAGTTCTGGGAATAGTAAGAGACACAATGGGCTATCTGGCTACCTGCTGATTTCTACCTTCTCAAGATTTACAAAGCGATGATGAGACCCATATCTCATAGCATAGCGCTAGTGCTTCAGAATACTTTAAAGTATCCATGCTGCAAACTAACTGAGTTACCCTATCTAATTTTCTTCCCATGAAGTGCTCACAGGACAAACATTGGAGCATCGTCATATTTAGGGTATTCACAAAGCGGCGATGAAGCTCAAACTATTGATAAGGTCATTCTCTGTCGTTCTCAGAGAAAGGGACAAAAGAGATAGAAGAGGTAGTAGGGAGGCACAGGGCAGAAGGGGGAAAATGAATAAAGTGTAGAAACATAAGTAACAGCGCCCTAACCTCTATCCTAACTGCTGCAAGGACAGCAGGCCTTGCCAGAATGTAAGTCAATATAAGTTGGACTCCCCAGTGATGCAAGCGACACATTTGCCTCACAACAGAACAGATAAAAAAACTTTGAAAGACAGTTTTTACGTAGTTTAGGGAAGACGTGCACGATCCCTCTTAGAGCCCTCAATGATCCCTGATGTGATAATACTCCATGGAAGTTTGTCCTTAAATATGTTCTCGAAAGGGTTATCCTTTGGAAGCAAGGAATACACCACAGAACGGGAAAATATGGAGTGTACATGTTTTCTGGGCCAGACTAGCTAGTTTCGGCCATTTAGGCCTCGTCAGTGACCCTCTAATATTTTCGAAATTCCACAATCGAATCAATGATCACAAAGGACAAGAAAATGTAAACTACACTATGATGAAGGGCAGGGAGACTTTTTACGGCCGCCACACCTTCCCAGACAACAGCTGTAGTGATGTTAAATATGTTCTGGAAAGGGTTTATCTTTTGGAAGCAAGGAATACAATATAAAACGGGAAAATATGGAGTGCACATGTTTTCTGGGCCAGACTAGCTAGTTTCGGCCATTTAGGCCTCATCAGTGATCCTCAGATATTCTCAAAATTCCACAATGGAATCAATGATCCCAAAGGACAAGAAAATATAAACTACACTATGATGTACGCCAGGGAGACTTTTTACGGCCGCCACATATTCCCAGACAACACTTGTTAAACAATGTCAAATAAGTCTGAAGGAGAGCTGACAGATGATTTCGCAGGAGTATTCTATACAGTTCGCTCCATTCGGGTCGGAGGCACTGCGAGCATGGATGTCCACTTAGCCCGGAGGGATGCCACCACAACTTTGACACAAGATGTCAATGCTGGTGAGTTTGCCGGCCAAAGTGTTGCATCACTCGGGAGTAATGCTGGTTGTTTGATAGTCACCTCTGACAAACCGAGCTACTCGCTGATGCACCGTCTCCAGCCGCTGGATACAAAATGTGAATCCCATACTGATGTTGCATAATCCAGGATAAGTCTAATCATGGTCTCTTCCATCATGCTTAAACATCTTCAGAACAGCTGCTTATGTTCCTTCCATAGAAACGCCTGGCAGCTTTTTTTTTTTTTTTTTTTTTTTTTTTGCAGTTGCATCAAAATGGGTTTCCCATGACATGTTTCTGAAATAAAGGATACCCAGGTGCTTTCAAGTTTTTTAGACTGACAGTTCATGACAATGTGCTCCGTTTTATTACCCTGACTGCCGCACATTTGGTTGGATTGAAAAGACTTTTGCCAGTCTGCATTCCATTATGGACATTGCTGTAGTCTTTCAAGTTCCCTGTGAAATGCTGCAGTATGAGTCATGCTTGAGAGTTGGTGATATAAAATAAGGCCATTAGCAAGAAGGTCAGCTCCAGAGCTGACTTTCTGTGGCAGGTAATTTACGCATGGGCAGAATAATAAATGTCCGAGCATTGCACCTTGAGCGACACCGGATGCAGCTGGGGCACTAGTGCAAACTGGCCTTGACCAGGTCTGGTTAGCCCCTTTTGGTAAGGAAGCTCTGGGTCCACTGTAAGAGGTTGCATGCTGGCATTTCTGAGCTTGACAGTACTCAAGCCATTTATGCGGAACTTTGTCCAGAGCTGCGGTGTCTATCTGTTGACCTTCATCTATTCCTGCTGCAAGGTCTGGTCTGGACTTTGGTCAAAGTAAGCTGGCTTTTGCACGACAGCCTCTTTTGACATCTGTACTTTTGGTCTGCCAGACAAGATGCAAATGATCTCAGTTGGGGAACGCATAGCAAGTACTGCCAAAATACTGAAAATACCATAGGAGAATGGTGACAATGACTCCCCTAATTTTGCTAAGGAGTAGATATAAGAAATGTTAAGTACCTAACATAAATACCATCTGCGTCTGTATAAAGGCGGTTAACCAAGGACTTGCTAGCGTGACTGTCTATCTATCTAGAATTATGGCGATAGGTCCCATTTGACCATTACTCGCTGCGTCGCAGGTATGCATACACTCGATTTGCAGGACGAACGCCCGGGCGACAATCATGAAATTAAGATAAGGTTCTTTAACTTGCACACGGGATGATTCTCCCTGCACTTTGTGGCATTCATCCCTACAACTGATGCCAATGGAACATATTTAGACACCAAATTTTATTGTCGCTGCTGTGAATCGAACCAGAGGCCTTTAAGTGTTGTAAATGAGTGTGTTTGCTCAAAAGGCAGTGCCTTTATTTCATATTAATTTTGAACTATTGTGTGTACATATTAAATGCCAAGTTCTTGAAAGATCACGGAATAAAAACAGGCTTCAAGTTCAACAGGTGAAGACTGGCGGAATACTCACACTTTCTGTGTCTCAGCACTTTTTTCGGGTAGCTGCATATGTAAACTTTGTTTACTTGCTCTGACACGGAGTCAACTTTAACAAACATGCCCTTTGCACTCCAAAAACATCATTTTTCTGTCATTTCACCTGCACTTCCTGGTAATGTCAGCCATATTTGTTTATGTTTCCGAATCTCCTTTTGAAGAGTAGCATTACCTTCCTTTGGGTAATACTAAAGCATGACATGAAGGTATTCCCATTCCCCTTAAGCGACCAGACCATAATGGAAACCTAAACAAAGGAAGGCCATAAGGACAGTTACTTTCCCACAAAATGGCCATATGGCCATCCAAAATTAAACGACACAAGTGATAAACACAGTAAGTAACTAACAGCAACATAAATAAATCGCCACAGAAGAGCCGCCTTGGAACGGTCAGTGGAAGATTTCCACCTGTCTAGAATATGAGTCTAAACCAATAATTTATTTCTGATTTCTCAGAATATTCACGCTGATCTCAAAGGACCAAAAGTAAAATATAAACTGCACTATGGTTGATGTACGGGGAGACGTTTTACGGCCGCCACACGGCACAACACCAGCTACAGTGAAAGCAAATAAAAATCAAAAATGAGTTCCTTTTAGAGCAATGAAAACATTCATAAGAAAGAAGATGGGTCATAAACCCACGTACGTAAGTAAGCAAATAGGATTAGTCAAATAAATAAATATTTACAGTGGGGGAAATGCATTCTGCTCCTACGAGCAAACGTATTCAGCACCTACGTGCCAGCGTCTCAAATAAAAATTAAGGGGACATAACTACAGACCTTGCTGTAGCTATTTGAAATACGGCATTGTGTCGATAGAAGCACACAGAGAAAAATTATGTTGTCGTTTTAAATAACAGGATGATGTGAAAACTTTTGTGAAAATAGGACTGGCAGAAGTGGGACAGGTTTCTAAACTATTGTATCTGAAACACTTGAACTATTCACATTGACGTTGTTCTAAATTCAATAAATAAGTTTTATATCTATTAAGCAAATAGCCCTAATATTTCAATGAGAAAAATAAGAATTTAAACATTTCTACTGAAAACAAAATCTGTATAAGATCTGGTAACCGTAAAAATCGTCAAGTACAGTAACAGAGAAATCTCCGTAAAATTCCGATACTGTGCGAAAACGGACGAGCATATCGACCCATAGACGACAGACATAAAATATGTATCTATAAGCTTTACTGCCTTCACTGCAGCTGGTGTTGTGCCGTGTGGCGGCCGTAAAACGTCTCCCCGTACATCAACCATAGTGCAGTTTATATTTTACTTTTGGTCCTTTGAGGTCAGCGTGAATATTCTGAGAAATCAAAAATAAATTAATGGTTTAGACTCATATTCTAGACAGGTTTTTAACCCTCTAGTGCCCAAACCCCTTTCAAGTGTGGAAAAAATTCTCAAACTGAAATATGTGATTCCTGTCAAGTAGTTAATCAAAAAATCAAAGACGTTTCTGGTATTTATGTCCCGGATGTGATTTTATGGCATGTATCATATATGATACACCGGGCATTAAGTTTTCATGTATCATATATGATACATTTACTGTATGCTGTTTTCCTTAAATAAATTAAGGTATATGATAAATACAATTGTTACAATTTAATTCAAACATGAATTTAAACAATTTTAACACAGTAATATTAACAGGGGACCAACAAAATATTAAAATACTGAAAACTGAGCATGGAATTTCATAATTTGTGCCGGTGCAAATTATTTCCTTCAAAAGTCCATAGGCATCCAGCAGAGACTCAAATCAGTCAAAGCCTTCTCAACCTTCTGTACAGTTGTACCAAGTACCATCAATATATCTCAAAGGATTTGTGCGTTATGGCCATTACAAGATTATATTGTCAGGGGAGATGACTCAAAAACCAGGGCAACAAGAGTTGTGGTACTTGTGCATGTTACGCCTGCTTAACTTCACGTGTACAATTGTACTGAATACCATCAATATGCATCAAAGGGTATTTGGTGATATGGTGATCAAAAAGTGTTATATTGTATGGGGAGATAAATACCATGGTGGCATCGAGAGTTCTGGTTCTTGCGCATGACATACCTTCTCAACCTTGTCTACAATAAATATTGGAGATATGGCAATCACAATGTCGTCATACTATGATAATGGAAGGGGATATAACTCAAATACCATGGCATCCAGAGTTGTGGTTCTTGCGCAATACACACCTTCTCAAACCTGTGCACAATTGTGCCAAGTACCATCATATCTCAAATGGTATTGGAGTAAAGGGTATAGGAGCAAAGGCCACTACAAGGTTTTGGGTATGGACGGACGGACGGACATACGGACGGATGGGTGCAAGGCTGATTGCTATATCCCTCGAACCTAATTGGTCAGGGGATAAAACTGATGTATACGCCAGTAAAACCCAGTTTTACTACATGAAAGTGGGGTTTAAGGGGATCAAGATTATTTAGGTGTGTTTTCATGATGAATGGCCGATGTATCATATATGATACACATAACAAAAGGCAGCATGTGCATGTTTAACTGTAACTATCAAAATATAATGTATGAGGTGTCTTAATTGCATATCAATAATATTAGATAAAACAAACGATGTTGACAGACATAGTATAAACAAGACACAATTACTTTCTAAATTTTAATTCTCGTGTATCATATATGATACATATATGATATAGTATATTTAATGCCCGATGTATCATATATGATACGTGATAACTTCCAAGCACAGAGTACACTAGCCAAGATATTTGCAGTGTTTATAGACATCTATCTATATTTTTCAAACTTTAATTCTTATTACCAGATGTAATTTGCATATTATACACACAAGTTCATGCCGATTCCACCTGGATGATATGACCTCTATAACAGGAACCTCGTGCCACATGGAAGCCGCCATATTGGAAAGAAAATTAATGTCACATAACGTAAAGCTAGGCTAAGAATATGAACCTTTTATTAATATTTCCAAACTAAATGAATAAAAACAAAAGGAAAGAAAGTCAAAATGCATACATAATGTCAAGTAATAGCTTTTGAAAAAACATGCATGATATATGATACACCGGGCATTAGAGGGTTAATTATTTGGACCTCATTTGATTTATATCAGTCTTTGAATCGACTGCCTATTCGAATTTCGCAAAATTGTAGTATGCCGTTTCCTCTGGCTTTCTTTGCCGGATCATTACAGGGTCACTGATGAGGCTTTATTAGCCGAAACTACATAGTATGGCCCATCTTCGTTGTTATGAATGTTTTCATTGCTCTTAAAGGAACTCATGTTTGATTTTTATTAACACGTTTCATGACTTGAATGGGCATCGAAGTAAGTAATACCCAGAATAACGCAGCAAAGGAGGCAAATGTTCGTCGTAAGTAACAACGTTTGCAGCGATTACTCCAAGAAGAAGCAAAAACTTCGGAGTTAAAAGAAAAAATTATTGTGACATCAATATAGGTGGGGAACCAATAACCACCAGTATTGAAGGACCTCTAACTGTTGCATGGCATTCTTTCCCCTACAAAGTCAAGGTTTTGGTCCGTCTTTGCACGGGCCCCTCGGAGTCTAACTGTTGGTTTTCTTTTGCTCCAGCAATTCTGTTGTTGTATGCTGTCGAGTCTTCAACCTTGTTTCATCTCTGTAGTTTTTTTTATTTTTTATGTTCTCGGAGATGTTACACTGATGAGTAAGGAAGCCTTCATGCAGACTAAACAAAATTAGAGTTTACCGCGATAGAGGCAAGGGCGAGGATTATGGCCATGTAAAATCGATTTAAGCCCCCCCCCCCCCCAGTGGAATTCTTTTCACTGACCGTTCAAAGGCGGTTCTTCTGTGGCGGTTTATTTATGTTGTTGTTTGTTACTTACTGTGTGTATCACTTGTGTTGTTTTATTTTGGATGGCCATTTGGCTATTTTGTGAGAAAGTAACTGTCCTTATGGCCTTTCGTTGTTAAGTGTTCCATTATGGTCTTGTCGCTTCATGTTTGTGTTTCTTTCCCTTTGGTGTCTTTGATGGGTGGAGTAAGTTAATTGTATCGATTCCTGATCTTTGTTTTACTTCTACTTTGCCCTAGCACACATTTGACTTGCATAATACCGTTTAGCTATTTCAACATCCATACATGGCCAATCTTTTCTTAATGGAGCTCAAAGTTCTATCCCTAACTAAATGGCCAGCATATCTCTGCTCATGCAGATGACGGAAAATTGTTTCACAAAGTTCTTTTGGGGCCAGCAATTGAAACAACTTCTCCCCATACTCACTTTCTTTTTCCCTGGAAAGCAGGTTATCCTAGATTTTAACTTCCCCAATGATTCCACAGAGTAATGACATCTTCCTTCATTGCCTTCACTTCTATTTTGTGAGCATGTAAAATTTCTGTTTTCTCTGGATTATTTTCTGAAAATTGTTTTAATCTCTTTTATAATCAAATCATTAATTTGAAATTCCTTGATTTGATTTAGTGACCACGCTTCAAGCCAATTGGGCAGGTTTTCTGACTAACCAGGAAGTTTGTTAACAATTCCATGTAAATTTATGAGTTCTTGTGAGTTTTGGTCATTGATTGGCTCTTCAGATTGACTACGATCTCTGCACTAAGGAAAGAGGCATAATCTCTTTGGCTTTCTTGACATGGTGTCAGCATTTGTGTGCAAATGACCAGACCAAAAAACTAAATCATAAACATAAGCGCCTAGAATGCTGATCCATCTGGCATATATGCCAGTTGCATCTTGGAAATTGCATAAGAAGTGGCTTGTGATCAACTCTTAAGTTGATCTTTCTGCCAAGAAGGTAATGCTTAAAGTGTTGGACAAATTAAATACCACTATATAAAATAAAAGTGGAGGCAATGATCAGAAATCGATACAATCAACCCACAGCTCCCATCAGAGACACTAAAGGGAAAGCAACACAAACATGAAACAACAGACCGAATGGAAACATCAATAGCGGAAAGCCAAAAGGAAAGTTACTTTCCCACAAAATGACCAATAGGATACCCAAATAAAACTAGAGTTGTCAGTGAAACTGACTAGGGCCCCGGCAGCGCTATCAGAGGAGTAGGAAAATTTGTGGACGGACAGACGGACGGACAGACAGACAGAGTGATTACTATAGGGCACCCACACTTTCAGTGCGGGTCCCTAATAATATAAGCGACACAAACACCCAAAGACAAGTCATAACAAAAATAAACCGCGACAGAAGAACCGCCTTGGAACGGTCAGCGGAAACGAATTGAAACTTAGCTCTCTTTCTTGTCAACTTCGTGAGGGGTAAGGCAATATCAGTAAATTTTTCCACAAGCTTTCTATAGTACCCTCTTAGGCTAAGAATGGTTTGGTTTCTGTCTTATCCCGAGGCTGAGACCAATCCTTTATAGCTGCAATTTTGTCTGGGTCACATGTTATTCCAGCAGGAAAAACCAGATGACCCAGAAAAAACCCACCTCTTTCTTAAAAAAGTATACACTTGCTTGGTTTCAGCTGTAAATTTGCTTGCCTCATCCGCAGGAAGAAAAATATTAAATTTTTAAAAGCCATACCAAAGTGTTTACCAAGACCGATTATGTCATTTAGGTAGACAAAACATTTCTCATACTTTTCAGTAGTAGTGGAGGCAGTGATCAGGAATCGATACAAATTACCCACAGCTCCCATCAGAGACACCAAAGGGAAAGAAACACAAACATGAAACAACATACCCTCATGGAAACATCAATAGCGGAAAGCCAAAAGGACAGTTACATTCCCACAAAATGGCCAATTGGCTATCAAAAACAAAATAATATAAGCGACACAAACGCCGCAAGACAAAACATAACAAAAATAAACCGCGACAGAAGAACCACATTGGAACGGTCAGTGAAACCAATTCCACTGGGAGAGGGGGGTTTAAATCGATTTTACGTGGCCACAATCCTCGCCCCCACTTCCGTCGCGATTTAGACAAATAATTTGTCCAGATTGCATGAAGGCCTTCTAACTCATCAGTGCAACATCTCCGTGAACACAAAAAAAATCAAACAACCAGATAGATGAAACAACGGTGAGGACTCGACGGCAAGAAACTACTGAAATGCTGCAGCAAAAGAAAACCAAAAGTTCGCCTCGCAGAACTATTTCCACAAGAAGGAGAATCGAACTAGGTGCATTTTTAAACCGAAACACATAAGTTTGAACATATACGTCTCTATGCCCGGTATTGCGAAGGAAGTCTTACAATGGTCATGTGGATTTAGAGACAGCTGCCAATAGCCACTCACCATGTCTAAAGTACTGTAGTATCTTGAATTTGCAAGCCTGCCAAGGGTTTTAGCAATATTAGGCAAAGGAAATGTGTCTAATTTTGTTACACAATTTACTTTCCTAGATCAACACAAAAATGCCATTCGCCCGACGTCTTTGCAACCAAGCATATGGCGGAATTCCACTCGCTATTGCTGGGCTCAATAACATTTTGGTCGAGCATCTTTTTAACGTCAGTCTCTACAATGGCTTTCTTAAACATTGCAATTCTGCGGCATGATATTTTGAAAGGTTAGGTATCATCTGTATCGATATAATGCTCTGTCAAACGGGTTTGTTTTAGTTGCCCATTTGGAGACATGATAACATCTTAACATCAATGATCAAACTTGACAGTCTCTGTTTTTCTGTTTCTGATAGATCTGGTGAGGCATTTTCTATTAAAAGCCTCGAGGGAGCCACCAGCTCTATTTAAGTTGATATGTCTGCTGATTTGTCTGATTCAAAATCACAGATTGATATCTGTTCTATTGGATGATGTGAACTCAAAGTAATGTTCTCCTATAGCTTCATACTTTTTGAACTATCATTTAGAACAGACACTGCCATTCGATCTTGAGAGGTATTGACCAGTTTTTTCCAACTAGAAAGCCACTCTGTATCTGTTTATGAGTTGGCTCCACTATATTTAAGTGTGCACATCTATTTTGTGACGTATACGTTCTGCGAAATTTTTCTGAGCGAGGTGGAATTGTCACACTTTCACAAAATTGCATACGACAATAAATATCTTGCCCTTGTTTGTGTAATTTGATTTTTCACCGTTTTCGTTCTAATTTTGATATCTAACTCATACTGATAAAAAATCTGACTCCCGAGATTTCAGTCTACTCAATGTTTGCTACTATAAATTCCTGATCAAACTGAATCTGATCAAGCTGTACCTGAGTAATGTTTAATTTCCTCTTGATTTAAGAAGACCACCATTTGCTGTTCGTCCTCTCCGATCTGTTTCTTCTAAAACAGTATCATCTTTAAAATATTTTCAAAGATCTTTTCTGACAGTACTTATATACTGGAGCCTACAGTACCATTCAGACGAATCTTTACACCAAGTTAACTAGGAGTTGACTACATTCAGACTACATTTGGACCCTAGAGTTGACTACAAGTTCACTCCCTAGTTAACTATAGTTCACTAGGGAGTTAACATGGAGTTAACTAATCCTTTGTCCTGTCATCAAACTCTTATCTGAGATTTGATTTGCATATAATTTCATAACTGAAAATTAAGATATGCATGGTTTCTACTATCAAATGAGTAATTTATTAAATGTACATCTAATTTGCTATATTAAGACCACATTTTTGGCTGACCAGATGTGGTCTTAATAAAAGATTGCCTTAATAACAGATAAAAAATATCTAAAAATGTTTTGGAGCAAGAATGTGAAACCTTTCAGAAATTTCACAAGATGAAATACAAATCATTTTTTAAAAAAAAATCAGTTGATTTATATTTCATGCGCATGTTTTTTATAAAGCGAATTCCTTTTACTTTGCTTTCTTTTTAATACATTTACACATCTAGTTTGTTATCTATCTATTTCTCTATAATAGGTCAAGCATTTTTTCCGGTTACTCCAGTTTTCGTCCACCTCTAATTAACAATTAAAATAAAACATCTGCATGACATACAGGTTGTGGGTGCTTGTTAGAACTGCCTCAGGAAAACCCACAACATGTCTTGGAGCAGAAATAAAAAACAGTATAAACCTCTCTAAAGCCCAGTTTTCTGCATATAAAGTGGAGTTTATGGGGTGTTCACTTGTTAACATAATGAATCGCCTAGAAATAAGTGAAATCATCTTGAGGGGGCCCTAACCTTAAAACAATAGTTGGCATTGATGAATGTCATGAATTAACTCTTAAGATGCCAAGAAATGTTTAAAAAAAATGTTGTCTCTTTATGTTGTCTGCTGCACCTTCTTGCAGGCAAAACAGAGTGGACCCTGATCATACAGCTCCTGGAGGAGCAGTCTGATCTGGGTCCACATTGTTTGCAAAAATGAATGTCAAAGTTAACAGCAGACGACAACACAGACGATAATTGTTGTGATTGGCGTCTTATGTGTTAATCCTGTTAAATCAACAGGTAAGTGTACCGTTAAGTGTTTATTGTTAAACTAACATGGGACATGTGCTGCATATTAACAGCTTATTAATAAATTGCCTTGAGTAATATTACTCTGGTGTTTTATTACAACGAAGGGCATATTGAATCAGTTTACCCGGTGTATACAGAATCTGATTTACTGTGCTTGAAAACAAAATTCTGATACATTACGATAACACATCAGTGCGTCATAGTACAATCTTTTATATCTTCAAAATGGCTACTTTTCTGGTGAAAATCAGTGATATTTTTCTTATTTATACTGCGAACATAGGTTGTAGTTACTCGTTTGAACCGGTTCTAATGAGTACCCACAACATATCTCGTGGAACAGAAATAAGAAAAAATAATGTATACCCCCGTAAACCCCAAATTTCTCTATATAAAGTGGAATTTAGGGGTGTTCATTTCAGGTGATGAATTCAGGAGATATAAAACCCACAATACCTACACACTGTAATAAAAGTTCATATCCCATTACAAAAGAAAATGCCTTTATAATTCTGACCCCTCAAACCCCACTTTTAAAACTGGGTTTTACGTTGATAAACCAATTTTTTTCATATTTCTGCTTAAAAACATAGATTGTGGGTACTCGTTACAACCCCCTTAATGAGGCGGTTCTGTCGAGTACCCACAATCTATATTTTGTGCAGAAATAAGACAAATATCTTTTGTTTTATCTGAAAACATTCTTTTTTTTTTTCGTGGGTAAACTTTACAAAGTATTTGAACAGGGGTGTTTTTGTAATGATTCTATATTTTATCAACCATCTTTTCTATATTTCTTTTGAGTTCAGGATTGCACGACCCGCAGAAAAAGAAACAGACTGAAGTCGGTTGATTTCTAAGAGTGCCCTAAAATCACCTTGTCATTCTGTCATTCTGTCAGTCTGTCATTCTGTCAGTCTGTCAGTCTGTCCGTCCGTCCGTAACCCGTTTGTGAAAATTGGTGATAGTGACTTAACCGCTTGGAATATTTAAACAATTTTTGGCATACTGATAGATATCAATGAGATCTAACCAATGAGCTTGCCAAATATTACATTCCATTTAGTATAGCCTCGCCGAGGCAAAAAATGTGAAAATTTTTGAACTGCTTCTCCTCGGAAACCGTTGGGCCGATTGAAGTCAAATTTCATATGGAGCCTCTATAGGATGGGGGAAACCAGAATTTGCTCATGGGGTCCAGGTCACATGACCAAAATGGCCGCCAAGCCATATATGGTCTGTCTGTCTGTCCGTCCGTAACCCGTTTGTGAAAACTGGTGATAGTGACTTAACCGCTTGGAATATTTAAACAATTTTTGGCATACTGATAAGATATCAATGAGATCTAACCAATGAGCTTGCGAAATATTACATTCCATTTAGTATAGCCTCGCCGAGGCAAAAAATGTGAAATTTTTTTAACTGCTTCTCCTCGGAAACCGTTGGGCCGATTTAAGTCAAATTTCATATGGAGCCTCTATGGGATAGGGAAACCAAAATTTGCTCATGGGGTCCAGGTCACATGACCAAAATGGCCGCCAAGCCATATATGGTAAAAACCCTTCATAAATAGTTTTCTGCAGAACCACTGGGCAGATTTCCACGAAACTTGATAAATAGCATTTGGGACGTAGGCCCATCATAAATTGCTAAAATGGTGACCCTGGGTTGACCTTGACCTTCTTTGGGTCCGTCCGTAACCCGTTTGTGAAAATTGGTGATAGTGACTTAACCGCTTGGAATATTTAAACAATTTTTGGCATACTGATAGATATCAATGAGATCTAACGAATGAACTTGCGGAATATTACATTCCATTTAGTATAGCCTCGCCGAGGCGAAAAATGTGAAAATTTTCGAACTGCTTCTCCTTGGAAACCGTTGGGCCGATTGAAATCAAATTTCATATGAAGCCTCTATGGGACGGGGGAAACCAAAATTTGCTCATGGGGTCCAGGTCACATGACCAAAATGGCCGCCAAGCCATATATGGTCGGTCTGTCTGTCCGTCCGTAACCCGTTTTCGAAAATTGGTGATAGTGACTTAACCGCTTTGAATATTTAAACTATTTTTGGCATACTGATAGATATCAATGAGATCATACCAATGAACTTGTGAAATATTACATTCCATTTAGTAAAGCCTCGCCGAGGCAAAAAATGTGAAAATTTTTGAACTGCTTCTCCTCGGAAACCGTTGGGCCGATTGAAGTCAAATTTCATATGGAGCTTCTATGGGATGGGGGAAACCAAAATTTGCTCATGGGGTCCAGGTCACATGACCAAAATGGCCGCCAAGCCATATATGGTCTGTCTGTCTGTCCGTCCGTAACCCGTTTGTGAAAAATGGTGATAGTGACTTAACCACTTGGATTATTTAAACAGTTTTTTGGCATACTGATAGATATCAATGAGATCTTACCAATGAACTTGCGAAATATTACATTCCATTTAGTATAGCTTCGCCGAGGCAAAAAATGTGAAAATTTTTGAACTGCTTCTCCTCAGAAACCGTTTGGCCGATGAAGTCAAATTTCATATGGAGCCTCTATGGGATTGGGGAAACCAGAATTTGCTCATGGGGTCCAGGTCACATTACCAAAATGGCCGCCAAGCCATATATGGTCTGTTTGTCTGTCCGTCCGTAACCCGTTTGTGAAAACTGGTGATACATTACGATAACATACCCGTGCGACATAGTGCATTTTTTCACATGTCCAAAATGGCTACTTTTCGGTTGAAAATCCATGATACTTTTCTTATTTATACTCCAAACATAGGTTATGGGTGCTCGTTAGAACCGCCTCATTGAGGCGGTTCTAACGAGTACCCACAAACTATGTCTTGGAGTAAAAATAAGAAAAATAATGTTTACCCCCGTAAACCCCAGTTTTCTCTATACAAAGTGGGGTGTAAGGGGGTGTTCATTTCACGGACTTGTTCGCGTGATGTGTGGCTTAACCGCTTGGAATATTTAAACAATTTTTGTTATACTGATAGATATCAATGAGATCTAACCAATGAGCTTGCGAAATATTACATTCCATTTAGTATAGCCTCGCCGAGGCAAAAAAAAGTGAAAATTGTTGAACTGCTTCTCCTCGGAAACCGTTGGGCCGATTTAAGTCAAATTTCATATGGAGCCTCTATGGGACAGGGAACCAAAATTTGCTCATGGGGTCCAGGTCACATGACCAAAATGGCCGCCAAGCCATATATGGTAAAAACCCTTCAAAAATAGTCTTCTCCAGAACCACTGGGCAGATTTCCACGAAACTTGATAAATAGCATCTGGGACATAGGCCCATCATAAATTGCTAAAATGGTGACCCTGGGTTGACCTTGACCTTCTTTGTGCCTAGGTCAAACTTTGACACATATGCTTTTGTATTGGAAAAGTGAGAATGCATTTTATCCTGCAAACGATTCAGAATACAGTACTAAAGTATAAGATATATTTACGATAAGACGC
This sequence comes from Lucinisca nassula, assembly GCA_963580285.1. Taxonomy (NCBI): domain Eukaryota; kingdom Metazoa; phylum Mollusca; class Bivalvia; order Lucinida; family Lucinidae; genus Lucinisca; species Lucinisca nassula. Next base: position 111,098,066 of record OY757021.1, read on the forward strand.
ATTTATTGGGGGAACCGTTTTAGGTCCAGGTCACATGACCAAAATGGCCACCATACCCATATATGGTAACACTGATAAAGCTAAAAGCATCTGGCGGGTCGTGCACTTCAGCTGAAGCACTGGTTTCTCCACATTGGTTGAAACTGTGTATCTGTTTTCTAGAATATCTAAAATATTTTCAGAGCCAAATTTTCTAATGTAAATATAGAAGGACTAAGCATGCCCAGGTAAAGTGTCATTTCATCTGAATGTCTGGTAATAGCCCCATAAAATTGGAAGCAGTGTCTCCAAAATGACACAGTGTTGACAGGGACGTTAGATCTCAAGTAAAACAAACAAACAAAACAAACAAAAAAAAAACAACAACAACAACAACAAAACACCGTGATCTGATTCTACACTGTCCACGCATAAGTAACGGGCCTCCGTGGCCTAGTGGATAAGAGCGCTGACTCTTAGTCATTAGGTCTCTCACCGCCGTAGGTTCGAGCCTCGCTCGGGCCACGTGTGAGACGCCAAGCTCTGCAACGGAAGGTCAGGTGGTTTTTCTCCGGGTACTCCGGTTTTCGCCCACCTCTGATTAACGATCGGCTCGATATGAGTGAAATAATCTTGAAAGGGCCGTAAAACCCAAACCAAAAAAAAAAACCACGCATAAGTTTCTACAGTATTAAGTTGTATTAAGTTACATGTATGTGCCCAAGCTTGTGATATTCGATATTACCTTTCTTTAACCCATATATGACAGTGGAATCTTCTACTTTATAAGTTTGGAGTGGTGCATTTCAAAATGACATAAATAGTGTTGACGGGGCATCCGATCTGAGTCTAAACTTTTTACCGCTGTCCCACAAATGGGCGCTTGGCATATATGGGTTAAATGTGGAAATGAGAAATAAAACGCAACAACATTTACTATTAGATGTTTATTGGCCCCTTATGTGGGAATAGACAATGTCTGTAGGATCCCTGTCATTTAATTAATCCTTACTCTGCTAAACATGAAACAATGTAAATCCAGATCTGGATCTACACTGTCATTTAGTTTGCGAATTTTAAATGAATGAAATATGTGAAGTAATTTGTGTGGACTCTAATCAGTCTGATCAGGTCCCACATTGTTTGCAAAATTGACTTTCAAAGTTACAAGCAAACGACAAAGCAGACAAAATTGCTGTGATTGACATCTTATGGGTTAATTATTCAGCAGGATAATGAAAAACTGCATCTGAAATTGTCATTTGTTTATGTTGTCTGCTGCTCTTCTGGTAAACTTTTCAAAACATATTTTCAAACTTTTCAAACATATTTATGCGTACAGTCAATCAGTGTGGACCCTGATCGGACTTCTCCAAGAGGAGCAGTCTGATTAGGTTCCATATTGTTTGAAAAATTGAAAATTTGACTTCTAAAATTACCAGCAGATGGTTCAAAACAGGTTGTGGGTACTCGTTAGAACTGACTCAATGAGGCGGTTCTTTCAAACTCCCACTTCCTTTTTCAGAAGCCGAAATAAAAAAAAATATGTGATAATTGCCAGTTTAAAGTTATGAGCAGGTTGTGGATGCTTATTAGAGCTGTCTCAATGAGGCGATTCTAATAAGTTCCCACTTAATGATGTTTGAAGCAGAAATAAAAAAGAAAAACTAGTCAACAGCCAATAGCCATGTTAAAGCCATGAACAGGTTATGGGTACTCATTAGAACTGTCTCAATGAGGCGATTCTAACTAGTTCCCGCATTCATTTTTCTTTATTTTTTCGCCCAAAAACATAGATTGTGGGTACGCTTTAGAACCGCCTCACTGACGCGGTTATAACGAGTTCCCACAATGTATGTTTTGGCCAGAAATATAAAAATAAAAATCAGATTTATTATCTGATTTTTTGTCTATTATGATGTGGTAAAATTTTCAATATATTTGAATAGGTGTGTTTTCTTAGTGATGTACTGTAATGATAAAAATATTTTCTATGGCAAACGAAGATTCTAAGTTCATCTGCTTTGCTAGATCTCAATCAAAATGATAATACTCCAGGATATCATATACAATGTATCACAAACCATTTCTCTTATCACCTACCAATAAATGACCACTTGAACCTCAGGGGATTATGGGTGTTAAGGTGATGGTATTCATCTGATAAAATCAGATAATGACTTCTGATAAGAAGGGTTTAATCATTATAATCCACTTATGGATTACTTATGAATTTTGTTATTGGTCCTTTAACATATTACTACATAGTATATTTTGTTCTTGAAAAACAAAATAAATAAATAAATAAATAAATGTCAATGTCACATCTACTACTTCCACCACTACTACTAATAGCAATGGTCACATAAAGATTTCTACTCAGTTGAGATAAACATAAAAAATAACGAAACATTATTACCACTACTACTACTAATATTAATAATAATAACAATAAATAAACCTGTGAATATTACTGCTACTACTACTATTACTTATAATAATAATAATAATAATAACAATAACAATAACTAATAACAATAGTAACATAAATATTTCTACTTCATTGAAATAAATAATGAAATAAAAACTACTACAATTACGAATTACAGCCAAGCATGCTAGAGGTTTAAAATTAGACAGTGCAGTACCAGACTGAAATGTTTATCCTAGTAAAGGTATACACATCTGTTCATTTTGTACCAGAAACCCCAAAAAGGGCAGTTGGCAAACAGTGCAGGCCCAGATCAGACGCCACAGAAAGGGGCGTCTGTTCAGGGCCTACACTGTTTTCAAAAAGTTAAGCCATTTTGCGAATGGAGTTTGAAGGGGCACAACCTGTCACCCTTGAACTTTGAGGTGGACTCGGGCTATATGTAGGGAGAAAGATTCATTTGGTACGAACCTTTTTTGTACCAAATGGAATCTTCCTCCTTATATGTACCAGGGCTCCATTTCAAGGTTTAAGGGTGTCGGGGTGTGTTTTCATCAAGGTATATTTGGGGAATGGCTGAACTTTTAGCAAACAGTGGAGGCCCTGATCAGACGCCCCATTCTGCGGCGTCTGATCTGGGCCTGCACTGTTTGCAAAAGTGAAATTTTCATGAATGAATATTCAGTTGCCATATGCTTAGGCAATTAGTGAGGCTTATCAGTGTGAACCTGAGATTTATTGAAGTTCATTTTAACAAATGAAAATAAACAGAGCTGTTGTTCTGGAGAGGCTAAAATGTCCATACCTGGATTTTCGGGGCACTAAAATCCAGGAGTATAACCTGAAATACATTTACCCTTATCCCGCTGAACATGACAAATCCTAACTTTGCAAACAGCATAGATCCTGATCAGATGGTTAATGATTGTTTGATTTGAGGTTTAACGTCCCCGTCAACACTGTAAAGGTCATTTTGGAGACGTTGCTTCCAATTTTGTGGGACTTTTACCCGACATTGAGATGAAATGACATCTCAAGCCCTGTCGCCCAATGAAACCAATAGGGTTTATTAGCATGGACGGTCCGCCTCGCACCACAGTTCCTGTACAGGCTTAGATCCTCTAAGCAGTTTACCAGTACTAGTGTGCGGGCCGGATTCAGCTCTGCGTGGAAACATCATGCAGCCCATATATTTCTTCAAGCCCCTATGGGCGGGGGCTGTTTCATCTGGTCAGGATCTACACTGTTTTTCATCCAATTTGTGAATTGAATGAATACATAACCTTTAACGATTTGAATGGTTGATATCCAGAAATGGGTATGGTAAAATTAATTTATTCAGCGGGATAAGGGCTAACAATGATCATTTTGAAATTATGGGATATAACCTGTCATTCTTCATTTTTTTTGCCGTGCCATTTGCATCAGCATGATGAAAATAAATAAATAAAAAAAAAAAACAGATAACAAATTAAGTAACATATTCATTCACCTGTTCTAATCCATATATGTACTACTGTATAACTGTTAAGACTTCTAGTCAACTAGAAGTTAACTAAAGCTAACTCCCTAGTTAACAAAAGCGGGAAATGGAGTTGACTAGGAGTTAACTCCATGTCTGAATGTAGTTGACTTGGAGTCAACTAGGGTGTCAAGAATCGTCTGAATGGTACTGTATATCTATTATGAAATTCAGTCTCGTTCGGTTTATTTTTCCGTGTACATAATAGCATGCTTGATTTACATACTGAACAGTGGCATTTTCAATTTTTGTCTAGCATGACAATTCTCATCATCATCATCATCTTTATTGGAACCTATTTTCTGATGATTCCGTTCATTTATATGATATTGACTATTTGATAAATTTGGGGCGTCTATTTCCATTGGACTGAAGGGATTTTCTTCAGAAACCTTTTGAAAGTTCATTTCATTTGGTTGACCGTAACCCACAGTTTGAGATTGAAGGTTGTTATCTAAATGTTAACATTTTGTCTACAGCCCTGTATTTCAATGTATTGTTGTTCACAGTAACCTTTTTCCTTATGCTGACAATTGTTTTGTTTTGAATTCTGCTGACTACGTTTGAGAAGTATTAGTAATTTTATTTGTTAATTTTATTTGTTAAACTATCTCCCGAAATATCAGGATGAAAACAAATTTCTATTTTGTTTTGAATACTCGGATGGATAGAATCTGGTCGACAGCATACGTCTACTTTATTTGAATTTCCATCTTATTTCTATTTTACTCTGTATTCTATAACCTAATTGCCTATGTCAGCAACACATTTTAGCTGATTCCTGAGAACAGTGACCTGTCACATTAGGTCGATAGCAAGTCGAAGTTTCACTTTGTGAACATAAACCAACAGTCACAGGTTGTTTATCTATTTCTGATTTATGTGGTATACTGTGACCTTCAGTATCAGACTGGTATGATTTTTCTAGTTTGTGAATTTAGGTCAGCAGTAGCTAGTTTATTGTGAATTTTCTGTAGTGTAGTGTGACACCTATACAAGACTGAGGAGATTTTCTATAACCTAAATGCCTATGTCAGCAACACATTTTAGCTGATTCCTGAGAACAGTGACCTGTCACATTAGGTCGATAACAAGTCGAAGTTTCACTTTGTGAACATAAATCAACAGTCACAGGTTGTTTATCTATTTCTGATTTATGTGGTATACTGTGACCTTCAGTATCAGACTGGTATGATTTTTCTAGTCTGTAAATTTAGGTCAGCAGTAGCTAGTTTATTGTGAATTTTCTGTAGTGTAGTGTGACACCCTATACAAGACTGAGGAGATTTTTCATGCTTGAATGGTGAACTGTCACGTTTTGTGTCTTGTTGACAAATTTCTGTTGCATTCTGCAAACTGTGATCAGTATTTGAATAACAGTGAATTTCATTCTTATTTTCTATATTAGGTTGACAGCAAGCTTCTATTTTGTGTTCTGAACTGTGACTTATAACAGGTCGACAGTAACGTTCTATTTTATTTGTTAACTATGACCTATAACAGGTCGACAGAAAGTTCTTGTTTTATTTGTTGGAATGTTAACTATAACAGGTTGATAGCAACTTTCTATTACATTTGTTGAACTGTGTCCCGTAACAGGTCGACAGCAAATTTCTGTTCCTTTTGTTGAATAGTGTCCAGTAACAGGTCAAAACGCAAATTTCTATTTCATTTGTTGGACTGTCTCCTGAAACAGGTTCACAGCCAGTTACTATTTCATTTATTGAACTGTACCCTGTAACAGGTCGACAGGAAATGCCTAGTTTGTTTGTTAAACTGTAACCTTCGTAACAGGTCAAAACGCAAATTTCTATTTCATTTGTTGGACTGTCTCCTGAAACAGATTGACAGTCAGTTTCTATTTCATTTGTTGGGGAGTGTCCTGGAACAGGTTGACAACAAGTTACTATTTCATTTATTAAACTGTACCCTGTAACAGGAAATTCCTATTTTGTTTGTTAAACTGTAACCTACAGGTTCATGTGAACAAAGTTCGGTTTTGCTTGGTGACTTGAAATTACCTTCTACAGGTTTACAAGTGTTTCTGTTTTACTCAACACACTGTGTCCTACAGTGACATGTTTACAGTTTCCAGGTTTATTTTTGTTATGGCTTGTCTTTGAGTGTGTGTATCGCTTATGTTAATTTTTTTCCTTTGTATCGGACTCAGCTAAGTAGAAGTAAAACAAAGATCAGGAATTGATACAATTAACTTACTCCATCCATAAAAGACACCAAAGGGAAAGAAATACAAACATTAAGCGACCAGACCATAATGGAAACCTAAACAAAGGAAGGCCATATGGACAGTTACTTTCCCACAAAATGGCCATATGGCCATCCAAAATTAAAAGACACAAGTGATACACACAGTAAGTAACAAACAACAACATAAATAAATCGCCACAGAAGAGCCGCCTTGGAACGGTCAGTGGAAGATTTCCACTGGGGGGCTTAAATCGATTTTACGTGGCCACAATCCTCGCCCTTACTTCCGTCGCGATTTAGACAAATAATTTGTTCAGTCCGCATGAAGGCCTCCTAACTCATCAGTGCAACATCTCCGTGAACACAGAAATCAAAGAACCACAGAGGTGAGACAACGGTGAGGACTCGACAGCAAGAAACCACTGAAATGCTGGAGCAAAAGAAAACCAACAGTTAGACTCCGATGAGCCCGACCAGAGACAGAGCATCAGGCACCAACCAACATTATCTCTTTAATTTTCAATAAGCCTTTACGTTGGAGCCGTCATAGAATCTGAGGCCTGACCCACCGGCGTGCAATTAAAGAGGGAAGCAAAGTTGCCAACCATGATTGGGTTAACCACCATGCATGCAGTCTGTCGTATAATATCCATGTTGTACCCAATCTTTTTATATCGAAGAATGATTTTACGAAATTGGGTGCTGAAGTCATTGCGGTTATATATTTTTCTGAATTTATATACTAAGTCACCATAAAATTCGGGTTCCGATAGACCTTGTTGCAGAAGAGATTTAAGTCCAATATTGAATTTTGAAATTAAATCAGAATGGCGTCTATAAAATTTTGAAAAGGCTTTGCGTAGTTTATGGTACCGATAACCCTGATTAAGAAGTTTAGCCGTTAATAATTTATTACGAGTGTTGAAGTCAGTTACATGACTACACACTCTAGCAAATCGAATTAATTGCGAAATATAAACGCCATAGGATGGCGCACGAGGAACATCACCATCCAAAAAAGGAAAATTTACAATCTCAAAATCAAAGTCATCGCGTTTATCATAAATTTTGCACGAAACAAATCCATCTAGAATAGATAGATGTAAATCCAAAAACGGGGCCTCGGTATCAGAAGAATTTGCTTTATTTAACTGAAGTTCTAGGGGGTAAATCTGACTGATCAAACCATCAAAATAGGTATTATCAATATTTAATAAATCATCTAAATATCTAGAAGTAGAGCTAAAAGCTTCAATAATTTCAGATTGGTTATCAATGGAAAGCGACAAAATGAAGTCTCTTTCATAACAATACAAGAACAGATCAGCCACAAGAGGTGCGCAATTAGTACCCATCGGAATACCCACAATTTGTCTAAATAACTTAGTACCGAATCTAATATAAATATTGTCAAGTAGAAAGGTGAGGGCATCACACACTTTCTGACATGACCAAAGTGTATAATTCTTATGCTCTTTAGAAGTGAAAAATGCATTTCTGACATTACATGCAAGATAGAGAGAATCTTCTCTGTGAAAAGCCCATTCAATTAAATCATTAAGCTTTTCTTTTATAAGGTTATGAGGAAGTGTAGTGTAAAGAGTGGAAAAATCGTAGGTAGACAGACTAGAAGCACGAAACTGTCTAGATTTCAATTTATTTAAAACCTCATTCGAATTTTTTATAGACCAAAACAGATTTCTTCCTGATCTTTCAAAGACTTTTTCACAATATTTAATTACATGCGTTTTAATAGCAGTAAGACAGGAAGTTAATAATTTAGAAAGTTCAGTGGTAGTGCAAGAACTAGAATTTGCAATAAACCGTGCTTTGTAAGGTCTTTTATGAAGTTTTGGTAACCAGTATAGCGTAGGAAGCTTGTCTTGGCCTTCGTTAACACACACAGCAAACTTGGTGGCTGAAAGACAAACATGTTTATCTACTATAGCTCTCTCTTCAGCCAAAGGCTGAAGTTCATAGGCCTTAGTACCACCAAGCTCCTGCTTAAGCGTGTTAACATAGTGGAGCCGTCACACAACGACGACGTTGTTAGCGGCCTTGTCTGCAGGGGCCAAAACAAACTTCTTATGAAATTCTTGAATACCTAGTTTAAGATGACGTAAAGACGTCTTGGGCTTAGGAGGTAATAAGTTAGTATTTTGAGAATAGAAAGAAATGCGTTTATTCACTAGTCTTAAAATGCTAAGTTTCCAGTCCTTTAGGGCTTTATACTCAACATACTCTCGCTTACACCATCGATTACCGAATTCATTCAAGGAAGCAGCGATTTCATCTCTACATTTACTGAAATCAATTTTAGAAGGAAACCGATATTTCGGTCCTTTAGAAATTATATTCCTTATCCTAGAATCAGGAATAATTTTCAAATTGCCAGTAATTACATGACCAGCAGCTGGATAGCAATACTTTGAGTTTTTACAATCACATGAATCAGGAGTATTAGTATCAATATCAAGATCTGAAACAAGTTTATTGAAATTAAAAATGATAGATCTAACAGGTTTGTTATATTTATAGCAAATTATAGGTGTTTCAGTATTTTGAAAATAAGCAGGAATGGAAGAAAGCACCGATCTCTCACGGAAGATACTGGGCAAATCTATAAAATCCATACCCTTATTAATGAAGGATATTTTGAAGAAATGAAGTTTATGATTAATTTCAGAATCAATGTAAGGACGGAGAGTATGGTGAGTATAGCCTCTAGTTAAGAGAGCCGCATCATATAACTGATGAGAACTATCGTAGAATTTATTCGCCTCGGTGTCCAGAAGACGTAAAACAGAAACGGGTAATGAACTTAAAAATGAAAGCATAGAGTGGCGTCCATGATTTAATAATATAATTGACAGTCACTTCAGTCTAGTATTGTTTCGTTTAAACGCACGTGATTTACGTTTAAAGTTACCATTTTTCCTGGTGCCGTGAGATCTAGTTCTGCGTTTTCGACATTCCAGGAGTGAGAAAATATCAAAGTCCGGCATTCTGGAAATATTACCCTCATGATAAATGTTGTCATTAAATCCCAGTGGAAAAGGGGTCTGTAAAAATTTAATCCATTTCAGTTCAGCTTCATGTCTTTTGATTATTTTGAATCTAGATGTAGAATTTGCATCGTAATAAAGTTTTTCCACTGGTTGTATAATAATGTTATTTACAGAATGACCTGTACGTCGAAAGTGACGGTACAAGAAAGTGTCAGTTTTCTTAGGCTTACTCATTCTACGATAATGCTCGTTCAATCTAGTTTTAAGCATGCGGTTAGTTTGACCGACGTACTGCATATTACAGTTTGCAGCACGTCAAGTAATTAGATAAATTAAATCTGTAGACTGTCATGTCAAATCAGACATGTTAACTACAGAGAAGCGTCTACCGTTTACAGATGAAGTAACGGTAGACGCAGTGCTTAAATGCGAACAACATCTGCACCTCTTGGCATTGCACTTAGAAATACTAGGATACATTCCACTTCTTTTCCACGGATTAGTATATTTTCGAAGGATGGGTGATTTGAGAGGAGATAGTCTTATACGAAGACTACTCCCAAAAACATTGGTATTGCCTGCTCCTTTGAGATTAACTGAAGTTACAGAAGACAAATTTAAGGGTCTAACCAATACCGAAGGCAACATAGTATTAAAGTTCTTAATAGAATGGGGAATCCGTACAGAAGAAGCAGAGTGTAACCTAAGGGGTGATATTGATATTTTAAATGTATTTGTAATACTCATTTTGGATAATAAGGTTGCGATACCGTCAAAACTAAAGCGATGTTCATACCGGTTATTAAATAAATAAAATTACTGAAGAAGATTCCTTCGAATAGAAGGAAGGTACAACAAAAGCCCACAAAACATCCTAGTCTCCTTAAAGTACAGGGATGTCAAACAAGCAGTTGTTATACAACGAGGAACGAACATCGGTTTAATAATGACCTTCAACAGGTATCTAAAGGATGTCAATTGATGGAACAGTGAAAAGCAATTGCATAAGCAATCCCTGAGGATTGGAAAAATCAGCTAAGTTTGGTTTCGTAACCCTATCCAAATTACCGACGACTGCCGTATACTCTATTGCTATTGCTGCTTCCAGAGTTGCAGGGTGGCGGAACTGCACATGCTTTTGTAGTTCAACAAAACCAAATCCCCCCAAAAAATTGATCTAGTGCTGTATACGGTATAGTGGGAAACGCATTTTGTGCTAAATAGAAGTGAAGGCAACGCCGCAAAGCATAGCAAAAATCGCTTGGGCTCTCGCCCTTGTTCCGACTTCGATCACGAAACTCACACCTAAACGCGACTTCTCTTTGCTGTGAATTTTTCAACATTTCGAAGTCCGAATATTGTGCATGCGTCAACCCGCCTGCAAATTTCTGCGCTGTTCCCCGCAATTTAATTGCAAGCATTTTTGCTTTTTGTGAGCCTTTCAAATTATTCCACTCCGCAAATTGCTCGAAATGTAATATGTAATCGGACCACTCTGTCGTAAAGGTCCCATCAGACGTCTCGGGTTCTAACATTCTATTTCTCACTTGAGAGCCACAGTATGAATACGCGTTCGCGTATGAATCGTACCAGTCCCCTGATTACCAATTATTTGAATACTGCGGATAATAAGTATTACTACCACGAATCTCTCGAGTGTTTGAGAAGGCAGAGTTTGACTGCGGATCCCAATAAGAATTATAGTCTGCATAATCATTTGCGCGCCAATTGTATGTGGGAGAAATGGATGGCCTATCATATGGCCTCGTATAATTTCCAATGTTTCAAGACCAGAACCCGTTCCCTTATGTTCATTTTTATAATTCAAAGGCATAGGAACGGAAGACGGTGTATCATTTCTAGCTAAGGGCATGTCAGGCTGCCTTTCAGCTCTAGCGTATACGGACTTATTATAGTCCCCTTGACTTGTTCAACCCGACGGTCCGGGGTAGTTATTAATCGGTGATAAAGAGGTAGTCGACCCCATCGGGGTCGGCATATGACGAGGGGCTACATTGGGAAGGGGACCCGTCAAAGGAATCGCATACATCACGGGTCTTTGGTTCATTTCACCATTGTGCTGCATATCGCTTAATGGGTTGGGTTTTGCCCCTGGGCTTGGTTAAAATAACCACCGTTACCTATATAGCTATTTGTACCTTCCAAACTCATAGGATTCTCAAAAGTTACTCTTCGCGTTGTGTTTCCTTCAACGTGGTCACCTGCCTGATCAGTTGTATTTATAACGGGTTGGGATATACATATTGGACACGGTGAATATGCGCTGGTATTAAAATTTGGTTGTTGCGAAGGAACATTAAGGTTTATCAAGTTCAAGTCGGTTTGTGACATTTTTTTAATTTTAAATGTAGTACTGATTGGTACCTTATTTTATTCTTTTAACAACCTACTTTGTATTCCTTCTTTATTCACTATTATTATTATTATTATTATTATTATTATTATTATTATTATTATTATTATTATTGCTTTTCTTAATATAATGCACACTACACGAATCACTAACTCGTACCACGGTCACGGCGCCAAATGTAGCAGGAGTGTTTGAGTGTTTGATTTTTACGTCTCACCAACAGCTAAGGTCATACGGAGACGGGACCTCGGTTTAAAGACCCATCCGAAAGTCAGGAGGAGCCCGGGATCGATCCTGCGATCCCTGGTTTACAAGGCGAGTGGCATAACCACTATACCACGGAGGCTTCTACAAATGTAGGAGATGTCTAGTTTCGAAGCTACCAGCAAACGACCCAGTTTATGCTTAAGATAATGCATCAAATTCTAAACTTTCATTGATCAACAAATGGTTCAGTTTTCTCTCTCTTCCGTTGACTCAAGAAGGACAGTTGTAAGGCTTCAGTAAAAGCATGCGCTCTGCACCGGTAAACAGCCTACGTACGAGTCTGTCCAGGAAAAGAGTGAATGGGAAAACTATTCGATTCAATATGACCTGAACGGTGTTGACGGGTAGTTCAACTCCAGACAAACAAAACTGGACCAGCCAGTTAAGCCATATCCTGGGTAAACAAGACTAGCACTGCCTCCCACATGGTGAAGTAGGTTAAATTCTACGGCACCAAGTCAGGCTCGATCACTTGAGATACGGATACGGTCTGATTCAGGGTAGCGGCAAAATATTTGAAGAGGTTATCTGTTTTTATTAATAATACTCAATTATGGAAATGAAATGGCAGGAAGACAATTCTTATTACCGATGTTAAAACAGTATGTGTTAGCTAGAATGAAGTCATGGTGTGATCCCAAGGATACGCCAAAACTCCCTTACAAAAGTAAATATGTATGCAAATATGTTTACAAAAATAATGAAATATCTACAGTGGGGCGGGGAATTGCATTCTGCTCCTACGAGCAAGCGTATTAAGCACCTACGTGCCAGCGTCTCAAATAAAAAAAAAATAAGGAGACATAACTACAAACTTTGCTGTAGCTATTTGAAATACGGTGTTGTACGGACAGAAGCCCACACTGAGAAATTCCGTTATCTTTTCAAATAAAAGGGTGATCTGAAAACTTTGGCGAAAAATAGGACTGGCAGAAGTGGAACAGGTTTCTAAACTCTAGTATCTGAAACACTTGAACTATTCACCCTGGCGTTGTTCTAAATAAACAAATAAGTGTTATATCTATTAACCAAATAGCACTTATATTTCAGGGATAAAAATAATAATTTAAACATTTCTACTGAAACTAATCTGTATAAGGTTTGGTAACTTAAAAAAAAAACAGAAATTTCCGTTAAATTCCGATACTGTTCGGAAACGGACGAGCATGTCGGCCCATAGACGACAGAGGTAAAATATGGATCTATAAGCTTTAACACGTTTTATGACTTGAATGGGCATCGAAGTAATTAATATCCAGTATAACTTAGAAAAGGAGACAAATGTTCGTTGTAAGTAACAACATTTGCACCGATCACTCAAAGAAGAAGCATCAAATTCGGAGTTGAAAAAGAATTATTGTGACATCAATATGGGTGGGGAACCTACACTACAACCACCTGACATCATACGTGGACCAGTCGCAGCAATTCAAATGATGAAAATACTCGTGCCTACTACAAGAGAATTGTGATAGACTCTAGTTAAGAAATAGATCAGCTCTAGTTGTGATTTGTTGGGTAATAAATCGCAGTTTGGAGGTCAGTTATACAGTAAATCAAATCAGGAATGCGTAGATTTACTACTAAACAATTCACATTTTCTACTCAACAGTTCACATACTAGAGCTGATCTATTTCGATTCTAACACACTGAAAATCGGCCATTACGTTCAGTTGTTGTTTCCACAAAATTCCCCCAACCATTCGGCATTGAAGAAACGCATTAATTATTGACTATAACTCGTGCATTAAAGATCTTTTGCAACTTTTTCGATTAGTGAAAATGATATTACCCCGTTAATATCAAAGAATACAGGAGTGGAAGTTCACCTCTTTTTAGGTTTTGCAAATAAAAACTTGTAATATATATCGGTATCTTTAATTTCCTTAAAGACTCTATTTATGCCTGGTACATTTCAATATGTATTGAAACCAAATGTTTACTTATAGGAATGTTTCAGAGAATAAATAAAGTTTATAAATTTAACGTTATAGCAGCCAAGCACAGAAAATATACGAGTACAATACTTTATGTTTGCTAGCTATATTGGTCACACTGTATATCTTCAATAACTCTTCATCTCGAAAACACACCTATATAATTTTGACACCCTTGAACCCCACTTTTATATAGCAAAACTGGGGTTTCCGGGGGTATACCTTATTTTTCTTATTTCTGCTCAAAAATATAGATTGTGGGCCTCGATTAGGCGGTTCTAACGAGTGCCCACAATCTATATTTTGAGCAGAAATGAGAAAAAATATAACAATTTTTAATCATAAAATTTTCATTTTTCTGCGATAAAGGTGGCACTGTATTTGTAGCGCGCGTGATTTGTCTACTTACAACTGACCGACAAACTGTGATTTATTGCTCAACAAATCCCAGACTAGAGCTGATCTATTTCGATTCTAACACGCTAAAAATCGGCAATAATGTTGTTGTTTCCTTCAAAATCTGACAACTTTTCGCCATTATTAGAAGAAATCCCGCTAAAATTATAGACTGAAACACATGCATTTATATCCTTTTATAACGTTTTCGATGCGAGAAAATGACGTTACACCGTCTAACGTCAAGGAAATCGACTAGTGACGTCATAAATTTGCAGTTTTAATGACGTCACTCGTCACGCTCTTCCGAGCTGTGATTTGTTGCAGAATAAAACACAGTTATTTTCCATTGACTATATAGGCGTGCTGTGTTAGAATTGAGGTTTAACGTCCCCTTCAACACTGTAAAGGTAATTTTGGAGACGTTGCTTCCAATTTTGTGGGACATTTACCCGACATTGAGATGAAAGGACATCTCAAGCCCTGTCGCCCAATGAAACAAGTAGGGTTTATTAGCATGGACGGTCCGCCTCGCACCGCGGTTCCTGGACAGGCTTTGATTCTCTAAGCGGTTTACCAGTACTAGAGTGCGGGCCGGATTCAGCTCTGCGTGGAAGCAACGTGCAGCCAATATATTTCTTCAAGCCCCTATTGGCGGGGGCGGGTTTACGTTATGTACACGGGTGACTCGTTGCCCTGGTATAATTCGAACTCGCTCTTGAACACCTAGAGAATTGTTCCTGTACCTCCCGATATCACCGTATTTATGTAAATTATGGGAGGTTTTTCGGATTTTAATTTGAAAAAGGTATGTTGTGTGTACTCATTAGAATCGCCTCATCGAGGCGATTCGATTCTAATGAGTACTCAACAACATACTTTTATTTTATAGAAGAGACAAAAGTTATCATTGACTGATTCCTATTTTCCCTCATAACCTTAGCGCCTTGATGTTTCCTTAATAGTTTGAACTGCCTCTATCACACACACACACACACACACACACACACACACACACACACACACACACACACACACACACACACACACACACACACACACACACAAACGCCTTTCTTCATATAAAGTGTGGTTTGAATGAATTTTTATCATAGTGGTTTGTCAACGACATGTAATTACAATTCGATCAAACATAACGTAGCCTAATAGAGAGACTTAGTCAGCCACATTGACCTTATTGCGTCGATTGTTCATCAATCGACCTAAAGTTAATACGTGATCTAGAAGCATCCCTGCGATATACGAATAGGTAAAACCGTGAGTACAATGCGTTTGTCATTGAGGAAGTGCAGCATACGGTTATTTAGCTATATCTCTAAACAGCGATGGCAGTTTATTATAAAGTAGTGCTTTTGTTTGCGTTTGTGATCGAAACATATTTTTTTTGGTTATTTACAGTAGTTTGTGGACTTCCGTTACAAACCTCTGAGTGGGGCGATTCTAACCAGATATCGTAATTCATGTTTACGGCAGAAATGTAAACAGTAATCCAAGTTTCCATCTGCACATTTTGAACGGGCCTCCTTGGCCTAGTGGTTAAGAGCGCTGACTCTTAATCATTAGGTCTCTCACCGCTGTGGTTCGAGCCTGGCTCGGGTCACATGTGAGACGCCAAGTTCTGCAACGGAAGGTCAGGTGGTTTTTCTCCGGGTACTCCGCCCACCTCTGATTAACGATCGGCTCGATATGAGTGAAATGATCTTGAATGGACCGTAAACACCCCCCCCCCCACCCTCAAAAAAAAATTCTGCACATTATATTTATAGTGCCGTAAATGATATAGAGGATGTTATACGAGTGGTTATTCCATATGAAGTTTTTGAACTGAGACTCTGGGTGACCGGCAAAGTCTCCAGCACACCTGCACATGGGCGCATTCGCACCAGAGTCTCATAAGGCTTACGCCTGTATATCCCAGTCTACTATATTAACCCTTGTCTTGCTGAATATTCATTTAAGCCACACCCATTACTGTCTATTAACCAATCAAATTACTTGATGTAATTTATTGCTACAAATTCATAAACTGAATACCAAACAGTGTAGATCCTGATCAGGTGGCTTAGTGTAGATCCTGATCAGATGGCTTCTTCAGAAGCCATCTGATCTGGATCTACACTGTTTGCAAAGATAGGGGTTGTCGTGAACAGCAAGACAAGGGTTAAAAGGGGTCGGAATTACACGGCCGCGTTTTCGTTATGGGGTTCAAATTTTTACAAGATGTCTTGACTCATTAGTTTGCTGCACACACGCATTGAAATAGAATAATTTGGAAAATGCGAAGGGTCCTTTGCTTATGAATTGGCTCAAACGCACATATTTGAAATACAAAGGAGACGACGTTTTCCACTTGTCTTGTATTCAGTAAACACGTAGTTTTAGAAACACATTATAAAATACCAGACAAAGGAACAGACGGGTAGTTTCGTGCATTATCACAAGTTTGTTCGGCATCAAAATAAAAAAATAGTGCGCGCACTTCACGCGGTTTACTATGATGATGTCATACATTTTAATAATATTTCTGACCATCCTGGACCAAAGATTCGGAAATGCTTGTAACTGTAAGTATGAGATTCTCATGTATAACATGTATGATATATACTTAACATTTGGCGAACAACAAAGGTTCAGGTCAGACCTTAGTTGTCACAGCTGGAGCAGAAAAATACCTTCACCCATTCAGTACCAGAAACCCCTAAAAGGGGTACCTTGGCAAACAGTGCAGGCCCAGATCAGACGCCATAGAACGCGGCGTCTGATCAGGGAATCCACTGTTTGCAAGACGTTCAGCTATTTTCCAAATACGTTTTGAAGAAAACACAACCTGACACCTCTAAATTTTGAAATGGACTCCTGCTATATATAAGGAGGAAGATTCCATTTGGTACTAAAAGGGTTAAATGTTCTGTAAAACGGGTAATCCTTTGGAAGCAAGGCCTTCAACACAAAACTGAAAACCATGGAGTGTACACGATTTTTCTGGGCAAGATTAGCCTGTTTCGGCCAATAAGGCCTCATCAGTGACTCTCAAATATTTTCTTAATTCCGCAGTGAAATCGATAATCCCAAAGGACTAGAAAATATAACCCACACTATTATGAAGGACAGAGATAATTTTTACGGCCGCCACACATTCCCTGAACACCAGCTGTGGTGAATTTAAATGTTCTCAAATAAGGGCAAGGACTGCAACACAAGTTTTATATCTACAATTCCAAAGCTCCTGCTTAGAGGCTGGATTGAGGTCTACCACGAGGACAGTTTTCTTTTCTTCCTCGTGGCGATGCTCATATATGAATACTACACTCGAATTCGTCATAAGATTACGCTATCTTCGTGGCTATGCGATTGGTAGTAACAGGTAAGGTGGGTATTCGGTGATAATTGAAAGATAATTTTCCTTATTTCTCCATAGATAATATGGGTATTCATTGGAAACGCATGCCAAGGCGGTTCAGATGAATTTCTATTTCATTTTTTGTAGAACAAAAATAGATTACCACACTTTTTCAATGTGTAAGCTCGTGTCCTTGCATCAGGAAAACATGCCTATATACTTTTGACCCCCTTGAACCCCAATTTTATATAGTAAAACTGGGGTTTCAGGGGGTATACCTTCTTTTTCTTATTTCTGCTCTAAAATATAGATTGTGGGTACTCGTTAGGACCGCCTCGATGCAGGAATTCTGAGCAGGAATAAGAAAAATATCACAATTTTTCATCTTAAAATCTTCATTTTTTGGGCGATAAAAGTGGCAATGTATTTGTAAAGGCGTGTTTGCTTAATGCATGTTTTAATTATCTAGACACACTGACAGTCAAGCCGACAGCAGGATTGCAAAATATTTCTTATGAGTAAAGTTCTTGCATAATGGCCGAGATGCTTTCTGAGATAAACATGCACTTCATCGTCATCATCATCATTATCATCATCATCATCTTCTTCTTCTTCTTCTTCTTCTTCTTCTTCTTCTTCTTCTTCTTCCCCAGACAAGGTAAAGGGGATTTTGGTCTCCCAGAAAACATGATTTTATACTATATGTGTGGGAAAAGTTTGCCAGATATGTCAAATCCTGTTTTGTTAAAACAGTAAGAACAATATTTCAAAATGCTGCCTTCTGAACTTACTCAGGGCGATAAGCGTTAAATTTTAAGGATTTTTTTTCAGCTGCCACCAGTTTTGGTGTAATTTTACCAGTCATGTTTTATAGTGTACTTTACACCTCCATCCTAGACACCAACAGAAGCAACGACACCGTAATACAGAAAGCTTAAATAACTGTTAGATTGTCAAAATGTAAACGTGATATTCTTTTTTTTTTAACTTTCATTCATCGCTAGGGTTTGTGGACGAATATTTATATTGTTAGCTTGTGTTGCTGGGAGATCAAAACCGATGCTAGGAAGTTTCGTTGTAGAGATATACTATTTTCAGTCCAAAATGTATTCAAATGTTAAAAAGGTGAGCATTTGTTCGTTTTGCAAGCAGAAAAAGATTATAGAAAAATTATATTCATATATTGGGACTGTTGCAGAAAATTCCACACATGGTCTTTATTAACCTTAATCCTGCTGAATAAATTCATTTAACCACAGCCATTAATAACTATCAACCAATCAAACTACTTGATGTGCTGTATTGTATTCAGTTCACAAACTACAGCATCTGTTTGGTGCAAAAACGCTGAAAGTGCAAACTGGCAACTTTTCGGAAGACACAACAAAACTGTTTCACTTAACAAATGCAAAGAAAACCGTCCTATTCGCGGGTTACTAAACTTGCTGTTGATTTATCTCATCTGTGTGTGAAGTTGACGGTTGAAAAATGGCATTTGTAAAAAAACTATTTGACATTTACATGTTGATACAGACTCCCTGCGTTGAGTGTGTTGGTGCAAAAACAGTGTAAGTGCATTCAGCGTTAGAACCGTGTAAGTACACAAAATAGAAGTAGAGGCAATGATCAGGAATCGATACAATTAACCCACAGCTCCCATCAGAGACACCAAAGGGAAAGAAACAAACCTTATTTCTTTAACCTTTCACAATTTAAAGCAGTAAATGAAAGGCACTGGGTAGTTAATATGCCACATTCCTTGCCTTCTGCATGGAACTTAGACCTCATTCTGCAACACTAAGCAGAAGAAATCAATATTTTGAGGTTTTAAAAAAGTTGGCGCAAAAACGGTGTAAGTGCACTTACGCCGTTTTTGTGCCAACATTTTTCAATATGTCAGAGCGGAAACTGATAAAAGTACAAAATGCTGAAATAAGTCATGATTTAGGAAGAATCAATCTGTAGTACTTATTTACCAAGTGCATTATGTCCTCAGGGTCCTATTTATGAAAATTCTGGGTAAAATGTCAGCTGCATCGTTATTGCATCAAGCAGAAGACATTATATTCCAAATGAAGCTGACCAAGAAAGGGTAGGTGAAGATTGGTTTCTTTTTTAAATTGAGAAAGCAATATGTTGACCTTTGCTGCTAATGGAGAAGATACTGAATGGTTGGTAGACTTTTGGATGAGTCTCTAAACCGATGTCCCGTCTCCGTATGACCTTAGCTGTTGTTGGGACGTAAAACGTAAAAGAACATAATAGGACTGAATGCTTGGAGATACCGCAGCAACATTCTGACTATATTTTAAGGCAATATAAGGCTTTCCGTGTTCGTTGAAAAATATGTTTAAAGAAAATCGCATAAAATTGTTTGCGGCTCCAATTGTACATCTATGGAACAAGAACAAATACAATACTTCAGCAGTAATTCTGCCAAATTAGACCGCACAGTTCGGCTAAATAAACCAACTACGCTTCCCTAATGAGACCAAGTGTCAAAAACAATGCTGTCTCTATATGCATATTACATTTTATGCGGCTGTCAACAAACACACATCAGCGATTTTGAAGGGTGGATTTCGTTTCACTGAGTGTTCCAAGGCATTTCTTCTGTTGCGGTTTATTTTTTGTTATGTTTTGTCTTTGAGTGTTTGTATCGTTTATATTATTTTGTTTTGGATAGCCAATTGGCTATTTTGATGTTTCCACTAGGGTCTGTTGTTTCATGTTTGTGTTTCCTACCCTTTGGTGTCTCTGATGGGAGCTGTGGGTTAATTGTATCGATTCCTGATCATTGCCTCCACTTCTATTTTACTTTCCTGACTTTTCAGAATTTTGTTTTCATCTTCAAGAAAGCCGTATTCCAACTGATTTCCAAAGGCTATTTTCGCGTCAAACTAGGGAATACCTTATGTACTCGCATCCTTTAACAAAACATGGTAAGCCTTTTGACTGGCTAGATGCAAACAGAGGGGCTGCTGTTTGATGGCCCATTGGACGGATTCCCGCTCGAGATATCGGCTAATGAGACGAGCAGAGAAATATTTTTTTGTGAAATATGTAATGGGTTATACTCAAACAAGTCAAATCTGAAAAGGATTTTGAAAACATAAAGACGCAGCATATGAATGAGAATGCAAAAAGTGCACACATATTTCTCAACTGAGGCAAAACTCCATGCAGACTCAGCGGGCAAACATAGTCCGAAGAAGACAAACCTTCACAATCTCCAAATGAGATTCCATGCTCAAGAGTATGGCTTGTAGGAAAGTCACACATGCCCCTTTGAAAACTGTTCTAAGCGTTTCGCTGCGAAAGTTCCCTAGCAAAATACCAGAAAACTAGAGCTGTCAGTGAAACTGACTAGGGACCCGGTAGTCCCATCAGAAGAGTTGGATTTTTTTTCAAAGGGCCATAACTCTTAGAGTATTGTAGCTATCGTTACGTAACTTGCCATGTAGTTGTGTAATGATACTGTGACCTTATATCTAAAGTTTGAAGTTGATGCATTTGACGGTTTATAAGTTATGAATAAAAAACGAAAGGGTATTATTATATGGCAACTGTCATATTTGGATATCTATATTGGTTTTGAAATTAAGATGAAAACAAAAGACGAGAAAAGCTGTTTTATTTTATTTATTTATTTATTTATTTTTTTGTTGTTGTTGTTTTTGTTTTTCAAAAGCCAATAACTCTCAGAGTTTTATAGCTCGAGTTAAGTATCTTGCCATGAAATTGTTTAATGTTGTTGTGATCTTACGTTTAAAGGTTGAAAATGATGCGTTTGAAGGTTTGTAAGTTATAAAGAAAAAACATGAAAATGTTGATGGACAGACAATCAGGTGGACAGATGGACAGACAGATGGACGGACGAATGGACTGACGGACGGACGGACAGACAACGCATTACTATAGGGCAACTGTCAATAACTATAGGAAGTTTCATTTGAATATCTATAGCGATAAGAAAATAAAGATAAGAAAATGACGAAAAAAGCTGAATTTTAAGTTTTTCAGAGGGCCATAACTCAGTTGATAGGTTTGACTGTTTGTAGGTTATTAAGAAAAAACATGAAAAATGTGGACATTTTTTAGGTTTTTCAAAGGGCCATAACTCTGAGAGTATTGTAGCTAGAGTAACGTAACTTGCCATGAAATTGTGTAATGATATTGTGACCTTATATTTAAGTTTGAAGTTGATGCGTCTGACTGTTTGTAAGTTATTAAATTAAAACATAAAAATTGTGCACGGACAGACGGACGGACGGACAGACAGTGTGATAACTATAGGGCACCCGCAAATAAATTTGCGGGGCCCTAATAAAGAACACTGACATCTCCTACAGTTTTGTGTTGTGTGTTACAAATATGAGCCTGAGCTCAGCTACACATAAAATTAACAAGTGCGCCCAGCAAAGAGTCCTGTCAGTCTGCATATCTATTCAGTCTTCTTTCTGTGCTCTGGCTATAGACTAAAACTAAGTGAATGATCAGGCTGACTGGAGTATTTGCTGGACGCACATGTTAACTGAGGGAATTGTTGTGGTGCCCGTCAATTCAGGGTTAGAGATCGAACGCCAACATAAAGGCCTGGGCCCAGTTGTTCAAAGCATCGTTAGCTTAACGAGCTCGTTAGTGGTCATATTGTTAACTCTTCTAGCAAGTACAATATCGTAAATTTTGGTATTTTTGCTGAAAAAAATGTGAGCAGCTTTTGCGTCTGCAAAAGCTGCTCACATTTTTTCAGCAAAAATTTCAGCATATTTGCCATATTTAATGATCAAAGTTTTAACGATACGTTAACTTATGGCATCGTTAGTTTTGAACAACTGGGCGCTGGTAGCTGAGTCGGATTTGAGTTGGCTTGGAATCTGACAACAGTACGCAGGTTTTATTGCCTTCACTTCTATTGTATTCCGCAACATCATTCCACAGAAACAAAATATCACTACCCCTGACTCGAAAAGGGCAGACGTTTGTGTTTGGTGGAAGACTGGACACTAAAACCTCATATTTCTTTAAAGTTTTAACCCATATAAGCCAGGCGTCCTATAACCGGTAAACTGGCAAGCAGTGCAGATTCACATGCGGTGTCTCATAGGGGTCGTCACTGTTTGGTACCCGTCAACACTACTTAGGTCATATTGGAGACGTTTTGTCCACTTTTGTGTGCATTTTACCCAATATTGAGATGAAATAACATATCAAGCCTAGGCGCCCTAACTAAACGCAATGGTTCATATTATATTAGAGAATAAAGATGAAAGAAAACTGACGCCCCTACTATCACCAGTGACCTCGCTAAACCGCGGCTTTAATTGGTTAAGCTTGCCACATAAAAGTGCGTTTATGTTTACATGTCTCCTATACTTTCATAGCTATTTTCAAAAATTAAAGCATCAGTCCATCTAGGTGTTTTGTAGACTGTTCGAACACTATAAATGGCTGATTCTATGCAGTATGATGATCTCATTTAATCCAATTTACGTATGAGAAAACCTGTCTTCTTGATTTCACACCAATTAAGACAAAACCAATCTGCTCAGTATTAAAAGCCTTTCAGAGGCCTGCATGTTGGCAAGCAGCAGCCTTAGTAAACATCCGATCCAGGCGCTGATCATACTGCGTGGATATGCAGTATAATCTGTGTCTTTATTGTTTGATCAAGTAATTATCATCTCGCTACAAAATATTGAAGGCAGTGATGGGGAATCGATACAATTACAGTAGAACTTCGATGGCTCGAACACCGATGGCTCGTTTACCATGGCTGAGTCGAACCAGGTTTTGAGTCCCTGAGAAAGTCCTCCAGTTAAGAAATAGTGACAGATTATTTGGGGAGATTTTCTTCTTTTATCTTGCAAATGTATTCTGTGTTTACTCATTAGAATCGCCTCGGTGAGGCGATTCTAATAAGTACACACAATATACATTTATAGCAAGTATCTCACAATTATTTCCATTATGCCCCCTGGAATGGCACTAATAGTAACCATCCTTGGCTCGAACTACCGCTGTCGCGAACAAATTTTCATGGTCATTAAGGGGCTCGAACCCTCGAAGTTCGACTGTACCTCATACGTCATTGAAAAAAGCGAAAGAAACACGAGCAAAAAGTACGCTCGTATTTCGAGCTTAAATCGATTTTACATGGCCATAATCCTCGCTCTTTGTTCTGTTAAGGCTCAGTTTATGTTATTGTCTTATTATTTCTCGAAAGCTTACACACGGGCCATCGTGGCCCACTGGATAAGAGCACTGTCTCTTATTCATTATGTCTCTCACCGCTATGATTCGAGCCTCGCTCGGGTCACATGTGAGACGCCAAGTTCTGCAACGGAAGGTCAGGTGGTTTTCCTCCGGGTACTCCGGTTTGCGGCCACCTGTGATTAACGATCGGTTCGATATGAGTGAAATAATCTTGAAAGGGCCGCAAAACCAAAATAAATAAAAAAAGCTGACAAGTGTAGAATGTGTGCAAATCTTACTAACGCACAACCTATGTTTTGAGAAAACGTGTAGCGAACAACAAAGCAGCTGATCAGACTGCGCGGATGTGCAGACTCATCTGCGTCTTTGTTGTTTGAACATGTAATTATCAGATTTTCCCACTTGAGTATTGCACATAACCAGTGCTTCAGCTGAAGTGCACGACCCGCCGGATGCTTTTAGCTTTATGAGTGTCACCATATATGGGTATGGCGGCCATTTTGGTCATGTGACCTGGACCTAAAATGGTTCCCCCAATAAATGCGCCTTATCGTAAGGAGCAAAAATATATCTTATACTTTAGTACTGTATTCTGAATCGTTTGCAGGATAAGATGCATTCTTACTTTTCCAATACAAAAGCATATGTGTCAAAGTGTGACCTTGGCACAAAGAAGGTGAAGGTCAACCCAGGGTCACCATTTTAGCAAATTATGATGGGCCTACGTCCCAAATGCTATTTATAAAGTTTCGTGGAAATCGGCCCAGTAGTTCTGGATAGTCTTCTGAATCGCTTGCAGGATAAAATGCATTCACACTTTTCCAATACAAAAGCATATGTCAAAGTTTGACCTTGGCACAAAGAAGGTCAAGGTCAACCCAGGGTCACCATTTTAGCAAATTATGATGGGCCTACGTCCCAAATGCTATTTATTAAGTTTCGTGGAAATCGGCACAGTAGTTCTGGAGAAGACTATTTTGAAGGGTTTTTACCATATATGGCATGGCGACCATTTTGGTCATGTGACCTGGACCCCATGAGCAAATTTTGGTTTCTCCCATCCCATAGAGGCTCCATATGAAATTTAACTTCAATCGACTCAACGGTTTCCGAGGAGAAGCAGTTCGAAAAGTTTCACATTTTTCGCCTCAGCGAGGCTAAACTTAATGGAATGTAATATTAGACAAGTTCATTGGTTAGATCTCATAGATATCTATCAGTATGCAAAAAATCGTTTAAATAATCCAAGCGGTTAAGTTGCTATCACCAATTTTCACAAAGGACGGATGGACAGACAGAATGAGATATTAAGCATTTTACCATATATGGGTATGGCGGCCATTTTGGTCATGTGACCTGGACCTAAAACGGTACCCGCAATAAATGCGCCTTGTCGTAAGGAGCAAAATATATCTTATACTTTAGTACTGTCTTCTGAATCGTTTGCAGGATAAAATGCATTCTCACTTTCCAATACATAAGCATATGTGTCAAAGTTTGACCTAGGCACAAAGAAGGTCAAGGTCAACCCAGGGATTTATGATGGGCCTACGTCCCAAATGCTATTTATCAAGTTTCGTGGAAATCTGCCCAGTGGTTCTGGAGAAGACTATTTTTGAAGTGTTTTTACCATATATGGCTTGGCGGCCATTTTGGTCATGTGACCTGGACCCCATGAGCAAATTTTGGTTTCTTCCAACCAATAGAGGCTCCATATGAAATTTGACTTCAATCGGCCCACTCGGCGAGGCTATACTAAATGGAATGTAATATTTCGCAAGTTCATTGATTAGATATCATTGATATTTATCAGTGTTTCAAAAATTGCTTAAATATTCCAAGCGGTTAAGTCACTATCACCAATTTTCACAAACGGGTTACGGACGGACAGACAGACTGACAGAATGACACGGCGATTTTCGGGCACTCTTAGAAAATCAACCGACTTCAGTCGGTCGCTTTTTCTGCGGGTCGTGCAACAAGTGCTAAGCAAAAATGCAAAGCTACACAAAGTAAAAACGTATCAGAATCACAGCCTCAGTATGACTTAGATTGTGGTGCGTCCATCTAAACGGACCATACTCTAAGCAGATTATTGTACATGTTCACTTTCACTATTAAATTTCTAACTATATACAACACAGAAGTCGCTGTTCGGTAAACCACATCCCCTCAACCTAAGTCGTGGGACATCTAGGAAATGGAAAGTACCAACAAATAAATAATTAATACATTAATTAATTAAAATCTAACGCCTCAGATGTTTACTGATGGTACATTTTTTGTATTGACAGGAACTGTAGAAGATAATAAAAGAATTTGTATGTTACTGTACTGTACGGAAGCATCAAAACAAGGAATTCCCTGGAACTAGCATGAATTACATGTAGTTTCCACCGAAGTTGCCGGTGAAAACGCATTCTTGAAGATGAAATCGAACTTCTGATCTGTCATGAATGTTGGCCTTCGAAATCTCTGATCTGTGTTTGTGGACAGCCGCATAAAATGTAATGTGTAGACAGCACAATTTTAACCATCTGGTCTCTTTAGGGTTATTTAACCGAGTTGTGCGGTCCAATTTTGCAGGCAGGCTGCTGAATAAATGAATGTTTAGTGTGAGCAAGAGAATGCAATACTCGTATTTTGTTCCGTAGACATACAGTTGGATCCGCAAACATTTTTATCCGATTTTCTTTAAACATATTTTTAACGAACTCGCAAAACCTTATCTAGGCGTAAAATAGAGTCAGAATGTTGTTGCGGTATCTCCAAGCATTCAGTATCTTCTCCATCAGCAGAAAAATCCACTGATAGCCGCCTCAATTTATACAAACAAGACATTTTCACCTAACCATTTTGGTCAGCTTTACTTTGGCGTGTCTTCGAAGAAGTTATCTGTCTTCAAAACAGCCGGTTGTATGGTGTGGAAGATGTCATACATTGCTGTTGTTTCATAAAATTCCTTGTTCTTTCTGTTGCCCCAGCTACATCGAGGCCGTAACCACAGTATATGTATATATCAAAGAGAAATAAATATAAATACACCCACCCATGCATCCCTATGTTTCCTCTTTAACGTAGAATTTGAAGAACTCTAAATTGCTTTATCTTGTCTGTGTATCCATAAACTTATTTTTTCATTCATTTTAAAGATGTTTTCGAAACATTGGATGCAAGTATTGGCATAGCTTCTGATGTGCAAGTAGGACAGGTAATTTACAAGTTCAGCATCACAGAAAATGGTAGAGTCACTGATGAGAAAGCGAACATATCACAAGTGTCAACGTTCAGACTGAGTGTCACCAAAAAACGGAGCAGTTGAAGTTTACACAATCAATCGCACGGATTCTTCATCTTATTTTGGCATTCATATTAACAGTAAGTACACTTGAACAAAGTTCTATTCAGTCAACTAAAAGGGTAAAAAAGTCTGACCAATGTCTGACCAATATACATAGCAATTATTATTTTTTTTTTTTTTCTTTTTTGCTTTTTTTCTTTGTTTTGTTTTTATTTCAGGTATGTGTTGACTGAACGGGCTGTTTGTCTGGCCCCTACGGGGCTGGGGCGATGATTGTGGCCACGTAAAATCGATTAAAGCACCTCCACCTCGTGGCATACGGTTTAGTGACCGTTCCCAGCGGTTCTTCTATCGTAGATTATTTGCATGTGTGTGTTACTTAAATCTTTTTTTTTTTCAGTTTGGATAGCCGTCTTGTGGGAAAGTAAATGTCCTTTTGGTTTTCCGCTTGCGAAGTTTTCATAAGGGTTAGTTATCTCAGGTTCGTTTTTCTTTCCATCTGGTGTCTGTGATGGGAGGTGTGGGATAATTGTATCGATTACTGACCATAACCTTCACTTTTATTTTGAACATTATATATGGAGTTTGAATACATGTTTCTACAAAACGATTGCCTCTTTATTATTTTCTTCGCTGGAATCTGAGGAGACGCGATATTTTCCATTTTAGCATACAAAGAGTTAAACTTACAGCTGTCATATTGAATTGGTATTTTGCCATCATTGACGTCAAATATAGTGCTGGATAGTTATTTGTCTGATTTGTCAAGATGCTAAGGTTAAGTGTTGTTATAACTAGGCCTGGTCCGTTCTTGAACATAACTGCGTTACATGACTTTTCATTAAGACTAAGATCAATTCTGATCCGTATAATTTAAATCCAGGCTTCTGGTGGGCAAACAAGCACTTGCAGTTATGGCTTTTAATGAGCGGCTGCGTAGTTATTGCGGAGAAACAAACGCATTGACTGCGCGATGTTGATGCATGCATGGTAGTCCTGCCTAATGATTGTATTTTGGTGTTTTGTACTAAGTTTAACATTTGCCACTCTCTGGCTAATTCAGCAGACGGCAAATTATTAATTCCCAAAAACACAGGATTTGGTATCCTTTGCAGATTTTCTCCATAGTAGACAATTTGCATGGAATTCCAAAATAGAAGTGAAGGCAATGATCAGGTATCGATACAATTAACCCACAGCTCCCATCAGAGACACCAAAGGGAAAGAAACACAAAAATGAAACAACAGACCATAATGGAAACATCAATAGCGGAAAGCCAAATGGACAGTTACTTTCCCACAAAATGGCCAGTAGGCTATCCAAAGCAAAAAATATAAGCGATACAAATACTCAAAGACAAACCATAACAAAAACAAACCGCGACAAAAGAACGGCTTTGGAACGGTCAGTGAAATAAATTCCACTGGGGGAGGGGGGCTTAGCCATTTTGTGGGAAAGTAACTGTCCTTTTGGCTTTCCGCTGTTGGTGTTTCCATTAGGGTCTGTTGTTTCATGTTTGTGTGTGTTTCCCTTTGGTGTCTCTGATGGGAGCTGTGGGTTGATTGTATCGATTCCTGATCATTGCCTACACTTCTATTTTTAAATCGATTTTACTTGGCCACAATCCTCGCCCTTACTTCCGTCGCGATTTAGACAAATATTTTGTTCAGTCCACATGAAGGCCTACTAACTAATCAGCGCAACATCTCCTTGAACACAAAAATCAAACAACCATAGAGATGAAACAACGTTGAGGACTCGACAGCAAATCCTGTTTTCTGAGGAAAAAAGAAAAGAACGGAAACAAAGCAACAAGCCTTTTTTCCAACGAAACCAAGACGAGAAGCAAATAAAATATAATCTTTACAGAACATATACTAAGGGAAGCGCCATAGTCATAGTGGATATGCCACCACTGGATACAAGACGAAGAGCCAACAACATAAAACTTTACAGAACCAACACAAAGGAAAGCAAGCAACAAGCCTTTTGTGCTCTCCCGAACGGAAAAACATTTAGTCGTCGCTTTCTCCGTCCGTTTGACCTTTCGTCCGTCCTTCCGTCCGTCCGTCCGTCACACTTTTGTCCGGAGCATATCTCTAAAGTATTAAAGGAAATTAAGTGGAACTTGATATACTGATAGAGTGCCAAAAAAGGAATCGCAGAATTAACCATGTCACCAATATATATGGAGTTACTTCCGTTCTTCATTATTTCAGTGATAAGCTTGTCCGGAGCATATCTCTGAAAGTACAGAAGGTAATTTAATGAAACTTGATACATTGTTAAACGACCATCAGAGAAAATGCCGGGTGCAAGAACCGTAACTATGTCACAAGTTATTATAGAGTTATTACCCTTTTTAATTTTTGCAACATTAAGCTTGCCCGGAGCATATCTCTAAACGTTTTAAAAGCAATGTAGCGAAACTTGATCAACTATTAGGGGTCCATGAAAAATAAGCAGAATGAAAGAATCATAATCATGCCAACAGTATTTAGGGAGTTATTTCCCTTCTTAATTAGGGCCACGCACGGGTAATCACCTTGTGTCACATCTAAACCTAAAACTTCAACCTCGGTCAAACTTCAAAAATGTTATCCCTACTCTCGTGAAACTATACACACATACTAACCATCAAACGACCTATATTTGGACAAATGGTCATAACTATATTGCTTTTGTCCGTGTGTTTGTTACGCCTTAACAAAAAACTTAACCTCGGTCATAACTTTAAAAAGTATTTGTCCTACTATCATGGAACTTCACACACATACTATCCATCACATACCAACATTCTGACAAAGGACCATAACTATATTGCTTTTGTCCGTGTGTTTGTCACGCCTAACCACAAAATTTTACCTTTAATGCTTTTTATCATAGTAATAACACTTTGTCAGCTTTTGGCCATTGTATCAACAGACGTTCTTGTCTCCGCAAAGTCTGCTCCTACAGTTTTCAAGGGATTTTGATGATACATTGTTGTTAATCTCCCCCTTGACGAAAAGATGATCATATTTTATCGCGGTCATGCTCGGCCGATCTTTCCTAGTGTTATGGCCCTTCGGCAATTTCTCAACATTAAGACTTGTCCCTGCAACTCCTCTTCAGTTTTCAGTGGATTTTAGTTAAACCTGACAGTTAATGTCCCGATGACTGGAAAAGGATCATATTATACCGAGGTCACGCTTAACTCCTTTTTACAAGAGTTATGGCCCTTTTGCAGTTTTAGCCGTTTTATAAACAGAAGTTCGTGTCTCGGCAACTCCTCGTACAGTTTTCAAGGGATTTTGATGAAACCTTCTAGTTACTGTTTCCATGACCTGAAGATGATCATGTTTGATCGAGATCGAGCTCGACAGATTTTGCCCAGAGATATGGTCCTTTGGCAATATTTCAACCGTTATTCTTGTCTTTGCAACTCCTTCTGTAGTTTTCAGTGGATTTAAATGAAACCTTCCGATTATTTCTTCCATGGACTCAATAGGACCATATTATAACGAGGTCACGCTTGATTGTTTTTGTTTTTTTTTTTGTACCAGAGATTTGGCACTTTTTAAGTCTAAGCCAGTTTATCAACTGAGGTTCTTGTCCCCAGTCCTCAAGGGATTTACATTTATGTCCCCGTACATAAGTCGAAAGGAATATACCAATAGGTTATTCCGTCTTTCAGTCAGTCCGTCCGTCCAGGCGCAGACACAGTGTTATCTCCGCACAGTCTTCAAAGGATTTTAGTGACACTCTCCAGTTATTGTTGTTCTCCAACGTTAGTCAAAGGGACTATTGTATTAGGTTCTGTCGTCAGGGACTATTGTATTGGGTTCTATCGTCAATACGTCCATCAGTTTGGCTGTAGACACAATCTTGTCTCCGCATTTCCTCTTACAATATTCAAGAGATTTTGATGAAACTTTCAAGTTTTTGTTCCCATGACTTGAAAATGATCTTATTTTATCGAGATCATGCTGCACTAAGTTTACCAAACTTATTTTACTTTGATATTGTTTTTATCTGACGTCTTGGTCCTGCAAAACTTCTTGCAGTTTTAAATGTATTTGGATGAATCCTTTCAGGTATTGCTCCCATGACTTGAAGAAGATCATTTTTATCATATGACGTCGCGTCTGAATGTGTAATAACGCCATGTATTATTTTCGATAATCCAGTGGATTAAATATGCAAATTGGATAGATACCCCGTAAAGTTACATGTACGACGTCCTTAACGACGTCGGGTTTACTAATGGCGGAATATTGACATTGTTGTAAACAATCGTGAATGAAATACGTTTAAAATGTCATATGATAAATATAATCTTGCATTCGTGCTCATGTTTTATTATATTTTTTTAAACTCGTTGAGGAAAAGGGCTAAAATGCTCGACAAAGCCTCGCATTTTATCCCTTTTCCTCAACTCGTTTATTAACTTCAATAATACACGAACACTCATGTAAGATCCTCTATGTACAAAGGTGCATTTGACTACTCTTTATAAGTAGACGTAAAACAAAGATCAGGAATTGATACAATTAACTTACTCCACCCATAAAAGACACCAAAGGGAAAGAAATACAAACATTAAGCGACCAGACCATAATGGAAACCTAAACAAGGGAAGGCCATAAGGACAGTTACTTTCCCACAAAATGACCATATGGCCATCCAAAATTAAAAGACACAAGTGATACACACAGTTAGTAACAAACAACAACATAAATAAATCGCCACAGAAGAGCCGCCTTGGAACGGTCAGTGGAAGATTTCCACTGGGGGGCTTAAATCGATTTTACGTGGCCACAATCCTCGCCCTTACTTCCGTCGCGATTTAGACAATAATTTGTTCAGTCCGCATGAAGGCCTCCTAACTCATCAGTGAAACATCTCCGTGAACACAGAAATCAAAGAACCACAGAGGTGAGAAAACGATGAGGACTCGACAGCAAGAAACCACTGAAATGCTGGAGCAAAAGAAAACCAACAGTTAGACTCCGATGAGCCCGACCAGAGACAGATCTACACGCTTTGTTAGTGTTAGTCGGGTTGCCAACTGAAATGTTTATCTCTGCAACTCCTTATTCACCTTAAATAATCATCAATTACACTTT
Source organism: Lucinisca nassula (assembly GCA_963580285.1). NCBI lineage: Eukaryota > Metazoa > Mollusca > Bivalvia > Lucinida > Lucinidae > Lucinisca > Lucinisca nassula. The sequence goes on from OY757021.1 coordinate 111,130,176, forward strand.
TGGAGATCATTGTTTTGCCTTAAATTGATTCCCTGGAAAATTAAAAAAAAATAATATTTTGAAAGCGTAGTAAAATCTCAAAACATTGTTAGGGACATAATATGTTGTAGACATATTCACCGCATACTGACATTTCAAAAGTCTAGGGACACTTTGCCTGCGACCTTGTATTGCCAACGACACTAAGATGAAAAGCTTACAGAATATACTCTTTAAAGAATATACACAAAGCAACCTTATTGACAATAACACCAACAGGAAGAGGGAAATATAAACTTTACGGAACATACACAAAGGAACCGTTTTTATTGCCAAAAACCCCGACAGGAATAGCAAACAAAATATGATCTTTACACAACATTCATAAAGGAAAGCAAAGCAACCATCTTTATTGCCAATGACACCCAAGAAAAAGAACAAAAAATATAATCGTCACACAACATATACAAAGGAAAGCAAAGCCACAAGTTTAATTGCCAACGACACCAAGACAAAGAGCAAACAAAATATAATCTTTACACAACATACAAAAAGGAAACAAAACAACAATCTTTATTGCCAATGACTCTAAGACAAAGAGCAAACAAAATATAATCTTTACAGAACATACACAAATAAAAGCAAAGCAACCGTCTTTATTGTAAAGGATACCAAGACAACGAGCTAACAAAATATTTTATTTACAGAACATAGACAAGGTAAAAACAAAGCAACCATCTTTATTGCCAATGACTCTAAGACAAAGAGCAAACAAAATATAATCTTTACAGAGCATATATATAGGAAAGCAAAGCAACACGCTTTATTGCAAATGACATCAACACGAATAGCAAACAAAATGTAATCTTTTCCGAACATACACAAAGGAATGCATAATAATCATCTTTATTGCCAGTGACAACAAGCTAAAGAGAAACTAAGATATTATATTTACATAAGATACACAAAGAAGAGTAAAACGACCATCTTTATTGCAAAAGACACCAAAAGGAAGAGGCAATAGAATTTGATTTTTACACCAAGGAAAGCACAGCCGACATCTTTATTGCAAATGACACCAAGACGGACAATCTAATTGTAACAAAGGTATGCAAAGCAAACAGTTTTATTGGGAAGATAACATTGGAATAGTGTAGAAAGCTTGAGTCGCCGAAAAAAGAGAAGGAGTGAGTGACATGAAGGCACATAAAAAATCTAAGACAACATGAAAAAACACACATTTAAGAAAATGCTTAGGAACGACAGTCTATGGGCGTTCAAAAGAACAAAAAAACAACAACAACACACACACAAATATACCAAATAAGGACATTTCGTTCTGAATTCAAATAAGGATATCTACAAAACAACATTTATAAAACGATCTGCATGGCAGAATCCTTACTCAACATTAAGTCATGACAGCATCAAACAGCGTAAAGCAATACTTATTCCATTTATACATTAAATTATGAATTCGGATTGAAGAAAAAACAACAATCGAACGTCAGAGCAGAAGAAAGCCACTGGTTAGATCACTGAGGTCCGAACTCCACGGGAAATATATAGCGGATCTCACAGTGCGACTGTCTCATATGGAATTTATCAAACGAATCTTCGGTGTCATGACCTAACGCGTCAGTAACCATCTTATTACACGCGTGCTCATATGGGTTTTAGGACATGGCGTTGTCCACTAAATAACAGCGACGTTATGTGAAATGTGTCCTTATAAAGTACTTGGAACTGTCTCATACAAATGTGATAAATATACCAAGGTGCATACCAAAACCACGAGCTAACAATTCTGATGTTTTCAACACAGAGATGAATGTGTTTGGGATTTATCGAAAATTGTTAGTTTTCTTTTCATTTTTGGCGGCTTTTGCAATGTTGTGTAAAACAAAGCTTCAAAAAAGTTAACAAGAACATGGACATATCTATGTAACCGGTCTAACTCAGCCGTAGACTTTAATAAACAAGTAGCTCTTTGTATAGGTATCACATATTTATTATAAGAACGAACGCAACGACACCTGGATGGTTGGATCAAATCCGTTATGTTAGTGTGACCAAAAACAACGAGGTCCTGAAATAGAACATATAAAAAGTAGAAGTCAAACAAAGATCAGGAATCGATACAATTAACTTACTCCACCCATCAAAGACATCAAAGGGAAAGAAACACAAACATTAAGCGACCAGACCATAATGGAAACCTAAACAAAGGAAGGCCATAAGGACAGTTACTTTCCCACAAAATGGCCATATGGCCATCCAAAAATAAAAAGACACAAGTGATACACACAGTAAGTAACAAACAACACCATAAATAAATCGCCACAGAAGAACCGCCTTGGAACGGTCAGTGGAATGATTTCCACTGGGGGGGGGGGGCTTAAATCGATTTTACGTGGCCATAATCCTCGCCCTTACTTCCGTCGCGATTTAGACAAATAATTTGTTCAGTCCGCATGAAGGCCTCCTAACTCATCAGTGAAACATCTCCGTGAACACAAAAAATCAAAGAAACGCAGAGGTGAGACAACGGTGAGGACTCGACAGCAAGAAACCACTGAAATGCTGGAGCAAAAGAAAACCAACAGTTAGACTCCGATGGGCCCGACCAGAGACAGAGCATCAGGCACCAACCAAATTTACCTTGAATTAGATCTCTCTAATTCTCAATAAGCCTTTACGTTGGAGCCGTCATAGAATCTGAGGCCTGACCCACCAGCGTGCAATTGAAGAGGGAAGCAAAGTTGCCAACCGTGATTGGGTTAACTACCATGCATGCAGTCTGTCGTATAACATCCATATTGTACCCAATCTTTTTATATCGAAGAATGATTTTACGAAAGTGGGTGCTGAAGTCATTGCGGTTATATATTTTTCTGAATTTATATACTTAGTCACCATAAAATTCGGGTTCCGATAGGCCTTGTTGCAGAAGAGATTTAAGCCCAATATTGAATTTTGAAATTAAATCAGAATGGCGTCTATAAAATTTTGAAAAGGCTTTGCGTAGTTTATGGTACTGATAACCCTGATTAAGGAGTTTAGCCGTTAATAATTTATTACGAGTGTTGAAGTCAGTTACATGACTACACACTCTAGCAAATCGAATTAATTGCGAAATATAAACGCCATAGGATGACGCTTGAGGAACATCACCATCCAAAAAAGGAAAATTTACAATCTCAAAATCAAAGTCATCGCGTTTATCATAAATTTTGCACGAAACAAATCCATCTACAATAGATAGATGTAAATCCAAAAACGGGGCCTCGGTATCAGAAGAATTTGCTTTATTTAACTGAAGCTCTGGGGGGTAAATCTGACTGATCAAACCATCGAAATAGGTATTATCAATATTTAATAAATCATCTAAATATCTAGAAGTGGAGCAAAAAGCTTCAATAATTTCAGATTGGTTATCAATGGAAAGCGACAACATGAAGTCTCTTTCATAACAATACAAGAACAGATCAGCCACAAGAGGTGCGCAATTCGTACCCATCGGAATACCCACAATTTGTCTAAATAACTTAGTACCGAATCTAATATAAATATTGTCAAGTAGAAAGGTGAGGGCATCACACACTTTCTGACATGACCAAACTGTATAATGCTTATGCTCTTTAGAAGTGAAAAATGCATTTCTGACTTTACATGCAAGATAGAGAGAATCTTCTCTGTGAAAAGCCCATTCAATTGAATCATTAAGCTTTTCTTTTAAAAGATTATGAGGAAGTGTAGTGCAAAGAGTGGAAAAATCGTAAGTAGACAGACTTGAAGCACGAACATGTCTGGATTTCAATTTATTTAAAACCTCATTCGAATTTTTTATAGACCAAAACAGATTTCTTCCTGATGTTTCAAAGACTTTATTACAATATTTAATCACATGCGTTGTAATAGCAGTAAGACAGGAAGTTAATAATTTAGAAAGTTCAGTGGTAGTGCAAGAGCTAGAATTTGCAATAAACCGTGCTTTGTAAGGTCTTTTATGAAGTTTTGGTAACCAGTTTAGCGTAGGAAGCTTGTCTTGGCCTTCGTTAACACACACAGCAAACTTGGTGGCTGAATGACAAACATGTTTATCTACTATAGCTCTCTCTTCAGCTAAAGGCTGAAGTTCATAGGCCTTAGTACCACCAAGCTCCTGCTTAAGCGTGTTAACACAGTGGAGCCGTCACACAACGACGACGTTGTTAGCGGCCTTGTCTGCAGGGGCCAAAACACACTTCTTATGAAATTCTTGAAACCTACATAAGTTCTCAGAATACAGCTATATGTATTCACATGTGTGATCTACGTTACTGTGAATTGTGTTCATAATGAAGTCAATATCTCTTAATCTTAGTATAAAGCTTCATTGAATATATCCATTTTAAGGATAAGTCATACCCTTAAATTTGACTTGTTAATATATTATCAATTCTGTATAGCATAAATATATAAATTACAGTAGAATTCCGCTTAAAGACCACCCCTATATTAGGACCACTCCGCTATTAAGACCGGTTTTTGCCAGACCCAAATTATTTCCTATATAATTGATTATTATTTATTCCGATAAAGAGACCACCCCGCTATTCAGTATTAAGACCACTTTCAAAAGACCAAATCTGCAATTACTGTTCGCTATTGAGACCACTTTTTGGTGAAGTCAAGTTAATTTGTATCTCTCAGTCCACTGGTCAGGTATAAAATTTTGCTGGATTCTTCACCATTAAAACAGCTTTTGGTAATGTTCACACATGTCCCTAAAGGTGAAAAAAAAACAGCATTTTACCTGTACTAATCTGTGTTGTTTTAACAAGATGTGTTATGAGTATCGCTATCAAGGATAATTGAATAGCTTTAATACTTTTGGTAATGTGCAGCTCTCGTTTCTTCAAATACATGTATTAAGAAGATTACTTTTGGAACAAATGAAATCAGAATGTGATTTTGATCGGTGTAATATTGCCTATACTTACATGTAATAAAGAACAGGACAGTAACCTTAAAGACAGCAAGATTTACTAAATAATTCTAGCAAAAAGCAATAAAATTGGCATACCAAACATAAAGAAGAATTTATATCAGTCCAGCCAACAATTTTTTTCATCAATTCCATTATTAGGACCACCCCGCTAAAAAGACCGCTTTTTAGAAGTCTAGAAAGTGGTCTTAATAGCGGAATTTCACTGTACATTATCACATAATACCTTGGCATTAATCTAATATTATACCATAATAGGACTGATATGAGAAAAGCATAGTCAATATCCATTTCATGAAACAATATTGTTATCACTCTCACACATCATCTGATGTAATGATGTGACCCATCAACCTCTTCTGCTTAAAGGCATTCAAATGAACAATATATAATTAAGTTAACTCACCGAACTGTTGGCCCAGACCAGAGTGATTTCAAACCATCACACAGGCATCAAGATTTCTCACATTGTGAGGTTAGTGCAGCAATTTAAAAGAACATGTATGTGCAAATAATGTGCAATTAGTACTTTTAGTGCCGAGCTATTTTAAAATATGTTTTCTGTGAAAGAATATCTAGACATATGAGGCAAACCAACATTTCATCGGTTCTTCACAAACGATACCAGTGACCTAACTTATGAATTAAGCAAATTGTCTTTTCTCTTTGGTCACATAAACAGAGGAATGTATTCAGTTTACCTTCCCTGTGACATAGTAACATATAAAAACATCAGTACACCATGGTGAGCTTTTCTGAACTGTACAATAAGAAAATGTTTGGAAAGCTGCGCTTGTATATTTGCATAAAACGATCCTTCCACTTTGACTTCTTTTTAAAACTATAATTTGTTCTGAAGCTCTGTTATAACAAACAGAAAGTAAGAAACGTTTCTGCATCACAGGATAACTGCTATAAAGCCAAATAGTGAAATACACACACCGAACAAAAGATGCATACTTACAAAATGTAGATATCCAGAAAAGAACCCCAAAATACAAAAATATTTAAGAAAAATCAGTTCAATCGAAGGAAGTGGTCTGTCCAAAACTCTAACCAGTAATGAATATTTGTTATCCTTTCTTTTCAATAATCTGTCAGCTGACCAATAAAATGAATCAACTAATCATAACTAACAATAGAATAGCCAAGGTATTAGCCTAGAGGTAAAAACAGTAAAATACATTTCAACTAAAAGGCTCAAATGGATATTATTTGCTCAGCTGGTGTATATTGCAACTGTATTAGCTCACCTGGACCAAAATTACTACTTTTAGAATATTAAAAGCATATCAAAACGAGCAACAACAAAAAATGATTCTACTAAGAAGTTCAATACATCTAGATTAAATACAATTAAAATAGATCACTGTTACACCTTTATATTTTCTCATTGTGCAAATATCATTTTTATTTGTTTCAGACATGAATTGATTTGACTGTCAAGTATAAAATGAATTGTTAATAAAGGGAAACAAATATCTATTAATTCTTTTCTATCTTGTTCTTCTTTTCTTCTTATCTACGAATATCAGTTTGGCCACAGTTTTCACTATTGCTAATTATTATTGCTATGTTTATATTTTTATTTTAGATGATGTTGTTGTAGAAAACTGTCCACCAGCTGGTTTCTTAGTTGTGCTAGAGTTTACTGTGGAAAGTGATGCACCATGTAGCCCTGGGTACTTAAACATAACTATTAAAGCTGCGGTAAGGTTTTAACACTGAACTGTGTCATGTGAAAAACAGAAGTGGAGGCAATGAACAGGAATCGATGCAATTAACCTAAAGCTCCCATCAGAGATACCAAAGGGAAAGGAGCACAAACATAGGTAAACTAGACGCTAATGATAACATCAACAGCAGAAAGCCAAAAGGACAGTTAATTTCCCTCAAAATGGCCAATTGGCTATCCAAAAAGAAATCCAAGCGTTACACACACTCAAAGACGAACCTTAACAAACTTAACATAATTTAGCTTACTGTGTTTCTTTCCGATGTGGGCGCGCGTTGTGTTCTTGGAATTTGGTCTACGTAACGCTGGCCAGTCACGTTACCATGATCGTTCAAGGTAAATTGATTGGCCAGCGTTACGTAGACCAAATCTGACGGCAAGTGGTTGTCCCATTCGCCCCGCACATTGGTGGGAACTTCGAGTTCTGAGACGACAACGCACGCCCACATCGAGCCCGTTTTGCCGTCGAATTTCTGAGACAACAAGGTGTAAGGACACTGCCTTGGCCACCCAAATCCCCCGATATGCCTCCGATTGATCACATTTGGGATGTCTTGGGTCGCCGCGTGCGCAACAGACCGCAGCGTTGTAACAATCTGCAACAGCTTGGCCGAGCATTGCAATAAGAATGGCGACGGATACCAATGGAGATAATCCGTCGCACAATCACTAGCATGCCCAGAGGGGGTCTTGCATGCATCATTGCTCGTGGTGCATGGACCAGATACTGATCCCCTTTGCATATAAACCTCCCCTGTGACACTGAAGTTTCACTTCTTTCTATTTGAATTTGGGGGGTTTCCTTATTTTTTGTCCCTAGTATATGTCGAGGATGAGACTTACTTAAACTAAAACCGAGATGTCCTTTTCGCTGTCACAAGCGAGTCATTGATTTGCTTCTCAACAACCTTCTGTGAATTCCAAAATTGGTCCTTAAAGTTATTGTCATCAGGCTGCCGACGAATATAGAAAATCAATAGGCAACATGTTTTTTTTTTTTTTTTACACAAATGTAACAGGTCAAAACGTAGAGCCTTTGTCATTCTTGCCGGGTAAAGAAAGTATTTAATTAATTAAACATTGTCCAATGAACACTGAAATCTACTGTCAATACGTTCCTTTGACCTGACATCAAAATCCATTTGTTTTCTGAAAACTACATTGTATGTACTTTTTATGACTTTCTTTCCTTTTATGACATTGACTGCAGTTTAATGACACATTGAATGTCTATTTTATTAAATTTGATCACGGACATAGCATTATGGCTGTTTAAACTACATCTAGTGAGAAATAGAAAATTGCTTCCCCGTTTGTATAGGTAACAAAATGCAGCAGAATAGTGTTTTTTTAATAGAGTCATTGCAATATACATGTTTTTTACACAAATGTAACAGGTCAAAACGTAGAGCCTTTGTCATTCTTGCCGGGTAAAGAAAGTATTTAATTAATTAAACATTGTCCAATGAACACTGAAATCTACTGTCAATACGTTCCTTTGACCTGACATCAAAATCCATTTGTTTTCTGAAAACTACATTGTATGTACTTTTTATGACTTTCTTTCCTTTTATGACATTGACTGCAGTTTAATGACACATTGAATGTCTATTTTATTAAATTTGATCACGGACATAGCATTATGGCTGTTTAAACTACATCTAGTGAGAAATAGAAAATTGCTTCCCCGTTTGTATAGGTAACAAAATGCAGCAGAATAGTGTTTTTTTAATAGAGTCATTGCAATATACATGTTTTTTACACAAATGTAACAGGTCAAAACGTAGAGCCTTTGTCATTCTTGCCGGGTAAAGAAAGTATTTAATTAATTAAACATTGTCCAATGAACACTGAAATCTACTGTCAATACGTTCCTTTGACCTGACATCAAAATCCATTTGTTTTCTGAAAACTACATTGTATGTACTTTTTATGACTTTCTTTCCTTTTATGACATTGACTGCAGTTTAATGACACATTGAATGTCTATTTTATTAAATTTGATCACGGACATAGCATTATGGCTGTTTAAACTACATCTAGTGAGAAATAGAAAATTGCTTCCCCGTTTGTATAGGTAACAAAATGCAGCAGAATAGTGTTTTTTAATAGAGTCATTGCAATATACATGTTTCCTGTACTAAGCAATGATTGAAATATTGGGACGACTTATAAACCCTAAGATAGGAGAGCAGTTTGAAACAAGGAAAACAGAAGTGATGGCAATGATCAGGAATCGATACAATTAACCCAGATCTTCCATCAGAAACACGAAAGGGAAAGAAATACAAACATGAATCATCTAGTCCCTAATGGAAACACCAATAGCGGAAAGCAAAAAGGGCAGCCATTTTCCCACAAAATGGCCAATGGTCTATCCAAACAAAAATATAAACCATACACAAACTCAAAGACAAGCCATAACAAAAATAACCACGGCAGATGAACCGCCTTGGAACAGTCTGTGAAACGAATGCCACTGGGTGGTTTAAATCGATTTAACTTGGCCACAATCGTCGACCTTAATTCCGTCGTGATTGTATACAAATAATTTGTTCAGTCCGCATGAAGGCCTCTCAACTCATCTTTGCAACATTTCCGTGAAGGGAAACCGCAAACTGCAACACAAAGCGATATTCTTACCTCATGGGTGAGCAATTATATCCCAGTATAGCCTGCATTTCATTGAGTTAAAACATGTAGTCTGAAAATATTCCCCAGCTAACATCCCTTCATAAGGGCTTTTTTCAAAGAAGAAGAGTAGGAAATCGATGCAATCAATCTACACATCCAATCAGAGACACCAAATATAAAGAAACATAAACATGAAATAACTTGACCCTTATGGATATATCAAAAGCGAAAAGCCAAAAGAACAGTTACTCCCACATAGTGGCTAATTGGCTATCCAAAACCAAAAGATATAAGCGATACACACATTCATATGCGAACTAAAACAAAAATAAATCGCAACAGAAGAACCACCTTGGTATTGTCAGTCAAAAATATTACACTGGGGCTTAAATCGATTTTACGCGACCGCAATTCTCGCCATTACTTCCGCCGTGATTTTGACAAACAAACTTTCAGTTCGCATGAAGGCTTCCTAAGTAATCGGTGCAAAAATAAAAAACAGAGATGAAACAACGGTGAGAACTCGACAACAAGAAATAACTGAACTGCTGGTGCAAATGAAAACCAAACGTTAAACTCCGAAGGAGCAGCAGGGGTTGGGGGGGGGGGGGGGGCGAACGAACTTTTAAGTTTGACTTCAGAAGTCCCATTCGGACCTTCAGGGCACCCAGCTCGTTTCAGACCATTAGCACGCTCCCAAGGCTGTTGGGAAGCAACACAAAAACCAGAGCCCTGGGGACGGCCCACCACCCTCGCCGTCCCGGGACTCTGGCGGGCCCCAGTTCTAAGATAAATTCCCATTCTACATCGTCCTCTCTGGCTCACCTTAGGACGGTCAATCACCACGGCATCGAGTGTATGGATTCGTCGTCTGCGAAACTTGTGCTCGACACGTTTAGAGATGTAATACGAAATCAATAGGACCACGTGATATTGCCTATTACTGCATAGGAAAATGAATGTATCGCTCACCCATAAAAGAGTGTCAATATTGATTTATTATGAGGTAAATAGACAGTTTATGATACATTTCTTTTTCAGCGCTTTGTGACCTAATCGTCAGTTCTAATCAGCCTGTTGTGTCCAGTCGGTCCTAACCAGACGGTTGTACCCCATTTCGTCCTAAAGACACTAATCAGATGTAACCAGCCAGTTGTGCCCATTCGGTCCTAACCAGTCAGTTTACCCATTTCGTCCTAAAGACACTGATCAGATGTAACCAGCCAGTTGTACCCATTCGGTCCTAACCAGTCAGTTATACCCACTTCGTCATAAAGACACTGACCAGACGCATGTGTTTTAGACATTTTCCGGTAACAGAAAAACTCATGAGCGGGATGGCGTTCAAAATGCTCTTTGGTAATAAGAGCTTGGGCAAAATCAAAGGGCTCGTACACACTGGGTGTGATGTGCTGATTCGCGAATATGAAAAATACGGTGTGTGGTACATGTACTCGCGTCCCGCGGCTTAGGTAGCTACCGAGAACGTGGTGATTTGTACGTGCGATGTTACGAGCAGGAAGAGCCTTTTCGAGCAGACCCTGGAAAACAATTAAGGGGATTGTGTTTGGACCAGCTCACTGAGAGCCGACCCGGGGTCGACCGGTCTTAGAGATTGTTTAAGCTCGCCAGCAAGAATTATTCAAGTGCCACTACTTCCAACTTGATTGAGTTCTTCCAATAATTTCGTACGGGCTGTCATCATCGCTTCGTCTCTCGCACACTGAAATAGTTTCTTTTTCGTCTTCTGATAAGCCAATACCCTGTTTCTGACGGCCACGAATTTCAATTTTCATCTGATTGTACTTGTCAATCTCAGAGAGAATCAGGCGAAACTCCTCCTGGGATATCCGGTCCTCGTTCAGAGCGACAGAAATGCGGTCCGCGATTGAGTTTAGTTTTTATTCTGCCAAAACACAGATCTGATCGTACTTTTTGGCTTTGGCTTTGAGTCTCCGGCCTATATATTTCCCGCCGACACCCAGCAACCCACACAAAATCGCCTCAGCTTGAAGGTTAAGGGCGACAGGCGTCGCGATGATCGTTGCGAGCAATCTAACACCAGAAGCAGCTAGTACCACGCCGGTCACAGAAAACGCGGTCTCAACCCCGTCTACGTCATTAACTCCGCGCCGGTACTTCTTGTAGAGCGAGGCCCTGTAGTCCCGCTCCTTCTCGAGACGGAATCTGACCTCGGCCACATGCTGAAGTCTGTGATTATCTCCGGTTTCAAGTCTTGGGTAGAGGCCCATCGTTTTATATTACACTGCTGGCTGGGTTTAAATGGCTTACTTGCCGATAATGACTGTAGTTTGGTCTGCTGTGAGCGCATCAGGCGTAAATTGCAGCCTTTTGAGAGACACTGGGCCTATAAAAATATTCTGTTGGTCTAAAACGGTATTCAACTTGGTGTTGGATTCCTTCAAGAGTGAACGGCTCTTGAGGCGTTTCTTGTACTAGTATAAAAGTCCCAACTTTTTTATTAGCATTTGCTTGACTCCACTTGAGCTTGAAGCCGGGTAACACATCAACAACGTCGTCGGGACTATCCCTGAGAATTAGATCAAGGATGATGGTTGATGTTGGCAAGTCCGTACCAATGAGTCCCGCTGTGTGTGTGTGTGTGTGTGGGGGGGGGGGGGGTTCGTAGACTATCTTCAGGATTCCCTGCCGGTTGTTGCTTGTCTTTAGCACGTTATCTTCGGAAACAACAATGTTCGTCGTCCCGGGGATATACGAGCACAGTCGAGTGCCACTATTCACTACTTTCCTAACTTTGTGCTGCTTTCCAGTCAAACGTACGGAGACGAGATTTGTATGCCAATAAGCCAGCCTGTTTGTTGGACGGGGTCCGCAAAGGCAACCCACTTGCTCCCAGTTAACACCAGAATATGAACCCGTTTTGGAACGGCATATGAAACATCTACATCGCTCAACTTTTCGAATTTCAGTGACCCCGCTTGGATGACCTCTTTTCTTTTGGAAGGCATACAATCGATCTTCCTTCCCGTCGTTGTCGAACCCCTCGGTGTCACCAAGATCAGCCAAAGCCATCCCATGGCATTTTCTGACCCCACCGGGGCCGCTTGCGTCAACCATTCCTTATATTGAGGGTTGCGCTCATATATTCGAATGGTAACATCTCTCCGTTGGTATCTCTAAGTAAAATAGTTAGCTGTGAAATAGGCTCTGATGACAGCCTCTTGTACTATAAGACAGGAAATGATTCAGTTCTACCAGCTCCACACTTTTCGTTCTCCACAAGGATGGATCTAAGTAGTGTAGAGGGGCGACCGTTATGCAAATTGTCTGAAGTACTTAACTCAACAAGGTGAAAGTAGACCTCGAGATGGATTGCCACATTGTGGGGCTCATCTGCAGTGAACGTCTAGGATCGGGGTTCCTTTTTAACACCATAGCTCACGGTCGTTGGAGGAGCTCTGAAAGTGTTGTCGGAAAAGCCTTAGAGACTAGCTAATTCGCGATTCATTAATATTATGATTTCTTTGGCCTTTATTTCTGAGGGTCACTGATGAGGCCTAATTGACCGAAACTAGCTAGTCTGGCCCAGAAAACATGTACACTTCATATTTTCCAGTTCTTTGGTGTATTCCTTGCTTCCAAAAGATAACCCTTTAATATAACATATCTACCATTAAATGCAGTAGATCAGAGGGTTCATCTAGAGTGAGTTCGGCGCCCAAACGCTGAAACACCTTTTCGTTCAACTCACAGACGTTATAATACCCGTCAGGTATTATTTTTACAGTCTCGTTATTTGAGACCTTATTGTTCTTTCTCACCATGCATATGTTGTACCACCAGTGATAATACGTCAACTCGCAGACAGCGATCTCTAGCTTACCCGCAGACAGGGTCCTGGCAAGACTGACTGGAACACCATTTTGAACGACAGTGAGCGTGAAGTACATATTGACTTGAACAGTTGTAACACAACGACACCAAAATGGGTATGGATATAAAGGCATTTAGGTTTAATAGCTCGGGAAATTATCAGGCAGGCGGTCATTTCAAATAGAAGGAGTCAGTGGCAGGGGCGCCCATCCTAGGCATAATGGCCGACGATAAGGGAAGTCTCTTCCTTTCCAAGTACCCGGACGTCTTCGCCGATTATCAAAACCCTCCGCTTACCGGGGGCGTCTCTATGACAAACAAGGCGTGGGACAGTTGGCAGCACGCCCCCCTCAGCTGGTGCCAGTGCCAGCTGAACTTTGCGGTTATGTGCGCAACTGCCGGATGTGGTGTTTCAATTCAGGACCATCTCCAAGTGGAGGAGCCCCTTCTTCCTAGCCTGGATTGCTTTCATCTCTATTATACGACGAGGCGTCTGCTTGAGGAGCTAAAAGTCGCCCTCCCTGGGAACAAATCCAAATCATGGTTCGATAACAAATTTGAATCCAGGGTCTACAAGCGGCTTTGCGATGAGTTCGCCGTTTCGCCTGATACGGATTGGAGGCAAAAGCTGGACCACGGGTGTCAAGGCCTTGGATTTTTAGTACCTTCATGACCCCTTCGGGGAAATACCGCAGTGATCACAACGCCGATGGCCCCTTCTTTCACCCGAAGGACATCATACGCCATAAGCGGGATATTTCAAAGGCGAGGTCGATGTTCATTTCGATAAATCAGAAGGATTCACGCAAGCGGGTGTCGAGAGTCCAACGACTCAATTCGGACTTACGTTTGGGCAATATTGGGATCGCAAGCTCAGTCCTGTTCCGACATTCTCAAAGTCGGGACGGGGTTCGACGCTCAAAAGCAATTTAAGGCGAATCTCGAAGACGCCATCGCCTCGCCCGTCGAAATCCCCAGCAGCATCGATCGCTATCAAGAGACGCAATATGCATCCACAACACTGGTTTACGTCTGCAGAAAGGGCTCTACTTGATGCCGAGCGACATGGCACTCCACCCCGGCAATGTCCAAGGTCATAATAAACCAAATCCAAATAGCAGGGTCTGACGCGGTCATCGGTCACAACCCAGGAATAAACGAGACAGTACCGATCAACCCTGCCTCTAAAGTCTCGGCGAGGCGATTATAACGAGTACCTACAATCTATGTTGTCCAGCGGAAATATGAAAAATATCAGAATATTTTATCTAAAAATTGGTTGGTAAAATTTCAATATATTTTTAATAGGCGTGTTTTCGCAATTAATACTTTTAAAAAGCAAGTTCATTGGAAGTTTTAAAATTATTATTGTGTCTAAATGGATTGGAACACTGCAGCATAAACCTTATCTCAATATAAGTGCCCTTTTACAACAACTCGGACCCATCGGGTCCGAGACAACAACAACAATAATAATGATACTAATATTAATGATAATAAAAAACAATAATAATTACAATTATAATAAATAATAATGATAATATTAATCACAATCCGAGGCTTAGAGAAAAACATATACACTCTTACTCTTACCTTCAGTTCTACGGTGTATTCCTAGCTTCCAAAGGATTTGGAACCAACCCATGCGTATTTTAGCTATCTACCAAGGTGATTAACATGTGTGATTTATGGTTTGACATTTCCTGTTGTATCATTCTTATCACTACACACTGATTAATTTTCACACCTTTCTACTTATATAGGGTAATAATGCCCTAGGTTTTCTCTTAACCGTTCCAATAAAAAAATTAAATAAACAGAAGTAATCACCGAACACACTGCTTACTATCAACCAATCAAAATCGAGCCCACCCATCGGGGCTTGAAGAAACAGATGGGCTGCATGGTAGCTAGGTAGGCAGGGGATAGGTATGTAGGTAGGGTGAATGGTCTGGTGGGTGCTTGGCTGGATGAGTAGGTAGGTAGGAAGGTAGGCTTACTTTTTAACTTCTTCCTTCAACGTTGTAGGTAGGCAGGAAGTTAGGTAGATAAATCGGTTTTGTTTGTTTGTTTGATTCGACATCACGGTACAGGTCATATTGGAGACGCTGCTTTCATTTTTGTGTGACTTTTGCCTGACATTGAGATGAAATGACATCTCAAGCCCTGTCGTCAAATGAAACCAATAGGGTTTATAAGCGTGAGCGGTCCGACTCCGACCGCTTTGCTTGGGCAGGCTTAGAGCCTCTACGCGGTTTACCAGCACTCATGTGCGGTCGGTTTCAGCTCTGCGCGGAAGCATCATGCAGCCCATATATTTCTTCAAACCCCGATGGGCGGGGGCAACAGGTAGGTAGAGTGAAGGTATGCATGTAGGTAGGTATATTACGAAAACATTCAAATATATTGACAAAATTTTGCCAGCAAAAACGAAAATTTTCAGATAAAAATCCTTATATATTTTCATATGTCTGCACAAAACATAGATTGTGGGTACTCGTTAGAACCGCCTCGGCCAGTCGGTTATAACGAGTACCCATAACCCCTGTAAACCGCAGTTTTACCACCTAAAAGTGGGGTTTACGGGGATCAAACTTATATAGGCGTGTTTGCGTGATGAGGTAGGAATGGTAGGTTTGAGCTGATGGCGATGGGTAAGTAGGTAGATCTATAGTAAAGTCGTAGGTAGGATCGTAGATATGTATGTTTTGCTAGGTAGGTACGTAGCTAGGCAGGAATGTAGGTAAGTAGGTATTATGTACGTATGATGATAGGAAGGTATGCAGACGGATAGGTAGGTAGGAATGTAACTAAGTAGGTATGTTTTTGTTTGAATTGGGGTTTAATGTCCCCATCAACACTATTTAGGTCATTTTGGAGATGTTGCTTCCAATTTTGTGGGACTTTTACCCGACATTGAGATGAACTGACAGCTCCAGCCCTGTCGCCCAATGAAACCAATAGGCTTTGGACGGACTGACTCATACCACTTTCTAAGCGGTTCACCAGAACTCATATGTGGTCAGTTTCAGCCCTGCGTGGAAGCACCATGCAGCCCACCTATTTATCCAAACCCCGATGGGTGGGGGCGAATAAGTCGGTATGTATGTAGGTAGATAGGTAGGTAGGATCGTAAGTAAAATAGAAGTGAAGGCAATGATCAGGAATCAATACAATTAACCCACAGTTCCCATCAGAAACACCAAAGGGAAAGAAACACAAAAATGAAACAACTAGACCCTGATGTAAACATCAATAGCAGAAAGCCAAACGGACAGTTACTTTCCTCCAAAATGGCCAATTGGCTAGCCCAAACAAATAATACTAGACATAGTACCCAATGGGGCACGTATACCACCGGCCAGTGCCGTCGCCTCAGCTGAAAATGGCAATGTCAAAAGCTTCTTTGCATATACGGGCCATATTCCATATAAAAGGTAATGCTATAGACATATCCTGTACAAAATACAAAGAGAATCTAACATGGTTACAGAGATATCAACAATGAAAAAGGTTTAACGCAAAACTTTGACGTAAAAGTTGACGAATGGATGGACAACCCACCCAGGGGCATGACCAAGGGGCTTAGATATTTCAAATAAAAGGTAATGCTATAGAGATGTCCTCTTCGATATATTAAGAGAATCTAACGTGTGGTTACAGAGATATGATATGAGCAATCAAAAAGGTTTAACGCAAAAACTTTGACGTAAAGGTTGACGAACGAATGGAAGTACGAACGAACGAACGAAAGATGTAACGACTTCGTATGCCAGGGTATAATAAGCGGTACATAAACTCACGGACAAGCCATAACAAAAACAAGAGGACCAAGATGGTCCTATATCGCCCACCTGAGCTAACAGATTCAAAGTTTCAGGAGGTGCCAACCATTACTGCAGGATTTAGGGGGGACAAGGTGATGACACGGTAAGCATTTTCTGCAAATCAAGTAGAATGTAACTCTATTATAGGAAGGCTGACCTCACCGGTTTTCAAACTCATTCAAGCTTTTGTCCCTGACTTGCTTATATGCTTTCGGCCGCCGAGAGCTTCGCCAGGTTGTTCACGAGCTCGTCTCGGTTCGAATCATAGCCTTTTCAAGCCCAGCAAGCTCTCTTTTGACCTGGGTGACCCATGCGGTGTCGATAGGCTGATCATCAATTGTCTTCAATGCGGACTCGACATCTCCTATTGTTTGAATAACGTCGTGGGCTACGCCGGGGAGCTCTGTCATCTCGATGGATTCAATGTTTTTGGGAGGGTTTCCTTTGCTTTTTGGAATGTTTCCACAGCCTCTTTGTTGAGACACGGCTTATTCGATTTATAGTCAGTGAGCCCCAGTGATTGCCGAATTGCATTTATGCTGCCTATTCCATATTCCATATTTCGAGGCCAGTGTGGACAGAGCCTGAAACCGGAATCCTCCCCTTGTCGCAGTGATAGGAATATTTTTGTCGCCGGGGGTCCAGTAGAGTGTTTTACCGTCGTCATCAATCCCAAACTGGTCATAGTCGATGCTGCCTTCGAGGCGCAAACCCTTATAGGCACGGCTCACTTCTTTGTAGAAAGTATCGACCAGGCGCCTCTTCTGGTCATCAAGTGCTGTCTGTCTTAACTCGCCTCGCAGGTTCTGAATATTGTCCCCGGCCGCGCGTAGCCCTTGCTCGACGTCCATCGGTGGGTCCATACCAGTCTCGGGCATGTTGAACGTTATAAGCGTCATAAGGGTCGGACCTGTATTCGAACGTGGGGTTTTCAAAGTCAGCCATAATGAATATGCATTTGAAGGTTGTCTCGCATGTTTAAAACAGACTTTGTCGAGTGTTAACACCATGCCATCATGCCGGTGCTTCCGCGAACCCCTTGGGGTGAAAGGCGTGAGACTATCGGTGACGATAACTAACAACCCCAGCTCTATCGGCCGAACCAGCAGCTTCTGGTTCGATCCCCCAACCTCGGCCAACATGATGTCATCGTCCCCGGAACAGCGAGGTTAGCCTTCACGGTCACGTTGCACAGCTGCGATGAAGGAGATGCCAACCGGACCTTGGTTCAGAACCTAGGCAGCGCCCTGCTGAAAAAGACCGTCATTAAAATCACGGGGAATGAGGTCCTCAGCATCGACGACAGTGACGTGTACCACTGCTACCGCGATCTCTGGAGGACGGCTTCGGAGAGGAAAAATGACCAGTTCCAAGGCTTTGATACGTCGAATAACCGAAATACGATGAGGATCCGAACTAATGCTGGGAACAAAGACGAGTCTGTTTCAGCGGACAAAGCCGTCGCCGATGCTTTCGGCAATCGCTTCTACATCCCACTGGACTTCGAGCTGCTCGAGAGCCACATGTCATTCTACCAGAGCGCGCTGGGCGACCGGCTCGAGTATGAGCTCACGTTTAACGGCTACAGCCGTGTGATCCAGGCCACAGGCAGGGCCTCTTTCGACAATGGAAACATCTGTCTTGCATATGAAATGGTTACCCTGCCAGAGATGGCCCAAATGATCAACAACCAGTACAAAGGTCGCGTTGCGATCCTGTATGACCGGGTATTGCGGCACCGCAAAATCGGCGAAGACAAGAACGACACCCTCTGGAATATCAATCTCAACGTGCCCGCCCGCAGCATGAAGGGCATCCTTATGCTCTTTGAGGATGTAGCCGCGCAACAGCCCTTCACTCGCAAATCTTCTATTACCCGAAAATAAGAAAGGTCGAGGTCACCATCGAGGGGGTCCCAAACCAACCCTAGCCAAGGAATGCGCTCTTACCAGATGTTTGATCAAGCGAGGACGCTCTTCCCAGCCGGCAGCAAGCGACACTCTGAAGTGGCAACGGTCGAAAAAGACCTAGCCCTAGCTGACGTCAGCCTTGCAGAATACTTCACAAGCAAAGTACGCGCTGTGGCGGGTTTTTCTCGCGGAAGAGGTCGATCGCTCTGGTGGTCTTGCCGCTGCCCCCGCCGCCGTTTAGGTAGCTCAGCTGATGCCGGGTCAGGGGATCGTTATAGGGTGGCGCGGTTGAGTCGGGCGCGTCTTTGATACTTGCTCCGTGCGGGGTCGGGGACGTAGACCGCATGCCATAGTTGCATGAAGAGCTGTTCACCCTTGTCACGCAACTGAGCTGTGGCAATCCCATATCATGGTGGCCTCGGGGTTATCTTGTCGTGGCGGGTGAGACAGATGCGGCAATATTCTTTTGGGTGCACCTCATGAGGCTTGAGACCCCGACCCCCTCTAGCTTACAGAGCGCCGTTTTCTTTACATAGGTGGAATCTGTTGCCACCCGGACGGCCTTATCGGGTTCAAACCTTGAAAGCACGGAGCTTAGGTTGATATGGGCATATGCAAGATGACCGTACTGTAATTGGGAGCCATCATAATACGTGAGAACATAGCCTAGAGGGCACCTTTCGGGAGATTCGACCAGGGTTCCACTTTGGCCGGTGTCTCGCACGAGGAAGTCGAGTTCTCCATGGTAAGTCACAAGCCTTCGTGTCAGTCTTTCGCCAGCAACTCCGTTGGTAGCTCCGTTGGCAGCTTTGGCCGACAACACTGCAGCCTTGGTTACGATCTTCTGGGAGCCACACATCGGTTTGCTTCTTAATGGCGATGGTGGCTTCCCGAAACCTGAGGCTCTTCAGCAAGTCAGACTCTAAGAGGAAGGCAAGGAGCTTGTTACATGTGGGTTTACGGCGTCCCGCAAACCCCCATGCTGACAAGACAACCGAGCGTGATCTCTGACAGGTGTACGGGCAGCTGTGGGGTAAGGCACAAGAAAGATATCAAATGAATGACATGAATTATTTACAGTATCTATATACAACACTTACTAACACAAAACATCACAATCAGTTGCTTCTGTAGCCAACTCACAACGACTGCCCCGAAGGCAAAACAATGTTCTGTGCTCGGAACGGGTGACGTGAATGCCTACAGAAGCAAACAACAAGAACAACAACAAAATAAAAAAAAGAAACACCACAAGACGCGACTGGCCAGTTTATAACTTAGGGTGAACCCCCTCTCGCGCACTAGTGTGAACTAGTTTGTCGACTTTGTTGTCGACCACAGGTTGATATGTATCATTTAGCGATCGCGCACTGGTTTGATTCGCCTGAATCGCCTGCAGGTTATTTATTCGACCTGTTTCATTTGAATGGTCTCACATTGGTTTCACATTTCTACGACCTGTTTATGTTGGTTCGTCCGCCCTTGCTGGACACTAAACGACAGTGTCGTACCAGTACCTGCTGCTTTTTTGCAGGTAGCAGCAGGTCACCACACAGTGTTGTGCCTTTCAATATACTTTCACTGTCCCGTCACAATGTTGTGTGGATACGTTACAACTTGACCTGCTGCTAAAGAGTGATCGTTTTTTCAGGGTTTTTATACCTATGAATACTACCGGAAAATCATGCATACTCATATTAGCTTGCTAAAATCGTGGTGAGGTGGAGATACCGTCCACAATTAAAGCCAGATAGCAAAAATCGAGTAGATAATGGATTTGCGTTCAAATAGTATATTTCCCATAGGAAAAAAATGATGAAACGACCCTATAAATCAATGCCATGACTCCTGTCGAAACGAACACCCACACAACACGTGACGGGAATGAAAATCATATATGACACAATTTGGCGGTTAGCGATTTTAGGCAAATTTTATAGAACTCAGCCTTATAGCGGCCCCCTGTATTGTAAAAACAGATCTCCACAAACCACTAATGCATACATCGTATGATATGTGCATGACTTGTGCATGGAGCAGCACATTTTGCCTACCATATTACACCTAAAATATTTCACTCGCACCACCCTACCATATACCTACTAAAATGATTTAGATGTGCATAAGCACCAGAGAGGTTTCCTATTCCATCTCGTAACAATGGTTTCCCCTTTTGGAGAAAAAACAATCAGAACTGTTTTTCTTTGTGTACAGAGATGGAATAGGATGAAAGCTATCTAAACAAGACAGCTATTTACACAACAACCGTGCGAAATTACCTGCTAAGGTAGTTCGCCCCCCAAATTTTCTTAAGTAAAATTTAGCTATTTAAGTTATGGTGGTTTGCCCCAGAATTTTCCTGTTCATCTGACATTCTGCTGTTTGTTAGAAAAAGGATATCGTTTTAATCTCACTGGATGTGGCCTTACTGGCTTAACTGATTTGATTGGTTTCACAGGTTCTGACATAAGTGTGGTACATATAATTTTGTCTGTCTGACATGTCAGTCCTGCAAGGCGCTGTTCTCTCAGCCCTTCTGTCTCCTCACTCTCCTCTGACGTTAGTGTGTGTGGGACCCTAACGTCACCGTCACTTTCCGGTTGCTCTGCAGTTTCAAAACTGCTGTCTTCGTATGAAGACTCGTCGACGTCATTACTGTCATTATTGTCTGTCGACAAAATAGGTTTAGAGATCAGACAATGAGACGTCACAGTCTGACGCTCAACATACTGTTTCAGAATGTTAGCGTGATATGTGTTGACGTCTATTTTATAATCCATTCTGTTTACTACCTCAACCACTTCATAAGGACCTTTCCATTGAAGCAATAATTTATTACTGTCTGTCGGTAGTAACAAAAGCACTTTATCGCCGACGTCAAATTTACGCGACCTCGCGCCTTTATCATAATAAGCTTTTTGCTTAATCTGAACCTTCTTTAAATTATCACGCGCTAATTTGCATGTCCGCTCTAACCGTTCCCTTAGCTCAATAACGTACTGATACGTCGAAAGAACTTGCTCATCGCGTACCTCGTCAGCCCATAATTCTCTTAATATCGCAATTGGACCTCTGACGTTACGTCAATATAACAACTCAAAAGGGGAGTATCCTAAAGACTCTTGTAGGACTTCCCTAACCGCAAATAATAAATCTGGAAGATATTTATCCCAATCTTTTGGACGTTAAGCACACATGCGACGTAACATCTGCTTCAAAGTAGCGTGGAAACGCTCAATCAAGCCGTTGCAAATCGGGTGTCTCGGACTACACGTTAACTGTTGAAGAGAACGAAGTCTGCTGACTTCTTTCATTACCTCAGCAGTAAACTGTGATCCACAATCAGTCAACATTTCATCAGGAATGCCAACCCTACTAAACATTTCAATAAGCGCATCCGCGACACGTTCCGTCTCAATACTCGGTAAAGCTATCGCCTCTGGATACCTTGTCGCATAATCTATCATGGTTAAAATATACCGAGATTTCCTATCAGATCGAGGCTCAATTGGACCAACTATGTCCACTGCCACCCTCTTAAATGGCGTATCAATCAATGGCATTTTTCCTAGAGGTACTTTAGTGACCCGACCTTTCTGAATGGTTCCCTGACAAATATCACAAGATTTACAAAATCTAGCGACATCACCGCGAATACCGGGCCAGTAAAACTCAGTTACAACTCTATCCAATGTCTTCCTAATACCCATATGTCCAGACATAAGCGTTTCATGAGCCAGTTTCAACACCTTTCCTCGGAAACTTTGAGGGACCACAAGTTGGAAAGAGACTTTGTTACCCTTGGTGAACTCCCTATATGCCAAACCTTTTTTCTCAATAAACCTAGTTTCATCTCGGTTTAAACCACGATTCACAGTCTTGTTCCCAGATACAACCCTTTTCCTGATGTTTTCCGAAGTTGGATCATCAACCTGAGCTTGCTTGAAAGCCTCCTTGTCATCGTTAATGATCTGATCGGGAACCTTCAGTTTTCTGTAAGGCTTCTCATCCTGCCTAGTTTGAGACCTAGTTACAGCCGCAGCTGAGAAATGAGACATATCAGGAAGATTTGATCCAACAATGTTACCGATAACCAAATCGTACAACGTATCATCCATACACAAAGCTTCAGTTTTCCCAGTGAAAAAAGGACAATCAATGTCAATCATTGCCAAAGGATACCTTTGTGTGGATTCATCAATCAACGTAACATTTGATTCCTTCCCTATTAACTAACTATCCGAAACCAAACTTCTCCGAACGACACAGCCTGTACACCCAGTATCTCTTAATACAACCACATTTTTATTATTAACCAATCCTTGTGCCGTCGGTAACCTTGCCTTTAAGAAGTAACAGGCACCTTCCCTAGTTTCCTTACTACACTCCTCCCTATCCGAAATCAAAGGGTCACCAAACCTTATTTTCAAAATTACTTCCAATCTCATCACCTTTCCTAGTTACTTCCGTTTGACAGAAACTAACTTGGTGTGCTGCGCCACGTGGTGTGCCATTATTCTTACCGCGTCCGCGAAAAGACCCTCTAAAATTACCACGACCACGTGTATAACCACGACTTACATTCTGCGTATTCTCATTCTTAACCTGAGAACCTTGAGTCTCTACGCTCGTGTTAAAATTTTCCATAACACCACTATCCCCAACTCCAGTTGCTCCTACCTCTGCGCTATATAATTTTTTTCTGTCGGGGTTCTTAAAACATTTAATTGTTAAATGCCCCTTACCGCATATGCTACACTTAATATCCGATCTACCACTCGGTTTGTTAGAGTCAACTTTGTCCTGTTTACCCTGCGCTGCGCCTCTATTATCGCGTTGCCCCTTATTAATGCAACTATATACGCCCCCGCGCGCTTCTGCAAACAAATCTGCCTCCTTATCCATTTCATCTAAATTACCAAACTGTTTTGGCTTCAGATGTACATACAGTTCTCTATTACATGACTCCAGGAACTGATCCCTTGCCATGAAATCACAGACAGCCGGAAAAGATTTTTCTATCTTTGCCATATTAAGCCATTTTTCAAAATAACTTCTCAATCTACTACTGAACTGTATGAACGTTTCTGATTTCTCGGGCCTACTATAACGAAACTGCTTCCTAAATCCGCGCTCTGTCATGTCAAAATTCTTAAATAAAGCATCCTTTAACTTATCATAATCCGCCGCATCCTCATTTGACTACCGGTCATATACATCAAGCGCGCGCCCTTTAAGCAATGCACTTAAATACGCGACACAAACACTCTTATCCCATTTATAAGCCGTAGCATATTTCTCAAACCTAGATAAATAACTATCCATTTTATCCTTACCCTCTTCAAAATAATGTAACTTAGGATCCCGGGCATGAGCCACCTTCTCAGCTTTTTGCTTTTCAACTTCTAGCTCGAGCTTCGCTCTCTGCATTTCTAACTGATTCTTTATTTCTTGGTGCTGTAGCTCAAACCCATGTTTTATTTGTTCTAAATGGGCCTCACTTATCTCTTTTGCCTCCCTTTCACTTTGAATGCGTGCCATTTCAAGTTCCTTATTAACATTCAACATAGCTAGTTCATGTGCCATTTCCTTTTCCTTTTCCTCCCTTTCCTTTTCCTTTTCTTCAGACCTTAACCTTTCTAAATCCCTTTGCTCTTGCCTGTCTGCCCGCTCAATATCTTGCTGCTCATTAACAAAGTAGAAGTAAAACAAAGATCAGGAATTGATACAATTAACTTACTCCACCCATAAAAGACACCAAAGGGAAAGAAATACAAACATTAAGCGACCAGACCATAATGGAAACCTAAACAAAGGAAGGCCATAAGGACAGTTACTTTCCCACAAAATGGCCATATGGCCATCCAAAATTAAAAGACACAAGTGAAACACACAGTAAGTAACAAACAACAACAAAAATAAATCGCCACAGAAGAGCCGCCTTGGAACGGTCAGTGGAAGATTTCCACTGGGGGGCTTAAATCGATTTTACGTGGCCACAATCCTCGCCCTTACTTCCGTCGCGATTTAGACAAATAATTTGTTCAGTCCGCATGAAGGCCTCCTAACTCATCAGTGCAACATCTCCCTGAACACAAAAATCAAAGAACCACAGAGGTGAGACAACGGTGAGGACTCGACAGCAAGAAACCACTGAAATGCTGGAGCAAAAGAAAACCAACAGTTAGACTCCGATGAGCCCGACCAGAGACAGAGCATCAGGCACCAACCAACATTATCTCTCAAATTCTCAATAAGCCTTTACGTTGGAGCCGTCATAGAATCTGAGGCCTGACCCACCGGCGTGCAATTAAAGAGGGAATCAAAGTTGCCAACCGTGATTGGGTTAACTACCATGCATGCAGTCTGTCGTATAATATCCATGTTGTACCCAATCTTTTTATATCGAAGAATGATTTTACGAAATTGGGTGCTGAAGTCATTGCGGTTATATATTTTTCTGAATTAATATACTAAGTCACCATAAAATTCGGGTTCCGATAGACCTTGTTGCAGAAGAGATTTAAGTCCAATATTGAATTTTGAAATTAAATCAGAATGGCGTCTATAAAATTTTGAAAAGGCTTTGCGTAGTTTATGGTACCGATAACACTGATTAAGGAGTTTAGCCGTTAATAATTAATTACGAGTGTTGAAGTCAGTTACATGACTACACACTCTAGCAAATCGAATTAATTGCGAAATATAAACGCCATTGGATGGCGCACGAGGAACATCACCATCCAAAAAAGGAAAATTTACAATCTCAAAATCAAAGTCATCGCGTTTATCATAAATTTTGCACGAAACAAATCCATCTACAATAGATAGATGTAAATCCAAAAATGGGGCCTCGGTATCAGAAGAATTAGCTTTATTTAACTGAAGTTCTAGGGGGTAAATCTGACTGATCAAACCATCAAAATAGGTATTATCAATATTTAATAAATCATCTAAATATCTAGAAGTAGAGCTAAAAGCTTCAATAATTTCAGATTGGCTATCAATGGAAAGCGACAAAATGAAGTCTCTTTCATAACAATACAAGAACAGATCAGCCACAAGAGGTGCGCAATTAGTACCCATCGGAATACCCACAATTTGTCTAAATAACTTAGTACCGAATCTAATATAAATATTGTCAAGTAGAAAGGTGAGGGCATCACACACTTTCTGACATGACCAAAGTGTGTAATTCTTATGCTCTTTAGAAGTGAAAAATGCATTTCTGACATTACATGCAAGATAGAGAGAATCTTCTCTGTGAAAAGCCCATTCAATTAAATCATTAAGCTTTTCTCTTATAAGATTATGAGGAAGTGTAGTGTAAAGAGTGGAAAAATCGTAGGTAGACAGACTAGAAGCACGAAAATGTCTAGATTTCAATTTATTTAAAACCTCATTCCCATTTTTTATAGACCAAAACAGATTTCTTCCTGATAAAACCTTGTAACTCCTTCCCTTCATAACCTAAGTCCTTTCCCATTTGCATTAAACGCTCCATTATTGATAACGTAAATCTCACGTTACCATCAAAACCACTATAAACTGATCAGTTATGATCAGTGATGATTGAATGGGCTTAACTAAAACGTTAAGATATGTGTTATACGCGTAAATCTTACTAAAACGTTAGTTATTAAAGCACACGCGATTTGAAATGGCAAATGCTTTCAGCAAAGTATGACGTTGCGTACTGGTAGTCTAATATGACGTCATAAACTGACGACGTTTACAGTAAAAAGCTACAATCCGAAGTTTCATCACATTACAAAACTCCGATCTTAACAAGTCACCATTAATGTTTCTATTACGTCATACCTAACGTCAAGCCACAGCATAAATATTAACGCTACCGTTATGTCAACGTCAGTAAATTGTTAACGTCACTACGTCAGAACCATGTGTGGGTAAGATCAATTAGTAACTCCAGTTTAACTACAGTACCATTCAGACGATTCTTGACACCCTAGTTGACTCCAAGTCAACTACATTCAGACATGGAGTTAACTCCTAGTCAACTCCATTTCCCGCTTTTGTTAACTAGGGGGTTAACTTTAGTTAACTCCTAGTTGACTAGACGTCTTAACAGTTATACAGTAGTACATATGTATGGATTAGAACAGGTGAATGAATATGTTACTTAATTTGTTATCTGTTTATTTTATTTATTTATTTATTTTCATCATGCTGATGCAAATGGCATGGCAAAAAAAGAAGAATGACAGGTTATATCCCATAATTTCAAAATGATCATTGATAGCCTTTATCCCGCTGAATAAATTAATTTTACCATACCCATTTCTGGATATCAACCATTCAAATCGTTAAATGTTATGTATTCATTCAATTCACAAATTGGATGAAAAACAGTGTAGATCCTGACCAGATGAAACAGCCCCCGCCCATAGGGGCTTGAAGAAATATATGGGCTGCATGATGCTTCCACGCAGAGCTGAATCCGGCCCGCACACTAGTACTGGTAATTAAACCGCTTAGAGGATCTAAGCCGGTCCAGGAACCGCGGTGCGAGGCGGACCGTCCATGCTAATAAACCCTATTGGTTTCATTGGGCGACAGGGCTTGAGATGTCATTTCATCGCAATGTCGGGTACAAGTCCCACAAAATTGGAAGCAGCGTCTCCAAAATGACCTTTACAGTGTTGACGGGGACGTTAAACCTCAAATCAAACAAACAAAACCTGACCAGATGGCTTCTTCATAAACCATCTGATCAGGATATATGCTGTTTGCAAAGTTAGCATTTGTCATGTTCAGCGGGATAAGGGTTAATGAATTTCAGGTTATACTCCTGGATTTAAGTGCCCCGAAAATCCAGGTATGGACATTTTAGCCTCTCCAGAACAACAGCTCAGTTTATTTTCATTTGTCAAAATGAACTTCAGTAAATCTCAGGTTCACACTGATAAGCCTCACTAATTGCCTAAGCATATGGCAACTGAATAGTCATTCATGAAAATTTCACTTTTGCAAACAGTGCAGGCCCAGATCAGACGCCGCAGAATGTGGCGTTTGATCAGGGCCTCCACTGTTTGCTAAAAGTTCAGTAATTCCCCAAATAAACCTTGATGAAAACACACCCCGACACCCCTAAACCTTGAAATGGAGCCCTGGTACAAATAAGGAGGAAGATTCCATTTGGTACAAAAAGGGTTTGTACCAAATGAATCTTTCTCCCTACATATAGCCCGAGTCCCACTCAAAGTTCAGGGGTATCAGCTTGTGCCCCCTCAAACTCCATCCTGAAAATGGCTTAACATTTTGCAAACAGTGTAGGCCCTGATCAGACGCCCCTTTCTCTTGCGTCTGACCTGGGCCTGTACTGTTTGCCAATTGCCCAAAATGAACAGATGTGTATACCTTTACTAGGATAAACATTTCAGTCTGGTACTGCAGTGTCTAATTTTAAATCTCTAGCATGCTTGGCTGTAATTAGTAATTGTAGTGGTTTTTATTCTATTATTTATTTCAATGAAGTAGAAATATTTATGTTACTATTGGTTTTAGTTATTATTATTATTATTATTATTATTATTATTATAAGTAATATTAGTAGTAGCAGTAATATTCACAGGTTTATTTATTGTTATTATTATTATTGATATTAGTAGTAGTAGTGCTAGAAATGTTTTGTTATTTTTATGTTTATCTCAATTGAGTAGAAATCTTTATGTGACTATTGCTATTAGTAGTAGTGGTGGAAGTAGTAGATGTGACATTGACATTTATTTATTTATTTATTTTGTTTTTCAAGAACAAAATATACTATGTATTTATATGTTTAAGGACCAATAACAAAATTCAGTAATCCATAATTAAGTAATCCATAAGAGGATTATAATGATTAAACCATTCTTATCAGAAGTCATTATCTGATTTTATCAGATGAATACCATCTGCCTTAATCCCCTGATATTGGTAGGTGATTAGAGAAATGGTTTGTGATATATGATATCCTGGAGTATTATAATTTTGATTGAGATCTAGCAAAGCAGATAAACTTAGAATCTTCGTTTGCGATAGAAAATATTTTTATCATTACAATACATCACTAAGAAAACACACCTATTCAAATATATTGAAATTTTACCACCTAAAAATAGACAAAAAATCAGATAATAAATCTGATTTTTATTTTTATTTATTTGGCCAAAACATACATTGTGGGAACTCGTTATAACCGCGTCAGTGAGGCGGTTCTAACGCGTACCCACAATCTATGTTTTTGGGTGGAAATATAAAGAAAAATGAACAAGTGGGAACTTGTTAGAATCGCCTCATTGAGACAGTTCTAATGAGTACCCACAACCTGTTCATGGCTTTAACATGGCTATTGGCAGTTGACTAGTTTGTCTTTTTTATTTCTGCTTCAAACATTATTAAGTGGGAACTTATTAGAATCGCCTCATTGAGACAGCTCTAATAAGCATCCACAACCTGTTCATAACTTTAAACTGGCAATTATCATATATATATATTTTTTATTTCGGCTTCTAAAAAGGAAGTGGGAATTTGAAAGAACCGCCTCACTGAGTCAGTTCTAACGAGTACCCACAACCTGTTTTGAACCATCTGCTGGTAATTTTAAAAATGTCAAATTTTCAATTTTTCAAACAATATGGAACCTAATCAGACTGCTCCTCTTGGAGAAGTCTGATAAGGGTCCACACTGATTGACTATACGCATAAATATGTTTGAAAAGTTTGAAAATATGTTTTGAAAAGTTTACCAGAAGAGTAGCAGACAACATAAACAAATGACAATTCCAGATGCAGTTTTTCATTATCCTTCTGATTAATTAACCCATAAGATATCAATCACAACGATTTTGTCTGCTTTATTGTCTGCTTGTAACTTTGAAAGTCAATTTTGCAAACAATGTGGGACCTGATCAGACTGATTAGAGTCCACACAAATTACTTCACATATTGCATTCATTTAAAATTCGCAAACTGAATGACAGTGTAGTTCCAGATCATCTGATCTGGATTTACATTGTTTCATGTTCAGCAGAGTAAGGATTAATTAAATGACAGGGATCCTACAGATATTGTTTATTCCCACATAAGGGGCCAATAAACAGCTAATGGTAAATGTTGTTGCGTTTCATTTCTCATTTCCACATTTAACCCACATATGCCAAGCGTTCCATTTGTGGGACAGCGGCAAAAAGTTTCGATCAGATCGGATCAACACTATTTATGTCATTTTGAAATGGACCACTCCAAAGTTCGGATCAGATCGGATGCCCCGTCAACACTATTTATGTCATTTTGAAATGGACCACTCCAAACTTATAAAGTATAAGATTCCACTGTCATATATGGGTTAAAGAAAGGTAATACCGAATATTACAGGCTTGGGCACATAACTTAATACAACTTAATACTGTAGAAACTTACGCGTGGACAGTGAAGAATCAGATCACGTTTTTTTTTTTTTTTTTTTTACTTGAGATCTCACGTCCCAGTCCACACTATTTATGTCATTTTGGAGACGCTGCTTCCAATTTTATGGGGCTTTTACCAGACATTGAGATGAAATGACACTTTACCTGGGCATGCTTAGTCCTTCTATATTCACATTAGAAAACATTTTGGCTCTGAAAATATTTTAGAAATTCTAGAAAACAGATACACAGTTTCAACCAATGTGGAGAAATCCCGAAATATAGAAAAGATGGTTGATAAAATATAGAATCATTACAAAAAGGCACCTGTTCAAATACTTTGTAAATTTAACCCACGAAAAAAAATGTTTTCAGATAAAACAAAAGATATTTGTCCTATTTCTGCACAAAATATAGATTGTGGGTACTCGACAGAACCGGCTCATTAAGGGGGTTGTAACGAGTACCCACAATCTATGTTTTAAGCAGAAATATGAAAAAAAGGTTTATCCACGTAAACCAGTTTTAAAAGTGGGGTTTGAGGGGTCAGAATTATAAAGGCATTTTCTTTTGAAAGGAGATAGGAAAAATATCACTGCTTTTCACCAGAAAAGTAGCCATTTTGAAGATATAAAAGATTGCATGTGTTGTCGTAATGTATCAGAATTTTGTTTTCAAGCACATTAAATCAGATTCTATATACACCGGGCAAACTGATTCAATATGCCCTTCGTTGTAATAAAACACCAGAGTAATATTACTCAAGGCAATTTATTAATGAGTGAAAGATGATAATATGCAGCACATGTCCCTTGTTTGTTTAACAATAAACACTTACCGGTACACTAACCTGTAGCTACACTTACCTGTAGATTTAACAGGATTAACATATAAGACGCGAATCACAACAATTATCGTCTGCTTTGTTGTCTGCTGTTAACTTTGAAATTCATTTTTACAAACAGTGTGGACCCAGATCAGACTGCTCCTCCAGGAGCTGTATGATCAGGGTCCACTCTGTTTTGCCTGCAAGAAGGTGCAGCAGACAACATAAAGAGACGGTATTTTTTTAAACATGTCTTGGCATCTTAAGGGTTAATTCATGACATTCATCAATGCCAACTATTTTTTAAGGTTACGCCCCCCTCAAGACGATTTCACTTATTTCTAGGCGATTCATTCTGTTAACAAGTGAACACCCGATAAACTCCACTTTATATGCAGAAAACTGGGGTTTAGAGAGGTTTATACTGTTTCTTATTTCTGCTCCAAGACATGTTGTGGGTTCTTGTTGAGGCAGTTCTAACAAGCACCCACAACCAGTATGTCATACAGATGTTTTATTTTAATTGTTAATTAGAGGTGGACGAAAACTGGAGTAACTGGAAAAAATGCTTGACCTATTATAGAGAAATAGATAGATAACAGAGTAGATGTGTAAATGTATTAAAAAGAAAGCAAAGTAAAAGGAATTCCCTTTATAAAAAACATGCGCATGAAATATAAATCAACTTATTTTTTTTTTTTTAATGATTTGTATTTCATCTTATGATTTTTTTTGTGAAAGGTTTCCCATTCTTGCCCCAAAACATTTTTAGATATTTTTTATCTGTTATTAAGACAATCTACTATTAAGACCATATCTGGTCAGCCAAAAATGTGGTCTTAATATAGGAAATTAAATGTACATTTAATTAATTACTCATTTGATAGTAAAAACCATGCATATCTTAATTTTCAGTTATGAAATTATATGCAAATCAAATCTCAGATAAGAGTTTGATGACAGGACAAAGGATTAGTTAACCCCATGTTAACTCCCTAGTGAACTATAGTTAACTAGGGAGTGAACTTTTAGTCAACTCTAGGGTCCAAATGTAGTCTGAATGTAGTCAACTCCTAGTTAACTTGGTGTAAAGATTCGTCTGAATGGTACTGTAAGTAGAATGTCAGGTAACATAATTAAGTGGGGTCTACTTAAATGTTTCGTTACCAAGGAAAACTGGGGTATGGCTTGCCTTCCTGCTAAGAAATTATAAACTTGTCAGTATCCATTTAGTTGAATACATTGGTTTCGCACTTCATCAACGCAGGAAGGAAGATTCAAGTTAATCTCCAAATGTGGCTGTCAGTGCATTTTTTTTTTTTTTTTTGAAATTGATGTTTCAGAGCATCAATGTGCTGTTCCACAGCCGGGAATACCAGCCAGAGATCAAATCCCACTTCTGACACCAAATGTTACATGTGGGTTTACGGCGTCCCGCAAACCCCCATGCTGACAAGACAACCGAGCGTGGTCTCTGACAGGTGTACGGGCAGCTGTGGGGTAAGGCACAAGAAAGATATCAAATGAATGACATGAATTATTTACAGTATCTATATACAACACTTACTAACACAAAACATCACAATTAGTTGCTTCTGTAGCCAACTCACGACGTCCGCCCCGAAGGCAAAACAATGTTCTGTGCTCGGAACGGGTGACGTGAATGCCTACAGAAGCGAACAACAAGAACAACAACAAAATAAAAAAAAGAAACACCACAAGACGGTTATCCCCCTCTCGCGCACTAGTGAGCACTAGTTTGTCGACTTTGTTGTCGACCTAAGGTTGACATGTATCATTTAGCGATCGCGCACTGGTTTGATTCGCCTGAATCGCCTGCAGGTTTTTTATTCGACCTGTTTCATTTGAATGGTCTCACATTGGTTTCACATTTCTACGACCTGTTTATGTTGGATTGTCCGCCCTTGCTGGACCCTAACCGACAGCGTCGTACCAGTACCTGCTGCTATTTTGCAGGGAGCAGCAGGTCACCACACATTGTTGTGCCTTTCAATATACTTTCACTGTCCCGTCACAATGTTGTGTGGATACGTTACAACTTGACCTGCTGCTAAAGAGTGATCGTTTTTTCAGGGTTTTTATATCTATGAATACTACCGGAAAATCATGCATACTCATATTAGCTTGCTAAAATCGTGGCGAGATGGAGATACCGTCCACAATTAAAAGCCAGATAGCAAAAATCGAGTGGATAAGGGATTTGCGTTCAAATAGTATATTTCCCATAGGAAAAAAATGATGAAACGACCCTATAAATCAATGCCATGACTCCTGTCAAAACGAACACCCACACAACACGTGACGGGAATGAAAATCATATATGGCACAATTTGGCGGTTAGCGATTTTTAGGCAAATTTTATAGAACTCAGCCTTATAGCGGCCCCCTGTATTGTAAAACAGATCTCCACAAACCACTCATGCATACATCGTATGATATGTGCATGACTTGTGCATGGAGCAGCACATTTTGCCTACCATATTTCACCTAAAATATTTCACTCGCACCGCCCTACCATATACCTACTAAAATAATTTAGATGTGCATAAGCACCAGAGAGGTTTCCTATTCCATCTCGTTACAGAGCTGTGTCGGGGCCACACCTTCGCTTTCGGAGGCGAAATGCTTCCCGAACCAGGCAGGGATGACAGGATGGCAGATTTCATCAAACTCCCATTCTTGCATCTTGGCGAAGCCTGTGCCTATGTCTTTGGGGAGAGCGCCATTGATGGCTACACGGACCATCCGGTGGGTTGGGTGTCCGAACCGCTCGAAATAGGGTTTGGCTTCACCCATACCCTGGTAGGATGCAGGATAGCAGGCCTTCATGTCGATGCTGATGACGTCCCTCGTGTCATAATTCATCGAGTTCCAGAGTCCGCCGTGACCGTGCTCCACGCAGGCCTTCTCGACGTCTGGGAGGAGGTTGACTGGGGTTGGCTTCCAGCTGTTCCTTTGCTTTGCCACAATACTGGCCGCATGATTTTCGCCGAAGGCTTTCTCAGCAGGTTCAGGGTTGCCCAGTTTGGCGCAGATGGCTTGGAGTCGCTCTTAGGCCCCCCCGCGTCCTGTAGGTGCGGCCGTCCTGGAGCACAAACTGGTCGACTGAGAGCTTGCGAACTTTGTCCATGCCGCCCAGGAGCCAGACCGCAATCGGCTGGCAACGGATCGCTTCCCGAATAGCCTGCCAGACGTCACCCTCGTAGGTGTGAACCTCTCTATTCTGGGGGAAGTGGAGGTCTTTAGACAAAGCATGGCCGTTGTGGCAGTTGAGTTCTACGAATCTATGGCCGCTATTCCCACCTCTATATTTGCCACTGTTGAAGATGTCCTCACCCGCAATGTCTCTCAGGATGATTGCTCTTTTGATGATCTTTTCCAGTTCGGCCACGTCGTCAGTAGTTGCACCACCTCTGTGAACTCTCTCCTCCCATTATCGTATTTTCTGGCGCTGCTCTGGCGTTAGCCCCTGACCCCTAAGGGCACATTCAAAGTGCTTCACAACTCCCTGGGCCACACAGTTGAGGTCGCCATCTCTTAGTGGGGTGAGGTTGGCCGGGTGTGGGTCTCTGATTGGGTAGATGCCGAAGGCAACTGCAGTGACAAGGTAGGCGTTCTGGTAGAAGACTATCGATTCCAGTCAACACGCCAGGCCTTCTGTCCCGTGAGATCCCAATGATGGTCTGTCCCTTCTTTCTCTCCATACGGATAGGTTCGAATTTGTCTTCAACGACCCAGTTGCCATCCTATTGCTCACGGAGAAACTTGAGTTTCAGAAGAAACCCGCCCCCTCCGGAAGGCTATCAAGCAGCCTTGCCGCTCTCTCGTCTGTCATGCAGGCATCTAGAGCCAGTCGGCCTGCTCTGGCACGAATACCATCAGCGACCTCGATATCACCGATGTCAAGTGGGTCTTCTTCTTCCATCCTCCATGTAGAGAAGACCGCAGCGGCGCCGTCGACTTCGAACTCTTCTTTGGCGTCGTTAAGGATCTCGACCCTCTGGTCGGCTGGAAACCCCACGGGGTGAGGGACCTGACGGTCCAAGTCGGTAAATTCGCCACCGAGGGCAGCAGCTTAGTCAGGCATTTCTGCAAGGATCTCATCGATCAGTTCATCCATATTGCTGAATGGGTATACAATTTATAATTACAATAAATTAATAGAAACATCGATGGCGGCCAGAGGCCTAAATTCTTTCTGCACCGCTCTGGTTGCATGACCCCATGCACTTGCATATCCACACGACCAACAAAGTTGTTGTTTGTTTGTAACTTCCACCCCACAGGCCTTGCATGGCGCGTACATGAACCCTTGCGGAGACGCATGAGGTGAATTTTACAGTACTCTCCCAAACAACCCTTACCACAGAACTCTATCGAGCTACTGATGGGCCCGACCAGAGACAGAGCAGTAGCTACCGACCAATATTAAATAAAATTAAATTTTAATTCTAAGTTAGCCTTTACACTGCAACCGTCTTAGAATCTGAGGCCTGACCCACCGGAGTGTAATTAAACAGGGTATAAGATTATCGACCGCGACTAGGTTAACTACCACGCATGCAGTCTGTCGTATAGCATTTATATTATACCTAATCTTTTTATATCGAATAATGATTTTACGAAATTGGGTACCGAAGTCATCGCAAGGATATATTTTTTTCTGAATTTAGCTACTAAGTCACCATAAAATTTGGCTTCCGTTAGACATTGTTGTAGAAGAGACTTCAGTCCAACATTGAATTTCGAAACTAAATCGGAATTACGTCTTTAGAACTATAGAAAAAGCTTTGAATAGTTTATGATACCGATAACCTTGATTAAGAAGTTTAGCAATCAACAATTTATTACGAATGCTGAAGTCAGTTACAGGACTAGACACTCCGTTATATCGAAGTAATTTACGAAATATAAACGCCATATGATGCCGCAGGAGGATAATCGCCATTCAAGAATGGACAATGAACCATCTCAAAATCATAAATTCTGCAGGAAACAAACCCATCTCCAATAGATAGATCTAAATCCAAAACTGGGGCCTCGGTATCAGAAGGATATCCTTTATTTAACTTAAGTTCTGGGCGGGGGCGGTAAATCAAACCATCAAAATAGGTATTGTCAATATTTAATAAATCATTCAAGTATCTATACGTCTAGCTAAAGGTTTCAATGGTTTGAGATTAATTTTCAACGGAAAGGGACATCATTAAGTCACTTTCAAAACAAAACAAGGCAATATCAGCCACAAGGGGTGCGCAATTCGTACTCATCGGAATACCCAAAATATTTCTATATTTCTAAATAAATTATAACCAATTCTTATGTAAATATTGTCAAGTAGAACGATGAGATTTTCTGACATGACCATAATATATATTTTTATCCCCGTCTGAAGTGAAAAGAGCATTACTTACATTACATTCAAGATAGAGGGAATCTTCTCTATGAAATGTCCATTCTGTTAGATCATTAATTTTTTCTTTTATAAAGTAATGAGGAAAAGTAGTGTAAAGCGTGGAAAAATCATAAGTAGGCAGACTTGAAGCATGAAAACGTCTGGATTGAAATTTATTTAAAAATTCATCAGATTTTTTATATACAACAACAAAAGAAAAATTCTCCCTGATCTTTCAAAGACTTCGTCGCAATATTTAATCATGTTTTTGATGACAGTAAGACATGAAGTGAAAAATTTGGGAAGTTCAGCGGCGGTACAAGAGCTTGAATTTGTAGTAAACCGTCTCTGTACGGTCTTTTATGAAGTTTGTGTAACCTATGTAACGTAGATAGCCTGTCTTAGCATTATGTAACATATACATCGACTTGGTGGATGAATGACAAATGTGGTCATCAACTACAGCCCTCTTTACAACCAAACGCCGTAGTATCACCAATCTCAAGAGTGTTAACATAGTGGGGCCGTCAAACAACGACGACATTGTTAGCAGCATTGTCTGCAGGATACGAAATTCTTGAATATCTTCTGTAAGGTGACGTAAAGACGTCTTAGGTTTAGAATACAAGAAGTTAGTACTTTGAGAGTAGAAAGAACTGCGTTTGTTCACTAGTTTTTGCGTGCTAAATTTCCCTTCTATAAAGGCTTTAGCCCACAGAACTTCAGTTAATTAAAGCAAATTCTTCTGATACCGAGGACCCGTTTTTGGATGTACATCTAACTATTTTAGTTTGGTTTGTTTCTTGCAAAATGTATGATAAACGCGATGATTTTGATTTTGAAATTGTAAATTTTCCATCTTTTGGATGGTAATGGTCCTCGTGCGCCAACCTATGGCGTTTATATTTCGCAATTAATTCGATTTGCCAGAGTGTGTAGTCATGTAACTGACTTGAACACTCGTAATAAATTGTTCACGGCTCAACTTCTTAATCAGGGTTATCGGTAGCATACACTTCGCAGGGTCTTTTCAAAATTTTATAGAACTCATTATGCCCCCAACTTCGTTCGTCCGTTCGTCAGTCCGTTACGCTTTTGATGCATAGCATAGAACAGTGTATGCGATGGTTTTCAAATTTCATATATGGATTCCTTATGGAAAATTAGGGGCCTCATATTTTTTCTTCATCTGGATTATGCCCCTTTCAAGAGTTATTGCCCTTTGATTTTTTTTTGTTAAATCTTGTCAGCAAAATATCTCAAAAACTATAAGAGCTAGAGCCTTGAAAGTTGGTGAATAGACTGGTTGTGCTGAATAGATGACCTGATTAACCTTTGACTAAATTCTGAATAATACTTAATGAGTTAAGACCCTTTGTCACTTTCAATGGGTATTTTTACATTGTACCTCTATATGCTTTGTGATGCATAGCATAACTTGAGAACCGTATATGCAAGGGTTTTGAAATTTCATATATGGATTCCTCATGGAAAATTTGGGGATGCGTACATTTTCTCATTGGGATATTGCCCATTTCAAGAGTTATTGCCCTTTTAAATTTTTTGATAAAATCTTGTCAGCAAAATATCTCAAAAACTATAAGAGCTAGAGCCATGAAAGTTAGTGAATAGATTGGTGGTGATGAGTAGATGACCTGATTAAATTTTGACTAAATTCCAAAAATAGTTAATGAGTTATGGTCCTTTGTCACTTTGGGTATTTGTACAGTGTGAACTTAGTACATTGTGAAACGCAGATCTTATGAGCAGTGTGCCAGTGTAGTGGATAGAGTGCTGGACTACGAATCAGTTTGTGGACAATGAATCTGAGGGTCGCGAGTTCGTAGAGTGTCCGCTCCGGGGAACGGGAGGTCACGGGTTCGATCCCGGGCCGCGACATATCAAAGTCGTTAAGAATGGTACTAGCTGCTCCTCGCTTGGCACTCAGATTTACGGGGTAGAGCTAGAACTGGTCGACCCAGTGTCAGGATAATGTGACCGGGTGTGGTATCATGTAATGTGTCGGGGACATGATACTTCAGTGAGGCAGCACTATAAAAGTGAGCATTGAGCTCCCTGTCGCAACCAGACACCGTCGTGATATTACTGACAAATTGTTGAAAGCGACGTTGAATATGTTCTATAAAAGGGTTTTCCTTTGGAAGCAAGAAATACACCACAGAAATGGAAAATATGAAGTGTACATGTTTTCTGGGACAGACTAGCTAGTTTCGGCCAATTAGGCCTCATCAGTGACCCTCAAATATTTTCACAATTCACAATGGAATCGATGATCCCAAAGGACAAGAAAATATAAACTACACTATGATGTAGGGCAACAAGAAAATATAAACTACACTATGATGTAGGGCACCCGAATTCACACACATACACACACACACGCACACATACACACACACACACAACCGGCCCCGATAGCTCAGTTGGTAGAGTGTCCGCTCCGGGGAACGGGAGGTCACGGGTTCGATCCCGGGCCGCGACATATGAAAGTCGTTAAGAATGGTACTAGCTGCTCCTCGCTTGGCACTCAGATTTACGGGGTAGAGCTAGAACTGGTCGACCCAGTGTCAGGATAATGTGACCGGGTGTGGTATCATGTAATGTGTCGGGGACATGATACTTCATTGAGGCAGCACTATAAAAGTGAGCATTGAGCTCCCTGTCGCAACCAGACACCGTCGTGATATTACTGACAAATTGTTGAAAGCGACGTTGAATATGTTCTATAAAAGGGTTATCCTTTGGAAGCAAGAAATACACCACAGAAATGGAAAATATGAAGTGTACATGTTTTCTGGGACAGACTAGCTAGTTTCGGCCAATTAGGCCTCATCAGTGACCCTCAAATATTTTCAAAATTCACAATGGAATCGATGATCCCAAAGGACAAGAAAATATAAACTACACTATGATGTAGGGCAACAAGAAAATATAAACTACACTATGATGTAGGGCATCCGAATTCACACACATACACACACACACGCGCACATACACACACACACACAACCGGCCCCGATAGCTCAGTTGGTAGAGTGTCCGCTCCGGGAAACGGGAGGTCACGGGTTCGATCCCGGGCCGCGACATACCAAAGTCGTTAAGAATGGTACTAGCTGCCCCTCGCTCTGCACTCAGATTTACGGGGTAGAGCTAGGACTGGTCGACCCAGTGTCAGGATAATGTGACTGGGTGTGATATCTTGTAATTTGTCTGGCACATGATACTTCAGTGAGGCAGCACTATAAATGTGAGCATTAAGCTCCCTATCGCAACCAGACACCGTCGTGATATGACTGAACAATTGTTGAAAGGGATGTTAAACCCGAATTAAGATACATACATACATACATACATACATACATACATACATACATACATACATACATACATACATACATACGAGCACTAACGCAAACACACATGCATGCATGCACACACACACTCATGCATGCATGCATGCATGCAAAAATATGCACACATGCACTCATGCATAAATGTCTACAGGCATACATGTACACACACACACTAATGCATGCATGATCATACACACATGCATGTACACACTCTTTCATGCATACATGAATGCATTCATGCATGCATGCACACACACACACATGTATGCATGTACAAACACATGAATGCCTACACACACCCTCATGCAGGCATGCATGCAAACATACATGCATGCGTGCATGCACACGCAAAATTATACATGCATGTACACATGCATGCACAAACATGCTTGCATTCACTCATTCACTCATGCATGCATGCCCATACACATACTTGCATGCACCTGCATGTGCATGCACTCATGCATGCACACACATTTATGCATAAATACAAACACTCACACATGCAGACTTGCATGCAGACATGCAGGCACACATGCATGCACACATACACTCATGCAAGCACACTCACATGCTTGCTTGCACACACACATTAATGTAGGCATGCATGCACACATACATGCACACTCACACATGCATGTACAAACACTATTGCATAAATGCACACACTCAAGCATGCATGAACACACACACTCATTCACACGCTCAAGCATGCATGCATGCACACACACACACACACATACACACACATGCAGGCATGCATGCACACATACATGTATGCATTCACTCTAACATGCATGCACGCATACATGCACACACGCACATGCATGTACAAACACTCATGCATAAATGCACACGCTCAAGTATCCATGCAAGCACACATGCATTCACACATGCGCTCATGCCTGTATGAGTGTGTGTATGCATGCATGCACACATTAATGCATGCATACATGTTTACACACTCGTGCAGACATGCATGCACTCATACATGCATGCATTCACTCACACACACATGCATGTATGCATGCATGCACACATGCATACATGAAGGCATGCATGTACATATGCATGCATGCACTCACACATGCATGCATGCATGCATACATGCACATGCATGCATGCACACACGCATACTCGTGCATGCATGCACTCACACATTTATACATAGACACAAACACACATGCATGCACACTCATACATGCATTTGGTTATGGTCCTTGGAAAATTGGGCATTTAGGGGCAAGCATATGGTTGGGGGCATTGTGTTTTACTAACACCATTTCTAGTTCTGATTTAATTTTAAAATTCAATATTGGACCTAAATCTTTTCTGCAACAAGGTCTTTTGGAACCCGAATTTAATGGTGACTTAGTATATAAATTCAGAAAAATATATAACCGCAATGACTTCAGCACCCATTTTTAGTAAAATCATTCTTCGATGTAACAAGATTGGGTACAACATAAATGTTATACGCCAGACTGCATGCATGGTAGTTAACCCGGTCACGGTTTACAACTTTGCTCCCCCTTTATGAACGACGGTGGGTCAGGATTCTAAGTCGTTTCCAGCGTAAAGGCTTATGTTGGTCGGTGCCTGATGCCCTGTCTCTGGTCGGGGTCTCTGGTCGGGCCCATCGGAGTCTAACTGTTGCTTTCATCTCTGTGGTTGTTTGATTTTTGTGTTCACGGAGATGTTGCACTGATG
Source organism: Lucinisca nassula (assembly GCA_963580285.1). Classification (NCBI taxonomy): domain Eukaryota; kingdom Metazoa; phylum Mollusca; class Bivalvia; order Lucinida; family Lucinidae; genus Lucinisca; species Lucinisca nassula. Next base: position 111,171,843 of record OY757021.1, read on the forward strand.
AGTTAGGAGGCCTTCATGCGGACTGAACAAATCATTTGTCTAAGTAAAGGAGAGGATTGTGGCCACGTAAAATCGATTTAAGCCCCCCCCCCCCCCCCCCCCCCCGTGGAATTCGTTTATGCCGACCGTTCCAAGGCGTTTCTTCTGTCGCGGTTTACTTTTGATATGGTTTGTCTTTGGGTGTTTGTGTCGCTTATATTATTTTAGTTTTGATAGCCTATTGGCCATTTTGTGGGAAAGTAACTGTTCTTTTGGCTTTCCGCTATTGATGGTTCCATTAGGGTCTGTTGTTTCATGTTGTATTTCTTTTCCTTTGGTGTCTCTGGTGGGAGATGTGGGTTAATTGTATCGATACCTGAGCATTGCCTCCACTTCTGTATTATGCTCAACATTCTCTCGTCTACACCATCGATTACAAAATTCATTCAAGACAGCCTTAGATCGCTTTTTTTCTCTTTTTTTCAGACAGCAGTGTTTGGCATGTGTACGAATGCTGATGTCTCTGCTGATGTTATCAGAGGGTATTATCATGTTATGAACCTCGAAGTGTTAAACCGACGCACTTGTGCAACGTTCTCGTGTTATGCCTCATGCATAAATTGCAAGGAGGAGTTTATAATTTGTAAGTATTTTTATTTAAAGCAACGAATCCTTCTAAAATGGTAAGGTTCTCAGGTGTACAAATCTTAAATTAATGATCGTAAATTAGTTTCATTTTAGAGAAATGAACATATTCTGGAGGCGGCAAGTTCGCCTAAGCCTCTTGTCTCGGCTTTTAATTCCTAAGATGCCATCTGAAAATGAAAAACTGCATCTAAAATGTCGTCATTTTATGCCGTCTGCTGCAACATTTTGCAAAATTGAAGTGAAGGCAATAATCTGTAATCGACACAGTTGACATGCACCCCAATCCAAGACAACAAAGGGAAAGAAACTTGAAAAAATAACGTCATGAGGTGGTCACAAACAGAAGGCCAAAAGGACAGTTACTTTCCCACAAAATGGCAAAACGGCTGTCAAACATAAAAAATATAGCCAATACATACATGCAAACTCTTTAATTATAATGCCTTCCGAGTACTATCAAACATGTATGATCCTAATCAGGCTTGTCCTAGAGGAGTGTTCTGATCTTAGTCCCATACTGTTTGCAGCGGTGACTTTTAAAGTAACCAGCAGATAACAAAAAATACAAAATTGCTGTGCTTGGCATCGTAAGGAATAAAGCGTCTGTCCCTCAGTGGCATTTTGTTCTATAGCAATTTGAACAATGTATTGTCATTTCATGTCAGCTAATTTAAGTGGCTGTCCTTCTTGTCGTTATTTATTTGTTAATTTATTTAATTACTCATATAGAATATGAGTAATTAAATAAATGAACAAATAAATTATTTAATTACTCATATAGTATTGAGTAATTAAGTAAATGACCAAATAAATAACGACAAGAAAGAGAGAAAGAATCTATCACGTTTTTTTTTTTTTTTTTTTTTCATTCCACCTTTCTAGATGCTTGGATCATCAAAACAAGCGCTTACAACCCGATTGTTTTAAGAAAAGAATACCAGCTGCTAGTGTCCTGCTGGGAACAATCTCAAACAGCTGCAGACAGACAGTCAGTTCAGATCAATTTTCGTTTAACGAATACTTCTGCACCAATATGTTACAACTACTCATCAACGACGAGTCTTTCGGAGACAATAGCTTCCCAGACCAACACTCAAAGGATGTTTACGGACACCACTACTTCTCTTGCGCTCCATACAACAGAACAAACAAAGTGTTGTTGTGACAACGAAGGCGGGATTTTCCAGGGGAAGACACTTATTGCTATTGTTGCCATTGTTTCATCTGTTGTTAATATAGGGTGCACCTTGTCTGGTATATACTTTATTGTTAACAGATATTTGAAAGGGTGAAATTTAACAATTAAAATCAATATGTATAACAAATGCTGTACAATTACATTCTCTTTGTGAAACAGCTTCATCATAATTAACAGCTTAACATAAATGACGCAAAAATGCAACATTTTATATAGTGTCAGATAAATCAGCACCTTGTCCGAAGGTTATATAAAGTTTTCAACAGCACATTTACAAATTTACAAGTTCGTGTATTGAACAACCCTATAAAATCATATACAGCGTAATCAAATTGTCAGCAAATAATGTAAACATGAACATTATTTTCGAACGTCATTTATGCTAAATACTATAACTTCCCAGTCATTTCGAACGTCATTTATGCTAAATAATATAACTTCCCAGTCAATGAGGTGGTTCTAACGAGCACCCATAACCTATCAACCTATGTTTGAAGTAAAGATAAGAAAAATATAACATTTTTTGTCAGAAAAAGGTACCAGTTTTGATATAGGAAATGATGCACCAAGACATGGGTGTTATTGTAATGTTGCACAACTCAAGTGAGCAGACTAGGAACTACAGTTATTCGTGAAACGCCACCGTCAAGGAAAACAGCTGTCATGAACACAAAATGAGAGAGAGAGAGAGAGAGAGAGAGAGAAAGAGAGAGAGAGAGAGAGAGAGAGAGAGAGAGAGAGAGAGAGAGAGAGAGAGAGCAAAGCATCCATGACACGTATCCTCATAATTGTTTCTGCTGAAATTCGTGAAACATCATCGAGAATTGGTTGTCTAACTGGTGGGAGCTGTGGGTTAGTAATATCGATTCCTGATCGTTGCCTTCACTTCGAGTTTCTAGAACTTATAACCATTTAGATATATGCTGCGCTGAATTAAGATAACTTTGTCGAAGGCCACAAGGCCACTAGTAGATTCCTACATTGCCTAAATCACAGTGTTTTTTTTTACTATGAAAACAAAAGTAAAGGCAATGATCAGGATTAGATGCAATTAATAGAAGTGAAAGCAATGATCAGGAATCGATACAATTAAACCACAGCTCACATCAGAGACACCAAAGGGAAAGAAACACAAACATGAAACAACAGTCCCTAATGGCAACATCAATAGCGGAAAGCCAAAAGGAGAGTTAGTTTCCCACAAAATGGCCAATGGCCTACCCAAACCAAAATGATGTGTGCAATATAAACACTCAAAGACAAACCATAACAAAAAATAAACCGCGACAGAAGAACCGCCTTGGAACGGTGAGTGAGGCGAACTCCACGGGGGTGGGGGAGGGCTCGAATCGATTCCACGCGGCCACAACCCCCGTCCCCCCCCCCCCGCCGCCGCCGCGATCTAGACAAATAATTTTGTTCAGTCCGCATGAAGGCCTCCTGACTCATCAGTGCAACATCTCCGTGAACACAAAAAATCAAACAAACCACAGAGATGAAACAACGGTGAGGACTCGACAGCAAGAAACCACTCAAATGCTGGAGCAAAAGAAAACACACATTTAGACATCGATGGGCCCGACCAGAGACGGAGCATCAGGCACCAACCATCATTACATAGAATTAGATTCTCTCTAATTCTCAGTAAGCCTTTACGCTGGAGCCGTCATAGAATCTGAGGCATGACCCACCGGCGTGCAATTTAAGAGGGAAGCAAAGTTGTCAACCGTGATTGGATTAACTACCATGCATGCAGCCTGTCGTATAACATTTATGTTGTACCCAATCTTATTATATCGAAGAATGACTTTACGAAATTTGGTGTTGAAGTCATTTCGATTATATATTTTTCTGAATTTATATTCTACGTAAGTCGCCGTAAAATTTGGGTTCCGATAGACCTTGTTGCAGAAGCGATTTAAGCTCAATATTGAATTTTAAAATTACATCAGAATGACGTCTACAAAATTTTGAAAAGGCTTTGCGCAGTTTATGGTACCGATAACCCTGATTAAGAAGTTGAGCAGTTAACAATTTATTATGTCTCCCCCCGAATTTTTTTTTTTCGGAGAGACATATTGTTTTTCCCCCGGGCGTCTGCCTGTCCGTCTGTCCGTCTGTCACATATTCGTGTCCGCTCTATAACTTGAAAACCGTAAGAGCTATCTTCACGAAACTTCGTATAAATATTAATCAGCCTTAAACAACGTGCAGTGCGCAAGAACTATAACTCTCGCATTTATACTTTTTGAATTATCCCCCTTGGAAGTTTGTCGGTATGTATATATGTATGGGCAAATCGTGTCCGGTCAATAACTTTATTTTCTGATGGATTTTAAAATTACTTGGCAGAAATATTAACAACCATAAGACGATGTGTGGTGCGCATAAGGCGGGTCGGTACCTGAAAGGTCAAGGTCATACTTAGAGGTCAAATGTCAAAAAGGGGCCTTTTTTGTATTAGGTCAATAAATTTCTTATTTTGAGATGGATTTTAAAATTACTTAGCATAATTATTAATAACCATGAGACGATGTGTGGTGTGCATGAGGCAGGTCGGTACCTCAAAGGTCAAGGTCATACTTAGAGGTCAAAGGTAAAAAAAGGGGCCTTTTTTCGTATTTGGTCAATAACTTTCTTATTTTGAGATTGATTTTATAATTACTTGGCATAATTATTAATAACCATGAGACGATGTGTGGTGCGCATGAGGCAGGTCGGTACCTCAAAGGTCAAGGTCATACTTAGAGGTCAAAGGTCCAAAAAGGGGCCTTTTTTCGTATTTGGTCAATAACTTTCTTATTTTGAGATGGATTTTGAAATCACTTGGCAGAAATGTTAGCCAATATAAGACGATGGGTTACATGCATGACCCAGGTTGGTACCTCAAAGGTAAAGGTCATACTTAGAGGTCAAAGGTAAAAAAGTGGCCTTTTTTCGGGTTTTGTCAATAACTTGCTTATTTTTAGATAGAATTTAAAGTTACTTGGCAAACATGTTAACTATCATGAGACGATGTGTTGCATGCATGATTCAGTTTGGTACCTAAAATGTCAAGGTCATACATAGAGGTCAAAGGTAAAAAAGGGGCCTTTTGTCGTGTTTGGTCAATAACTTTCTTATTTTTAGATGGATTTTGAAATTGCCAGGCAGAAATGTTAACCACCATGAGATGATGTGTTGCACGCATGACCCAGTTTGGTACCTGAAAGGTCAAGGTCATACATAGAGGTTAAAGGTAATAAAGGTAAAAAATGGGGCCTTTTTTGTGTTCTGTCAATAACATTCTTATTTTTTGATGGATTTTGAAATTATTTGGGAGAAATGTTAACCACCATGAGCCGATGTGTTGTGTGCATGACCCAAGTTGGTACCTCAAATGTCAAGGACAAAAGGTCAAAGAACAAGAGGTGAAAGGAAAAAAGGGCCTTTTTAGTGTTCAGTCAATAACTTTCTTCTTCCTGGATAGATTGTGAAATTACTTGGCAGAAATGTTAATCATCATGAGACGATGTGGTGCACGCTAGACCCAGGTCGGTACCTCCAAGATCAAGGTAATACAAAGAGGTCAGAGGTAAAAAAGTTGTTGTTTTTTTTTGTGTCCAGTCATTAACTTCTTTATTTCTGGATGGACTTTATAAAGTAACCATGCAGAAATGTTCACCGTCATTAGACCATGAGTCATGTGCAAGACCAAGGTCCATACCTCCAATGTCCAGGTCATACCTAGAGGTCAAAGGTAAAAAGAAAGACAGTCAGTAACTTCCTTATTCTTTGATGGATTATGAAATTACTTGGCAGAAATGTTAACCATCATGAGACGTTGTGTTGTACCTCAAAGGTCAAGGCCATACTTAGAGGTCAAAGGTAAAAAAGGGCTTTTTTTGTTTACGGCCAATAACTTTTTTATTTTTCGATGAACATTTTTAAAGTTACTATGCAGAAATGTTCATCTTCATTAGATGATGTGTTGCACACAAGACCCAGCTCAATACCTCAATATGTCAAGGTTATACTTAGCAGTCAAAAACGGGGGAGACATCTGTGTTTTTGTAGAAAAACAAATTCTAGTTACAAGTGTTGAAGTCAGTAACATGACTACACACTGTGGCAAATCGAACCAACTGCGAAATATAAACGCCATAGGATTGCGCACGAGGAACGTCTCCATCGACAAAAGGAACATTTACGATCTCAAAATCAAAATCATCGCGTTTATCATAAATTTTGAACGAAACAAACCCATCTACAATAGATAGATGTAAACTCAAAAACGGGGCCTCGGTATCCGAAGAATTTGCTTAATTTATCTGAAGTTGTGAGGGGTAAATTTGACTGATCAAACTATCGAAATAGGTATTGCCAATATTTAATAAATCATCCAACCACCTAGAAGTCGAGCTAAAAGCTTCAATGATTTCAGATTGGTTTTCAGCAGAAAGGGAATTCATGAAGTCTCTCTCATAACAAAACAAAAACAGATCAGCCACAAGGGAAGCGCAATTAGTACCCATCGGAATACCCTTAACTTGTCTAAATAACTTAGCACCAAATCTTATATAAATACTGTCAAGTGGAATGGTGAGAGCTTCACACACTTTCTGACATGACCGTAAAGTATAATTTTATGCACTTCAGAAGTGAAAAAGCATTTCTTGCATGACATACAAGATGGAGGGAGTATTTCCTATGAAATCTCCCTTCAATTAAATCATTAAGTTTTTCTTTCATAAGAGTATGAGGAAGTGTAGTGTAAAGGGTGGAAAAATCATAAGAAGACTTGAAGCACGAAAACGTCTGGATTTCAATTTATCCAAAACCCAGAATTCCCACCAGAGACATCAAAGAAAATGAAACACAAACATGGAATAAGTAGACACTAATAAATGGAAACATGAATAGCGGAAAACCAGAGGGAAAGTTACTTTCCCAGCAATAGAAATGAAGGCAATGCTCAGGAATCGATACAATTAACCCACCACGCCCATCAGAGACACTTGATAAGGGCGTTTTTTTTTTTCAAAATAGTAGTGAAGACAATGATCGGAGATCGATACAATTAATCCACACATCCCATCAGAGACACCAAAGGGAAAGAAACATAAACATGAAATAACCAGACCCAAATTGAGACATCGATAGAGGAAAGCCAAAACGGTAGCTACTTTCCTACAAAATGGAAAATATGCTATCCAAAACAAAATATATGCGATACACATAACCAAACACAAACCATAACCAAAAGTAAACCGAGACAGAAGAAATGCCTTGGAACGGTCAGTAAAAAGAATTTCCCCGGGGTGGGGGTGCTTAAATCGATTTTAAGCGGCCGCAATCCTCGCCTTGACTTCCGTCGCGATCTAGACTTCATGCGGACTGAACAAATTATTTGTCTAAATCGCTGCGGAAATAAGGGCGACGAATGTAGTCACGTAAAATTGATAAAAGCCCCACCCCCCCCCCCCACCCCCCGAGTGGAATTCGTTTTACTGACCGTTCCAAGTCGATTCTTCTGTCGCGGTTTATTTTTGTTGTGGTTTGTCTTTGAGTGTGTGTATCGCTTGTATTATTTTGTTTTGGATAGCCAATTAGCCATTTTGTGTGAAAGTAACTGTCCTTTTGGGTTTCCGCTCTTGGTGTTTCCATTAGGGTCTAGTTGTTTCATGTTTGTGCTTCTTTCCCTTTGGTTTCTCTGATGGGGGTTAATTGTATCGATTCCTGATCATTGCCTTGCTTCTACTTCGATCAGTGCAATATCTCGGAGGAGGTGTCCGAGGAATGTATTTGTATGGAGGAGGAAGAATGAGATTGAGAGATTGAGTTTAAGGGAGGAGGAGGAGGAGGATGTGTTCATGCTGCTGTGCATTTGTATGTATGTATGTATGTATGTATGTATGTATGTATGTATGTATGTATGTATGTATGTATGTATGTATGTATGTATGTATGTATGTTTCATTTGAGGTTTAACGTCCCCGTCAACACTGTAAAGGTCCTTTATGAGACGTTGCTTCCAATTTTGTAGGACTTTTACCCGACATTGAGATGAAATGACATCTCAAGCCCTGTCGCCCAATGAAACCAATAGGGTTTATTAGCATGGACGGTCCGCATCGCACCGCGGTTCCTGGACAGGCTTAGTTTCTGTAAGCGGTTTACCAGTACTAGTGTGCGGGCCGGATTCAGCTCTGCGTGGAAGCATCATGCAGCCTATATATTTCTTTAAGCCCCTATGGGCGGGGGCTCCTGTATGTATGTATGTATGTATGTATGTATGTATGTATGTATGTATGTATGTATGTATGTATGTATGTAAAGTAGGATTTAAGGTACTGTTAGTGTTTTGATTTTTCTTCTTTCGCAGTAAGCATTAGAGACGATAAATCAATATGGGATTTACGGTACTGTTAGTACATTGATTTTGTTTTCATTCGAACCACACCGTAAATCCATTTAAGCCGAATGCATTCCTTCATCATTATTTGGACGAGTTTATTCTTAATACGACAGATGTTATGTCTGGAAGCCTAGTATCCTTTGTTCAGTTACTGGCTGGATTTTAGTCCTTTCAGTCTTTTCAAATCTTTGTTTTGTTCTGTTTTGCATGCTTAGTACCTTGTTTTTCTTCTGGACTTTTTTTCGAGCAAGTCATTCCATTGGTATGCCTTGCAACCTTTCGATTTTTCGACCTAATAAGGTATTGGCTGTGCCGGGCTGATGGACAATTTTCATCTTCTTAGCACTCAAGTTTCGCCTTGAGCCTTTCTCAATTACATTTGAATTATCTTAGTGTCATTTACCTCTTACAAAGTTTTAACATATAAGCATCCAGTGCTATTTTACCATGTTAATGCTAAGTCCTATTAGTCAAATCTAGTTTAAATGATAGATGCGGACATGGTGACAATGTCTTTGGTTTAAACATATTTTATTTCAATGTCTTTGTATAGCAAACCAGCTGAACTTTGATGTCATCGTGTCCGTAATCGTCATAGATAGAGCTTTCTTTTGGCTGCATCTAGTAATCTGAGTTCCTTCGAGGGTGATGCGTTGGCGGCGAACTAGGTGGGGTACCCAGCAATCAGACAGTTTGTCGACGCACACCCTCGGATGATACTAATGAGAATGAATTTTAGGCAAGTTTCAATTTAAAGTGCCGGATATACGTTTTAGTGTGTATGGCTATTTAACTGTTTTATGTTCATTATTACCTTTGTCTCATACTTCTTACACCCTTAAATATTCACAAATATTCTTATGCTAAATTTCTGTGATACAATCTCTTAATGTGTAGGTCATTATATGTATATATGTGCATGGTGTGATATGTTTAACTTGCTGTTATTTTACAATTGTTTGTCGAAGTGTTCTCCTTTAGATGATATTCGACGTAAAATAAAACTTCTATGTCTATGTCTTTGTCGAATTCTGTTACGAGATGGAATAGGAAACCTCTCTGGTGCTTATGCACATCTAAATTATTTTAGTAGGTATATGGTAGTGCGGTGCGAGTGAAATATTTTAGGTGAAATATGGTAGGCAAAATGTGCTGCTCCATGCACAAGTCATGCACATATCATACGATGTATGCATGAGTGGTTTGTGGAGATCTGTTTTTACAATACAGGGGGCCGCTATAAGGCTGAGTTCTATAAAATTTGCCTAAAAATCGCCATCCGCCAAATTGTGCCATATATGATTTTCATTCCCGTCACGTGTTGTGTGGGTGTTCGTTTTGACAGGAGTCATGGCATTGATTTATTGGGTCGTTTCATCATTTTTTCCTATGGGAAATATACTATTTGAACGCAAATCCATTGTCTACTCGATTTTTGCTATCTAGCTTCAATTGTGGACGGTATCTCCACCTCGCCACGATTTGAGCAAGCTAATATGAGTATGCATGATTTTCCGGTAGTATTCATAGATATAAAAACCCTGAAAAAACGATAACTCTTTAGCAGCAGGTCAAGTTGTAACGAATACCCACAACATTGAGACGGGAAAGTGAAAGTATATTGAAAGGTATGTTAAATCTATGTTTAGTATTATTTTTGTATGAACATGCTTGTAGGTTTTATGGGTGGAGTAAGTTAATTGTATCAATTCCTGATCTTTGTTTTACTTCTACTTTGGAGGGGTTTACTTCTAGTATACCCCAACTTTCTGAAGCCTATTCTGAATTCACTGTTGAAGCCTGTAGTGATTAGGCTACTAGCTTTGCCAGCTAGAGGTCGCAGGATCGATCCCAGGCTTCTCCAGTAGTAGAATGAGTCTTTCTAAGTGAGGTCCTGTCTCATTCTGACCCTAGATGTTGGTGAGACGTAAAGTTTGGACACCCGCTCATTCTAGATTCATTTAGGCTTTTAGACCCCTTTTGTAGAATGTAATTGATAAACGCCGGGTCCATTGTTTGATCCATGACTTTTGACTAGCTGTGGTTATAAAACCGTGGTCCCGTCTCTATATGATATTAGGTGTAGAGGGGACGTAAAATTAAGACGGGTTTAACCATATCTTCATCATCAGGGCAAACTCTTTCAAGAGCCTGTCGGTTTATCCGTGATGATGAACCGTTATGAATTTTATTTTACAAGCGTGTTCATGTTGAGTAGAAATAATTTTGTTCAAGAAGAATTATAAGTTCATTTTGTAATGATGCCGTTTTTGTCTGATAACTCAGTTTGTGCATGTATGTACATATAAAGAACGTGATGATGATAAGTGGGAGTATTTGGTCGCCACACGTCATAACGGCCTGAGCGGCGGGGATGACGTCAGCTGCGTCATCGGCGTCGCGAGGACGGTTATGACGGGGTGCCTACCAAATTCAGAGAGAATTTACGGCAAACAGTGTTGGCCCTTATGAGACACTAACAAATGTTGTGGATTATAGATGAAAATCTTTCTGTTTGTAGTTTCTATCTGTTGTTAATGCAATGAATTTGTGAATAGCTATATTTGTGAGCCGTGTCGCGGAGAAGGATATGAAATAGAGTTTGTTATGTTTCCTGTAATTGGCGGCTGACCAGGTAGCGCAAAGGCGTGGTCTGTTCAATTGCCTCTTACTTGTGATAATGTAGTGAGCACAAATTTGATGAGTATTATGCTCAGTAGTAGTGAGCATTAATTGATTTCTGTAGTGCTCAGTAAGGAAACATGAACTTTGAGTATTATTGTGTCAAGCGCTGGGTGCTGATAATTTGATGCACAGTCAAGTTGAGTTCTGCTGTACGGTTATTTGTCACATGCACTAATCAGCCTGTATGTCTGGTCGGCGCATGCGCAATAACGGTATATGCATGAACATATTCTTACTTCTCCGGGAGGGGGATCATGATATAGCATGTATGTTTTGTGAACTGCATCTTAGTCCAATTATCGTAATTTGCAGGCACAACAATGTGTGGTGACCTGCCGCTCCCTGCCATATAGCAGCAGGTACTGGTACGACGCTGTGGGTTAGGGTCCAGCAAGGGCGGACGAACCAACATAAACAGCTCGTAACATTGTGAAACGAATGTGAGACCATTCAAATGGAAGAGGTCCAATATATAACCTGCTGGCGATTCAGGCGAATCAAGCTAGTGCGCGATCGCTAAATAGTACATATCAACCTGTGGTCGGTAACAATGTCGACAAACTAGTTTACACTAATGCGCGAGAGGGGGATTCACGCGAGAGGGGGATTCACCCCAAGTTATAAGTTGGCCAGTCGCGTCTTGTGTTGTTTCTTTTTATTTTTGTTGTTGTTTTGTTGTTTGCTTCTGTAGGTATTCACGTCACCCGTTCCGAGCACAGAACATTGTTTTGCCTTCGGGGCGGACGTCGTGAGTTGGCTACAGAAGCAACTAATTGTGATGCTTTGTGTTAGTAAGTGTTGTATATAGAAACTGTAAATAATTCATGTCATTCATTTGATATCTTTCTTGTGCCTTACCCCACAGCTGCCCGTACACCTGTCAGAGATCACGCTCGGTTGTCTTGACAGCATGGGGGTTTGCGGGACGCCGTAAACCCACATGTAACAAATTCATCTTCGTTAAATTGAATTTTCTTTTAAGCAAATGGTGTATCCATGTCAAGCTCCATTCAGCAATTTAAGTCTCCCAAACCCCCAAAAAAATCCTTCAAACTATCTCCCTCGCGTCCCGAGCACCAACCCGGTAGGGCCCGCCCCACCCCACAGGTGGGCCCTTACGGGCGGGTTGCGTTTGTATTAGAGAAATATAGTACTTAAAACATACAGCAAAAAATCAACAAGTGTCATTGGATTCCTGCGGGGAAGAGAGAACCCTGCAATAATAATTGCCGCGGAGAATTCTGGGGGCGACACAATAGTGTCAGTAAGAGGGTAAGAAAGAATAGAACCACTGCTATGTACAAAGTGTGGAGTGTCGGTGAAAACACACCATCTGCTTTGTATGCAATGTGGTGTTAAATCAGTTATTACCATAAATTAAATAAACAAGAATCGTAGGGTTCAAAAAGAGTTTAGACGACTATCTGCCATTTCTATCTAGTATGGTTAAAAAGAGTTTAGATGGTTATATTCTAATTTATTTCCTATTAGAGAATTGTTAGTATATCGTCTGCTGAGTGCAATAACGTTGTAAGTGCAAAATGGCAACTTTTCAGGAGAGACAAAAAACTGTTTTATTAAAGAATTGCATAGAAAACCAAGCTATAAGCTGTTTTCTTAACTTCATGGCGATTTCTTTCATTTGTGTGTGATGTTTATTGTTGAATAAATGACATTTGAAAAGAAATATTTAGCATTTAAGGGTTGATACACCATTTCTGCGCCGAGTGTTTTGGTGCAAAAACGGTGTAAGTGCATTGAGCGCTAAAACGGTGTAAATGTACAAAGCTTATTTCTTTGCCTTTTACATGGTAAAGCAGTAAATTACAGACACTTGGTAGGTAATAGGTCACATTTTATACATTCTGCATGGTACTTATATGCTTATTCCGAAATATCAAGCAGCAGGATTCAATATTTTTGAGGTATTAAAAAACTTTGCGCAAAAATTTGGGTAAGTGCACTTACACTGTTTTTGCGCCAACTTTTTTCTAAAAGTCAGAGCAAAAACGGTGTAACTGACAAAAAAAATACAAACTGCTGAAATAAAGCATGACTGAGGCAGAATCCAGCTGTAGAACTTATTAACCCAGTATGTCAAGTCCTAAGGCACCCATTTATGCAAAAAAAAAACTATTTTGGCCAAAATGTCAGTTACACCGTTATTGCACTCAGCAGACGATATAGGTAAAGACAAAGAAAAATGCTGAAAGCTTTTCTAATGTATTTCCTATTAGAGAATTGTTAGTATCTAGGAAAGGTTAAAGATGCAGTAACATGGCTACTATGGATGAATACAGTTACAGCAGTTACTGGCAGAAATACCTGATAATAATTCGACTTTCCATCATGTGGTTCAAAGAAGAAGTAAAACAAAGATCAGGAATTGATACAATTAACTTACTCCACCCATAAAAGACACCAAAGGGAAAGAAATACAAACATTAAGCGACCAGACCATAATGGAAACCAAAACAAAGGAAGGCCATAAGGACAGTTACTTTCCCACAAAATGGCCATATGGCCATCCAAAACCAAAAGACACAAGTGATACACACAGTAAGTAACAAACAACAACATAAATAAATCGCCACAGAAGAGCCGCCTTGGAACGGTCAGTGGAAGATTTCCACTGGGGGGCTTAAATCGATTTTACGTGGCCACAATCCTCGCCCTTACTTCCGTCGCGATTTAGACAAATAATTTGTTCAGTCCGCATGAAGGCCTCCTAACTCATCAGTGCAACATCTCCGTGAACACAAAAATCAAAGAACCACAGAGGTGAGACAACGGTGAGGACTCGACAGCAAGAAACCACTGAAATGCTGGAGCAAAAGAAAACCAACAGTTAGACTCCGATGAGCCCGACCAGAGACAGAGCATCAGGCACCAACCGACATTATCTCTCTAATTTTCAATAAGCCTTTACGTTGGAGCCGTCATAGAATCTGAGGCCTGACCCACCGGCGTGCAATTAAAGAGGGAAGCAAAGTTGCCAACCGTGATTGGGCTAACTACCATGCATGCAGTCTGTCGTATAATATCCATGTTGTACCCAATCTTTTTATATCGAAATATGATTTTACGAAATTGGGTGCTGAAGTCATTGCGGTTATATATTTTTCTGAATTTATATGCCAAGTCACCAAACAACTTGGATGAGCCTAATCACAGATTCTGTCAACGGGCGCTTGTTAAAGCCCTGAAAAATATCGACCTACCCCACCACCACGCAAACATAAGGCTGCCAAGAGCAAGGTCATTGAAGAGGAAATTGACCCTATCTCCCGCAAGAAAGTCCTGAGATCCGTGAAGGAGCCTCAGGATCAGATCCTGGACTTGTTTGCATCTGCTGAGCAGATAAAAGAAAAGCTAGTCTTCAGTCAGACCCCATGGGTCATTGGCGACTTCTTGAGGGGCTGGCAGATGGACGTGCCTGCCAATAATCCTCATAGTGCAGACCCCATGACTTTCCTCGAGGCTGTGGTGCCCCAAATCAGTAGCAAGCTCGAGGAAGAGATCGAGGCTCTGGGTGGCGTGAAGTTCCAGTTGACTCTCAAGATTAAGCTTCGGAAGGACAGCCAAGACGGTAGTGAGGAGTACACAACCCCCGTGCTGCGCCACAAACAGGAGGTCCTTCTCCAGGCCAGCGAAATCAAGGAGGGCTCTCGATAAAACCTTCACACAGATCCAAGAAACACTCGAAAAGTGGACACAGCGAGGGTCTGGCTGGGTTGTAGATCAGGCACAGACCCATTGGCTGGACATTGCCAGATATCAGCCTCTTCGGGGTGGGTCCTATATCCCACTCCCAGCAGCTGTAAGTTCTAAGAAGGCAGTGATCAACGTGAAGAACAGGGATAACCACTGCCTTCGATGGGCGCTCCGAGCGGCTCTGGCAAATCCGCCACCACCACATCACTCAGAGAGAGCAAAGTGGAATCCTACCAATGATGGTCGGAACTTTGAAGGGATTGATAATCCCACGCCCATCTCTCAGATCCGCATAGTGGAGCGGCAGAACAACCTAGCCATCAACATCTTTAACTGGGACAAGGGCATCACCGTCCACCGCCTCAGCAAGCAGCCACAACAGGTACCAAGGATCAACCTGATGCTGATCGAAAAGGCCGGTACTTGGATCAAGAACCTCAACCGCCTCTTATATGCCCAGAGGAAGCACCCCAAAACAAGCACTTCTGTGAGTGCTGTCTTCATGGCTACACGAGAGAAGACCTGCTGGAGGCCCACAAGCTTGAGTGCGGAGGCATCAGCCAGATGGCTGTCCGGGTGGAGATGCCAAAAGAGGGTAAGAACAAGCTCACCTTCCAGAACCACCACAAACAGCAACCAACCCCATTCGTCATCTATGCAGACTTTGAGGCTCTCACCACCAAGATCGAGGGCCCCAAACGCGATCCTACAAAAAGCAACACCCATCCACTATAACAACATGAGGTTTGCAGCTACTGCTATATCGTGTTGCGTTGTGATGGAACAACAAAGCCGCCTTTCGAAAATCGCGACCGAAATGCAGCAGAGCACTTCTTAAAATCACTCCAGGAGGAGGAGCGCGAGATTAAGAGCGTGCTAGCCAACCCTAAAAACATAAGGATGACACGAAAGGACTGTCGGGCCCATAACAATGCCGCGAATTGCTATATATGCAAAAAACCGCTAGACGGTGACTCTATCCGCGACCACTGTCATATCGCATGTAAATACACATGTATCGAGTTGCAGCACACAACGCCTGAAACCTTAAGCTGGGGCTGAGCCTAAAGACCACCGTCATTTCTGTGGTGTTCCACAACCTCAGGGGTTACGACTCCAACCTTTTCATGCAGGCTATCTCGAAGGTCGAAGGCAGAGTCTTCTGCATCCCCAACAACACAGAAAAATACATCTCCTTCCCTCTCGGGCAGCTCGGTTTCATCGATAGCGCCCAGTTTCTGCTAGCTTCCCTTGACAAGCTGGTGGCGGCAAACCAACCTGGAACTTTCCAGATCACGTCCCACTTCGAGCCAAACCAGCAGAGGCTCCAGCTGTTGACCCGGAAGGGTGTCTACCCCAACGAGTATATGGACTCCTGGGATCGCTTCGCCAAGACCAAGCTCCCTCCGAAAGAGGCATTCTACAGCAAGCTCATCGACGAGCACATCAGCGACGACGACTACGCCCACGCACAGTTAGTTTTGGAGGTCTGTGGGTGTGGGAACCAGGGGGACTACCACGATCTCTACAATTGCACAGATGTTCTCCTGCTGGCAGATGTGTTTGAGGAATTTCGAAAGACCTGCCTGACGCAGTATGGCTTAGACCCAGCACACTACTACACCAGCCCGGGGCTCTCATGTTACGCCCTTCTCTAGAAGACAGGAGCGGAGCTTGAGCTACTCACAGATTATGACCAGCACCTATTCATTGAGAAGGGATGCGTGGATGCATCTCAATTATCTCAAAGCGCTATGCTAAGACCAACAATCCTCAGGTCGACGATTAAGATCCAGAAAAAGCTTAGAAGCCACATCCTCTGCCTAGATGAAGGGATTGATAACCCCACGCCAATCTCTCAGATCCGCATAGTGGAGCGGCAGAACAACCTAGCCATCAACATCTTTGGCTGGGACAAGGGCATCATCGTCCACCGCCTCAGCAAGCAGCCACAACAGATACCAAGGATCAACCTGATGCTGATCGAAAAGGTCGGTAAATACCACTACACCTGGATCAAGAACCTCAACCGCCTCTTAATTGACCAGAGCAAGCACCCAAAAACAAGCACTTCTGTGAGCGCTGTCTTCATGGCTACACGAGAGAAGACCTGCTGTAAGCCCACAAGTTTGAGTGCGGAGGCATCAGCCAGACGGCTTTCCGGTTGGAGATGCCAGAAGAGGGTAAGAACAAGCTCACCTTCCAGAACCACCACAAGCAGCAACCAACCCCATTTGTCATCTATGCAGACTTTGAGGCTCTCACCAAGATCGAGGGCCCCGAACGCGATCCTATAAAAAGCAACACCCAACGAACACAACAACATGAGGCTTGCAGCTACTGCTATATCGTGTTGCGTTGTGATGGAACAACAAAGCCGCCTGTCGAGTTTCGCGGCCCAAATGCAGCAGAGCACTTCATAAAATCACTCCAGGAGGAGGTGCGCGAGATTAAGAGCGTGCTAGCCAACCCTAAAAACATAAGGAAGACACGAAAGGACTGTCGGGCCCATAACAATGCCGCGAATTGCTATATATGCGAAAAACCGCTAGACGGTGACTCTGTCCGCGACCACTGTCATATCACATGTAAATACAGTAGAATCTCGGTGATTCGAACGCCGATTTTTCGAAACAACCGGATTTTCGAAAGTGTGTGTCGGTCCCGATCTTTTTTGCTATTATTTTGTATAAATATATTACCGATTTATTCGAAAAATTCGATTTTTCGAATAAAATTGTGGGTCCCCATCAAAGATATTCCTATGAAAATCCATCTCCGAATTCGAAGTCAAATTATGTCAAGCACATTATTCATGCTTGAAGAGCATGTTTTCTTTGAGCTTGTTCACACTCGACTGATTTCACAGGTGCATTGTATTATTGTGTATACAGGTAATTGACACTTAGTTAATCCTGAGCGTCTTAATTGATATTACTGTAATATGTAATGAGCATCGATAAGAAGCTTATCCTGTTTGATATTTTAAATAAAGCGATTTTAATCTGAGACCTTCTGTTTAAAGCAGTAAAGCATATGGGATTTTTGGGAAATTGAAAGTAGACGATTTTCAGAGAATTTAGAAGACAGTTGAAAATGAAAATAGAAAATAATATAAATATAATATATAAATATAATATAAAAATGCAGTACACGAGTGACTAGAAACATGTGGTTTGCAAGCACAGACTTCAACAATATGCTTATTGCATTCTGATCTAGATCTTTGCTGACTTCTCCCGAGTGCCTCAGGGGGTACGACTCCCACCTGCTCATTCAGGCTATCTCGAAGGTCGAAGGCAGAGTCTCCTGCATCCCCAACAACACAGAAAAATACATCTCCTTCTCTCTAGGCCAACTCCGTTCCGTTTCATCGATAGCGCCCAGTTTCTGCTGGCTTACCTTGACAACCTGGAACTTTCCAGATCACGTCCCATTTCGAGCCAAACAAGCAGAGACTCAAGCTGTTGACCCGGAAGGGTGTCTTCCCCAACGAGTATATCGACTCCTGCGATCGCTTCGCCGAGACCAAGCTCCCTCCGAAAGAGGCATTCTACAGCACGCTCACCGACGAGCACATCAGCGACGACGACTACGCCCACGCACAGTTAGTTTTGGAGGTCTGTGGGTGTGGGACCCTAGGGGACTACCACGATCTCTACAATTGCGCGGATGTTCTCCTGCTGGCAGATGTGTTTGAGGAAAACCGAAAGACCTGCCTGACGCAGTATGGCTTAGACCCAGCACACTACTACACCAGCCCGGGGCTTTCATGGGACGCCCTTCTCTAGAAGACAGGAGTGGAGCTCGAGCTACTCACAGATTATGATCAGCACATGTTCATCGAGAAGGGATGCGTGGAGGCATCTCAATGGTCTCAAAGCGCTATGCTAAGGCCAACAATCCTCAGGTCGATGATTATGACCCAAAAAAGCCTAGAAGCCACATCCTCTACCTAGATGCGAACAATCTTTATGGTTGGGCTATGAGTCAGTATCTCCCCACTGAAAGCTTTTGGTGGGTGGATGCATCGAATTGCCAGCAGCTCGCAAAAACCATTGCAGAGCAACCTGCAGATAGCCAAGAGGGCTACATCCTGGAGGTGGATTTGGAGTATCCAACAGAGCTGCACAAGGCACACAACGCCTACCCTCTAGCTCCAGAGCGCATGGTGGTCCAGAAGGCGCGGATGTCGGAGTATCAGCACGACCTTATTAATGGCGTTTGGTTGGCGCCTACCGAAGTCGAGAAGCTGGTCCCCAACCTCCGCGACAAGGACCGCTATGTGCTCCTCTATCGGAATCTCCAGTTATACATGTCTCTGGGTATGCGTCTGACCAAGATTCATCGTGCCCTCCGGTTCCAGCAGAGCCCCTGGATGGAGCCCCACATCCAGATGAATGCTGAGCTCCGGAAGAAGGATCTCTGCAAGCTCATGAACAATTCGGTCTTCGGCAAGACGATGGAGAACCTCCGCAGGCGTGTCGACATCAAGCTGGTCCGCGCCAACGAGAAAGATAAACTCAGATGCCTCATCGCCAGCCCAGCCTTTGCCAGAGCCAACATCTTTGAGGATGATCTTGCAGCAGTCCAGATGCACAAGGGCCGTCTAGTGCTCAGTCGACCGATTTACACAGGTATGAGCATTCTGGACCTTTCAAACACCCTGATGTACGATTTCTATTACAACTGGCTTCAGAGGCAGTACGGAGAACACTGCCAGCCCCTTTACACAGACACTACAGCCTCCTCTTCCAAATCAAGACAGAGGATGTCTACGAGGACATGGCGAAGCACCAGGGTCTCTATGACACGTCCGACTTTCCGAAAGGTCACCCGCTGCACAGCACAGAGAACAGGAAGTTCTCGGAAAGATTAAGGACGGGTGCGCCGGGCAGTCAATCGCCGAATATGTGGGCCTGCGGCCGAAGATGTACTCCATCCTCCAGGCATCTGGAAAGAACGCCAAGAAGGCCAAGGGAGTGAGAAAAGTAACTGCAAAGAAGCGCATCAGGCACGAGCAGTTCAAAGAGGCTCTCTTTGAGAAGCAAACCTTCCGCCATGACATGGGT
This sequence comes from Lucinisca nassula, assembly GCA_963580285.1. NCBI lineage: Eukaryota > Metazoa > Mollusca > Bivalvia > Lucinida > Lucinidae > Lucinisca > Lucinisca nassula. Next base: position 111,191,536 of record OY757021.1, read on the forward strand.
GTTCTTAGGTCAGAGTGCCATCGCATCTACGGGCAGCATTTCAACAAGGTGTCGCTGTCGCCCTTCGATTCCAAGCGCTGGATCGCAGAAAATGGGGACACACTAGCTTATGGTCACAAAGATGCAGGTGAAACAGTTGTTGCGCAACAAGAGATGGATGCATACATAGAGGAGCTGCTCAGCGCTTGAGAACCCCATCCCGAGGAAGCTGAGTGTCGGGCGGCACAACAAGGAGTTCCTCGCGCACAAAGCCGCGCTGAGGTCCATCCTGCGAGTAATACACCACGGGCTCGTCGGGCTTGGTCACTGTTCGCCAGAGCCGGTGCACATCCAGGGACCATATGGGATCAGTCGCTCGCCGGCGCCCCCTTCAAGCTCGCTAGGCTGGTACAAATAGCGAACGCCGACACCGGAGGGACTTTTGTCTCCTCGAGACCAACAGGACTACCAGGAACTACAGAGGAGGGTTTTTGTGTGCTGCGGAGCAGTATTTAGCCCTTATGGCCTCAGAGGGCTTTTTGCCGGTCAGTCGGGTGACCTCGCCATTCAAGGCTGCCACAACGGCAGGGAACCTTTTCACCCACTCTGTAGACCTCTGACCAGAAGTGTGTCGCATCTCAAGAGCTTACTAGTGCCAAAAGAGTCGCTCAGCCAAGGTCGATCGAAGCGCTCAACAATGCCCTGGTCCCGATGGATGTCAACCCGATCGCGCCGAACCTGGACAGAGTGCTTTGCCAACTGCTGACTGACAGAGCCCATGAACTCACGGCCGGGGTCAACCTGGAGCAATTTGGGCAACCACAACGGGCCTCGCCTGTAGATGCGAGACAAAGCTTCAGCAACCTCTTTGGCGTCTTTAGTGGTCAGAGGCTCAGCATTTTGTAGCGTGAGGCTACATCAACCACCCTAATGGCGTATTTGTATGTGCGCTTGTTCGCTTTGCGAAAACGGTCGTGCAGCAGAAAGAGCAGGTCAGCTTGATGGACCTCGTTCGGCGTGATGATGTCGAATTTTGGTCGTGGAATGTGCCGCGGGGCGGCGAGGTAGATCTGCGTGATGGCCTGCTTCTTCAGTCAAGCTCGGGTCACATCCTCTGAGGTCTTAGCCGCAGAAGCCAGCTTCTTTATTGCCTCAAGACCCCTCCAGTAACCCTTAGGGCTGTAATAAATATCCGCAAGGCGGATGGACAACTTCCGATCCATGTATTTATTGTTGTCGATGCTTTGTTAGCATTGCTATGCTCGTAAGCCTCTAACGGTAACAACTGCTGCGGAATTGTCTAGGCGAGTTTGTAGGCCACAAGGCCGGCCGCGGCCATCCCCAGGATGACGAAGGCAATCTCGCAGTCTTTCTGGTCGTCACTCGGGTGGTAAAAGTCGGAGAGCTGTTATGCCCGGTGACCTGCGCATACAGGTGCATCGCGTCGTCGACGTCTATGAAGGTTCGAACGACGTGCCCCTGGCGGCGGAGTTCCTCAGTGATGAAATCAATACGCTCGGTCCGTTTTCGAGACCATTCTGCCTGTGCAGCCTGTAGCAGTTCAACTGGTTTATCGTGACGCGTGCGCTCTTCGTCGACGCCAGAGCTCTTCAAAATGGAGAACAAGTAGTTCGATACAGAAAACGCCAGGGCGTTCACCAGGGCACCGCCAACGAGCATAGCAATACTTGCCATTTTATTACTTTATGATATCAGCAGGTATAATCCCATGTTTAATTAGCATATCTTTGGTTTCCATGGCGAGAGCGACGTCAACTATGGCCATGCCCTCATCCCGGGGTGTGAAGTATAGCTTCGGGTGGGGTGTGGGGGGGGGGCTACCCCCATCGCCATCTTGTCAAGCCGGGCGTATCCAACAGCGATGCCACATACGACTGCGCTTTGGTAGAGCGCGTTGACAAGCATTTTACCATCAGTTGCCGGGGTTGTCATGGTTGTTGTTGCTGAAGGCATCACTCCATATAGAATGGATCTGGCCTGGTGTCTAATTGTTTCACGCCCCGGGGTTTATCCTGTCGCGCAGATAACTTCCTATTCAACTTGCTCTGCAACAACGACGAAGCAACTTGTCGCCGCGATAGGCTCACATGTTGCAGAGCAACTACAACAATACCACCCCCAAGACAAACCCCGATGATCCATGGGGTCAAGGCTCTTTGTCCTTCTGGCAGAATACCGTGATGTTCCTGTTGTTGCTTTGCAATACGTTGCAGTTGCTCTGCAAAAAACAACGGTGGCAACATGGTTATTCGTGTCATGATGTTGTTCTTTGGTTTCCTGAAGCTCCTTCAGCAGTCGTTTTTGCCGCCATCATTGTATGATGAATTGATGGGGCAGCAATGTTCAAATCTGGCAGCATGCTTGAGAGTGATTAATGTTGCGGTAAGCGGAGCTATCCACGTCCCAGAGTGGTGATAGAGTTCGCTGGCAGTGCCTTGAAGTGCGCTACCTAGAAACAAATCGCTTTCGAGATCGCGAATGAGCCCTTGTTTGTCCGGGATCGGGACGAACCTCCCGACCAGTCCCGCATACAGCACGACGCCGCCTTCAAAATCGTCTTTGACATGTCTGACCCTAATCGGGCGGAGAAACGGGCGTAGAGCCTCTCGACCTCAGAGTCACTCAGCTCCTCGACCTGGTCGACGGTCAAGCCTTTTCCGTGAGCCACAATTTCGTATTTTCTGGCCGACCTTCCTGCTATTGTTGTATTCTTGTACCCTGTCATCTTTCCTTGGTTCTGCTTGTTGCTTTGCTACTGGCTGCGCCAGTTGCGTGTCTGGCGCCGCCGGGTCGTCAAGCATCTGGTCTATCAGCTCGTCACAGTCTTTTTTACAACAAGGGCGGACCTGTCTAAGATGGAGTCGCAGGCATGCACATACATGCGCGGCGCATGTATGCGGCGAACATCTTGATCTCCCGAGAATGGATAAAAAAGACAGCGAAAAGCAGTGCCACATGCACTTCAAGTATAGCGATTACGGCCGCTACTGAACATATCGTTGCTGTTGTTGCTACGCAACTGCTTCGCAACGGCTAAGCCATATTAATCACGTAATGCGATCATTAATTAATAACAATAATCATTGCATGATAACATAATCAGCGGGTAGATCAGTCTTCAACAGAAGCTTAGCGGGTTGATCAGTCTTCAACAGAAGCTTAGCGTGTTTTGTCTCGGCTAGCTGCTGCCGCACAAACTCCTGTCCTCGTGCGGGGATCACGTCATTTTCACGCAGACAGTCTTCGAACGGGTCACGATTCTTGCAGTCGAACAAACAGAACAGCGCGTCTTCAAGACGGAGTTGTACTTCTGCGTGGCGGCCCGAGAACGCCGGCTCTGACAGCATGTCTTTCTTCTTCGTCAAAGCCCTCTTAGCACTGCAGTTGTCTATGATGTATAGGGTCGGATCGCCCTGGAACACCCGGTAAAACGTTCGCAAGTAATCGTGAAGGCCCTCCTCCGGGGTCTAGAACGTAAATCGCAGGGTCGGTCCAGATCCAGGGGCGCTGCTGATACGTTCTGTTGTACCGTATGGTGGGATACAGAACCACTAAGTGCTGAAATAACCCCCGGTAGGGGCCTTCGAGCAGATCGAGGATAAAAACGGTTTTTCCGCATCCAGTCTGCCCGCTGATTGTCGCCAAATGGGCCGTGCGCGGTAGGAACTCTTTTAACCGTTCCTCAATAAAACGCTGAGACGAACCGGCCATCTTCGATGTTAAGCTGTGCATCCATGATGACGAAGAGGTAGATGTTCAATGCGCCAGCCGCCTTTGCTCTTTACGTTATCTGGATGGTCACACCTTCGTTGGCATTATCTATCCGCGTGCCGGAGCCGTGGAGCCGGTCGTCATCGCTTGTCCTGAGGTCAAGCCACAGCGCGTACTTGCTGGTGAGGTATTCTGCAAGGCTGACGTCGGCTAGGGCCAGGTCTTTTTCGACGGTTGCCATTTCAGGGTGTCGCTTGCTGCCGACTGGGAAGAGCTTCCTCGCTTCATCAAACATCTGGTAAGAGCGCATCCCTTGGCTGAAGAGTTGGTTGGGGATCCCCTTGATGATGACCTCGACCTTGGCGATTTTCGGGTTATAGAAGGCGAAGGGCTGTTGCGCGGCTTCATTCTCAAAGAGCACCAGGATGCTCTTCATGCGGCGGGCGGGCACGCTGAGATTGATATTCCAGAGGGTGTCGCTCTTGTCTTTGCCGATTGTGCGGTGTCGCAGTATCCGTCATACAGGATCGAAATGCGGCTTATATTCCAGAGGGTGTCGCTCGTCTTTGCCGATTTTGCGGTGTCGCAGTATTCGGTCATACAGGATCGAAATGCGGCTTCTATCCTGGTTATTGATCATTTGGGCCAGCTCTGGCATGGTGACCTTGTCATACTCAAGACAGATGTTTCCAATGTCGAAAGAGGCACCTCTACCTGTGGCCTGGATCACACGGTTGTAGTCGTTGAGCTCATACTCGAGCCGATCGCCCAGCGCGCTCAGGTAGAATGGAGTGTAGCTCTCGAGCAGCTCGAAGTCCAGTGGGATGTAGAAGCGATTGCTGAAAGCATCGGCGCCGGCTTTGTCCGCTAGAACGAACTCGTCTTTGTCCCCAGCATTGATTCGGACCCTCGTCGTATTTCGTTCATTCGACGTATCAATGCCTTGGTACTGGCCATTTGTCCTCTCTGAAGCCGTCCTCCAGAGATCGCAGTAGCAGTGGTACACGTCACTGTCGTCGATGCTGAGGACCTCATTTCCCGAAATTTTAATGACGGTCTTTTTCAGGAGGGCGAGGCCTAGGTTCTGAACCAAGGTCCGATTTTCATCTTCGCTGTGCATCATGACCGTGAAGTCCCGGGGACGATGACATCATGTTTGCCGAGGTTGGGGAATCGAACCAGAAGCTGCCGGTTCGGGCCGATCGTGCTGGGGTTGTTAATTATCGTCACCGAATGCCTCACCCCTTTCACCCCAAGGGGTTCGCGGAGGCACCGGTAGGGGTCAAGCTTTCGTCCGTACTTGCTTGATGACATGGTGTCAACTTCGTTGACACTCGACAAAGTAGAAGTAAAACAAAGATCAGGAATTGATACAATTAACTTACTCCACCCATAAAAGACACCAAAGGGAAAGAATTACAAACATTAAGCGACCAGACCATAATGGAAACCTAAACAAAGGAAGGCCATAAGGACAGTTACTTTCCCACAAAATGGCCATATGGCCATCCAAAACCAAAAGACACAAGTGATACACACAGTAAGTAACAAACAACAACATAAATAAATCGCCACAGAAGTCTATTTTAAACATGCGCGGCAACCTTCAAATGTGTTTCACAAAATATGGCTGACTTTGAAAACCCCACGTTCGAAGACTGATCCGACCCTTATGATGCCGCCGACGATGACGCTTTCAACCTGCCAGACGCTATTATGGACCCACCACAGGACGTCGAGCAAGGGTTATGCGCGGCCGGGGACAATCTTCAAAACCTCCGAGGCGAGTTAAGGCGGACAGCACTTTCTGACCAGAAGAGGCGCCTGGTCGATACTTTCTACAAAGAAGTGAGCCGTGCCTATAAGCGGTTGCGCCTCGAAGGCAGTATCGACTATGGCCAGTTTGGGATTGATGATGATGGTAAAACCCTCTACTGGACCCCGGCGACAAAAAATGTCTATCACCGCGACACGGGAGGATTCCGGATTCTGGCTCTGTCCACACTGGCCTCGCGATATGGAACAGGGGGTGTAAATGTAATTCTGCCTATACATCAGATATACCAGTCTCAGCAAAGAGGCTATGGAAACACTCCAAAACGCAGAGGAAACCCTCCCAAAAAATATTGAATCCATCGAGATGACAGAGCTCCCCGGCGTAGCCCACGACGTTATTGGAGATGTCGAGGCCGCATTGAAGACAATTGATGATAAACCGATCGACACCGCCTGGATCACCCAGGCCAAAAGAGAGCTTGCTGGGCTTGAAAAGGCTATGATTCGAACCCGAGACGAGCTCGTGAACAATCTGGCGAAGCTCTCGAAGGTCGAAAGCCGAGGTTGAAAAACACTTTGCCCTTGAACGTCAAAAATTGACGGAGACGAACGACCCCGAGATGCAGCAGGAGATTCAAGACCGAATCAGAAAACTGGAGGGCGATCTTTCTGACATCGAACTGGAAAGACAGGCAATGCTCGAAGCCGTCTCTACGAACAGGGAAGCTCTCCGGTCCCAGATTTTCCGAATCCGTGAGACGTTCAGGCAGATGCTCCATGAAGACAAGACGCTGGCTGGGCGAATACGGACACTCTTCCGCGAACAGGGGATAACAATCGTGAGCATCCTTACAGCGATTGGGATGGTTATCTCGACCCTAGTGCGTGCGCTCACCGGCGGGGTGGGGATGTGCCGGCGCCGGCTCCCAGGCCACCCGACAAGGGCGGGGTCAAGGAGTGGGTAAAAAAAGCACTTTCAGTCCCTCGGGCGTGCCCTCGCCAGTGTGGCCGACAAGGCCGCGGCTGCCCTGCCCGGTATCATCGGGTCCATGGTCTCTTGGCTTTTGAGCGCACCAGGAAAGGCCGCTTCATTGCTCGCAGATAATTTGTGGGCCTTGGCCACCGGCGTGGGGGGCCCTTCTTCTCGTGGCTGCAAGGGACTGGCTAGCGAGACCGCGCATATCACGGAGTGATAAGCCAAAACACCACTAAGCCAACCCCGATCCCTGCGACCATGAGAGCTGTTTTTTCTTCTTCATGGTTGAGACTAAATTTCCAGTCTGTTGGCGCGACTACCGCGGCAGACGCAGGTGGCGACCCTTCGGGTCTGCCGCTCGGTGGCCCTGCGAGTACTCGCGGATCGGTCCCGGCTGGTGAGGCAGTTTTCCTCCGGGAATGTCCTTGAGCTGCCAACACTGCTGGCGCTGATCGGTACTGCCTCGTTTATTCCTGGGTTGTGGCCGATGACCGCGTCTGATCCTGCTATTGGATTTGGTTATTATAACCTTGGACATTCCCGGGATGGAATGCCATGTCGCTCGGCATCAAGTAGAGCCTTCTCCCGCAGGCGTAATCCAGTGGTATGGATGCATGTTGCAACGTCTTTTGATAGCGTTCGATGCTGCTGGGGATATCGACGGGTGAGGCGATGGCGTCTTCGAGATTCGCCATAAATTGCTTTTGAGCGTCGAACCCCGTCCCGACTTTGAGAATGTTGGAACGGGTCTGAGCTTGCGCTCCCAACATTGCCCAAACGTAAGTCCGAATCGTGTCGTTGTGGCGCTCGACACCCGCTTGCGTGAACCCTTCTGATTTATCGAGAATGGCCATCGTCCACGCCTTTGAAATATCCCGCTTATGGCGTATGGCTTCCTTCGGTTGAAAGAAGGGGCCATCGGAGCTGTGATCACTGCGGTATTTCCCCGAAAGGGTCATGAAGGTACTAAAAGATCCGAGGCCTTGACACCCGTAGTCCAGCTTTTTCCTCCAATCTGTAGAAGGCGAAACGGCGAACTCCTTTCAAAGCCGCTTGTAGGTCCTGGGGGCATATTGGTTATCGAACCATGAACTGGACTTGTCCGTGGGGAGGGCGACTTTTAGCTCCTCAAGCAGACGCCTCATCGTATAATAGATATGAAAGCAATACAGGCTTGCAAGAAGGGGCTCCTCCGCTTGGAGATGGTCCTGGAGTGAAACACCACATCCCGCGGTTGCGCACCAAACCGCAAAGTCCAGCTGGCACTGCAACCAGCTGAAGGGGGTGTGCTGCCAGGTGTTCCACGCCTTGTTTGCCATATTGACGTCCCCGGTAAGCGGAGGGTTTTGATAATCGTCATAGACGTCCGGGTACTTGGCAAGGAAGTGACTTCCCTTATCGTCGACAATTATGGCTAGGGTGGGCGCCCCTGCTGCTGACTCTTTATATTTGAAATGGCCGCCTGCCTGATATTTTGCCGAGCTATTAAATGTAAACGCCTTTGTATCCATATCCATTTTGGTACTGTTCAAGTTAATAATTTTATTATTATGTACATCACACTCACTGGCGTTCAAAATGGAATGTCAATCAATCTTGCCAGGACCCTGTCTGCGGGTGAGCTACAGATTGCTCTCTGCGAGTTGACGCAAATATCATTGGTGGTACAACATATGCATTGCGAAAAGGAACAATAAGGTCTCAAATAGAGAGACTGAAAAAAAACAATACCTGACGGGTATTATAACAAGTTAGAAGTAAAACAAAGATCAGGAATCGATACAATTAACTTACTCCACCCATCAAATACACCAAAGGGAAAGAAACACAAAATTAAGCGACCAGACCATGATGGAAAGCTAAACAAAGGAAGGCCATAAGGACAGTTACTTTCCCACAAAATGGCCATATGACCATCCAAAATAAAAAGACACAAATGATACACAAAGTAAGTAACAAACAACAACATAAATAAATCGCCACAGAAGAACCGCATTGGAACGGTCAGTTGTAAAGATTTCCACTGGGGGGGGGGGGGGGGGGGCTTAAATCGATTTTACGTGGCCACAATCCTCGCCCTTACTTCCGTCGCGATTTAGACAAATAATTTGTTCAGTCCGCATGAAGGCCTCCTAACTCATCAGTGCAACATCTCCGTGAACACAAATAATCAAAGAACCACAGCGGTGAGACAACGGTGAGGATTCGACAGCAAGAAACCACTGAAATGCTGGAGCAAAAGAAAAACAACAGTTAGACTCCGATGGGCCCGACCAGAGACTGTCTGTGAGTTGAACGAAATGTTGTTTCAGCGGTTGGGCGCCGCACTCACTCTAGATGAACCCTCTGGTCTAATGCAATTTACGGTATTTTGAAGCCCGATGAAGTCTTATCAACGAATCGCGAATAAGCTAATCTCTTAGGATTTTCCGACAACACTTTCAGTTATCGTGTGACCACGGGAGTTGACGATGACTTTGGCTTTATCCCAGTATTGAAACCCATCTTCCAGACATACACTGCAGATAAGCCACACAAGCTGGCCGTCCATCGTGAGGTCTACTTTCACATTGCTGAGTTAAGTACTTCAGACAATCTGCATAACGGTCGTCCCTCTAAGCTACTTAGATCCAGCCTGCCGAGAACGAAAATTGTGGATCTGGTAGAACTGAATCATTTCCTGTCTTACAGTACAAGAGGTTGTATCAGGGCCTATTTCACAGCTAACTATCTCACTTAGACATACCATTTACCATTCGAGTATATGAGCGCAACCCTACATATAAGGAATGGTTGACGCAAGCGGACCCGGTGGGATCAGGAAATGCCCTTTGGTGGCTTTGGCTGATCTTGGTTGATACTGAGGGGTTCGGTAAGGACGGAAAAGAAGATCAGTTGTATGCCTTCCAGCTCTCTGATGGAGTCTACAAACGAAAAAGAGGTCGCCCAAGCGGAGTCATTGAAATTCCGTGCTCTCGGCGACGTAGATACCTCACATGCCGTTCAAAAAAGGGTCCATACCCTAGCTTGGACTGGGAGCAAGTGGGTTGCCTTTGCGGACCCCATTCAACAAACTTGGTGGCTTATCGACATCAAGCTAGCGTCTCGGTACGTCGGACTGCAAAACAGCATAAAATCAGAAAAGTAGTAAATAGTGGCACTCGACTATGCTCGTATATCCCCGGGACGAAGAACATTTGTCGTTTCCGAAGATAACGTGCTAAAGAAAAGCAACAATCGGCAGGGAATCCTGGCAATAGTCTTCGAATTTCCCCCAGCGGGACTCATTGGTATGGACTTGCCCACATAATCGATCCTCCTTGATCTAATTCTCGGAGATAGACCTGACGACTTTGTTGAAGTGTTACCCGGCTTCAAGCTCCAATGGCCACCAACGCATGCTAATGAGGTTGGGGTCCACATAGTCACAAAAAAGTGGGCTGCTCCTGAAGTGCAGTTCACTCTTGAAGGAATCCAACACAAAGCTGAATACCGTCATTTGGATATACATAATATTTTTTTAAGGCCCAGTGTCTCTCAAAAGGCTGCGATTTACGCCCGGTGCGCTCACAGCAGACCAAGCTATAGTCATTATTAGCGAGTAGTCTATTTAAAACTCACACAGCTCGAGGCGTAGTACACGATAGGCCTCTACCCAAGACTTGAAACCGGAGATAATCACCTACTTCAGCATGTGGCCGAGGTCAGATTCCGTCTCAAGAAGGAGCGAGACTTCGGGGCTTCGCTCTATAAAAAGGACCGGCGTGGATTTAACGTTATAGACGGGGTTGTGACCGAGTTTTCTATGATCGGCGTTGGGCTAGCGACTTCTGAGGTCGGATTGCTCGCAACGATCATCGCGACGCATGTCGCCCTTGGCCTTAAAGCTGGGGCGATTGTGTGTGGGTTGCTGGGTGTCGGTGGCAAATTTATAGGCCGGAGGCTCCAGGCGAAAGCCAAAAAGCACGATCAGATCCGTGTACTGGCTGAGTCGAAGCTTAATTCAATCGCAGACCGCATTTCAGTCGCCCTGAACGATGACCAGATATCTGAAGAGACGTTACGCCTGATTCTCTCTGAGGTTGACAAGTTCAATCAGATGATAGAAGAAATTCGTAAGCGCCAAAATCAGGGCGTTTGCTTTTCAGAGGAGGAAAGAAAGAAGTTGTTGCAACGTGCGAAAGACGAGGTGTTAATGACGGCCGGTACCAAGCTATTGGAAGACTTGGACAAACTGGTCACAGTGGTATATTTCTCAATAAAAATTTCTTGCTAAAGGACTTTAAAGAGCGCAAGTTGGTCACGACTGGCGAGTACATATACCACACGCCGTCCTTTTCATTCTCGCGAATTAGCATATAAGAGCCTTTTGGTTTTCCCAAAGCTCTTTTCACCAAAGACCAATTTTACCTCCATCTGCGTCTGATCAGTGTCTTTATCACGAAATGGGTACAACCAACTGGTTAGGACCGAATGGGCACAACTGGCTGGTCAGTGTCTTTAGGATGAAATAGGTACAACTGACTGGTTAGGATCGAATGGGCACAACTGGCTGATCAGTGTCTTCCGGACGACATGGGTACAACCAACTGGTAAGAACCGAATTGGCACAACTGGCAAGTCAGTGTATTTAGGATGAAATAGGTACAACTGACTGGTTAGGAACGAATGGACACAACTGGCTGATCAGTGTCTTTATCACGAAATGGGTACAGCCAACTGGTTAGGACCGAATGGGCACAACTGGCTGATCAGTGTCTTTCGGATGAAATAGGTACAACTGTCTGGTTAGGATCGAATGGGCACAACTTGCTGATCAGTGTCTTTAGGACGAAATGGGTACAACCAACTGGTTAGGACCGATTGGGTACAACTGGCTGGTCAGTGTCTTTAGGGTGAAATACATCTGGAACAATCTTCGTCAGATAAGCATGGGAGACAAATTTGCATTAAGCCGCTGGCAAAAAAAAAATAGGTTATTTCCCTTAGAGTCACTTTCGCAGTTATCGGATTCTCTCTATCACCTAGGTTTTAATCCTATAATCACCGACTGATTATTTGTTCGATAATGTTCAGGTCTGTCTTGCCTTAAATCGGTTTAATTTAGTGACAAAATTCATATCAGGGCGCAAAATACATGCATTTACTCAAATCGTTGGTCGTGATATCGAAACATATTTTTGCATTACTCATAGGCATGTAATTTATCCCGCTACTAAATGTTAAGATACCAACAATATCAACATTTCAACATTATTTAGCATTACGAAAACACCCCTTTGTAATTTTGATCCCATTAAACCCCACTTTTAGATAGTAAACCTTGGGTTTACAGGGGTATACATTATTTTTCTTATTCTGCGCACCCCTCCTCCCCTCCCCCCCCCCCCCCCGCCACACACACACACACACACACAAATGATTACGGGTATAGTACTCATTGGAACTGCCTCAATGAAGCAGTTCTAACGAGTTCCCACAATCTATGCTTTAAGTAGATGTGGGAAAAATATCAGAATCTTTTATCAGAAAAGTTGAAAAATATCAATAATATATGAATAGGGGTGTTTTCGTAATGGGAGGATAGACAACTTCAGCCCATACAAAACTTTTAGCATTTATAAACACTATTAATTTCATGCCCAGATGAGTCGAACGTGAAAATGTGTCATAAGCTCAGGTCAGAAGTTAAGAAGAGCAATTATTGATTATTATATGATCATTATTATTATCTCACTATTCAAACAATCATCAGCGGCCGATTCAACCACCTAGTATTTTCATCATTCGTGTAGACTTTGATCGGACTGCTATATTGTCTAGTCTGTGTCTGCACGTAAACCAACCGCACAAAAGTACCGGTAAACCGCTTAGAGGGTCTAAGCCTGTCCAGACAGAGCGTGCTTGCAGAGCTGAAACCGATCGAATATGTGTACTAGTAATATGTGTAGATCCTGATCAGATCAATCGGGACATACACTTTTTGTAAATGTTGGGGCTGTCGTGTTCTGCAGGATCAGGGTTAAAAAAAAAAACAAATATGAAAAATATCACGATTTTTATCTGAAAAAAAAATCGTTTTTTGGTGGATTACGAGTGCCCACAATATACTTTTTGAAAAGAATTAGGAAAACGTCCCAAATTACCACCAAATGGTCTGGTATGTTATCCCTATTAGTGATTTTTTATGACTGAGTCGTCTACTGTCTTATTTGCTGTAAGCTATTTAACTAACAAGTTTTGACCCATACATGCCAAGCGTCCCTTTTTTGGAAGGCATTTGCAAGCAGTGTAAACCATATAATGCACCGCAGAAATTGGTGTCTGATCAAGGTCTACACTGGTTGCTTATTCTACATATTTTTGTGAAACTTTTGACAAAGAAAAGAAATCGCTTTAACACTAGAAACATTGGAAATGGACCACTATAAACTTTATACCTGGATGGATTCCTTTGCCATTGATGGGTTAAGATTTTAAGATATTCGGTCGCCTGACCATAAACTGTGTTTATTGGGATTGCCACTTTTATATACCCGAATTGGTTCGCTTTCAAGGTGTCCTTAATCAGTGAAATCAATCGCGTATTCTTAATTTTGTTACAATCCCAAGAGTCTTATTTTTTCTTTTAATTCTGAAATGTCATATCCTTAGATTTCTCATTTTCTTTTAGTAATTGCTGATATTTGTGGTGTGCAGTATTTATTTCATTTGTTATACTGCTTTTTTTTTTCAGTTTTGATTTTCAGTCTTTTTTTTTTTTTTTCTTTTTTTTTTCAGAATTGATTTTCAGCCTTTTCTTTCTCCCAAAAGTCTGCTGAAATTTCCTTTGCAGATTACACCGATAAAAAAAAAAAAAATAAAAAAACAAGAAAAGTTTAGGATGATAAATTTGGTTATTTTCTTATTTCTGCTCAAAATATAGACTGTGTGTACTCGTTAGAACTGGTTGTAACGAGTACCCACAATCTGTTCTAGTTTAGAGAAGAAATGAGAAAAAATAAGTTTTACACCTTTTTAAACCCACTTTTTATAATAAAACTGGGGTATATAGGGGTAACATTATTTTTCTTAATTCTGCTCTAAAATATAGATTGCGGTTACTCATGTACGCACAATTTATATTTTGAAAATTAGAAAAATATCACAATTTTTCATCTTAAATTTTTCCATTTTTTCGACGGTAAAATTTACAATGTATTTGCATAGGTGTGTTTTCATTGTGTTAAAGTTTTTGAATCCATGTCTGCAACTTTGGGTCAACAAATTGTTAATGTTGGGAGGTTTTAGGAATTCCGTTTATGACGTTATATTTGCGAATGCGCAAAGTACTGGCCGTCAATTGAAACGGCCATCGCTATTCAAATGTATTGGCGAAACTTAAAATGCTAACAATATTCAGACATATTGAGAGAAAATATACCAGTTTTCATTAAAATAATGCCTCGAGAAGGAAAGAATGATATTTAACTTTCATTACCGAAATTCATTTATCCTAAATCCGTTTTAATTGACGAAAATCTTTTCGTGAATGACCCATGTCAATGGCTTGAGATACCGTTATTCACAAAATAAGTTTTCACGTAACTTTCGTTTTATTCGCTATCTATCTCTATCTATCTATCTGGACTGACGGAGGGGCGTTGAGTCAATGTTGGTTCGACGTCATGCCGTTGACACCCACTCCAACTCACTTCATTGTCACATGACCGTTGGCATGAGAGAGAGAGAGAGAGAGAGAGAGAGAGAGACAGAGAGAGACAGAGAGAGGATGGGGTTTGACTGGCAAACTGACAGTAGACAGACAGACGACACACAGACCGACTGACTGAATGACTGACTAACAGACGAACGGACGGACTGTTAGACAGACAAATAAACATACTGACAGTCGAAAAAACAACAACCAATAAGTGGACTTGCAGACGGCCGGCGAGTCAACGTTGGCTCGACGTCATGCCGTCGACAACCACTCCAACTCACATCAATGGCACGTTACCGTTGAGATGGTTTGACTGATCGCTGTATCCAAGAAGCCCATAACCCTTTTGTACCAAATGGAATCTTCCTCCTTATATATAGCAGGAGTCGTTTTCAAAATTTAGGGGAGTCAGGTTGTGTTTTCTTCAAAATTTATTTTTGAAAATGGCCGAACTTTTTGCAAACAGTGTAGGCACTTGATCAGACGCCGCGGCGTCTGATCTGGGCCTGCACTGTTTGTCTCTTACCCTTTTGGGGTTTCCGGTACCAAATGGGTTAATGTAGACCTAAGGGCTGGGCAGGTTGAACCAACCTACAAATCTACCAGATTTTACTGGAAAATCTTGCACTTGCGAAGGAGTGTTTAACATTCTTATGCTCTGAAAGGGTGTTCTTCGTTTGTTTTGAATTTAATGTTCCAATCCCACTGAGTCTTGATGGGTCCGAGCACTGGGCAAATGACATTTTATCAAGCAACGCCGTATTATCGCCAACGAAACGATGTGACGTTTCATCGACGTTTCAATGTCAAATTCAATGCGTCGCTTTGAAGTTGGCTTGATGAAGACACGACGTTATCAACACGCTTCATGTCGGTTGACGTAGCGTCATTTAACGACAAACTGTAATTTACATTTGCATGTGCTCGCTAATTGTTGGTGCGCTAAGAGAGAGAGAGAGAGAGAGAGAGAGAGAGAGAAGGAGAGAGAATGAGAGAGAGAGCTCGTATGTGCAATTTATCATTTTCGTAATGCCAAATTTCACATCTGGCAGCATATCAGTGTTTCTCCCATTATCTTACATTAGAATTCCCCAAAAGTTTAAAAGAATTCCACTGTTTTACGCTGTAATTAACACTTTATCTGTCCCACTGCCTTTGATGCAATACGACAGATGACGGCCAGGGCTTTTCCCGTTCTATTTTTAAAACCGGAAGTACGTCACGAAAAAAACTCCTATATGTCAATTAATGATGTTCTTAATGTGATAAGTCCGCCCGCCGGGCAAAGCGGCAAACAAAGTGCGGCTCTGCGAATGCCTACTAAAAATAATTGCAATAAAACTGTTTTTCTTTCTTTTTCGTTCTTTTTACCAAAACTGCGATCGGTCACATTTGACCATCACTCGCAGGTGTACATTACATACACACCAGGATTGCAGGATTGAAAGCCTACACAGTAATCATGTAATTACGGTAGGGGTCGTTAACCACTTTTGTACCAAATGGAATCTTCCACCATATATATGGCAGGAGTCCATTTCGAAATTTAGGGGTGTCAGGTTGTGTTTTCTTCAAAATTGATTCGGGAAATGGCTTAACTTTTTGCAAACTGTAGGTTCTGATCAGACGCCGCATTCTGTGGAGTCTGATCTTGGCCTGCACCGTTTGCCAAGGTACCCCTTTAGGGGTTTCTGGTCCTGAATGGGTTAACCTGCACAAGAGATGGCACAGGGAGCTATCACGCTCCTAATTATCACGCCAAACATCTAATTATGATTTTTTCTCAATGCCTTTTCATTTAAATTCTACATAATGGTAGCCAATTGTAGTTTTTCTACGTATTATATTCAGCCTTTATAAATAACTTAGAGTCTTCTTTCATCCGTCCTTTCTTCTTTCCGTTCGTCTGTGCGCCTGTCTGTCTCACAGTCAGCCATTCGATCTTATTTTTTTTATTTAAAACATGATACCATGCGTTACCAAGAATTAAGGAAAATCACGCATTCATTCATTTCTTTCTTTCCTATGTTTTACAGCTTTTCGTCACATATTATCATGCAGATCCCGAGTTCTTTCTACAAATAGAATTAATTAATTGATAAATCTACAAATAAATAAATAAATAAATAAACATTATGAGACTGTGCTAAAGTAAATTTCTACCCATGACAATTTCCTGCTGGCGCTCGTGGACTTAGCCATTTTCACGAGAGAAAATGCAGGTGCCGAAAAGCTGACTTCCTTATTTTCAAATCAAAATGGAAGAACTATGTTTTTAATTGAGTATAATATTGTATATATCATTGCAAACTTTGAGAAATTTTCTTCCTAGTCATGACTTATAAAAAAATCAATGAGAAAGTAATAAGTTTTAAATTAGCATTGGAATGTAGGTTCAGGAGCATTTTGCCAAAAGATATATAAGATGAATAGGAATACGACTTCCACTTTTCAAAGTAAAATGGAAGAACTAAGTCGTTAATTTATTTTTACAAATTTTATATCTAATTCCTCATTAATAACAGAACTTTTTGAAAATAACTTATAATATTATAATATTTTGTCGCATTCTTCTAAAATTGTAATTTAATCAATTTAATACGGCTTTCCTATTAATTTCTATATAATTTTGGTGGTGATGTTTACAGGTAAGTCTGCGGCGACTGTCGCAAATCGATATCGGATATTTTTGTGAAACTACGAGGATTGTTCCCTATGGGTACAACTGACTGGTTAGGATCGAATGGGCACAACTGGCTGATCAGTGTCTTTAGGGCGAAATGGGTACAGCCAACTGGTTAGGACCGAATGGGCACAACTGGCTGGTCATTGTCTTTATGATGAAATAGGTACAACTGACTGGTTAGGATCGAATTGGCCTCACACGCTGGTTAGCGATCAGTTACTTTAGTCAAGATTACTATTATGAAACAAATCGTCTGCTGTATTCAATCAAACATTGAACCAACTGGTTAGGACCGAATGGGCACAACTGGCTGGTCAGTGTCTTTAGGATGAAATAGGTACAACTGACTGGTTAGGATCGAATGGGCACAACTGGCTGATCAGTGTCTTTATCGCGAAATGGGTACAGCCAACTGGTTGGGACCGAATGGGCACAACTGGCTGGTCAGTGACTTTCGGATGAAATAGGTACAACTGACTGGTTAGGATCGAATGGGCACAACTGGCTGATCAGTGTCTTGATCGCGAAATGGGTACAGCCAACTGGTTGGGACCGAATGGGCACATCTGGCTGGTCAGTGTCTTTCGGATGAAATAGGTATAACTGTCTGGTTAGGATCGAATGGGCACAACTTGCTGATCTGTGTCTTTAGGACGAAATGGGTACAACCAACTGGTTAGGACCGATTGGGCACAACTGGCTGGTCAGTGTCTTTAGGATGAAATAGGTACAACTGACTGGTTAGGAACGAATGGGCCTCACACGCTGGTTAGCGATCAGTTTCTTTAGTCAAGATTACTATTATAAAACAAATCGTCTGCTGTATTCAATCAAACATTGAACCAACTGGTTAGGACCGAATGGACACAACTGGCTGTTCAGTGTCTTTAGGATGAAATAGGTACAACTGACTGGTTAGGATCGAATGGGCACAACTGGCTGATCAGTGTCTTTAGGACGAAATGGGTACAACCAACTGGTTAGGACCGAATTGGCACAACTGGCTGGTCAGTGTCTTTAGGATGAAATAGGTACAACTGACTGGTTAGGAACGAATGGGCACAACTGGCTGATCAGTGTCTTAATGACGAAATGGGTACAGCCAACTGGTTGGGACCGAATGGGCACAACTGGCTGGTCAGTGTCTTTCGGATGAAATAGGTACAACTGACTGGTAAGGATCGAATGGGCACAACTTGCTGATCAGTGTCTTTAGGACGAAATGGGTACAACCAACTGGTTAGGACCGATTAGGCACAACTGGCTGGTCAGTGTCTTTAGGATGAAATAGGTACAACTGACTGGTTAGGATCGATTAGGCACAACTGGCTGGTCAGTGTCTTTAGGGTGAAATAGGTACAACTGACTGGTTAGGATCGAATGGACATAACTGGCTGATCAGTGTCTTTAGGACGAAATGGGTACAACCAACTGGTTAGGACCGAATGGGCACAACTGGCTGGTCATTGTCTTTATGATGAAATAGGAACAACTGACTGGTTAGGATCGAATGGGCCTCACACGCTGGTTAGCGATCAGTTACTTTAGTCAAGATTGCTATTATAAAAACAAATCGTCTGCTGTTTTCAATCAAACATTGACAAAAAATTCTGTATTGACAAAACTTTTCTGTCTTGACTAAAATAAATTATCTGCTCAACATTGTTTACTCTTGACGAGAAAATACAATTTTCGTCAATTTGTTTACACCTTGACAGTCAAAATATACTCACAAACCTCACAAACTGTTTGTTTACCTCATAAAAAGCAATACACTCAAAACCAACGGCACTCTTTTATAGGCGAGCGATATGTTCTTTTTCTTATGCAGTATTAGGTAATATCACGTGGTCCTATTGATTTCGTATTACATCTCTAAACGGGTCGAGCACAAGTTGCGCCGGCGACGAATCAATACACTCAATGCTGTGGTGGTCTGCCGTCCTAAGGTGGAACAGGGAGGACGATCTAGAATAGGAATGTATCCTGCGTGCCCTACCGGGTCGGTGCTCGGGACGCCAGTGGGGGGGGGGGGGGGGGGGGGGGGTAGTTGGTTGGAATTGTTTGGGTTCGGGAGACTTAAATTGCTGAATGGAGCTTGTCTCGGTGGTAGATGTTTGGGTGTTGGGAGGCTTTATTTGCTGAATGGGGTGTGTCCCAGAATCTTGTCCTAGAACCTACATTGTATATACTACTGACGTAGCTCGGACGTCGCGACTGTTCTGCACTTTGCCAATGCCCAAGAAAGGGTCGCTAGGCATATGTGGGTTAAACGTGTTCAACATGTGTTGATATTCAAGAGATGAATTGAAAAAGGGCTAACTATAAAAATAGTACTAATTCTACACAAAGGTCATTTAGGGTCAGCCGACATATCAAACAAAGGTTTAGTCATTTGCAGTCATTGTGTGATGGGGTAGCATAAACGAAAGGTCGGGTAAGTACGGGAACTTGAATTGTCCTAGGATGGCCCAAGAAGTACGATACCTAACACGGACGCGAAGCGCTACGCTTAATTGGTTGCAAACACCATGCCCTAGGACTTGATGCTACCTTCCCGTGGTCTAGGGGGTTCGGTCAAACTAAATGCTTCCCCATCCCATAAAGTTCATCTACGGTCAACCCCATACTTCCATATAAGGCAACCATTTTGGCGATCATCTTGTGACGTCATTTACCCTTAAGTTATTGCTTATGTTTCTTTGTAAATATCATTTTCATGTATAATGTGTATTTTATGTTATTGTATTTCTTTCACGATGTTTTTCCTATGGCTATCATTTTAATGTGGTTACAGATATTCAGGCGTTAAAAATAGCTGTGTTTCTACTAACATGCTGAAAAAAATTTGGGCGGTAGGTAGGTACGGAACCCGTGATGGATCATGATTTTTTTACAAGTTGTTCGCACAACATATTATCTTGTATGCACAATGCGGACACGATATTATCTGGTTCGCACAACGTATTATCTGGTGCGCAAAAGATATAATCTTGTTCGGACAAGATGTTATCTTGTGCGGACAACATAATATCTTGTGCACACAACATGTTATCTTGTGCGCACAAGATATTAAGTTGTCGAACAAGATATAATCTTGTCCGCAACATAGATCTGGTGCGGACAATATAATATCTTGAGCGTACAAGATATTGTCTTGTTCACAAGATATTAAGTTGTGCAAACAAGATAATATGTTGTCCGCAACATAGATCTTCACACAAGATATTATCTTTTTTGCACAAATTTATATCTTATGCGGACAACATAATATCTTGTGCGTAAAAGATATTATCTTGTATGTACAAAATATTATCTTGTGCGCACAAGATAATATATTGTTCGTACAACTTCCCAAGATCTTTGTTATGCAAACAAGATAATATGTTGTGCGAACAAGATAATTTCTTATGTGCACAAGATATTAAGTTATGTGAACAAGATATTATCTTGTGCGCACAAGAAAATGTTGTCCGCACAAGATAAATTATATTGTGCGCACAAGAAAACATCTTGTGCGCGTTACATATTATCTTGTGCGCACAAGACACTATCTTGTTCGTACAACTTATTATCCTGTTCGACAAAAAAATAGGGGCGACCTTCAGCGAGACCCAATAAAATTGTAGCGGCGAACCGAATATATTTTATTATTGAATACTTATCATGTATTTTGTTAATACCCCAATTCAAAACACTCAAGGATTTTGCAATAATTTAGCAAATTTAAGCAAAAAAGACAACCAACTGTGTGGCATGTTGAACGACATTCCTTGCCATGGCGCGCACACGTAGTATAACGTGACGTCAATGAGTGCAAAGTTTCTGACGTCACCGCGCCACATAGACGTAGGAAACAACATGGACGCTCGAATTAAAGTTTCTCAGCGCATTCAATTCTGTATTAAAATCTGCAAATAAATAGTTTATTTTAGCTTTAGAATTTATTTTCGAGGTTGAGACGCAACCGCAGTAGCAGTGTGCAATTATTCAAACGGACCATTCAAACCAAGGAAAGCCCGAGAAAGTAAGAGTTTAGCTGAAATTTCTGAAAATTTGTTTAAATAAATATTGCAAAGATTATAACTTTCAGTTTCGTTGTTTTTCCGTGTGTAAAAGGTTGCATGTGTAAATTAGGGAGTTGAAAAGTAGGTCCGGTCTATTAACGGTCACTAGACGTATTATAGGTCAGTAGAAGGTATTATAGGTCACTACAAATAATAGCGTGCAGTTATTCGACCCCCTTTATTAGGTTACTAGAATGCCTGATTGCGGTATAAAATATAATTATTTTAGTCATTCAATCAAGGGCCATTACTGGCATATATAACAGCATAACAAGGTGTTCGAGTTATCGGAATTCGACTGTATAAGGAATTCTAGATGAACAGTGAATCATGGTGGCAATATTCGCTGTATATCAACAAGTATGTAAATTAGAACCTTCATTAATCAAAGATGTGGGCTCAACGACAATCTGGCGTCGGAGCAGAGGAAAACTACCAGCAAGTATTCAAATATTCCAAGTGCCAAAGTCACTGAAAACAAAGTCACCAGCTCACTTTTCCAAAGAAATGCCAATGGGCTAGCACAATGTACAAAGTATAAAACTTGACAAAATATTAAGACAAACTTTATAAAATAGTAAGACAAAGAAAAATAGGTACATGGTACTCTGTCCATTATCTAAAACGGGTAACTTTCTGGTTTGTTTGTTTGTTTGTTTGTTTGATTTGAGGTTTAACGTCCACGTCAACACTGTAAAGGTCATTTTCGAGACGTTGTTTCCAATTTTATGGGACTTTTACCCGACATTGAGATGAAATGACATCTCAAGCCCTGTCGCCCAATGAAACCAATAGGGTTTATAAGCATGGACGGGCCGACTCACGCCGCTTTGCCTGGGCAGGCTTAGATCCTCGTAACTTTCTGGTGAAAATTTGCGGCGTTATTCTTATTTATACTCAACACATAGGTTGTAGGAGCTCTTTAGAACCGCCTCATGTCTTGGAGCAGAAATAAGACCAGAAAAGAATGACACAACGTGCCACATCAAGTTACTCGATTGTGATTGCAATGTACCATTTCGAAAAGAAAACGGCAATGCTATCTAATTATTAAAGCCGTTTAAGTTATAAACTTAAAACTAGAATTAAACGAACAATGAATTGCAGTATCAAATGCCGGTTGTTCAGTTTTTGTTATTCTTTTTTGTTGAATTCCATAGATTGAATATCTAAATTGTCGTGGAAACCGGTGTTGAATTTAACAATTTATATTTCACAGAGTTGAATTCGACCATGATTGATTAGTGAGCACAGCCTTGGTCTTCTTTATACTTTGCACCCTCCTTTCCAACATCAAGAACAACACATTATTATTATTATTTGTTATTATTATTATTATTGTTAAATGTTCGTTCCTACCAACAATATTAGCTAGTGTTTATCCACTTTATTTTCATCACATTAATAATAATTACAATAATAATAGTTGATGTAGTGGTAGTAGTACGGTGATAGAAGCAGTAGAAGTAATAGTAGTAGTGGTAGTGGGAGTAGTAGTAAGAGTATAATTACGTATTATTATCATCGTTTTTATTTTTAAGATAATTATTTCCGTTATAATAAATAGTATCATCAGTAGTAGTGGTTTGTTTGTTTGTTTGTATTGAGATTTTATGTTCCCGACAACATTATTAAGGTCATTTTCGAGACGTTGCTTCTAATTTGTGAGACTTTTACCCGACATTGAGGTGAAATGGCATCTCAACCCTGCCGCCAAAACAAACCAAAAGGGTTCATATATAAGGTCCGACTCACATCACTTTGCCTGGACAGGCTAAGACCTTAGCCGTTTACCATGCTCATGTGCGGTCAGTTTCAGCTCTGCTTGGAAGCATCATGCTGCCCAATTTATTTCTTCAAGCCCCTATCGGCGGGGGCCCAATGATAGTAGCACTAGTGGAAAAAGTAGTAACAGTATAATTATTATCATCGTTTTATTTTACTAAAA
Source organism: Lucinisca nassula (assembly GCA_963580285.1). NCBI lineage: Eukaryota > Metazoa > Mollusca > Bivalvia > Lucinida > Lucinidae > Lucinisca > Lucinisca nassula. The sequence goes on from OY757021.1 coordinate 111,214,402, forward strand.
TTATCATCAGTAGTAGTAGAAGTAGTAGTAGTTATAGCAGTATCATTATTATTATTATTTATGTACATTTCAACAAATCATATTGGCTAGTTATTATCCAATTTTATTTTCATCACGTTTCATTCGTCAGTTAATTGTGTCGATTCCTTTTCATTGCCTCTACTTCTATTGTACGTAAGCGGTTTACCAGTACAGTGCACTTTCTTTTGCCAGAAACCCGATAATCACCCTTCTTGAATCAGCGGAAAGGACAGAATGCCCGTAGAATAGATTTCATTATCAATCTCCATGAAAGGATGTTGCAGATATCGAACCTGTGTCGCGCATCCGACTGGGCTACCGAGGCAGGCACTCTATACCATAGAGCAGAAATAAGAAAAAAAAAAGGTTTACCCCACTAAACCCCAGTTTTACTATATAAAAGTGGGGATCAAAAGGGTCAAAATTATATACAGTAAAATTCCGCTATTAAGACCACCTAAAATAAAGACTAATTCTGCTTTAAAAAGCTCATTTGGAAGGGTGCAGTTATTCTTTCTTCGAAGTTCCTGCTCACAATGTCCTCTGGTCAGGGACCACCTTTGTAACTGTTCAAAAGTGGTCTTAAAGACCACTTTTGAACAGTCCCAAAGGTGGTCTTAATATATGAATTTTACTGTATGCGTGTTTTCGTGATGGGTTGTGGCGCCGTTGTTTTGCGTTTGTGCTTCTTTCTATAGTGTATCTTGGAGAGTGTACGGTAATTGTATCGCTTCCGGAACATAAACTTTACTTCTATTTACTTATAAAAAGCTATATTCAAAACATAAAAACTTTGAGCTTGTTTATTATCTTCTTAAACTTCGCAAAGTATTTTTCTAAATTTTATAGACGTCATTTCGATTTAGTTTCAAATTTCAATGAAGGGGCTATGATGATGATAAGGTCAAAAATAGGCATTTTCAGCAGTAAAGGGGGAGTAATTATACTATAGATAGGCCAACCTCATCAGTTTTCAACCTCATCCTAGCTTTTATTTCTTACTTACTTGTAAGTAAGTGTCAAGAAGATTCGATCCAAAATGACCTTTACAGTGTTCACAGGGACGTTAAACCTCAAATCAAACAAACAAAACAAAGTGAAGAAATGTAGGCGCTAGATCAATGACAAAGTTTTTTTTTTTTTTTTCTAAAAATAGCCACAGTGACTTTGTCCTTGAGGCCATGACCTTGTAATGGATCTCGTTCAAGATAGTGTCATATGGAACATTTGTGTGAAGTTATATTGCAATCGGTCAAAAATTGTAGGTGCTAGAGCGATGACTAAGTTTTTTTTCTAAAAATAGCCACAGTGACCATGACCTTGAAAGTCAAACACGCTTCCAGATATTGTCATTAGGAAATTTGTGTGAAGTTATATCGAAATTGGTCAAGAAATGTAGGCGCTAGAGCGTTGACAAAGTTTTCTAAAAATAGCCATGGTGACCTTGACCTTGAGGCAACCACCTTGAAAGTCAAACTCGCTCGAGGTGTTGTCATAAGGAACATTTGTGTGAAGTTATATTGCAATCAATAAGAAATGTAGGCGCTAGAGCGATATAAAAGTGTGTTTTTTTATTCTAAAAATAGCCACAGTGACCTTGAACTTGAGGCCAAGACCTTGAAAGTTAACTCGCTCTAGACATTAAAATGAGTAACATTTGTGTGAAGTTACATTAAAATCAGTCAAGAAATGTAGGTGCTAGAGAGATGACAAAGTTTTTCTATAAATAGCCAGAGTTACCTTGATCTTGGGGCCACGACCTTGAAAGTCGAAGTTGCTCCATATATTGACATAAGGAACATTTATGTGAAGTTATATTGAAATCGGTCAAGAAATGTAGGCCCTTCGCGATGACAAAGTTGTTTTTTTTTTCCTAAAAATAGCCGCAGAGACCTTGACCTTGAGGCCATGACCTTCAAAATCGAGCTCGCTCGAGATATTGTCATAAGGAACATTCGTGTGAAGCTATATTTAAATCAGTCAAGAAATGTAGGCGCTGGAGCGATGACAAAGATTTTCTTAAAATAGCCACAGTAACCTTGACCTTGAGGCCAAGACCTTGACAGACGAACTCTTTCGAGATATTGTCAAAGGGAACAGTTGTGTGAAGTTATACTGAAACCAGTCAAAAAAGTGTAGGTGCTAGAGCGATAACAAAGTTTTTCTTTAAATAGCCACCGTGACATTGACCTTGAGGCCACGCCCTTAAAAGTCGACGTTGCTCTAGATATTGTCATAAGGACCATTTATGTGAAGTTATACTGAAATTGGTTAAGAAATGCAGGCGCTAGAGTGATATTGTCATAAGGAACATTTGTGTGAAGTTACATTGAAATCGGTGAAGAAATGTAGGCCCTAGAGCGATGAGTTTTCCTAAAAAAAAGGCACAGTGACATTGACCTTGATGTCACTAACGCTAAAGTCAAATTCGCTCACTCGAGATATTGTTATAAGGAATATTTGTTTGCAGTTATATTGAAATCGGTAAAGAAATGTAGGCACTAGAGAGTTGACAAAGCTTTTCTAAAATAGCCACAGTGACCTTGACCTTGAGGCCACATCCTTGAAAGTCGAACTCGCTCGAGATATTGTCATGTAGAACATTTGTTTCAAGTTATATTGAAATCGGTCGAGAAATGTAGGCGCTAGAGCGAAGACAAACTTACGTACGGTGATGACAAGGTCAATGATATGCATTTTCTGTAATCAAGGGGGACATAACTCTCTGAAATAAAAGCCAACCTCACGAAGTTTTTAACTCAGCCGAGGTTTTATCCCCTTCTTACTACCATGAAGGTTTCAAAAAGTTCCTCTGAAAGCTGAAGGGGCTACGGTGATGACAATGTCAAAAAAGGCATTTTCAGTAACCAAGGGGACGTAACTGACAGACAGGCTGACCTCGCCAGTTTTCGAACTCATGCGAGCTTTTATCCCTGACTTACTTGTTTGTAAGTTTCAAGAAGATCGGATCAAAACTGAAGTGGCTACTGTGATGACAAGGTCAAAAATAAGCATTTTCAGCAACGTAGGAAGAATAGCTCCATGGGTAATTGACGGACATCGTTAGTTTTCGAACTCTTCCTAGCTTTTAAAGTAGAAGTAAAACAAAGATCAGGAATTGATACAATTAACTTACTCCACCCATAAAAGACACCAAAGGGAAAGACTTACTTACTTGTATATAAGTTTCAGAAAGATCCGATCAAAACTGAAGGGGCCACGGTGATGACAAGGTCAAAAATAGGCATTTTCAGCAATCAAGGGGATGTAACTCTAAAATTAATGGGCCGATATTGCCAGTATTCGAACTAATCTGAGCTTTCATCCGCAGTCTACTTATATATAAGTTTCAGAAAGATCTGATCAAAATTTAATGTGCTACGGTGATGACAAGCAGTTTCCCATTGTAAGTCTATGGGACTTGTGGTTGCTATAGCAACCAAAGTTTTCATTCGATTTCGATAAAAAGCTAAGGTCATCAATGCCCCACCAGTCGTGCTACAGATGAGAAATGATTGAGATCAGCATGTAGGCTGCAGAGATATAGCTGGTCCTAAGCTCTATCCATTATACTACAAACCGATCATTGTTTTACTTCTATTTTTTTAAATAGGGAAATAAGGGAGGTAATTATTTGTTTGTCTGTATTGGAGTTTAACGGCCCAGTCAACAATATTTAGGTCAGTTTTGAGCCGGGCAGTTTACCTACAGATAAAATAGTTATTTGTTTGTTTGTTTGTATTGGAGTTTAACGGCCCAGTCAACACTATTTAGGTCATTTTGAGACGGTCAGTTTACCTATACACACATTTCCTGGGCAGACTTATAAGAAAGCGGTGAACCAGTACAGTGCACATTCTTTCATCAGAAACTGACAACTGCTCTTCTTGAATCAGCGGAAGGGAGAGAATAACCGTAGAAAACATTTCTTGATCAATCTTCACGAAAGAATGTTGCCGACCCCAGCAGGTATTGAACCCGCATCCTCCTGATCGCCAGTCAGACGCGTATCCGACTGAGCTACCGATGCCGGCTGAGAAAATAGTTAACAGTGGTCTCTAGAGTGTTAACAAGGTTTTTCTATGATTTGACCTACTGACCTACTTTTTGACCCAACATGACCATATTCGAACTTGACCCAGATATTGTCATGATGATCATTCTGGGCAAGTCTGATGATGATTGGATCAAACTGTGGCCTCTAGAGCGCTCACAAGGTTTTTCTATTATTTGGCCTACTGACCTACTTTCTGACCCGAAATGACCCATACTCGAACTTGAGCGAGATAATTTCATGATGATCATTCTGAGCAGGTTTGATGATGATTGGACAAACACTGTGGCCTCTAGAGTGTTCACAAGAAATGTTTTACGCACGGTCGACGAACGAAGCACGACGAACGGCGACGACGGACATCTCTCGGTCACAATAGCTCACCATGACCTTCGGTCAGGTGAGCCAAAAAACTGCAAATGATCAGCCTTCTATTTTCCCCATTAATAATAGATTCGCAATGACCAATCTTAATCATATTTGAGAAAGTGTGTGTGTGTGTGTGTGTGTGTGTGTGTGTGTGTGTGAGTGTGAAATCGGGTTTAAAGTCGCTTTTAACAATTTTTCAGTCATATCACGACGGTGTCTGGTTGCAACAGGGAGCTCAATGCTCACTTTTATAGTGCTGCCTCACTGAAGTGTCATGTCCCAGACACATTACATGATACCACACCCAGTCACATTATCCTGACACTGGGTCGACCAGTCCTAGCTCTACCCCGTAAATCTGAGTGCCAAGCGAGGAGCAGCTAGTACTATTTTTAACGACTTTGGTATGTCGCGGCCCGGGATCGAACCCGTGACATCCCGTTCCCCGAAGCGGACACTCTACCAACTGAGCTACCGGGGCCGGTACTATTTGTGAGACTAGCTCTGAACTGTCTGTTGCAGATAGAGCAACAAAGGCTGGATGAAGACAGCTCTGTTGGTGATGCTTTTGCTCTGGCTTTGCGCGTTTCTGCTCAACTTCACTGGTTCTTTTTGCCTCATTTTCATTGGCACCCCTTTTGATGAGACCTCGCCACTTTGTTCTGTCCTGTGCAATTTGTTCCCACGACTCTGTTGGAATTTTGAAATCCCTGAGGGAGGCTTTGAGGGTGTCCTTGTAGCGCTTTTCTGACTGCCTTGTGCGTGTTTGCTCATTTCTAGTTCTCAAAGAAAATTTTCTTTGGCAAACGTTCCTCAGGCATTCTGGTAACATGGTCTGTCCATCTTAACTGTGCTAATTTCAGAAGAGTTATGTACATTTTGCATCCCCTGTCCTGTTCTGGACTTCCGTGTCTGGAATCCGGACTTGTCATTTAACCTTTAAGACAGCTAGTATGGAAGTGATCCAGTCATCTGGCGTGCAGTTGGTAAAATGTTCATGTTTCACATGCATACAATAGTGTTGGCAGTACCACAGCTCAGTAGACTTTCAGTTTTGTGTCAGGTCGGATTCCACTTCGATCCCAGTCGGCCAAATGCTACACTAGTTTTGGCAATCCTGGCATTGACTTCATCATCAATCATCAATATGCACGGCTCTTTACAGTGTGCTCCCAAGGTAGGTGAACTTATCTACCACTTGCAATCTTTGACCTTTCACTGTGATGGTGGGTTCTTTGTAAGGCTTACCAGGTGCTGGCTGATAGACTACTTCAGTATTTTTATGCTGATTGTGAGATCATAGCTATCAGAGGAATCGGATACTTGGTCTATACCTTTTGGCGTGTTCTCTTCTGTAGGAAAACCAAATACCATGTCATCAGCAAAGAGGAGCTACCACCTCTGTCTGCATCTTGGATTTGGCTTGCAACCTTCTAAGTTAGAAAAGCTTCCCATCAAATAGATACCTAATAGGTAAGCCATTGTCACCATCCTGGAAAACATGCCAGCATGGCAGTCAACATCATGCTGAACAGTGTTGGGGCTAAGAGCCATGCTTGCTCGACTGTTTGTCACAGGGAATAAATCTGAAGACTCGCCATCATTTTGGACTGTCTCCTCATTGCTATGAAATTGGTTGGACATCCATACTTCACCATGATCTTCCAAGGCCCTCACGACTGACTGTGTCAAATGCATTGGTGAGGTCAACAAAGGTCATGTATAGATCCATGTTCTGTTCCTGGCATTTTCCCCATTGTAAGTCTATGGAAACTCTAAGTTGCCATAGCAACGAAACTAATAAGCCAATTCTCATTAAAAACATAAATATTCTAGCCCCCAGCCCAAGGATACTTCAGATGAGATTTGAGCTTAATCAGCTCAGTGACTTCAGAGGAGATGTCATTTGAAAGTGTTGCCACCAGACAACTGCCTATCCTATAAGCTCCCCGGAGCTGGTAGCCTTCGGCTCTGGTGAGCTAAAAAGGTATTTTTTCTTAAGAAATATGAGATATTTTTCTTATTTATACTCCAAACATAGCTTTTGGGTGCTCGTTAGAACCACCTAATTGAGGTGGTTTTAACAAGTACCATAACCTATGTCTAGGAGCAGAAATAATAACATTAATGTTTACCACAGAAAACCCCAGTTTTCTCTATATAAAATGGGGTTTAGAGGGGTGTTCATTAAACTGGCTTGTTAACATGATGACCAGGGACCAGTTGTTCAAACTAACGACGTCGTTAATTAACGTATCGTTAAAACTTTGATCATTTATTATGGCAAATATGCTGATATTTTGCTGAAAAAATGTGAGCAGCTTTTGCAAAAGCTGCTCACATTTTTGCAGCAAAAATACCAGAATTTTAACTATTACACTTGCTAGAATAGTTAACAATATGACCCCTAACGAGCTCGTTAAGCTAACAATGCTTTGAACAACTGGCCCCTGGCAATGCAGCAAAAACATGCCACAGATGATCCAGTTCACCAGCAGAAATAACCTTAAAGATATTCAATTTGAATGAATAGAAATATGTGGTATGCAAGATAAAGTATCTCCCACAGTGAAATTCCAGTAATAACTCTTTACCTGCTGTTCACGACAACCCCTATCTTTGGAAACAATGCAGATCCAGATCAGATGGCTTCTGAAGAAGCCATCTGATCAGGATCTACACTGTTTGACATTCAGTTTATGGATTTGAAAGAATAAATAACATTAAGTAATCTGATTGGTTCAAAATCAGAAATGGGTGTGGCTAAACTGAATATTCAGTAGGATAAGGGTTAATACCATCCAAAATTAAAATTTTGCTTTAAAAACTTATTTAGTAGTAGGTTGCAGTTATTCTTTCTTCATGTTTTCTGTAAACCATGCCCTCTGGTCCTTGGCACTGTTCAATGTGGGCTTTCAGAACAGCCCTAAAGGCGGTCTTGATTTAAGAATTTTACTGTATTTGTATGTATATAGTCCTTTCTAACTCTTGGGATGCCCAAACAAGCTGCCCCCGCCCATAGGGGCTTGAAGAAATATATGGGCTGCATGATGCTACCACGCAGAGCTGATTCCGGCCCGCACACTAATACGGGTAAACCGCTTAGAGGATCTAAGCCTGTCCAGGAACTACGGTGTGAGGCAGACCGTCTATGCTAATAAACCCTATTGGTTTCATTGGGTGACAGGGCTTGAGATGTCATTTCATCTCAATGTTGGGTAAAAGTCCCTCAAAATTGGAAGCAACGTCTCCAAAATGACCTTTACAGTGTTGACCGGGACGTTAAACCTCAAATCAAACAAAACAAAATGCCCAAACAAGTCATAGCCTTGGCTTAGCTTTTATTCCACTCAACCTGGGTATACCTTGGGTTTCTATAATGGTTTTAAATATTGGGTTGACAGACTTAAGCAAACACTGAAGACCCAGTTTAAACTGTCTGATCAGGGTCTACACTGTTTGCCATTCTGCCATATTTTGGACTCTTTGCTGGATCATGAGACAAATTTGTTAAAATTTTAGGAGAATTGCTCAAGATGTCCCAATTTTCAGGAGTTTTAACCCATTCAGTACCAGAAACCCTTAAAGGGGTACCTTGGCAAACAGTGCAGGCCCAGATCAGATGCCGCAAAATGCGGCATCTGATCAGGGCCTACACTGTTTGTAAAAAGTTCAGCCATTTTCCAAATCAATTTGACGGAAACACAACCTGACACCCCAAATGTTGAAACGGACTCCTGCTACATGTATATATAATGAGGAAGATTCCATTTGATACAAAAAGGGTTAAAGATGTATGGAATCCATACTCATGAAAGATTCTGATATTCTGACTGATTACTTCAGGTACATGTAAGAGTAATTTCTCTTATAAATTTTAACAACTCTCCTTACTACATGCAAATGTTTACTGTGTCGATGGGGATGTTAAACCTCAAGTCAAACAAACAAACAAATTACTCCCCTTCCAGAGAGATCAACATGGGAGTGGTTAAACTTTTTTGCATTTTATGGCCTGGTCGGACTATTATGGTAATTATTGTATCCGTCAGATAAGCTACTTGCACCGATTTATGACACACAACACATTCTAAGTGGTTAAACAGTACAAAAAGCACATATTCTGGCCAGTTCATAAATCATTTTATTTATAGTGGGGATGGTTTACGGCCGAACAAAATCAGTTCACTTACACTGAGCTGATCATTCACCAGAGAAACAAAACCTGATCTTGATTGACCTACATTGTAGAATATGGCACCTTCCATGTGACCCGAAAGGCTGAAACGTAGTGTTGAGAGACTAAATGGGCCCATCAAGCGATTTTGGTACTTATCGCCCATGCGGGTAGCGAAAGTTCAGGCGAGCCTGCGCATCCGGGCAGTCTCCCCAGAACCTTCGCTGCTCGCTCATACAAGCAGTGAATCAAGAGGAACCTTCAGACAGAAAGCCATATCCCTGGCCCCTCTGAATGGCTGGGCATGCGCAGTTAAAATTTGTCATGACCGAATACACGAAGACATAAATTCGCTTGGCCGGGCTTACGTGATATGGAGGAGGAGCTCATAAAACTATTAGGCCATACGCCCCCACTCAGAGCTGAAACCAACCAAATTTATGTAGTAGTTAACCGTTATGGTCTAAGCCTTCCATGGAAATGTGGTGTAAGTCTGACCGCTCCTTAACCCATTTTGTACCGGAAACCCCAAAATGGGTACCCTGGCAAACAGCACAGGCCCAGATCAGGCGCCACAGAATGCAGCGCCTGATCAGGGCCTACACTACATGTATTTGCAAAAAGTTCAGCTATTTTCCACATACATTTTAAAGATAACACAACCTGTCACCTGCAAATTTCAGAATGGACTCTTGCCATATACATATATGATGAAGATTCCATCTGGTACAAAACAGGTTAAACCCTAGTGGTTTCTATGGTCTGTAGGGCTTAAAATGTCATTCCATCTCAATGTTCAGTTACAGTCCCACAAAATCAAAGGTAATGTCTTCAAAATGACCGAAATAATTGTATTAATGGGGATGAAAAAACCTCAACACAAACAAATATATGGCCTGAATGAGATTCAATATTGATATCGCTGTAACTGAGGTCAGTTCACTACCAACTGGAATGCAGTCAGGCTATTCACCATATTTGTATTATTTGCTGGCTCCCAGCTTGCACATTGTCAATAATGGGAAAACAGGTAACCTGTTTTTCCAACACTGATAACCTTCAGACTAGGAACCAGCAGATAATGCAAATAAGGTGAATATGAAAAGTAAACAATACTACCAACTATACAATATTTATTCTGGAATAACATAACAAACAAAATCACAGTATTATACCTATTCAAACATACATATTTTTCAAACATACATACAGTAGAACTTCGACCGCTCGAACACCGATGGCTCGTTTACCATGGCTGAGTCGAACCCGTTCTTGAGCCCCTAGGGAAATCCTCTACATAAGAAATAGTGGGAGATAATTTAGGAAATTTTCCTCCTTTATCTTGCAAATGTATGCTGTGTGTACTCATTAGAATCGCCTCGATGAGGCGATTCTAATGAGTACACACAGCATACATTTTCATTATAGAACATTGGAAAAATATCAAAAAGTATATTGTATACCTCCTGGCAGTAGGCCTCAGTGGCTTGAACTACCCCTGTCTCGAACAGATTTTCAAGGTCCCAAAGGTGTTCGAGCCATTGAAGTTCGACTGTAGTTTCAGTCAAAATATGAAAGTGGAATGACAGTCCTTACCAAACAGGGTGGTTCCCGATCAGACTCCTGATCTGGGACTGAGATCAGGCTGTTCCTGCAGTTTGGTTTTGGTCTGCTCTGTTTAAGAACAGTTGTAACATACATCCAGATGTCAATTATTTATTTTCAACTTATAGCATAATTACAGTAACAGGTACATATACCACAGTACTTGAAGTTATAATGATGAAATTAATTACTGTAACAAAATTTCTGGAAAAAAAAAAAATGATACATTAACTTAACCGTGGTAACATACTTATAAATATTGTCATTTTGCACACATATCCATTTTACATGATGCATTCTTCATTGCGAAAACACACCTATACCAATACATTGTAAGCTTTATCGCCGAAAAATGAAAAATTTAAGACGAAAAATTGTGATATTTTTCTTATTTCTGCTCAAAATATAGATTGTTTGTACTCGTTAGAACCGCCTCATCGAGGCGGTTCTAACAAGTACCCACAATCTATATTTTAGAGCAGAAATAAGAAAAATAAAGTTTACCCCTGCAAACCCCAGGTTTACTATATAAAATTGGAGTTCAAGGGGGTCAAAACTATATAGGTATGTTTTTGTGATGTTTCGTACAGTGGAACTTCGCTGACTCGAACACCGATGGCTTGTTTACCATGGCTGATACGATTGCAGTTTTGAATCCCTAGGAAATTCTTTCCGTAGGTCTTGATTAGGCATAGTCAGGTATAATTTAGGAAGATATTTCAATATGAGAAGGTATGTTGTGTGTACCCATTGGAATCCTCTCGATCTGACAGGCAATTCTTATGAGTACACACATGATTAAATACCTTTATTTTTTGTAAGTATTATGCCTCTGCTATGGCACTACGAATGACGCACAGTGGCTCAAACTATCCGTCTCGAACAAATTTTCATGGTCCCAAAGGTGTTCGAGCTATTGAAGTTTCCCTGTATCTTTAAAATTGTTAATGTTCTGATGAACATTTGTGATATTATTCATATTTGTACTCAAAACATAGGTTGTTGGTGCTCTTTAGAAGTTTCTTTGCATCTATTAGATTCACAAACATCTGAAAACTTAATCCATAAAATGTCAATCACCACAATTGTCGTCTGCTTTGTTGTCTGCTAGTTACTTTAAGAGTCATTTTTGTAAACAGTGTGCACCCAAATCAGGGGGTCCACAGTGTTCGCCTGAATATTTTTTAAAACGTTTCGTAATGAAGATACCTGATTTTAATCAAAAGAATACATATAGTTTATTTGGTGGTTTTGATTGATTACGGTGAAAAACTTCACAAGTGTTCTAAGGCTTCCCAGTAAATAACGAGTGAGCGATAGTGAACGAGCTTTTTACACGAAAGCCTAAGAACACGAGTGAATTATTTCTCCATAATCAATCAAAACAACAAAACATTTCTATTCATGTTTTACCTTTGTATTTTCAAATTCAACCGTTCTGATTTCCAACATAAATAGTTTCAGTCAGGGCATGGATTTCAGGGGGCGTGGTTTAGTTTGAAAATCAGTCACCATCTTGTTTTCATTTCAATGCAAAAATCATCCTGTGCTTGAAGTACAGATGCAACAATGTCATGAAAGTAGAACTGTATTATCAAGAAGGCAGTGGCTAGGCGTCCGGTACCGGACGACCAGCTTACGAGTCTGCCCGTCCGGTACCGGACGACCAGCCAACGAGTCTGCTCGTCCGGTACCGGACGGCTAGCCAATCCTATGTGGGTTGGCTAGCCGTCCGGTAGTAAATTTTAGTGTTTCATTTCATCTAGGGTTTGAATGCTGAATAGCACTTGTATCATTTTCTGGAGCACTAAATAGTTCCTACTTTGAGACTATGTAAATTTCATTGAGATCATTTTAAAAATAAGGCAAATAAACACAGCCGTAATGCATGAGTGTCGTAACAATTATGCCTGTGATAATAAAAGCTGTAGTCGCGTTTACTTATTTCTAATAGTATTACTATCAAAAATATATTTATAAGTAATCACAAATCGGTAATATAACTAAGTATTTTTTTTTTGAAAGTTTATATATTTTACTTTTCTTTCCTTTATGTAAATGCGGCTTGAGGGTACTAAAACGTTTGATCCAAGCGTCGCGAAAAACAACAAATAGCGATTGAGCAGTACCGTAAAAATCCCAAGAAATGGGCGAACACTAATGTCCGGGAAATCGCCGGGAATTGTCCGGGAAATGTCCGGGAAATGGGGGGTAGTGATGCGTTATCCCTAACATCTCCACTTCGGGTAGTCAGAAATTAATAAAATTAGTATCAAATAAAATTTTAAGCTCCATTCTAAAAGTTCATTAAAAATAATTTACTTTTTAAACGTTTTAGGGGTCAATTTATTTAGTTAATTTGTCCGGGAAATTCTCGGATTTTGTCCTGGATTTTGGACTAGTGGTGCGTTAACCCTAATATCTCAACTTCAGGTGGTCAGAAATTAATCAAATTAGTATCAAATAAAATTTTTAGCTCCACTCTAAAAGATGATTAAAAGAAATTTTTCATTTTGAATAGTTTAGGGGTCCATTTCTGAAGTTAATTTGTCCGGGAAATTCCCGGTTGTGTCCTGGATGTTGTGGTAGTTGTGCATTTTCATAGTATCTCTGTTTGTGGTGATCACTTATTGATAACGATTGATATATATCAAAATTTTAAGTTCAGTTCTAAAAGAATATAAAAAAAATCTTTTCATACACCTCATTGAGGCAGTTCTAATGAGTGCACACAACATGACTAATTTATAGAAGATCTCAAAGAATCTTTAATTACGGCAAACAGTGTAGAACTTGGTCAACGGTTTAACACACATATGCCTAGCACCCCATTGTTGGACCATTAGCAAACAGTGTAGATCTTGATCAAAGGTTTAACCCATATATGCCTTGAGTCCCACTTGTGGGACATTGGCAGATAGTGTAGATCCACTGGCAGATCAGATACTTAACCCAGATATTTAATCCATATATGCCTAGCGTCCCATTTGTGGGACAAAGTCAAACAGTGTAGACTCAAATGATCAGACGCTGCAAAACGTGTCGTCTGATCTGGGCCGCAAAATGCTACACCTGATCTGGGTCTACACTATTTGCTTAAACAACGAGGAAATTTAACCGCATCCATTTCTTGCTTGCAATGAATTAGGTGTACGGACTTTGACGGACCATTATGATCAGTAGCTGCGCAAACCTTTGCGTCTGATCTGGGCCGCTAAGTGCGACGTCTGATCTCGGTCTACACTGTTTGCTTAATCAACGACGAAATTTAACCGCATCCATTTCTTACTGGCAATGAATTAGACGCACGGACTTAGACTGATTTTACGGACCATGATGCTCAGACGCTGCAAAACTTGGCGTCTGATCTCGGCGGCAAAATGCGACATCTGATCTGGTTCTATACTGTTTGCTTAAACAACGAAATTTAAGCGCATCCATTTCTTCCTGACGAATTTCCCGGACAAATTAACTTCAGAAATGGACCCATAAAATATTCAGAATGAAAAATATTTTTTAACTAGCTTTTAAAATTGAGGTAAAATTTTTATTTGATACTAATTTTATTAATTTCTGACTACCTAAAGTCGAGATATTAGGGTTAACGCACCACTAGTCCAAAATCAAGGACAAAGTCCGAGAATTTCCCGGACAAATTAACTAAATAAATGGACCCCTAAAACGTTTAAAAAGTAAATTATGTTTTAATAATCTTTTAGAATGGAGCTTGAAATTTTATTTGATACTAATTTTATTAATTTCTGACAACCCGAAGTGGAGATATTAGCGACAACACACCACTACCTCCAATTTCCCGAACATTTCCCGGCGAATTCCCGGACAATTCCCGGACATTAGTGTGCACCCAAGAAATGTCTTCGTGACTTGCAGTTATTCTCCTAAATGGAATGGCAAACAGTGTAGACCTTGCTTCAGGAGCAGTCTGATCTGGGACTGCATTATTTGTCTAAGCCTATCTGTCCCAATACAAAGGATCATTGCGGTAATTGCTCTACTCATTGAGTTTCGGATCGTTACCTTTATGTGTGCCCTGCTAACAAGATAATTACCCCTAATTGATATTTCTTTGTACCTACCACGTTGAACTGATAGGTTAAATATATATGCTTCCCAAATTTAATGTTAATCTATCACGATTTATCAAGCTCAACATCGGATAAACGTTTGTAGATTTTAATAATAACAATAATAATAAAAAATTAAAAATTATAAAATTGACATAATAATAATAAATGTCACAGTGCCCGTACAACAGTCTATTGCACCAGTTGTCCCTTACTGCAATTTAGTGAAAAAAATGGCGACAAACAGGTGATAAGAATACAGTTAGGGTAAATTAGAAATAATGTTATTACACCATAAAGGGGATAATATTATTTGGAACGCCTACCCTATATAAAATGATAGACATAAATTTACTACCGGACGGCTAGCCATTCCTACGTGGGTTGGCTAGCCGTCCGGTACCGGACAAGCAGACTCGTTGGCTGGTCGTCCGGTACCGGACGGGCAGACTCATAGGCTGGTCGTCCGGTACCGGACGGCTAGCCACTGCCTATCAAGAAAATCATACTTTATCTTTCCTCAAAAATGTCAAAATGACTCAAATGGATGCGAAAATTGAAGTCTGGGTTTTCTCTATGTGTTTAGTAGCATGATGATCTACACTGAGACTAACATTCGTTTCAAAATGTGTTGCAATTTTCTCCAGCTTTCGTAGAGGTTGATCAGCAATGAGCACTACATCAATACATGTACGTCATACCAAAATGTTCATTTTCTAACCTGTATCCCGCTGTTCACGATAACCCCATATCTTTGAAAACAGTGTAGATTCAGATCAGATGGCTTCTGAAGAAGCCATCTGATCAGGATCTACACTGTTTCACATTACGTTTATGAATTTTAGGAATAAATTACATCAAATAATCTGATTGGTTCGAAGTCAGAAATGGGTGTGGCTTAATTAAATATTCAGCAGGATAAGGGCTAAGAGCCTAAGAATACCAGTGCTATCTCTACAGATCCCTTCTAGCTCATTTCATAGTTCTGTCTTGAATTCATTCGGAACTGTACAAAGGAGAAAATGAAGCACAGTACATATAAACCAGCTGCAATAAAACAGTTGAGGGCAGACACTTCATACTGTTCATGTAGATACGTCAGCGAGTAATTTTTGTTGTGCCACACTGTCTCGTTAAATGGAATGTCCTCGAACAGAGCAGGGCTGTGAATTTGGAAGAAAACACCCAACAAAGCCTGCAAAAAACAACAAAAGAAAGTTACTTTCGACATACAATGTAGCTCTCGTCCCCTGCCAATTGGGGCTTGGAGAAATAGATTGGGCTGCATGATAATTCCACGCAGAGCTGAAACCCGAGTGCACATGAGTACTAGTAAACAGCTTAGAATGTTTAAGCCTGTCCAGGCAAAGTGGTGTGGGTCAGACCGCCCATGCAAATAAACCCTATAGTTTCATTGGGCTGCAGGGACTGAGATACCAATTCATCTCAATGTCGGGTGAAGGTCCCGAAAAATTGGAAGCAATGTCTAAAAAATGACCCAAATAGTGTTGACAGGGATGTCAAACCTCAAATCAAACAAGCAAACAAAAATGTAGCTCAAGAGATGAAGTACCATAATAATCCTAATTACAGTCGAACTTCAATGGCTCAAACACCTTTGGGACCATGAAAATTTGTTCGAGACATGGGTAGTTCGAGCCACTGAGGGCTACTGTCAGGGGGCATAACGAGATACTTTTGGACATCTTTTCGGTTTCTGTATTGAAAAAATGTATGCTGTGTGTACTCATTAGAATCGCCTCATCGAGGCGATTCTAATGAGTACACACAGCATACATTTTCATGATAAAACACGAAAATATCCTAAATCTTACCCTCCCTATTTCTTATGTAGAGAAATTCCCTAGGGACTCAAGAACGGGTTCGACTCAGCAATGGTAAAAAAGCCATCGGTGTTCGAGCCATCGAAGTTCTACTGTATTGGGACAGATAGGCCTAAGCAAACAGTGCAGACCCAGATCAGACTACTAAACTCACATCAGGGTCTACACTGTTTGCCATTTCTTCTGAACCTTTTTGGACTCCTTGCTGGATCACGATATTAATTTGATAAATTTTTAGGAGAATTACAGCAAGTCCTTAAGGTGTCTGAATTTTTAGGATTTTTACAGTACAATGTATGTTGTACTTGTTAACCCCACAGGCGCTTAGCCCGTTGATTTGCCCCAAAAACTTGTGGAATGTGTAAAAAAATCGAGATTTGAGTAAAACAAAAATCCAGATTATTTTTCAAACTGATGTATTTCTATACCAGTATGAAAAAAAATTTTAATATTCATATTTTGACTTTTTACACATTCCACAAGTTTTTCGGGCAAATCAATGGGCCAAGCGCCTGTGGTTAACCCTTGTCCTGCTGAACCAAAATATGCTCTACCCTTGCAAACACTGAAAATCCAGATCAGATGGCTTCTGAAAACCTGAATCTTCACTGTTTGTCATTCAACCGATAAATCTTTATAAATAAATCATATGAAATAATTTGATCAGCTGATAGTCAAAAGTACGGTACATGACCAATTAGTTCGAACACCCTAGCAGTTTGACCACCAAAAATTATTTTGAAGCTGTGGCTAAAATCTTTCTCATTTAATCCGAGCACCGATTTTTTCCATGAATCTGATTTCCTTATACAGTCGAACTTCAATGGCGCGAACACCTTTAGGACAATGAAAATCTGTTCGAGACATGGGTAGTTCAAGCCACTGGGGGTTACTTCCAGGAGGCATAACTGGGTTAATTTTGGGACATCTTTTCGGTGTTCCATAATAAAAATGTATGCTGTGTGTACTCATTAGAATCGCCTCGACGTGTCCCTTGTACGTCACCTTTTAATGTCCTTAGGTTTTTATAAATGTCCTTAATGTTATAAATGTTTAATGTCCTTAGGTTTTTATAAATGTCCTTAATGTTATAAATGTTTAATGTCCTTAGGTTTTTATAAATGTCCTTAATGTTATAAATGTTTAATGTCCTTAGGTTTTTATGAAGTATGGCTCAGTCAGGGGGTTGGGAACATAGATATATTCATCTCTATTTTAAAACAAAGGCTTACCGATAATTTCATTCAGAACTGGCAGGAAAGGTTAGATATTTCTTCCTGTGCTGGTTTTTACAAATCGTTTGTCAATTTTCAGTTACAGCCATATTTAGAAAAAATTTATGTCTTTAAATACATGCAGGCCTTGAGCAAGTTAATGTCTTCACACAGATTAGTAGTGGAAGCTGGAAGATTGGCAAGACCAAATATTATCCCCGTTGATGAAAGGAAATGTACCACTTGCAGTTTATTAGAAGATGAATATCACTTTGTAATTGAATGTAGCAGATATCTTGATCTTAGAAATAACTATATAGCTATTAGCCTAAGTACTACTGGAAAAGGCCCAGCATGCACAAATTTGTGGAACTTATTAATTCAACTAATATGAACTGTTTGCGTAAACTGAGTTTATTTATCTATCATGCCTTCAATTGTTTAGAAATTGATTGACATCTTAGATTGACGGCGCATCGCGTATTACGTTCATAGACAATCCCAATATAATTTTTCTTTCCCCACTTTTTTTTTCTTTTTTTATATATATATAATATTTTGTAATTTACAATATAGGACCTAAGGGAGCTGCCAGGCTGCCACTTAGGTAGGGACTGCCCCAGTCAGGTATCAGCTAGCTCCCCATCGTCCTCATTATGTCTGTCTGTCCTGAAACGTTCATCAGTTTTTTCGGGTTTTTATCCCCATGCTTTTCGAAGAAAAAGTGGGGATATTGTAATCGTCTCCGTCGTCCTACGTCCGTACGTCCGTCTGTCTTACCGGACAACTCCTCCCACACTTTTACAGCTAGAAACTTAAAACTTTGGGAACTGATAGGTCTTTGGTCTGAGGAGTGCATGACACTTTCGGAATTTTGATCCTACCTCTAGGGGCCAGTCAAGGGGGTGGGGTGCCCCGGGGGTAAAAAATCAAAATTTTCAGAACCTGGTCGTGTGACATATCAAATCGAACGGCATAATGAGTAGAATATATAACAATCAAAATTTGACCCCTAGGGTCAGGTTTGAGGTTACCAGAGGTCAAAAACTTGGATATTCACCCGGCCCATAACCCCCTTTTTAACGATTACCGGCTAACTCCTCCTACGCCGTTTCAGATAGAAACATGAAACTTTGGGAACTGATAGGTCTTTGGTCTGAGGAGTGCATGACACTTTCAGAATTTTGATCCTACCCCTAGGGGCCAGGCCAGGGGGTGGGGTGCCCCAGGGGGTAAAAAATCAAAGTTTTCAGAACCTGGTCGTGTGACATATCAAACCGAACGGCATAATGAGTAGAATACATAACAATCAAAATTTGACCCCTAGGGTCAGGTTTAAGGTCACCAAAGGTCAAAAACTTGGATTTTCACCCCCATAACCCCCTTTTTAACGATTACCGGATAACTCCTCCTATGCCGTTTCAGATAGAAACATGAAACTTTGGGAACTGATAGGTCTTTGGTCTGAGGAGTGCATGACACTTTCGGAATTTTGATCCTACCCCTAGGGGCCAGGCCAGGGGGTGGGGTGCCCCGGGGGTAAAAAATCAAAGTTTTCAGAACCTGGTCGTGTGACATAAAATTATCAAATCGAACGGCATAATGAGTAGAATACATAACAATCAAAATTTGACCCCTAGGGTCAGGTTTGAGGTCACCAAAGGTCAAAAACTTGGATTTTCACCCCCATAACCCCCTTTTTAACGATTACCGGATAACTCCTCCTATGCCGTTTCAGATAGAAACATGAATCTTTGGGAACTGATAGGTCTTTGATCTGAGGAGTGCATGACACTTTCGGAATTTTGATCTTAAGATTGGGTGGGAGTTGCAATTGAGAACTTATATAGTGGCATATCTTTAAAAAAGCGTGGGGATATGCGATGGCGTGCCATCGACTGCGCTATTCTATTTTTTATTTTTTTTTGTTATATTGTATTTATATTTTTTTTCCTTCGATACACATTTTGCATTAATGTTTACTCTCTGTCAAATAATATTATTGAAATGGCAGACCCAACATGTTAAGCTCGTTCCTAATTTTCGTTTTCGTCAAGAGCTAGCTTTTTGTTCTCGGTACATATATGTAGAACGACTAGAATAGTTCCAGCCGCTGCCATCCGTTTCTTTCTTTAATTAAAGGAAAGGACAGTTAATTATAAACTAAACTGTTTTTTGTACATGAGCAATGCAGCAGGTAAAGCAGTTTGTTAAAGATGTACTCATGGCATCGAATAAGAAATTTTGCTTTTTATTGACTATTCTCACATCGTCTTTTTGTAGTATTTGTACTCCTGTGCTGTTATTTTAAATTTTAATCTGGAGGATTTTATATGTGTATTCATGTATCGTTGAGAAAGGGGGATAAAAGTGCTCGGCTTAGCCTCGCATTTTTATCCAATTTTGTCAACTTTTTAACTCAGGAAATGGAATTTCATATACTTGAATACGAATGCATCATATGACATTTAAAACGCATTTTACTCACAATGTATTACATAAAACGTCAATATTTCTAATAATAGTGAAAATGACGTCATTAAGGACGTTGTACGTGTGACGTAGTTACGTAGCGTGATGTATGTAACCAATTTGCTTAATTAACCTATTAGTGGATTACTGGTTTAGATGCATGACGTTATTACATTTTCGGATACGTCATATTATAGACACACCTTCTCTGCAGCTTTTACAATTACTTTATTGAATGGTTGTTATGATGTCATAACAGTGTGTAACCCATTATATGCTAGTGGGCTCTTCCATTGCTATGTTGGACGGCCCCATATGTCGTATGAGGGGTGTCAGGCCCATTTTTTTTTCGTTTTTATTCTATTTTGGTGGAGAATTCTGTTTGCTAACAGTGTAGGCCCAGATCAGACGCCTCGTTCTGGTCTGGGTCTACACTGTTTTGCCAAGGTGCCCCTTTAGGGGGTTTCCGCATACAACTGGGTAAAGAGGGTTAATATGGCCAGACACACATATGTATATATTTATATCCTCAATGGCATTATAGTCTTTTGAATTTTGAATAAAATTTCTTCTCTTTCTTCTTCTTCTTCTATATAAATTATTTTTGTTGTTGTTGTGTACATTGAATATATTTTGTTAAGTGGGTCTCAAGGAAGAGTAGCTTGTAGCTAATTGTGTCACCCACTGTAAATAAAGTCTTTATTATTCCTACATTACCCCAATATCGTATTTTGGAATCAGGAATGGGTTCAACTCATCAATGATAAACAAGCCGTTGGGGTTCGAGCCATTAAGGTTCTTCTGTACTTTGAATGTTTGAATGACAATGAAAACTATCAATAATGACTCATTACTCACACAATCTTTAAGCAGTTACATGTAATGTGATTAATGTTGGGGTGTGAACACATGCTCTATGCAAAGTTAACTGTCTTTAATTATCTCTTTAGCACCTTTACCAGTTAAGTGTTTTAAATTGGTCTGGTCAGTTGTTTTACAGTGACAGTGGGCAACTGCTGAAAAAAGATAAATTGTCACAATTCATTCATCTTTAAAATCGCTGTACATTTTTCAAAGTCTACTTAAGCGAAATAATGTCTGCTTTGTGCAGTGCATGTCAGAAAGAAGATGGCCGCTGCCATTCTATTTCTTGTGATGTGTGTGAGTGATGGCGACATTGACTTTTTATTTATTTATTTTGGAAAATATGCCTGGCCTGTAACTTGTGAGCAGTGTAGAAAAGCCATTAAAAAAAAAAAAAAGATAACAGGCTTTGCTTTTGGATAGAATTACACATATGTATATTACTGCAGTCACTGCCAGGGAGTGCCTACCAATTGTAATTTTCTTTATAAATACAGGTCCTTAAACTTTTATTGGAACCATGTCATTTTAAGTTATTTGGTCATTTTTCAATTTCATATTCTGGAGTTATTGTAATTTTTATGGACATGTAGGTAATTTTATTTTATAGATCTCTTACATAACTTTATTATTGTGTAATAGAATTCTGTATGCATCATCTAGAATTTTGTATGCAAGGCACTTGAAGATAGGAAAAAATGCTAGATTATTACTTATAAAAGTTACTTTTTAACCTTGACCTAAATAACTTTAGACATAAACAGGTTATTTTCTACAGCCTCACTTTGAAATCAATGGCAGATAGGTGACTTTATAACCATAACAGGTTATAAAGAAAATTACTTGAACAGGTTATGCACTTGATTTGTTATTAACTGTTTTGATCCATACCCGTTAATCAATCAACTATAAGAGAGAGAGAGAGAGAGAGAGAGAGAGAAGAACAGTCATGTTGTTTGAATGGAAATGTTAATTAGGATTGATGATAAGTATTAACTGTTTTGATCAATACCATTAATCAGACTATCACATTGTTTATTTGGTTTGACTCATATGACTTATTAATCACGTAATTAATGTGATTAACGGTAAGGAGTGAAAACACATGCTCTTTGCAAAGTTAAACATCTTTAATTATCTCTTTAGCACCTAGCTTAGCTAGTTTAACTTTTGTTTTAAATTGGTCTGTTGTTTCGTTAACAGTGTTGGTAAGGATGAAAACATGTGCTCTATGAAAGATTGATTGTCTTTATCTCTTTTTCACATGTAAATTTATTTATTTATAGTTTGTTTTGTTCATTGTGTATAGCATTTTAGGCATTTAATGTTTTCTGATCACACAAATTACTCATAGTGCTTGACTTTCTTGATAATTTATTTATTACCAGTACTGATTGAATGTTTAGTCTGTTGTGCTTTCTAAGTCAAACGAAATATCAGCCAAGCTACACTTTCGTGTTTATTTATTTTGTTGGTGTATTCTTCCTTCTTTCTTTTTTTGTTCATTGTACTCTGTTTTTGCTATTACAATTTTTTTTCAGACCAGACAAACTTCCCATGAAGCTTTATATTGCAAAAGTAGGTTGTGGGTGCTCGTTACAGCCACCGTATTGTGGTGGTTCTAATGATTACCTGCAACCTATGTCTTTGAAATGTAAATAAGAAAAAATAAATGTCACCCCAGTAGACCCTAAAATTGAATAAAACATTGAATCCAGAAACAGACAAGAAAGTGACCATTGTTCCTTAAACCTGAATGTTATTGTCGAAATACTTCCTAACGTTAACATGTCTATGCAATATAAAGTGATTGTCTACCATAATGAAAATTGTTTGAAGAAAACAACCTCAATGATTTTAGTAACAAGTCCTAGTCACAACTCCCCAAGTGGCCACTTTTAAGGCCCTGTGACTTTCTTTCTACTTATACTGCGATCGGTCACATCTGACCATTATTCGGCCTGTAACTAAGGATAAGTTCCTTAGGCTGACTTGACAGGGTGATGATACCACTTGAATATTTGCCTCTTCTCACCACTGTCCTGTTAAAGATGAATACCAAAAAGTACTGCAGTGGAAATTAGTTGTACCTTAGAAAGTGGGGAAAACAAAACAAGGGGGGCAAAACAACCAGAGGGGTGAAACGAATAGGGGCAAACGACCAGGGAGAAAACGTCTTGAGGGCAAAAGAACTAGGGGAGGACATGGTTTGGGGGTGAAACGACTTGGAATCATCAAGTCTGAGAAACAGGAGGGGGGGGGGGCAGGCAGGGGAAGGCATGTAAGTATTTGTTAGAGGATACTTTGTTTGTCGCAATAAAAGCTCTACAGAGCCTATGTTATTTGTTTCGAATATGCGACGTTAAATAAAGCTTCTTTATCTTTTATCCTTTATCTTTACATAAGATAATCTAAGACAGGTTTGAAAGACATGTAAATGAAAGATTGCATATAACTTTGGTACTGTATTTCACCCGAAATTATGTGCTACTCGAATCTGGTAAATCTTCATAATTTTAGGTTTATCTGTGACTGTTTTTCAACTGAAATAAAAAAAGACCGTTACCAGCATAATAATTCCCCACACACTGACTATAGAACAGCATATTGACAGCTTAGGTCCACAAACTGGACAGACAGACATGATTTTATTGACAAATTAAAAATTCTAATTGTTGTCAATTTTCAGACCGGAAGTCATTTGACCTACGTGATGTACACGGCTCAGATATCGAAATAATAAATTTTCTAAATTTACTAAATAGCTTTTAGTATTAAAAAATAAAAACTACGAAGAAAAATACATTTCATTAATTATTCTGCTATTTATCAATTATTGTTTATTAAGTATTGTTACGCCAAATTAAACACAATTATTTATGAATATTTATGAATTCAATACGTGTGCATTAACGTGATGAGTGAAATGCGGAAGTAATCAAAATGGTTGACAGGCTAGGTATGTATAAATGCTTCTTTATTGGTAAAGTGACATGCTAGACTATTTGTTTCATGACATATATGTCACAAATAATTGAATTTCGAACACAAATCGAATACAGTGTTTTCTATTGAATGCTACTTCGGTAAGCCATAAAAATGTTTGAAAGCAAATTTGGAGCCCCTTTACAAAAGAAAATATTACAAAAGAAAATATCAGCAAGATGGAAATGTTGCAGGGTAGGGCAGCCCGTTGGGTCACAAAAGAGACATGATGGGTGAGCTTGGATGGCGGTCACTTGAGCTCAGACGCTGCAATATGCGCCTTACAATGTTTTATAAAATCAGAATCAGAATTGTTACTGGTGACACGTCAAATGACATTCATACACCAGGACCTGTGATATGGGAAGTTAGTCCCTAGCTCTAACCAAAGATGTAAACTTAGCTACACAATCCTCAGCACCTTCCGCCGTCGAAATAATAGAATCCGGAAGGGCATTCCAATCTCTAATGGTTGGGGGAAGAACGATTCTTTATAAATATCCATTCTTGCAGTAAGGGTCTGAAACATCATTGAATGGTGCTTTCTACAGTGCCTAGCCGGGGGAACAAGGTCATCTGTTGGAATGCTGGCAGCACCCTTTAGACCTTTGTATAAGAGTATGAGCCTACTGTCTCTTCTCCTTTTCTTGGGAGACTCCCATCTTAATTTTCCTTGAATTCCAGTCATGCTCCCAGTTTCAAAGCAGTAATTTCCAGTTACAAATCAAGCAGCTCTATTCAGAACTTTTTCAATTTCTTCATTTAGGACCACTCCGCTTGGGTCCCAGATGCAACTACCATATTCCAAGATTGGGCGGACAAGTCCCCTGTATGCTGTCTCTTTCACATCCTGGGGACACTGATGAAGATTTCGCCTCAGGAATCCAAGAGTTCTATTCGCCTTTGTACACATATTTCTTATTGCTAATGTGTGTATTCCATCTCAAATCGTGAGTGATTGTCACACCAAGGTATTTAATGGAATTCACAATCCGAGGACCGTTCCCTCTAAAGTGTAAGAAGCCTCAACTTTATTAGATCTCTTCCTTGTTATCTGCATAATATTGCATTTAACTGGCTGAAATCTCATGCCCCATTTTCGGGCCCAACATCCTAATCTATCCATGTCAGCCTGAAGTTTCAGTGAGTCATCTGCATCTCTAATTTCCCGGTAACAAACACAGTCATCTGCGAAAAGTCTTATTTCTGAGTTAATGTCAGTGGAAATATCATTGATGTACAGGGAGAACAATAGTGGACCAAGAACAGTCCCTTGTGGGACTCCAGACAAAACTGGCGCCCATACTGAAGATTCACCATTAACAACAACACGCTGTTTTCTGTAGCAAAGGAAGGAATCTATCCATTTAAGAGTCTTCCCTCCAATTCCATAACCAAATAATTTGGATTTAAGTAGTTCATGAGGAGGGGTGTCAAAAACCTTCTCGAAGTCCAGAATAAATGTGTCCACCTGCCCCCCTTTGTCCAGGATTTTTGCCCAATCATTAATAACCGTGCTCAACTGAGTTTCGCAACTATGCCTTTTCCAAAATGCATGTTGTCTGTCTGACAAAAGTTTATGTTCATCCAAGTGGGCCATGATGTTTGAGCAGACTCTGTGTTCAAGCAATTTACATAGAACACAGGTCAGTGACACCGGACGATAATTACGAGCAAGAGCCCTGTCCCCTTTTTTGAAAAGTGGACAGATGTTCGTTAGGAGCCATTCTTTGGGAATTTCACATGTATCGAGAGATTGTTGGAAAAGATGGGCAAAAACTGGACCTAACTCGTTTGCTAGTTCCTTCAGGACTCTAGGATGAAGCTCATCAGGCCCTAAAGCTTTAGAAGGGTTCAAGCCTTTGAGTAACTTGATCACTCCCGCCGAGGATACGACAATATTTTCCATGAAAGGGGCCGATCTTCCAGTCAATGGAACCTCGCTGAACTCAGTTTTATTAAATGCATCATTGAATTGACCAACCAGTTCCTCTGCCCTTTCAGAGTTAGATTCAGCGACCCCGTTCCCTCCTCTTTTAGTAAGGGGAGGGATACCTTGCCTATCTTTCTTCTGGCTATTGATATATCTGTAGAAGTCTCTGGGATTTGCGGTCTGGTCGCTATTCCAGTTCCGGCACAGTTCGAACGCCTAACGACAAACACGTGTCACCACTCTCTGGCTTACAGGCAGATACACACCCCTGTCTCGTATTATTATTATTCATTTTCTTCAATGTCGGTTGTTCTTTGGAACAGGCTACCAGCTGATCTCGTCCTGGTTTCTGATCTTGACTCTTTCAAGTTAAGAGTCATCTCGATAAACCACAGGCACCATTAAGGTAATACTGTTTTTATCCTGATTTTAAACTCTCCATACTAAAACCCAAAGTCATTCATCTATGCTCACCTTTCTTTTATTTTTTTAACACTGCTCTATCACACTTTTACTTCTCTCACTAACACACCATGCACAACCATCCTAATGACACTCGGAAGAGGCTTGAGGATTATATAGAGATAGATAGCATGTTCAAAATCTTGCCCAAGTCACTAAAATGGGAAAGTTGTCCTAAAGTTAGCTCACAACAAAGAGGTGAGCTTAGCTATCTCTTGCTATCTGCTTATACTGCCAATTACTGTCTATCTATCTATATCTGTACTGCATCACCCCCTCGCGGGTATTACATGCAGGTGTGCGTCTTTGCAATGTTTCTTGTCCTTGTAATATGTAAAGTAAAAGTAAAACAAAGATCAGGAATCGATACAATTAACTTACTCCACCCATCAAAGACACCAAAGGGAAAGAAACACAAACATGAAGCGACCAGACCATAATGGAAACCTAAACAAAGGATGGCCATAAGGACAGTTACTTTCCCACAAAATGGCCATCCAAAATAAATAGACACAAGTGATACACACAGTAAGTAGTAACAAACAACAACATAAATAAACCGCCACAGACGAACCTCCTTGGAACGGTCAGTGGAACGAATTCCACTGGGGGGCTTAAATCGATTTTACATGGCCATAATCCTCGCCCTTACCTCTGTCGCGGTATACACTAATTTTGTTTAGTCCGCATGAAGGCTTCCTAACTCATCAGTGTAACATCTCCGAGAACATACAAATAAAAAAACTACAGAGATGAAACAAGGTTGAGGACTCGACAGCATACACCAACAGAATTGCTGGAGCAAAAGAAAACCAACAGTTAGACTCCGAGGGGCCCGACCAAAGACGGAGCATCAGGCGCCAATCAGCATAAAGACTACTAAAATAAAATAAAATTCCATTTATGTTTTTACGCTGGAACCGTCATATAATCTTAAGCCCGACCCACCGGTGTGCAATCAAAGAGGAAAGCAAAGTTGCCAACCGTGATTGGGTTAGCCACCATGCATGCAGTCTGTTTTATAATATTGATGTTGTACCCAATCTTTATATATCGACGAACTATTTTACGAAATTGGGTACTAAAGTCATTACAGGCATGTATTTTTCCTATCCCCAAACTTGAAAATATAGATTGTGGGTACTGGTTAGAACCCCCTCGGTAAGGCGGTTCTAATGACTACCCACAATCTGTCTTTTAGAGCGGAAATAAGAAAAATAAGGTTTACGCCTGTAAACCCCAATTTTACTATACAAAAGTGGGGTTCAAGAGGGTCAAAATTATATAGGCGTGTTTTCGTGATGCAAGACATTGCCTTGAACACCATGTAGCCTGATCTGTCATTGATCTAGAAAGGTCCTCAACAAATTGAATAAGTTGGGTTTCACAAAAACGGCGTTCATAGAATCCATGCTGCAAGTCCTAGAGTACATTGTGTTTATCAAAGTGCCTGGTCAGATTGAATGCAATGATGTGCTCCACAGTTTTACATAGGATGCAAGCCAGTGAAATTGGACAGTAGATGGCCAAGTTACCTTTGTCACCTTTCTTGAATAATGGGCTGACAATTGCAGTTTTCCATTCCATTGGTAAAGTACCAGTGTCCAAGGATGGCTGAATAATAGCTGTAACAAGTGGGGCTATTTCATTTGAAAGTTCCTTCAAGGCAATTGGTTTTATGGCATCCACTGGCCAGCTACCTTCGGTGGGTTTAAGCCAGTCAAATGCTTGGAGACTCTGTTTACTGATAGTTTTATATTTGGCATTGTTGGTACATTAGGTTTAAATTGGTCAGGTAACAACAGATTCAGACCAGAAGATATACTATCAAGTAAATAGCCATGGCACAGCTTGACAAAAAAGTGTAACAATGTACAGGATCTGGTGTATGCTGATAGGTGAATTAAGGTGGAAGAAATAACAAATGCATTATACATTTGATTTCACATGGTAGCGTTATAACAATTTTACATGATTGCCTGGGTATACGCAAGCTAACAGTCTTTTGGGTCCCATGATCTCTTTCACGATGAGCAAATGGCAACCAGAGCATCAGTAGGCAGTGCATTGTTAAAGCGGTTTAGGTCAAAGGAAGATGATTTTATTTCACATCTGGTGACTGTTGATGAGACCTGGGGCCATTATTATGAGCCAGAGAATAAAACTCAAAGTCACCAGTGGGTCTCTGAGGCCAAGGAAGTTCAAAACGCAGCCCTCTGCTGGCAAGGTGATGGCAACTGTATTTTGGGATGCACAAGACATTATAATATTGGCTCAGATGAGATGCTGCAGAAAGTTCAGCCATTTTCCAAATCAATTTTGGAGATACCACAACCTGTCACCCCTAAATTTAGAAAAGGGATCCTCCTATATAAAAGAAGGAAAATTCCATTTGGTACAAAAAGGGTAAAGCAGAAACATATTAAACATGCAAGCAGAACACAATGTTATATACATCCTGAATGTTAAGTGCGGATGATGACGTTCCAAGAGAAATTAACCCTTCTCTTGCTGAATATTCATTTAAGCCACACCCATTTCTGTCTATCAACCAATCAAATTACTTGATGTAATTTATTGCTACAAATTCATAAAATGAATGCCAAACAGTGTAGATCCTGATCAGATGGCTTCTTCAGAAGCCATCTGATCTGGATCTACACTGTTTCCAAAGATAGGGGTTGTTGTGAACAGCAAGATAAGGGTTAACTAAAAAACAACATACTAGACACTGCTATCTAAGTACAGAGGAGGTCAAAGATGAGTGTCAGTTGCTGCTTGAATACCCCCTGACCGGGTGCTGAGATTACTGCTGGATGCAGCTGATTACAAATCTTCACAGCACTGGGGCAGAATAAGATGTGTTCACACACCCAAACACTGGAAATCGCCTACACACATGCTTTAGCACATTTATAAAGCTGTATTCTGACAGAATGGGTGACTGCAATCTGATTCGAGTGAATACATTTTGGCAGTGTACATGTATATATTTTTGAG
Organism: Lucinisca nassula; assembly: GCA_963580285.1. Lineage (NCBI taxonomy): Eukaryota > Metazoa > Mollusca > Bivalvia > Lucinida > Lucinidae > Lucinisca > Lucinisca nassula. The sequence continues at coordinate 111,243,487 of OY757021.1, forward strand.
TGTTTGAGTTTTATGTCTCACCAACAGCTAATGACTATGGAGACAGAACCTCGATTTAAAGACTCATCTGAAAGTCTGGAGAAGTCCAGGATAGATCCCACGACTCCTGGTTTATGAGGTGAATAGCATAACCACTTCACCATGGAGGCATCTAATATTTTAGCAAATTTTTATTTGAAATTATGAGTGATCATGGCTTAGAAAAAATGGTTAACATCCAACTCATAATAAGAATACTGTACATTTTTAACCCTTATCTTGCTGTTCACGACAACCCCTGTCTTTACAAACAGTGTAAATCCAGATCAGATGGCTTCGAAGAAGCCATCTGATCAGGATCTACACTGTTTGGCATTCAGTTTATGAATTTGTAGCAATAAATTACATCAAGTAATTTGATTGGTTGATAGACAGAAATGGGTGTGGCTTAAATGAATATTCAGCAAGATAAGGGTTAACCTGACAAATTGAAGATATCACTCTCCAGATAAACTTACAGTGTGGGCAAGGTACATGTATAAGAACAGTGATTTGGTTTTGGTTTTACGGCCCTTTCAAGATTATTTCACTCATATCGAGCCGATCGTTAATCAGAGGTGGGCGAAAACCGGAGTACCCAGAGAAAAACCACCTGACCTTCCGTTGCAGAACTTGGCGTCTCACATGTGACCCGAGCGAGGCTCGAACCACAGCAGTGAGAGACCTAATGATTAAGAGTCAGCGCTCTTATCCACTAGGCCACGGAGGCCCGTAATAGAACAGTGATAGATACATGTACTTGACCCTTACCTTTAACAAAAAATAAGGGAAATTATCCCTTAAATATCTTTGTTATGCATCCTAATCTGAAGCTACAGTAATAAGTGGGGTGGGGGGAGTTGCAGCAGGTTTGGGGGTGGGTGGGGCGGCGGGCAAGACTTTTTTATGTGACTTGTGATTCAGCTATTTTCTGTGATTTGTGTAAAGGTTGAAAATAAGCCTGTGGCTTGACAGAGGGTATTGTCTCACTCTGTGATCTGTGATAACCCAGTTCAATTTCTTGTGATTTGTGATTGAAAGAATTTGAAGTTTGTGATTTGTGATTTTCATGATTCTCTTTGTCATGATTCTCTGTGATACATCTGTGATTCACAAAAAAGCTTTGGATCATGGGGGACAAGGCCCCCTCCTGACCCCCTTTCTGGTAATATCTTTGCGAACAGTGTAGATCCAGATCAGATGGCTTCTGAATCTGATCAGGATCTACACAGTCACTGTTTGACACTGAGTTTGTGAACTTGTACTAATAAATAACATCAAGTAATGTGATTAGTTCAAAGTCAGAAAATTGCATGGTTAACTTAATTATGCAGCGGAATAAGGGTTATTCACTGTGATATGTGACAATATTAAATTCTCTGTGATATGGAATGGTGAATTTTAAAGTCTGTGATTTGTGAGTGAGTGAGTGTTGAGTTTTACGTCCCATCAACAGCTAAGGTCATACGGAGATGGGATCTCGGTTTAAAGACTCATCCGAAAGTCTAGAGAAGCCCGGGATCGATCCTGCGATCCCTGGTTTACAAGGCGAGTAGCGTAACCACTACACCACGGAGGCTTCTCTGTGATTTGTGAGTGGTTTGGATTCTTTGTGACTTGTGATCAGTACACCCTCTTGTCCCCCTCAGTAATGATCAGAGATGGATATCCATCCCAGTTAATTGAGAAGCTGGACAGAACCAAAAACTTGATTTTCCAATGCCCGAATACACTTTATTATCCCCCGACCAAATAGGTTCGAGGGATATAGCGATCAGCCTGGGGTCCGTCCGTAGACGCAACCTTGTGATGGCCATAACTGCTATACCCGTTGAGATTCATTGATGGTTCTTGGTTCACAAGGCTGAGACGGCGTGTCATGCGCAAGAACAAGAACTCTGGATGCCATACTTTTCAGCTCGTCTGTTTTTTGATAAAAAACTTTCGAGCTATTGTCATCACTCCGGCGTCTGCGTTGTCGTTGTCGTCGTCTGGCGTCGTCGTTCCAAAAAAAACTTAACCTTGGCTATAACTTAAAAAGTATTAGACCTAGCCTCATGAAACTTCATACACACACTCATCATCACAAGAGCTACATTTTGACCAAGGACCATAACAACATTGTTGATTTTGGCTGAATTATCTCCCCTTTTCCAATTTTTTTCTGAAACACATTTTTTGCTCTCATTTTAATACTATTCACAACAGAGCCTTCAATCTTGACATGAATGTTCCTTGGGACAAGACCTTTTCAGTGATACCACACTTTTTGATCTGTGACCTTGACCTTTGAACTTTGACCTATTTTTCGAAAATTTAACCGAAAACCTTAACCTTGACCATATTTCCAAAAGTATTTGGCCTACCTTCATGAAACTTCATACACATACTCACCATCACAAGAGCTACATTCCCTACAAGTTTTATAACTCCATCTTGCAATTTGATTGAATTATCTCCCCTTTTCTCTCCGTTTTTTTTAAATTGTTTTTGTCTCTTATTTCAATACTATTCACAACAGAGCCTTCCAACTTCACATGAATGTTCCTTGGGACAAGACCTTTTCAGTGACATGGAAAAACAGACAAGCATGGCGCCGCTTGCGGTGCTCTTGTTTAGTTATCTCCCCTTTTAATAAAATAGAATTACTACTTTGTGATGGCCATAACTCCAATACCCTTTGAGATATATTGATGATACCTGGCACAGTTGTTCACAAGGCTGAGATGGCGTGTCATGCACAAGAACCACAACTCTGGGTGCCATGGTTTTTGAGTTATCTCCCCTTCCAATAAAATAGAATCACAACCTTGTGATGGCCACATCTCCTATACTCTTTGAGATATATTGATAGTACTTGGTACAGTTGGTTGGTACTTGATGTATATGTATATGAGATTAAGCAGGTGTGTCATGCTCAAAAATTACAACTCTGGGTGCTCTGGTTTTTGAGTTATCTGCCCTGACAATATAACCTTGTGATGGCTATAACTCCAACACCCTTTGATATATATTGAAGGAACTTGGCGCAGTTGTATACAAGGTGCAGAAGGGGTGTCATGTGCAAGAACCACAACTATTGGTGCTGTGGTATTTGAGTTGTCTACCCTTCCAATATAACAGTATGACCAGCTTGTGATCACCATATCTCCAATACCCTTTGAGACAGAAATACATGAGCTTATGCAGGCATGTCATTTGCAGGAACCACAATTCTGAGTGCCCTGTTTTTTTTTTTAGTTAATTCCTCTGACAGTATAATCTTGTGATGGCCATAACTGCAATACTTTTGTGATATATTACTGGTTTAATTCTGGTGCACTTTCTATTGGTGAACAATCTTTTGAAGGCCATATTGGCTTTTGGTCGGGGGATTTGCCATCTTTTCCGATGGCTATTTTTTCTTGCAGTTGTCAGTGTGTATATTCAGAGTGAAATCCAGAAAGCACGCAGCTTTCGTTTGTTAACCGCAATACAAATTTTATGCTTTTTAAGGGCAAACTCAAATGTGCAGTTTGTTGGAAGTTTGCATATATACTGATCATCAAGAGCATTTCTGAGGACACTTTTTAACTCCCATTGTGTTATCCAGACACTCAGCAGCTACTGTTAACAACATATTTGAATAGTTTGAGTAAACAATAAATAGCTACATACATGTATGCATAAATTCACAAACTGAACGACATACAGTGTAGATGAATGACACACTGAAACATACATGTTAACCAGGAAAATAATTTCTGCATGGAAGAAGGTAAAACACAACAACAAAAGGGTCAGATTACCCATGCATTTCCTGTCACAACTATTTACGTACAAAAGTAACTGTGACTATGTATCAGTTTCCTGCATGCTTGTTTATTTCAGTTGTTCATTGTCATTTGACTCATTTATATGGGAAACACCAATAACCTTCACATAATGATAACAAGTCTGTGAAACGAAGAAAAATGGGGTTAATGGGGGTATACATGATTTACCTTATTTTTGGGCTAAAAAACATAGATTGTGGCCTCATTGAGGCAGTTCTAACGAGCACCCACAATCTATGTTGAAAGAAAAAATAACAAAGATATCACACTTTTTTACCCAATATTTGTCATTTCTGACACCATGTTGGACGCCATTATTTCACACGGACATGTTTTCCTAATGACCTGAATTTCATACTAACACAGTATGTGTGGTTTAACTTTATTGGTCAGTGTTTATCTATATAGTCATGTGGATCTAAGCCTGGCCAGGCAAAGCGGTGCGAGTCGGACCGCCCATGCCTATAAACCCTATTGGTTTCATTGGGGGACAGGGCTTGAGATGTCATTTCATCCCAATGTCAGGTAAAATTCCCACAAAATTGGCAGTAGTCCCGTAAGGCCCAAAGATGTTTGAACCATTGAGGTTTCACTGACTAACTACACACAAATTTACATATGTGCTGGCCATCATACTGCCATGGCAGATGCAAATCACTGCTAGCCACCTGTGTTTGAGTCAGTGAAGTTTCAGTGTTTGTAAAAATATCTGCTTTTGTGTTTCAGTAAACAGTGAGTCAAATTCAAGGAGAATAGCCCATGTTGAGCAATGCTTTGGCACTTCAGGACAGGTAAATTCCAATGAAACATTAACCAATTTTATATGGGGGAGCCCCAGCCAAAAAAAAAAAGAGGTTTGTTTCCAGAAACCTTACCGACTCTAACTTTTTGGGGGCCTATTCAAACTTTTACAAGACATCTAAAAAAACGGCATCTGATCTGGGGCCAGTTGTTCAAAGCATTGTTAGCTTAACGAGCTTGTTAGCGGTCATATTGTTAACTGTTCTAGCAAGTACAATATCGAAAATTTTGTTATTTTTACTGAAAAAATGTGAGCATCTTGAAAAAATGTGAGCATCTTTTGCATCCGCAAAAGCTGCTCACATTTTTTCAGCAAAAATATTAGCATATTTGCCATATTTAATGATCAAAGTTTTAACGAAACGTTAACTAACGTCGCCATTAGTTTTGAACAACTGGCCCCAGGACTTTCACTGTTAGCAGAAAGTTCAATAATTTTTTTTTCACCAACTTCAAAGAAGTTGTTGGGGCATATTGCTTTTGCTTTGTTCGTCCATCCGCTGTTTTGTCCGTCCATCTGCACTAGGGCTGGCTATTCGGGGCTGAAAATATAATCGATTATCATTCCTGTCATTGCGATTGATAATCGATTAATAGTCACTGAAGATTTGGTCTTAATTTTACCTGTCTGGCTTTCTGTCTGAGCATGACTCCTACCATATGCTGTACTTTGCCATATGTATTTGAATAGACAGACCTGAGCAAACAGTGTAGACCCAGTTGAGATGCCGCAGAACGTGGCGTCTCATCTGTGTCTGCATTGTTTGCCACTCATACAGCTATTTTAGGCACAACTTTGGGTAACAAATTGTACTTATCAAATAATCGATTGCAAGCAAATCAGTAATGATAATCATTTTTGTGGAGTTTATCGATTAAATGATCGATTATCCGATTAATCGTGTTAGTCTTAATCTGCACACACTATAGGATGTATCATGTTAGGAACCATATATGCTAGGGTTCTGAAATTTCATATGCTGATTGCTTATGAAAAATAGCTGATCTGTATTTTTTTGTCAGTCAGACATCTTGCTGCAGTTATGGCCCTTTGCAGACTTGGGCATTTTTGCATAGGAAAAGCTTGTAAGCAAAATATCTCGAGAACTGCTCGGTGGCCTAGGCTCTTGAAAATTTGCAGGCTGTTTGCAACCAATCTGAAGATGACCTGATTCAGACTGATTGAATTTTGGCATAATTTTATGAAAATCGACCAAATTATGCTCCTTTGTGGACTTACATGTAGGCATTTTGGCATAACTGCTTGGGCTAGGTTCTTGGAACTTTGCAGGCTGTTTGCAACCAATGTGAAGATGAACTGATCATGATTAAATTTTGCGGTAATTTTGCGAAAAACCTTTACAGACATAGGCATAGGAAAGGCTTGTTAGCAAAATATCTCAAGCTATGTTATCCAATGACAGCTGTTGTTGCAACATGAATTTTCGGGGTGAGGCAGGCCCCTGGGGGGGGGGGGGGATCTGTGTCATATGGACACATTTCTAGTTAAAATTCAAGCGTGGATGCCGCCAAGAAGACCCTGAAGAAATATATGGGCTGCACGATGCTTCCACGCAGAGCTGAATCCGGCCCGCACACTAGTAGTGGTAAACCGCTTAGAGGATCTAAGCCTGTCCAGGAACCGTTGACCGTCCATGCTAATAAACCCTATTGGTTTCATTGGTCGACAGGGCTTGAGATGTCATTTCATCTCAATGTCGGGTAAAAGTCCCACAAAATTGGAAGCAACGTCTCCAAAATGACCTTTACAGTGTTGACGGGGATGTTAAACCTCAAATCAAACAAACAAACAAAATCATCTTATGTGCCGAGATACTAGGTAAAATGATAACGAAAAAATGAGAATATTAATGGAATTACTATACATGGCAATGAATTTCGACTTTCGCACAGTATGCTGATGACACCCAAATATTTTTAGATGGTACAGTTTTTTTGTATGTTTGTGTGTTTTAAGCTCACCTGAGCTATTGTGATTGGTCTTTGTCCTTCGGCCGTCATCTTTCCGTGCGTCCGTCCGTCCATCGTCAACTTTTGCTTTGAACGACTACTTCTTCAAATCTGCTGGACAGATTTTGAAATAATTTCACAGGAATGTTCCTTGGGTGACCCTCTACCAAAATTGCTCAATTTGTTCTGCTGGGGTGAACAAGATGGCCGCCAGAGCTAAAAATAGAAAAACCTTTAAACGACTTCTCCTCCTTAACCAGTGCATAGATTTTTTAAATAATTTCACAGGAAGGTTCCTTGGGTGACCCTCTACCATAATTGCTCAAACCATTCTGCTCAGATGAACAAGATGGCCACCAGAGCTAAAAATAGAAAAACATTTAAATGACTTCTCCTTAACCAGTGGATGGGTTCCAAAATAATTTTACAGGAATATTCCTTGGGTGACCCTCAACCAAAATTGCTAAAAATATGCCATTCAGATTAACAAGATGGCAACCGGAGCTAAAAAAAGGAAAAATCTTTAAAAGACTCCCCTTCTTAACCTGTGGATGGATTTCGAAATAATTTCACAGGAATGTTCCTTGGGTGACACTCTGCTAAAATTGCTCAAACCATTCCGCTCTGATGAACAAGATGGCCATCAGAGCTAAAAATACAAAAACCTTTAAATGACATCTGCTTCTTAACCAGAGGATGGATTTTGAAATAATTTCACAGGAATGTATCTAAGGTGACCTCATACCAAAATTGCTCAAAGCATTCTCGGATGACCAAGATGGCCTCCAGCGCTAAAAACTTCCTTAACTATTGGATGGATTTTGAAATAACTGCACAAGAATGTTCCTTGGGTGAATCTCTATCAAAATTGCTCAAATGGCTCTGCTTGGATGAACAAGATGGCCACCGGGGATAAAAATAGAAAAAAAAAACAACTTTAAATGACTTCTGCTCCATAACCAGTGGATGGATTTCGATAAAATTTCACAGGAATGTTCCCTGAGTGACCTGCTACCAAAATTGTTCAAACTGTTCCGCTTAGATGCACAAGATGGCCACCAGAGTAAAAATAGAAAAACCTTTAAAAGACTCCTTCTTAACCAGTGGATGGATTTCGAAATAATTTCACAGGAATGTTCCTTGGGTGACACTCTGCTAAAATTGCTCAAACCATTCCGCCATGATGAACAAGATGGCCATCAAGCTAAAAATACAAAAACCTTTAAATGACATCTGCTTCTTAACCAGAGGATGGATTTTGAAATAATTTCACAGGAATGTATCTAAGGTGACCTCATACCAAAATTGCTCAAAGCATTCTCGGATGACCAAGATGGCCTCCAGCGCTAAAATTAGAAAAACATTAAACAACTTCTTAATTGCAAAGGAATGTTTCTTGGGTGACCCTCTATTAAAATTGTTCAACAATTCTGCTGGGATGAATAAGGTGGCCGCTAGAGCTAATAATAGAAAAGCTTTTCAATAACTTCTCATGCTTAACCAGTGGATGGATTTTGAATTAATTTCATTACGATAACACAGCTGTGTGACATAGTGCATTTTACAGATCTCAAAAATGGCAACTTTTCTGATGAAAATCTGTGATATTTTTCTTATCAATGTTCAAAACATAGAGGTGGTTCTAATGAATACCCACAACCTATGTTGTGGAGTAGAAATAAGACAAATAATGTATACCCCCATAATCCCCAGTTTCTCTGTATGAAGTGGGGTTAAGAGGGGTCTTCATTTCACAGACTTGTTCATGTGATGTCACAGGAATGTTCCTTCTTCAAAAATTGTTCAACCCGTTGTGCTTGGATGAACAAGATGGCTAAAATTATAAAAACCTCCTTCGGTCTACCAAAATTGCACAAAACCTCTACTCCACCATACATGTATATTACCTACAATTTCATTTGTACAGTGTGGATCAGGTGAGCGATCCAGGGCCATCATGGCCCTCTTGTTTAAATACTTGTCCAAAAAGAGAATTTGAAGAACCCCGAGCTTTACTAATGAGAGATCATCTTAGCGGTAGAGAAAAAGGACACACATGCAAAAGAGTAATTTAATATTGATGTGTATTGTGTGCATCAACAATGGAGCAGGAAAAGCATTAATATGATACCCTTTGTCCTCCATGGTAATTCACCTTATTTGCATTATCTGCTGGTTCCTAGTCTGAAGGTTATCAGTGTTGGAAAAACAGGTAACCAGACCCCCCCCTGACCTTGTCTGAAGGTTATCAGTGTTGGAAAAACAGGTAACCAGACCCCCCTGACCTTTCAAGGTCAGGGGGGGTCTGGTTACCTGTTTTTCCAACACTGATAACCTTCAGACTAGGAACCAGCAGATAATGCAAATATGGTGAATTGGTAAAAAATACATGTACATGTATAGTCTAAAAATCGTGTAATAAGAATACCATGCTGTGTAGATTTAGAAAACTTAAAATACATGTCATGATTTTTTTTTTCAACGTCATGGCAACAGATTAGGAGGGTATTTGTGATGATGATTTTTCTGCCACCTTTTGAACAGCACGAAAACACGCCAATACAATTTTGACCTTGAACACCACTTTTATAGAGTAAAACTGGGGTTTGCAGGAGTTAACATTATTTTCCTTGTTTCTGCTCAGGTGGTGGGGGGTTGCTGTTGATACTGGTTGGAACCGCCTCGCCGAGGTGCTCGATTCTAGCAGGTCCCCACAGCCTTTGTTTTGGACGGAAATATGAAAAATATCAGAATTTTTATCTGGAACTTTTCATTTTTTGGTGAAAATTTTTCCAATATGTTTATATGCTTTTCGTGATGAAGGGATATGTGATTAATGTGTATAATTTTTAAGCAGATGTATACTCACATCATATGCCTTATGATAAGAGGCGGTGGAACCAGATATTTAGTATATCACCAAGTGTCTATATAGTCCATTGCCATGGTACTATAGCATATAAGACTTAGTTAAAAATCTTATTAAAGTATTTAATAATATCAAACATGTACATGCATATGAATAGTCACCAATGTTCTGTAAACATATTTGTTTAAGTTGAAAATAAAATTACAAAAAAGCAACAATATATAATATATGAAAATTTGTCCAAACTATGCCCTTTATGGACTTGGGGATTTGGGGCAACATTCTGTCATGGAGATTCATCATGAAATCTTTTCTATGGTCTCCTCTCCATTCCCCTGATTCAAGAAGGGCAGTTGTCAGTTTCTGGCGAAAGAATGTGCACTGTACGGGTAACCACCTTGTATAAGCCTGCCCAGGAAGTGTTGTTAGGTAAACTGACTGGCTTGATATGACCTAAATAGTGTTGACTGGGCTGCAAACAAACAAACAAAACTCACTAGTGTTGTCAGTGCTTTGATTCTGAAGATTATAAGTCATTTTAACTCCCATAAACATCCCTTTACTATTAAGAGCCGGAGAACTACAAAACCTACAAGGAGACCTTTGCTTCCAGCAAACTTTTATCTCTCTACTTCCATTCATTTTCATTTTTCTCTTTCCTCACTTTTATCTGTTTCTGTTATTTCTGCTGTCTCTTTTCTCCCTTTCTCTGGGAGACGACACAAAATGACCCACAAGGGTTGACATGGCGTTAAACCCAAAACAATCAATTGTTGTGCTTTGGGCAACCAAGAGGCTATTTAGGAGGCTCATGCAAACTATAAAGGCATCTTTTCAGACAGTGCGGAAGTGCATGCTGATCTGAGTGTTTGCTAATCACATAGTTCTTACCATACTGATCCTAAGTATTGGGACAGACAGGCCTATGCAAACACTGTGCAGACCCAGATCAGACTGCTCCTGAAGGATCTACAGTGTTTGCCATTCTGTCTGCACTTTTTGGACTCCTTACTGCATCATGAAACAAATTTGTTAACTCTTATCATGCTGTTCACGACAACCCCTATCTTTGGAAACAGTGCAGATCCAGATCAGATGGCTTCTGAAGAAGCCATCTGATCAAGATCTACACTGTTTGACATTAAGTTTATGGCTTTGTAAGAATAAATTACATCAAGTAATCTGATTGGTTCAAAGTCAGAAATGGTGTGGCGAAACTGAATATTCAGCAAGATAAGGGCTAATAATTTAGGTATTCAAGGTGTCTGGATTTTGGGGATTAATTATTTTAGGTTTCATCATGTGTCAGTGCATTGAAATCTTCTTCCTGGTACAGGCAAAATCCAGCATAACAAAGAAAATATAAAAAAAAATCTACTCTCAATCTGACTAAACATCACGAAAACATGCCTTTGTAATTCTGACCCCCCCCCCCCCCCCCCTCAAATGCCACTTTTATATTGTAAAACTGGGGTTTACAGGGGTATACATTATTTTTCATATTTCTGCTCAAAAACATGGATTGTGGGTACTCGTTAGAAACGCCTCGATGAGGCAGTTCTAACGAGTACCTACAATCCATGTTTTTAGCAGAAATAAGAAAAATGTCAGAATTTTTTGTCTGAAAATTTTCATTTTTGAGATTTGAGCAGGTATGTTTTCGTAATGTCAGTGTTGCCTCAAGATTTAAATTTTCAGTAAAATCCACAACTAGGACCATTTAATATTAAGACCATCCCAATATATAATACTACATAGTCCCAAAGATGGTTTGAATATAGGAAGTTGACTGTTTTTTTTGTTGTTTTTTTTTTTTTTCAGATAAAAAAACTGTTGTATATTTCAGCCACTGGGAGTGCCTGGGCGAGTATTGGTAGGAGAAGGAGTATTGACAAAGATGTGTCGAAAGAAACCTAAGCCTCGACAGTTCTTCTTATTCAACGATGTCTTAGTGTATGGAAATATTGTAATCAATAAGAAAAAGGTACATTAACACTTGTGGCACCAACCACAAAGCAGCAGTTGACATTTTCCTTTTTTCAGAGAAAATCAGGCTTGACATTTCATGTGTATTGTCTGCTAGGCAGACAATTCACATGAAATGTCAAGTCTGATTGTTTGAGAAAAAATAACGCTAAAATCTGCAATTCCGTCTGCTCTGCTCTGTAACATAGGTTGATGTTATAAGGGATACTTTGGGATGGCTCATACAGGAAGTTCAACCTGCTTCTGCTGACAAATACTAATGTTTGTATTACATCTTACATTGCTTGACAATGTTTTAAGGGTCTTTCTTTCCATACTTGTTTTTGTCTCCTGACACAAAAGGTCCAGGGTATGATGAATGATCGGTTGTCCATCCATGTCTGTTTGTTCATCCATCAAGCCATCCATCCATCAGTATAGCATTATATGTCAGTATTTTACTTTATAACTTCTTTGTAATAACTTCTTGCCTGTTGTCTGTCACACAGTTTTACCCCAAATATGTTTATAAATGAGCCTGTCGTGTCTTTTGGGCCTTCCGCTGATTCAAGAAGGGCAGTTGTCAGTTTCTTGCGAAAGAATGTGCACTATACTGGTTAACCTAATACGTATAAGCCTGCCCAGGAAAGTGTGAATAGGTAAACTGATCGGCTGAAAAATGACCTAAATAGTGTTGACTGGGCCATTAAACTCCAAAACAAACAAACAAACATGTCTTTTGGGATGTGTTCAGGTAGAAGGCACAAACGTGTCTGTTCTGTTAGACTAGTAAGAGTTTTTATGTCCCCGAAGCGAGAGCGGGGTCATATTGTTTTTGCCCTGTCTGTTTGTTTGTTTGTTGGTTGGACAACTTCAACATTGGTCATAACTTTTGAACCATTTGCGATAGAGCCTTCATATTTGGTATCTAGGTTCCTTGTGACAAGAACTTCTCACTCATTAAAAAAAAACGTTGACCTGTGACCTTGACCTTGACCTGTGATCTTGTTTAATGAAAAAAACATTGGTCATAACTCTGGGCTGTTTGAGATGCAGCCTATATATTTGGCATGTACGTTCCTTGTGATAAGGGCTTTTGACTCATACAAAACATTTTGTCCTATGTTCTTGACCGTGACCTACTTAAAAGAAAAACATACCATTGGTCATAACTTCTGAACCATTTGAGATTGTGTCTTCATATTTGGCATGTAGGTTCCTTGTGACAAAGGCTTCTCACTCTTCTTGACCTATTACCTTGACCCTGACCTTTTACCTACTTTAGAGAAAATATTAACATTGGTTATAACTTCTGAATCGTTTGAAATAGAGCCTTCATAATTGGCATGTAGGTTCCTCACAATGGCGTCCCACTCAAATAAAAATTTTGATCTGTGCCCTTGACATTGACCTGTTACATACTTTAAAGAAAGAGATTAACTTTTGTCAAAACTTCTGTGCCGTCAGAGCCTTCATATTTAGCATATAGCTTTCTTGTGACAAGGGCTTCCCACTGATACAAAAAAATTGACATTGACCTTTGACCTACTTTCAAGAAAAAAATAATATTGGTCATAACTTTTTAACCATATTGACCTTGACCCTGACCTGTGACCTACTTTATCATAACTCTTGAACTTTTATGTTTGGCATGTAGGTTTCTTGTGACAAGGGCTTCCCACCCATACAAAAATTTTGACCTTTGACTTTGACCTTGACCTGTAACCTACGTTATCATAACTTTTGAAATGTTCAAGATATTGTTTGTTTGTTTGTATTGGAGTTTTACGGCCCAGTCAACACTATTTAGGTCATTTTTGAGCCGGTCAGTTTACCTAACAACACTTTCCTGGGCAGGCTTATACGTAAGCGGTTAACCAGTACAGTGCACATTCTTTCGCCAGAAACTGACAACTGCCCTTCTTGAATCAGCGGAAGGGAGAGAATGACCATAGAAAAGATTTCATGATCAATCTCCACGAAAGAATGTTGCCTGTTCAAGATATAGCCTTCATATTTGGCATGTAGGTTCCTTGTAACATGGCCTTCCACTCATGCAGAAAGTTTTTGACCTGTGACCTTGACCATAATCTGTGACCTAATTTGTCCTAACTTTTGAACTGTTTGAGATAGACCCTTCATATTTGGCATGTAGGGTCTTTGTGACATGGTTTTCCCACCCATAGAAAAAATTTAACTTATGACCTTGACAACCCTAACATGTGACCTACTTTATCATAACTTTTGAACAATTTGAGATAGAGCCTTCATATTTGTGGCATGAAGGTTCCTTGTGACATGGCCTTTCCAGTTACACATAAAATTTTGACCTTGACCCTGACCTGTAACCTACTTTATCATAACTCTGGAACCATTTCAGATGGAGCCTTCATATTACACGTGAAGGTTTCTTGTGATCAGTGCTTCCCATCCATGCAAAAAAGTTTGATCTTGACCTTGACCTATGACATACTTTATTATACTGTTTGAACTGTTTGAGATATAGCCTTCATATTTGGCATGTAGATTCCTTGTAACATGGCCGTCCCACTCATACAAAATGTTTTTTGACTTGTGACCTTGAACCTGACCTGTGACCTGTCTTATCATAACTTACGAGCTGTTTGAGACAGAGCCTTCATATTTGGCATGTAGGTTCTTTGTTACATGGCCACCCATACAAAAATTTTGACCTGTGACCTTGACCATAACATACAACCTACTTTACTATAACTTTTGAACTGTTGAGATAGAGCCTTCATATTTGGCATGTAGGTTTCTTGTGACAAGGGCTTCCCACCCTTGTAAAAATTTTGACCTTTGACTTTGACCTGTGACCTACGTTATCATATTTTTTGAAACATTTGAGATAGAGCCTTCATATTTGGCATGTAGGTTTCTTGTGACAAGGGCTTCCCACCCATGTAAAAATTTTGACCTTTGACTTTGACCTGTGACCTACGTCATTATAACTTTTGAAACGTTTGAGATAGAGCCTTCATATTTAGCATGAAGGTTCCTTGTGACATGGCCTTTTCAGCCACACATAAAATTTTGACCTTGACCTGTGTCCTGTGACCTACTTTTTCATAAGATAGAGCCTTCATATTTGGCATGTAGGTTTCCTGTGACAAGGGCTTCCCACCCATACAAAAACTTTGACTTTGACTTGTGACCTACTTTCTTTGTGACATGGCCTTCCCACCCGTACAAAAATTTTGACCTGTGACCTTGACTGTAATTTGTGACCTACTTTATCAAATCTTTTGAACTGTTTGAGCCTCTATATTTTCCATATGGGTTCCTTGTGACAAGGGCTTCCCACCCTTACAAAACATGTGACCTATGACCTTGACATACTTTATTATAACTTTTGGTCTACTTTAAAGGAAAAATTGACCCTGCCCAGGGACATTTTCATGTTTCACAAACACTTGTTAAATTTTAGTTTAGAGGTATTGTACTAAAATAATACACAGACTGATCTTAAAATAAATTTAAGATAAAAAACAAAACATTTTTTATGCCCCCGTAAGAGAGCATATAGTTTTTGCACTGTCCGTTTGTTTGTGGGTTTCTGGGTTAGTCCGCACTTTTTTCCCTCAATTTGGCTCCCACAGGGGCATAGCTCACTTATAGTGACAGCTCTTGTTTTTTTGTTTTTTTTTGTTTTTGTTTTCACCTCCTTTATGCATGGTGGAATATTGGAGTCTGCTTTTCCGTCTGTTCATCAAACCATCAACATTTGTGACCACCTAAGCATTCACCATAATGTAAAGAGTCCATTTCTCACCAACTACAAGAGCTTGATTAATGATACTTGGTTCAAATTTATATCTATAAGGGATGACAGCTTTAATGCAAGCATTCATATTTGATCTTAACCTACATTTCATGGTTCACTGACTTCTTGCTCTAGCATTCACCCTTCTTTTCAAGTTTTATTTCTCAAGGACATCTAAGAACTTCATTAATGGGTGTGGTACAAACTTGCATCTAGGGATGGAAACGTTTATGCAAGCATTTGTTTTTGACCTTGACCTGCATCTGGTGATTCAGTGACTTCCAGCCCCCATAAGTGCAACACAGCATGCAGCGGAATTCTACAGGCCTCATATTTTTCAGGCATTTGCAGGATTTCAGGCTTTTACATTATATCAGTGGGCTGGTCTTAAGAATTGATTAGATGTTGGTGACCTTGACCTAATTTTCAAGGTCACCACGGGACTTAGACTGTTGAAAATTGCCTTGTCTGCACTCTATCTCCTGAACCAGTGGATGGATTTGGTTCAAACTAGGTACATTATATCAGTGGGCTGATCTTAAGAACTGATTAGATTTTGGTGACCTTGACCTAATTTTCAAGGTCACAGGGCTGAAAAAGTAAAAGTAAAGGGTAAAAGCAGAATTTGAAATAATGAGTGTGGTGGGGGGACATCTGTTTTCTTAGAAAACAATTCTAGTCTTTAAAATGTATTTGGAAAACAGCTGAACCTTTTGCAAACAGTTTAGACCCTGATCAGATGCCACATTCTGCGGCGTCTGATCTGGGCCTGCACTGTTTGCCAACTACCCGTTTTGGGGTTTCCAGTACAAAATGGATTAATGAAAAAAATGACGAATTTCTTTTTTTTTTCAGTATAACACACAACATATTATGCCACTAGAAGACGTTAAGTTAGAAAGTGTGGATGATGATGGTAGTAAGTATAAAATAAATAGGATCAGCATCTAGTTGTTCAAACTAATGCTGTTAGTTTTATGTGTTTAAAAAACTTCAGCTCTTGGTATGGCGCAAAAATCATATATTTGCTGAAATAAATGCTACAATTTTGAACCTCATTTTTTTTTTTGGCAGCAAAGTACTTTAGTACAGTAAATTTCTGTTGTTAAGACCACCTTTGGGACTGTTCAAAAGCAGTCTTTAAGACCACTTTTGAACAGTCCCGAAGGTGGTGTCTGACCAGAGGACACTTTATGCTGAAAACACTGCATTTTTTCTAGATAAGCTTTGCAAAACAGAACTAGTCTTTCTTTTAGGTGGTCGTAGTTGCGGAATTTCACTGTATTTGATTCTGTACTTGCTGGCCCAGATTTCTCCGACAGTCAAGGAGGTATTGAAACCTTCATGCTCAGCACAGGCATGCATGTTTAATGATTATCCTGCTCAGGATTGCATGATATTTTGTCCTGCTTATAAATATTAAAATGCCAACAACTGTTTAATATTTGTAAGCAGGACAAATATCATGCTCCATTGACTTAGTAGGGAATTTTGTATACAAATGTTGGTCCTTTCATTATTAATGATCAGTAAGAGTGTCAATGCTTGTTTGAAGTGGGTATGAAAGATACAATCTTTGGACCAGACCCTGGGTTTGTTTGTTTGATTTGATGTTTAGCGTCGCCGTCAACACTGTATGGGTCATTTTGGAGATGTTGTTTTCAATTTTGTGGGACCAGACCATGGTGGAACACATTAAAATTATATTGATTAACAGTGATAAATATTTTGATACACATATTTTGCTTCGAAAACATGCATACTGTCCGTTGAGGAATAGTTGACTTGTTTTTGTTTTGAATAATGCAAAGCTTATGGGGCTAACAGTAGAATAGCTCAAATAGTCAGCCACGTCACTGCCAGCTATTTGTTGGCGAACTATTCATGTATACATGTTGAAATATAATTTCTATAAGTATTGGAACAATAACTCCTCCCATCGGGGCTTGCTGAAATAGATTTGGCTGTATTGTGCTTCCATGCAGATTTTTGATTACATGTAAACTGCTTAGAAGGTCTAAACCTACCCAGGAAAAGTGTTGCATGTTCACACTGGTAAAGGCAAGCGCGCAGGGTAAGGAACAAACACACCGGATAAGGATTTTTTTCCGATCAGGATAAAAAAGAAAATGGCGGAATGGGTATCACATGTGCAGGTTTGTTGTTGTTCTAGATCTCGTGTTATTGTTACTAATCAATACGGCTGCTCACATTAGCTTCACGGAAGACACATATTATTCACAAATTTATCTTTGATGGTCCGAATTCGACAGTTACATCCAGTCAAACGGAGAACCAGACACAGTGGAGCTACTCCACCGCGAAATCTCATTATTTTACATGAAACGCTCTTCTGGGAAAATGGCATGCACATTTTTGTTGGTTGTAGACATACACATGATAAATCGGACTGTTGCAAATACGATTTAAGGAAAATTTGAAATTAGAAGGCACGCAGCGAGAAATCCTGGTTCAATTTTCAATACAACGCCCACGGGCAAGGAAATGGGTACAACGCATATGATAAGACACAAAATTTTCCTGGGAAAATGGTTGTTGTATGGTCGAAGCACTAGGAAATTTCCATCTCAGCTTAGGTTTTCAGATATTAATAATTAGTCCTACATGGTTTAAAGCACCGATTGTGATCTTTAGGAAACGTTCAACGTTTTTGTGCATTGCATTGCTCTGGTTCTAGCAATGTACCCCTCTACACCCCCCCCCCCCCCACACACACAAATACACATACACTATGAATCTAGGACGATTTGGCCCGGACGATTTGACCTAGGAGAATTCGGCCAAGAAGAATGTGGTCCGTAAAAATATATTGGGTAGGACAACTTGGCAAGGCTAATATAATGTCCTGTGCAAATTGACATTGAAATGTTTTGGGTTTGTTTTCAGTAATGCCTCTTGGTTTGTTTGTTTGTTTGTTTGTTTAAGGTTTCATGATCAATCTCCACGAAAGAATGTTGCCGACCCCGCAGGTTTCGAACCCCTGCCCCCCCCCCCCCCTGATCACCAGCAGACGCGAATCCGACTGAGCTACCGAGGCCGGCATAATCATTCAGTTACCAATACATGTACATACTTTAATATTTGCCTTGCCCATCGGGGCTTAAGAAATAGATGGGCTGCATGATGCTTCCACGCAGAGCTTTAACCGACCCACACACGAGTACTGGTAAACTGTTTAGAGGATCTAAGCCTGTCCAGGCAAAGCGGTGCGAGTCGACCCGCTTATGCTTATAAAGCCTATTGGTTTCATTGGGCGGCAGGGCTGGCGATGTCGTTTCATCTCAGTGTTGGGTAAAATTCCCACAAAATTGGAAGCAACGTCTCTAAAATGACCTTTACAGTGTTGACGGGGACGTTAAACCTCAAATCAAACAAACAATATATCCGACGACGAACTGCGTGCAAAGGGCCTGTTAAGATCTCCAATTATATCTGCTTCCCCCCCCCCCCCCGGAATATTGGTTTCATAAATGTTGTATGGTGATTGATAGCCAAAGGAAGTTATATGAAAAGAATGAAAAGATACAGCTTCAAAGAAAAACAAATCAATAAAATGTTTGGTCATTCACAAATAAGGTATGTTTTTACCATGACTTTACCCCTACCCCGAGCTGATTGTGACCGAAATAGCAAAATTTGTCACCTTTATGGCTTTCAAAATATAATAGCCTAGCCTTGCCTGTACATATTTTATATTTTGTATACAGATACAATTTTGATATGTTAACATGTGATGAAAATATATAAAAAAAAATGAACTGTGAACTCTGTGTTTATTTTTTCATAAATTAATTTCCGGCCTCAGTGGCTCAGTCGGATGCGTGTCTGACTGGTGATCAGGAGGACGCGGGTTCGACTCCCGCCGGGGTCGGCAACATTCTTTCGTGGAGATTGATCATGAAATCTTTTCTACGGTCATTCTCTCTCTTCCGCTGATTCAAGAAGGGCAGTTGTCAGTTTCTGGCGAAAGAATGTGCACTGTACTGGTTAACCGCTTACGTGTAAGCCTGCCCAGGAAAGTGTTAATAGGTAAACTGACCAGCTCAAAAATGACCTAAATAGTGTTGACTGGGCCGTAAAACTCCAATACAAACAAACAAACAAACATAAATTAATTTTTGGCCATTATCAGAAATGTCCACATAAAATTGCCATAACTCCGTTCATAGTAAAGCCAAATATATGTTGTTATTACTCATTTTCTTAGATATCAAATTATTCCTTGGTTTCTAACTGTTTCATTTTGATCCTGTACTTTTTCATTTTTCGTATATCTCCATGATAACGCAAGTGGGTGGGGTAACAAGATACGACTCGCTTAGTGTACAAACGATGAGCAGTGCTACCTGATATATTAATGCGCCAATTGAAACCGGGTTTCTAATGGCACTTTCTATTGTCTTTTTCTTTCGAAGGGGTATACTTTTATCACACTTTTCGTACTATTTTCGTCACAATTTATTATCTCAATACAGACACATCAAACGTCAAGTTATGCTGAAAATACTTGAAGACGAAACAACTCGTTCCTGTGTATGCTTCCATTAACGACACCTGTTAGCAAGTGAAACGTCGCACACTGAAGAGGATTTGAGTGAGGGTCAAAAAGAAGCCAAATCATATCAGGCCCTTTAATGACCATGTAATAGGTATGCCTCACGAATTTGGCCAAGTTATCTACCTTATTTTCAGCCAAAAGAACAAGCATACAATTTTCTACCAGAAATACTGCATGAACTAATACATCATTTCTCTAATTCAAGATCGCGATGTACCCAATCCATCTATCCCCCATAGGGGATGATTATATCGCTAGAACCACAGCAATGCGCATGCCAAGACAATGCACACAAACTTTGGACGTTTCCTAAAGGTAACAATTGGTGCTTAAAACTATGTAGGACTAATTATTAATATCGGAAAACCTAATCTGAGATGGAAATTTACTAGTGCTACGACCATACAACAACCATTTTCCCCGGAAAATTTTGTGTCTTATCATACGCGTTGTACCCATCTCCTTGCCCGTGGGCGTTGTATTGAAAAATGAACTAGGATTTCTCACTGTGGGCCTTCTAATTTCAAATTTTCCTTAAATCGTATTTGCAACAATCCGAGTTATCATGTGTATGTCTACAACCAACAAAAAAGTGCATGCCATCTTCCCAGAAGAGCGTTTCATGTAAAATAATGAGATTTCGCGGTGGAGTAGCTCCACTGTGTCCGGTTCTCCGTTTGACTGGATGTAACTGTCGAATTCGGACCATCGAATATAAATTTGTGAATAATATGTGTCTTCCGTGAAGCTAATGTGAGCAGCCGTATTGATTAGTAACCATAACACGAGATCTAGAACAACAACAAACCTGCACATGAGATACCAATTCCGCCATTTTCTTTTTTATCCTGAGCGGAAAAAATTCCTTATCCGGTGTGTTTGTTCCTTACCCTGTGCGCTTGCCTTTACCAGTGTGATGTTGGACTGTCTTTAATCCATAGTGATTTAATTTGATGTAGGGCTTGATATGTCATTTCATCTCAGTGATGGGAAAAGTCCCACAGAATCTGAAGCAACATCTCCAAAATGACATAGTGTTGACGAGGACATATAACCTCAACACTAAATAACTCCTGAGCAAACATCCTAGACCTAGATCAGATGGCTTCACAGGACAAGCAGTTGGATTCAGATCTGGCCTACCTGCCTTTTTACCTCTACTGTTTTAAAGGGAAACTTTCCTTAATTAATACTACTAGATAATTCAAAGAGATTTTGAAGTACCAATTTTTATCAGAAGTGTATATTTTTTTACATAATTGAAAACCGCAATATTTCCAATAAAATTTGTATGTCCCTTGGTGTTTGACTTTGAATCATAAAAGAGTCTTATTGTTAATATAGTAGAATCCTATTCAAACTTCCTGAATTTAAAACATACAGTAATTCAAAGATATTTTGAAGCCCTGAATTCTATCTGTAATGTCTATTTTACTCTGAAGAATTCAAAGTAGAAGTGGAGGCAATGATCAAAGCCTGGTTATCCCCACGTTTTTCGAAGAAAAGTGGGGATATTGTTATCACCTCCGTCTGTCCGTCCATCCGCCTGTCCGGCGATCTCCTCCTAAACCGTTGTCCGGAATCCAACCAAATTCGGTATGTGAGTTGCTTACATTTATGGCTTGCGCGAGATCACGTTCATTTTTGACCCCGCTCCCAGAGGCCCTGGGGAGGGGTCAAAAGGTCAAATTTGTTTAAAACTATGTGCTGTACAAGGGCAATGTTTGCAATAAACGTGGGGATTTGCGATGGCGCGCCATTGACTGCACAATCTAGTTGTTTTTGCCATGCCTGCTGTTAGCCTTGCGTGATATAGGAGTCTGAGTTTCCACCTGTTTGTCAATCCGTCAACCTTGTCGACAACCCTAGCGTTCACCCAAATGGTCAAGTTCATATCTCAAGACCTATAAGAGGTGCATTAATGATTCTTGGTACAAATCTTACATCTGGGGATGGCAACAATAATGCAAGCATCCGTATTTGACCTTGACCTACGTTTCAAGGTTCACTGACTTTGTAAAGCCATCAAACCTAGAGCTCAAGTTCATTTCTAAAGATCTGTAAGAGCTTCATTAATGGTATTTGGTATAAGCTTGCATCTCTCCATGCAACTAAAATGCAATCATGCATATTTGACCTTGACCTACTTTTCATGGTTCATTGTCTTTGTGATCTATTGTGTCAACCCTAGCATTCACTCTGATGTTCAAGCCCATTTCTCAGAACTGTAAGGGATTCACTAATGATACTTGGTACAGGCTTGCATCTAGGAGTGGCAGCTTTAATGCAAGCATCCATGTTTGACCTTGACCTACACTTCATGGCTGTGTGGCTTTGCCACCCCACAGGCATAACATAGCCTTCGGCGGAATTCTTGCTTAAACAAAATTTGCCTGTTCCTTGATGTTTCACTTTGTATTTATGAGAACCTTCTACTGTATATGATGCATGCTGGTTTTGTTTTTAGATTTACGCAATGGTTGGAAGATACTTAGTCCTAGTAAGTCTTTTGTGGTATATGCAGCAACAGCCGTAGAAAAGCAACAATGGATCTCCCATATCAAGAAATGTGTCAGTGATCTACTTGTCAAGAGTAAGTTTAACAAATTTTGTACAAAATGGAATGTCCATTTCAAAATTTTGGGGTGTCAGTTTGTGTTATCTATAATTTGTTTTGAAAATATCTGAACTTTTTGCAAACAGTGTAGGCCCTGATCAGATGCTGCATTTCGTGGCGTCTGAGCAGGGCCTATACTGTTTGCCAGTATCCCTTTTTGGGGTTTCACGTATAAAATGGGTTTAAGCCTTAACCGTAAAGCATTGTGGAAACTTCTTGAGCAAATGGAATTACTTTTGTTTCTCGTTTGTGGAGAAATAGGTTTGACATTTAATGTGATAAATCATCTGCTGAGAAGACCATTCACATGTAATATCAAGCTTTGTTTTTCTCTGATAATAAGATAAAAATATTTTTAAAATGCTGTCTGTTTGTCGTGATTGGCACTCAAGGGGTTATACAAATTTGTAAGTTTAGGGAAAAAGGGGGCCTTATTATTATCTAAAAATGCTTACTTATGAAGCAGACAAGATCATGACGATAACAAACCCGTGCGACATAGTGCATCTTTTCACATCTCCAAAATGGCTACTTTTCTGACGAAAATCGATGAAATTTTCCTTATTTTTAACGCAAGCATAGGTTGTGGGTGCTCGTTAGAACCGCCTCATTGAGGCGGTTCTAACGAATACCCACAACTTACGTCTAGGAGCAGAAATAAGGAAAATAATGTAGACCCCCGTAAACCCCTTTTTCGCTATATAAAGTGGGGTGTAAGGGGATGTTCATTTCACGGACTTATTTGCGTGATGACAGGCTTGTTTATATAGCATATGGTGGAGAATTTTTGACACTGGACTGACTTTATTTGGTTATAAGAAATCAATCAAGTCCTCTTAATTGCAGAAAAACCACCCATTACATCCTATGTTCCCTTAAGATATTACACTGAATAAGTTCAGAAGAAGTATATTTATCATGTAGTTGTGTCTGAGTTGTTATAAACTTGATAATTCACTAGTGGATTAAATATGCAAATTAGTTAGATACACCATGTGACATTACATGTAGGATGTTCTTAACGACATCACGTTTACTAATGGCGGAATATTGACATTTTTGTACAAAAATCATGAATAAAGTGTGTTTTATGTGTTTTAAATGACATGTGATAAATAGGATCTTGCACTCTTGCTCATGTATTATTGAGTTTATTTAACTTGTTGCGGAAACGGAGTAAAATGCTTGGCAAAGCCACGTATTTTATCCCTTTTCCTCAAACTCTTTTAATAAATTCAATAATACATGAACACTCATGTAAGATCTTCTATGTATATTTAACACAAATTAAGAGTGTAAGATATTGCAGCCTGCTGAAGCTGAAATAGTGCTAAAAAATCACTGTTACATATGAGCCAGTGCACAACAAAGCCTGCAATAAGACATGTGCATCCAGCAAAGAATCAGATCAGCCTGCACATCCATATAGTATAACCAGAGAATTCTCTTGGTGCATGGAGGAGCATTGGGTCCTTAGAGTGCAAAGTGAAGACTGATCAGACTGTGAGGATGCACTGGCTGATCTGAGTCTTCACTGGGTGCACATGCATTATTGTAGGTTTTGTCGTTGTGCTGGCTTATATCAGTTATTATGCTTTCATCCTTGGTGCTTGAACTGTCTGTTAACAATGTCATAATGTGGTGACAGAAGGCATCTTACCACTACACCATATTAAAGAAATGACAATTTGGCAAAGATTCCAGACGTTGCACATGCATGTATGAGCACCCACAATCTTTATTAACCCTTATCCTGCTGAATAAATTGTTTTAGTCACACCCATTTCTTACTATCAATCAATGAAATTACATAGTATGATATATTCATTTAATTCATAAACTGCATAACAAAAAGTGTAGATCCTGATCAGATGGCTTCTTCAGCACTATCTGATCTGGATCTACGCTGTTTGCAAAGGTAGGGGATTGTTGTGAACAGCAGGATAAGGGTTAAAAAGTCACTGGAAAATTGACATTTGAGTCGGGGCACATTTCCTACAATTTACATGACTTTGTGCGCCCAATGAAGACTCGGATGAGCCTGCGCATCCACACAGTCTGATCAGAGTCTTCGTTGTGTGCTCTAAGCATAGTTAAGGGCTCAATGCTCCTTCATGCAGCAAGAGAAGTCTCTGGTCAAACTGTATGGATGTGCAGACTGATCTGATTCTATGGTGGGCACACATGTAAATTGTAGGAAATGATGTGCCCTGGCTCACTTTTGAGACATTTGAGAAAGTAATATCACTTATAGAGAAAGTATTATCTCACAAATTTATGTTACCTAATAACACTTTATTTGCTGTTACAGGGGGTAAGACACAGAGTGAGGTAGGTGATATGGACTCACCGGTCTGGGTTCCCGACTCCTCAGCTCCTAAGTGTATGCACTGTCATAGATCAGAGTTCAGTATGCTCAACAGAAGGGTGAGTTAAAGCTTTGCATGATAGGTATTTTTTTTTTCAGCATACAACATTTTGAAACATTTTTTTCTTATTTTCTCTCAAAACAGGATTTGACATTTCATGCCAGTTGAAGACAATTTGCATGAAATGTCAGATCCTGTTTCTGGAAAAAATGAGAAAATAACAAGTTGTCATCTGCTGAATTAGCCCAGAGCATAATATGTCGTCTGTCGTATGTTGGCATCTGGCATCAACATTTTCAAACGAAATTGGGCAGTGCGCACCTGAGCTCTGGTGAGCATCGTGGCCCATGGGTCTCTTGTTTTAACTTCTAACCTTTATAACTCCCTGGGCTAATTCAGCAGACGACAGATCCATAATTTCTGATGGAGATAATTTGCATGAGATGATCAGTTCTGTTTTCAGGGGAAAATAAAAATGTTTCTGAAAGTCTAATCTCAGAGAAAGTCAGAAAGTTAATATTTGGTTATCATCACGTGAACAAGTCCATGAAATGAAGATCCCCCTCAACCCCACTTTATATAGAGAAAAGGGGTAAACAATGTTTTTCTTATTTCTGCTCCAAGACATAGGTTGTTGGTACTCGTTAGAACCGCCTCAATGAGGCGGTTCTAACGAGCACCCACAACCTATGTTTGCAGTATAAATAAGAAAAATATCAAGGATTTTCATCCGAAAAGTAGCCAGTTTGGAGATGTGAAAAATGCACTATGTCGCACGGGTGAGTTATCGTAATGTAATGGAGTATAAATTGATTAGAATTTTACTGTTGTTATAAAATATTTTGTTGTATCGAGCATCAGTGTAAAAAAGAGCTGACCAGTAATGAATACCTTTTCACAATCCCAAAGGATTTCAAGTTTATATTAAAGTTTGACGATATTGTATATATTATCCTTTAAGACGCTGAGAAAAAACTACATCTGAAAATTTTGTCTGCTTATGTCATCTGCTGATTTTTTTTTGGAAGACTTTTTAAAAATATTTTTGCATACAGGCAAACAGTGTGGGCCCAGATCAGACTGCTCCTGTAGGAGCAGTCTGATCTGGGCCAACACTGTTTGCAAAAATAAATACTTTTAAGGTAACCGGCAGACGGCAAAGCAGACGACAGTTTTCGTGATTGGCATTTTATGGTTTAGTTGCTATATATTGGTTGAATTCTAACTCTTTTTACAGCACCACTGCAGAAAGTGTGGGAAAGTGGTTTGTAACGATTGCTCTAGTAAACGTTGGATGTTACCGCAGCAGTCATCTAAACCTTTACGAGTGTGTCTTACGTGTTTTGAGAGACTTTCAAGTGCCAGAATCCAGTCTGTATCAGGTGAGATTGAGATATTACATTACTACATTTATCCAAAATATTGTAACCCGGAAATGTCATAGAAATAAGCCTTAGCAAACAGTTTAGACCCTGATCAGACTGAAGGAGCCTTCTGATCAGGGTCTGCCCTGCTTGCCACTGAGCAAATGTCTTTTCAGCCTAAATATATAATTAATAATATTTTGATACTACGAGTGCGAGTATAGCTTATTTGCAAAACCTGCTTACATTTTCTGCAAAAAAATTTTTTTTTAGCTCACCTGTCACGTAGTGACGAGGTGAGCTTTTGGGATCACTTTTCGTCCATCCGTGCGTGCTTCCTTGCGTAAACAATTTTTTCAAACGACATCTCCTCCTAAACCACTGATCCAATTTTGACCAAACTTCACAAGAATGATCCTTGGGTGGTCCCCTTTCAAAGTTGTTCAAATGGTTCTGGTCTGTTGCACATATAAGTCACAGGAGCCAAAAATAGATTTTTTTCACCGAAAACTTAAAAAATCTTCTTCTCTGAAACCGCAAGGCCCAGGACTTTCATATTTGGTATGAAGCTTCATCTATTGGACCCCTACCAAGGTTGTTCAAATTATAGTGCTGGGGCCAAAAATGCCCAGCACCGGGGCCCTTTGGTTTTACATGGGCTTATATAGGGAAAATCTTTAAAAATCTTCTTCTCTGAAACCGCAAAGCCCAGGTCTTTGATATTTGGTACGAAGCTTCATCTAGTGGACCCCTACTAAGATTGTTCAAATTATAGTGCTGGGGCCAAAAATGCCCCCGCCCCAGGACCCTTTGGTTTTACATGGGCTTATGTAGGGAAAATCTTTAAAAATCTTCTTCTCTGAAACCGCAAGGCCCAGGTCTTTGATATTTGGTATGAAGCTTCATCTAGTGGACCCCTACCAAGATTGTTCAAATAATAGTGCTGGGGCCAAAAATGCCCCTGCCCCAGGGCCCTTTTGTTTCACATGGGCTTACATAGGGAAATCTTTAAAAAATTTCTTCTCTGAAACTGAAAGGCCCAGGTCTTTGCTATTTGATATGAAGCTTCATCTAGTGGACCCCTACCAAGATTGTTCAAATTTTAGTGCTGGGGCCAAAAATGCCCCCGCCCCGGGAACTTTTGGTTTTACATAGACTTATATAGGGAAAATCTTTAAAAATCTTCTTCTCTGAAATTACAAGGCCCAGGTCTTTGATATTTGGTATGAAGCTTTATCTTGTAGACCTCTACCAAGATTGTTCAAATATAGCCCTGGGGCCAAAAATGCCCCCGCTCTGGGGCCCTTTGGTTTTACATAGACTTATATAGGGAAAATCTTGAAAAATCTTCTCTGAAACCACAAGGCTTAGGTCTTTGATATTTGGTATGGAGCTTCAGCTAGTGGACCTCTACCAAGATTGTTCAAATTATTGCCTTGAGACCAAAAATGCCCCCGCCATGTGGCCCTTTGGTTTAACATAGACTTGTATAGGGAAAATCTTTAAAAATCTTCTTCTCTGAAACTCAAGGCTTAGGTCTTTGATATTTGTTATGAAGCTTCAGCTAGTGAACCTCTACCAAGATTGTTCAAATTATAGCCCTGAGGCCAAAAATGCCCCCGCTCCAGGGCCCTTTGGTTTTACATAGACTAATACAGCGAAAATCTTGAAAAATCATCCTCTCTGAAACCACAAGGCTTAGGTCTTTGATATTTGTTATGAAGCTTCAGCTAGTGGACTTCTACCAAGATTGTTCAAATTGTAGCCCTGAGACCAAAAATGCCCCGCCATGACGCCCTTTGGTTTTACATAGACTAATATAGCGAAAATCTTGAAAAATCTTCTTCTCTGAAACCACAAGGCTTAGGTCTTTGTTATTTGTTATGAAGCTTCAGCTAATGGACGTCTACCAAGATTGGTCAAATTATAGCCCTGAGACCAAAAATGCCCCCGCCACGTGGCCCTTTGGTTTTACATAGACTTATATAGGGAAAATCTTTAAAAATCTTCTCTGAAACCACAAGGCCCAGGTCTTTGATATTTGGTATGAAGCTTCATCTAGTGGACCCCTACCAAGAGTGTTCAAATTATAGTGCTGGGGCCAAAAATGTCCCCGCCCGAGACCCTTTGGTTTTCTTTAAAAATCTTCTTCTTTGAAACTGCAAGGCCATGGTCTTTGATATTTGGTATGGAGCTTCATCTAGTGGACCTCTACCAAGATTGTTAAAATTATAGCCCTCGGCCCACAAATGCCCCCGCCACGTGGCCCTTTGGTTTTACATAGACTTATATAGAGATAGTCTTTGAAAATCTTCTTCTCTGAAACAGCAAGGCCCAGGTCTTTGATATTTGGTGTGAAGCTTCATCTAGTGGACCTCAATCAAAATTGTTTAAATTATAGCCCTGAGGCCAAAAATGTCCCAGCCCCAGGTCCATTTGGTTTTACATAGGCTTATGTAGGGAATATCTTTAAATAAACCTTCTTCTCTGAACCCGCAAGGCCCAGATCTTTGATATTTGGTGTGTAGCTTCATGTAGTAGACCTTTGCCAAGATTGTTCAAATTATAGCCTTTGTTGATATTTGGTATGAAGCTTCACCTTTTTAGACCTCCCTCAACATTATACACATTATAGCCCTGGTTGGTGTCAATAATGGCCCTCCCCGGGGCCCACTTGTTACTCTATGGATCAGGTGAGCGATCCAGGGCCATCATGGCGCTCTTGATTTTAAATAGTGTTGATGGAGACATTAACTACAATTCAAACAAACAAAGCATTGATAATAGCAAAGTCAAGAGTTTCGTATTATCTTACAGGTATAACAAACACAACGACAGAAGATTCCTCAGGTGAAGAGACAGATGAGGAAGAGGATGATGGAGGAGCAGTTTATCAAGGCATTCCTGTATGTAACCTATACATTGTGATACCACACCTTCATATGTGTCCTACGAGGGCATGTTCATATCGAAAACACGCCTATGCAAATACATTGTAATCTTTATTTCCAAAAAAAAGTAAATTTTAAGATGAAAAATTGTGATATTTTTCTTATTTTTGCTCAAAATATAGATTGTGGGTACTCGTTAGAACCGCTTCACAGAGGCGGTTCTAACCAGTACCCACAATCTATATTTTGAGCAGAAATAAGAAAAACAAGGTATACCCCTGTAAACCCCAGTTTTACTATATAAAATGGGGGGTTCAAGGGGGTCAAAATTATATAGGCATGTTTTTGAGATGATATTACTAGGACTGGCATTTTTCAGATTAAAACTTTTGATATTGTACTTAGATTGTGGGTGCTGGCACAGATGATTACACTTCTGGAGAGATTTGCCTTCCTCTTGAATAGGGTTCAACTCCTGTGACGCAAATTCTTTCCTTTAAGAGTAGACATTTTAGAAAGGACTCTGAAATAGGAAGGCATGAAAATTGCACCCCCCCCCCCCCCCCCTCCCTGCTGTTTGTTCTGGCATATCTGTTTTAATGCATAAGTTAAATATGGTACTTCCTTTTGATCCCAATCATATCCTTATCGCTTTGTGTCTTGGAGATTTCACAGAATGACCCACACAAGTGGAATTAAGTGTTATTAAACGCCAACACAGCACAAAATAAAGTTTTTATGGGACTGTCTTTTTACATGATTTGCTAGAGTAATTCAGCATGATGCAGTATATTGTTGTTCTACATTTCAGGATGAATTTCACAGCTATGAAGGAGAGCACCAATAAGATGGAATTCTGGGATAGAGGTTATATTTAGTAACACAAAACAAAGTGATACTCAGTGTGACTGGATTGTGTGTTGACTTCTGAGAAACAGACCAGTTTAACCCTTAAAGCACTATGTAAACTTGTTCAACAGATGATATTTTCATCCTTTTTCAGAAAAAAAAACATGCTTGACATTTCATGTGAATCATCTGCCAGCAGATGATTCACATGAAATGTCAGGCATGATTTAAAAAAAAAGAAGATATTTGACAGTGTTACCATCTTCTTACAGAGAAAGTAAGGCTTGACATTTCATGGGAATCATCCTCCAGCAGATGATTTACATATGTCCAGAAGATGATTCACATGAAATGTCAAGCACGATTCTAGGAAAAGATATTTAACAATGTCACCATCTTCTTACAGAGAAAGTCAGGCTTGACATCTCATGTGAATCCTGTCCAGCAGATGATTCACATGAAATGTCAAGCCTTAGTTGCTTCGAAAATTGTTTTGTTTGTTTGATTTGAGATTTAATGTCCCCCTCAACACTGAATAGGTCATATTGGAGATGTTGCTTCCAATTTTGTTGGACTTTTACCCGACATTGAGATGAAATGACATCTCAAGACCTGTCGCCCAATGAAACCAATAGGGTTTATTAGCATGGAGGGTCCGCCTCGCACCGCAGTTCCTGGACAGGCTTAGATCCAGCGGTTTACCAGTACTAGTGTGCGGGCCGGATTCAGCTCTGCATGGAAGCATCGTTCAGCCCATATATTTTTTCAAGCCCCTATGGGCGGGGGCTGAGCTTCGAAAATTGGAAAGAAAAAAAAATATTTGAAAGTCATATACTTAAGTTGTAACTAGTGCTTTATTGGTTTTTATGTGTTGATATTTTGTCAGTCATATCAGATTAACAAGTGTGTGCAATGAATACCTCAGTAAACCTCACTTTATATATTTTCCTTATTTTTGCTTAAAGACATAGATTGTTGGTACTCACAAGAACCGCCTCATTAAGGCGGTTCTGACAAGCACCAATAATCTATATTTTGGACTAGAAATAAGAAAATATCACAGGAAAAAAAACGTTAGTTCTAGAGATATGCAAGACTTAATTATAGCGCACGGATGTGTTAGCATATTGGAAATTGTATTTGTCCAGGAGTATAATGAAATGGATAAGTAACTTCAAAGGAGCAATTCTTTCAAGAACTTTTTTGTCTCTGTTATCAAAAAAACTATTATGCTTCAAGAAAAAAGTAAAACTTCTTTTAGGAGTAGAACTGTTTTTGCATAGAATTCAGGAAAGCGAAAAAAGAAGTCATGAAAGTTTTCTCCCTTGTAAGCTATGGCAGAAATAGCTCTGTCGTCTTAATGGGAATGGATACACATGGCCCATTTCAAGTATTTTTTTAAGACGGAGAAAAGCTTTAAGATTTCCAGTTTTCTTTCCATAAAACAGAGACCCTCCCAAAAGAAGGGGGGCTGGTCTGAAAGGAATGCATTTGGAGCATTTTTTTTTCATTACTGTAACTGTAACATATCTGTGTAACATAGTGAATTCTTTCATATCCATCATGTTACCAAGTCTGTGAAATGAACACCCCTCTAAACCCCACTTTATATAGAGAAAACTGGGGTTTACAGGTGTATACAGTATTTTGCTTATTTCTGCTTCAAGACATAGGTTGTGGGTACTTGTTAGAACCACCTCAATGAGGCGTTTCTAACAAGTACCCACAACCTATGTTCGGAGTTTAAATAAGAAAGATACCACAAATTTTCATCTGAAAAGTAGCCATTTTGGTGCTATTAACGAATGCACTATGTCACACGGATTAAAGAAAGCACTATGTCACACGGGTGTATTATCGTATTGTCCAAAACAATTATTTTTCTGATGAAAATTTGTGATATTTTTAGCTCACCGTCACGTAGTGACGAGGTGAACTTTTGGGATCACTTTTTGTCCGTCGTGCGTGCGTGCGTCCGTGCGTCCGTCCGTGCGTGCATGCGTAAACAATTTCTTTAAACGACATCTCCTAAACCACTGATCGGATTTTGACCAAACTTCACAGGAATGATCCTTAGGTGGTCCCCTTTCAAAGTTGTTCAAATGGTTCCGGTCCGTTGCACATCTAGGTCACAGGAGCAAAAAATAGATTTTTTTCACCAAAAACTTAAAAAATCTTCTTCTCTGAAACCACAAGGCCCAGGTCTTTGATATTTGGTATGAAGCTTCATCTAGTGGACCCCTACCAAGATTGTTCAAATTATAATGCTGAGGCCAAAAATGCCCCCGCCCCGGGGCCCTTTGGTTTTACATAGGCTTATATAGGGAAAATCTTGAAAAATCTTCTTCTCTGAAACCGCAAGGCCCAGGTCTTTGATATTTGGTATGAAGCTTCATCTAGTGGACCCCTACCAAGATTGTTCAAATTTAAGTGCTGGGACAAAAGTGCCCCCGCCACGGGGCCCTTTGGTTTTACATAGGCTTATATAGGGAAAATCTTTAAAAATCTTCTTCTCTGAAACCACAAGGCCCATGACTTTGATATTTGGTATGAAGCTTCATCTAGTGAACCCCTACCAAGATTGTTCAAATTGTAGTGCTGGGGCAAAAAATGCCCCTGTCCCGGGGCCCTTTGATTTTACATAGGCTTATATAGGCAAAATCTTTAAAAATCTTCTTCTCTGAAACCGCTAGGCCCAGGTCTTTGATATTTGATGTGTAGCTTCATCTAGTGGACCTTTGCCAAGATTGTTCAAATTTTAGCCTTTGTTGATGTTTGGTATGAAGCTTCACCTTTAAGACCTCCCTCAACATTATGCACATTAAAGCTCTGGTTCTTATAAATACTGCAAACATAGGTTGTGGGTGCTCGTCAAAACCGCCTCATTGAGGCAGTTCTGACGAGTACCCACAACCTATGTCTTGGAGCAAAAATAAGAAAAATAATTTTTACCCCCCCCCCCCCCTTACCCCAGTTTCTCTATATAAAGTGGGGTAAAGGGGGGTCTTCATTTTAGGGACTTGTTCCTGGTGGTCTTAGTATTAAAAATAAGTGCATTTATCATTCATGCAACATGTTGTTGCTGCCTTTTGTTATTTGTTAGCTCACCTGTCACGTAGTGACAAGGTGAGCTTTTGGGATCACTTTTTGTCCGTCATGCGTCCGTGCGTGCGTCCGTCCGTCCGTAAACTTTTCTTCAAACGACATCTCCTCCTAAACCACTGATCGAATTTTGACCAAACTTCACAGGAATGATCCTTAGGTGGTCCCCTTTCAAAGTTGTTCAAATGGTTCCGGTCCGTTGCACATATAGGTCACAGTAGCCAAAAATAGATTTTTTTCACCGCAAACTTAAAAAATCTTCTTCTCTGAAACCGCAAGGCCCAGGTCTTTGATATTTGGTATGAAGCTTCATCTAGTGGACCCCTACCAAGATTGTTCAAATTAAAGTGCTGGGGCCAAAAATGCCCCCGCACGGGGGCCGTTTGGTTTTACATGGGCTTATATAGGGAAAATCTTTAAAAATCTTCTTCTCTGAAACTGCAAGGCCCAGGTCTTTGATATTTGGTATGAAGCTTCATCTAGTGGACCCCTACCAAGATTGTTCAAATTGTAGTGCTGGATCTAAAAATGCCCCCGCACGGGGGCCCTTTGGTTTTACATGGGCTTATAAAGGGAAAATCTTGAAAAATCTTCTTCTCTGAAACTGCAAGGCCCAGGTCTTTGATATTTGGTATGAAGCTTCATCTAGTGGACCCCTACCAAGATTGTTCAAATTATAGTGCTGGGGCCAAAAATGCCTCCGCACCAGGGCCCTTTGTTTTACATAGGTTTATATAGGGAAAATCTTTAAAAATCTTCTTCTCTGAAACCACAAGGCCCAGGTCTTTGATATTTGGTATGAAGCTTCATCTAGTGGACCCCTACCAAGATTGTTCAAATTATAGTGCTGGAGCTAAAAATGCCCCCCACACGGGGGCCCTTTGGTTTTACATGGGCTTATATAGGGAAAATCTTGAAAAATCTTCTTCTCTGAAACCGCAAGGCCCAGGTCTTTGATATTTGGTATGAAGTTTCATCTAGTGGACCCCTACCAAGATTATTCAAATTATAGTGCTGGGGCCAAAAAATGCCCCCGCACCAGGGCCCTTTTGTTTTACATAGGCTTATATAGGGAAAATCTTGAAAAATCTTCTTCTCTGAAACTGCAAGGCCCAGGTCTTTGATATTTGGTATGAAGCTTCATCTTGTGGACCTCTACCAAGATTGTTCAAATTATAGCCCTGGGGCCAAAAATGCCCCCGCTCCGGGGCCCTTTGGTTTTACATAGACGTATATAGGGAAAATCTTGAAAAATCTTCTTCTTTGAAACCACAAGGCTTAGGTCTTCGATATTTGTTATGAAGCTTCAGCTAGTGGACCTCTATAAAGATTGTTCAAATTATAGCCCTGAGACCAAAAATGCCTCCGCCATGTGGCCCTTTGGTTTTACATAGACTTATATAGGGAAAATCTTTAAAAATCATCTTCTCTGATATTTGTTATGAAGCTTCAGCTAGTGGACCTCTACCAAGATTGTTCAAATTATAGCCCTGGGGCCAAAAATGCCCCTGCTCCGGGGCCCTTTGGTTTAACATAGACTTATATAGGGAAAATCTTGTTTTACATAGACTTCTATATGCAGGGTAAACCTTTAAAATCTTCTTCTAAAACCAGAAAGCCCAGGTCTTTCATATTCGATATGAAACTTCATCTTGTGGACCTCTACCAAGATTGTTCAAATTATAGCCCCGGGGCCAAAATTGACCCTGCCCGGGGCCCACTTGTTATACATTGGATCAGGTGAGCGAACCAGGGCCCTCTGGGCCCTCTTGTTTCTTATTTATACTCCAAGCCTAGCTTGTGTTTGCTTGTTGAATCAGTAACTACAACCTATGTCTTGGAGAAGAATTAAGAAAAACAATGTTTACCCATGTAAAACCCTGTTTTCTTCTAAAAAGTGGAGTTCATAAGGGTGTTCATTACATGGACTTCATGAGGGGGAAGTGTATTGATTCCTGTAGGAATTCATGTACATGAACTCAGTGCCAAGGGTTATAAAACTTAGTTCATGCTCACTTCAGTTGAGTATGAAATTTGCAGTGCTCGTAAAAATAGGTTGTAGTTGCTCATTAGAACCACCTCATTGAGGTGGTTCTAACAAGTTTAGGAGTACCTACAACCTAATTAAAAGGGTTACCTTCCCTGAATGTGTATTGATTCCTGTAAGAATTCATGTACATAAATACAGGGCCTGAGGTTTTAAAACTTTGTTGGTATTCAGCTCAACTCACTGAGATGAGTGTTCACAAAAAATGAACATACAAACTAATGTGGTGATTTTCTTACTCGGATCAGCAGACAATCTGATTTTTCCTGCTCATAAATTTTGAAATACCAACAATTGTTGGCATTTCAAAATTTATGAGCAGGAAAATTTTATGCTCAAATGAGTTTAGCTTGAAAGAAAATTTCTAACCCTGGGGCCAGATTAACAGCAGTAGATCTGCAGAAACCTCATGGAATTTTAACAAATAATGGGTCTACTCTTAAAGGAAATAATTTGTAACCTTTTCTTTTAGCAATAGATCCAGAATTGATATGGGAGGGAAAGGCCTCCCCATTCCAGTTAAGATTTCAAAATACTGGTATACACATTAACAGCAGTATGACTGCAGAAAACACATAACACACTAATAAGATTTCATCTTCGGACATGTGACCGCTTATGGGTCAGATTAGCCTGCACACCCCTTTAATACAGTAAAATTCCTATTTTAAGACCTCCTTTTGGATTGTCCAGAAGTGGTCTTATTTGTGGGGTAGTCTTATTAACGAATAGAAACTTGTAAGGAAAGCGTAATTGGGACTGGCAGATGTGGTTCTTGATTGAGGAGTGGTCTTAAAAGCGTAGTCACGAATTTAACACTAAAAAAATACCTGTCTTAGGACGAGTGAAGAGTGAAATTAGCCTGCACATCAGGTGTTTGACTAGAAGTCTCCGTGGTGTAGTGGTTATGCCTTGCCTTGTAAACCAGGGGTGGCAGGATCTATATCCCAGGCTTCTGTTGTTTCATGTTTGTGCTTCTTTCCCTTTGGTGTCTCTGATGGGAGCAGTGGGTTGATTGTATCGATTCCTGATCATTGCCTCCACTTTTATTCTCCAGACTTTCAGATGAGTCTTTAAATCGAGATCCCGTCTCCATATGACCTTAGATGTTGATGAGATGTAAAACTCAAACACTCACTCAGTCACTCACTCACTCAGGTGTTTGACTAGCTTGATCACTATCGTCATATCTACAGTTAAAGTAATAAGACAAGGATATTTTGGGGATAAATGTCTTATTTCTCCATTAAACCATATATTGTGGGTACTCGTTAAAATCGCCTCTTTAACAAGTACCCTCAATATACATTTCTAACTAGCAATAATGAAATGTATCACTTTGTTTCTTTGTTTGTATTGGAGTTGAATGCCCAGTCAACACTATTTTGGGTCATTTTTTTAGCCGGTCTGTTTATCTATCCACACTTTTCCTGGGCAGGCTTATATGTAAGCGGTTAACCAGTACAGTGCACATTCTTTGGCCAGAAAATGACAACTGCCCTTCTTGAATCAGCTGAAGGGAGAGAATGATCGTAGAAAAGTTTTCATGATCAATCTGCACGAAAGAATGTTGTCAACCCCGCCAGGTATCAAACCCGTGTCCTCCTGATCACCAGTCAGACACACATCTGTCTGAGCTACCGTGGCCAGCGAAATGTATCGCTTTTTATTATCCTCCTTTCTCCTTCTTATCTGGAGCTCTGGCTCTCATGAGCTATCAGGGCATACAATAACTTCAGTGGTGGATTGAATGGTTCAACACCCTTGGGACCATTTAAATTTGTTTAAGTAGGGATAGTTGGAGCCACTGAGGTTAATTAAAGGACCAGATTAAGTGACATAATGGGGATAATATTTCTTTCCACTATAAAATAAAGGTATGTTTCGTGTGCTCATGAGTACACTTAGCATTTCTTTTTCAAGCGATTTTGTTACTTAACGCCTATGTGAGCAGCGAAGGTTCAGGCGAGCCTGTGCAGTCTCGCCAGAACCTTCGCTGCTCGCTCATACAAGCAGTGAATCAAGAGGAACCTTCAGACAGAAAGCCATATCCCTGGCCCCTCTGAATGGCTGGGCATGCGCAGTTAAAATTTGTCAAGACCGAATGCTCAAAGACACAAATTCGCTTGGCGGGGCTCAAATAAGAAGAAACTCTGTAAATTATCCTACATGGATATCTGGAGGTATGTGTTGAAATCTTTAGGGACTCAAGAACCTGTTAACCCTTCTCTTGCAGAATATTCATTTAAGCCACACCCATTTCTGTCTATCAACCAATCAAATTAATTGATGCAATTTATTGCTACAAATTCATAAACTGAATGCCAAACAGTGTAGATCCTGATCAGAAGGCTTCTTCCATTGCCATCTGATCTGGATCTACACTGTTTCCAAAGATAGGGGTTGTCGTGAACAGCATGATAAGAGTTAAAATTAGCCATGGTAAATGAGACATCGGCATATGGGCCATCAAAGTTTTTCTGTATGACAATACACAGAACTGGGTCTTCACTGGACTGCCTGTTACTGCCCTTTCAAGATTATTTCACTTATATGTAGCTGATAGTCAATCAGATGTGGGCAAAATTCAGAGTATGTCAATTAAAAAGCACCTGACCTTTCCCTGCCGAACTTGGCATCCTACAGGTGATATGAGCATGGCTTAAACCCAAGCATTGTTTTTTTTTGGGGGGGGGGGGTTGGTTTTACGGCCCTTTCAAGGTTATTTCACTCATATCGAGCCGATTGTTAATCAGAGGTGGGCGAAAGCGGAGTACCTGGAGAAAAACCACTGAATCCCAGCATTGAGAGACCTAATGATTTAGTGTTCCTAACCATTAGGCCAAGGAGGCTAGACTCAAATTGCATTAGAAATGCATTTCTTCATTATTGTTATCCATGGGTGTGGGAAAGGTATTTTTCTGGTGACCTTTTATCATGTTTTTCTGAGTTACTTTTGATGTTTCAAATATAGGGTGTTTCATGTTTGCACCAGATTTGTTTGTGTCTTTAGGGATTATATGGCAGTTACCCATTTCATTGAACCATTATGATGACACATCCATGTGACATAGTGCATGCTTTAATATCACCAAAATGGCTACTTTTCTGATGAAAATTTGTGATGCATTTTTTATTTATACTCCAAACATAGAGGCGGTTCTAACGAGTATCGACAACCTATGATAAGCAGAATACTGTATACCCCTGTAAATTTCAGTTTTCTCTATATAAAGTGGGTTTACACTCCATACTTTTCAGTTCTGTGATGTATTCCTTGCTTCCAAAGGATAACCCTTTTATAGAACATATTTAACTTCACTACAGCTGGTGAGTGGGAATCTGTGGCGGCGGTAAAATGTCTCCCTGACCTACATCATAGTGTAGATTATATTTTCTTGTCCTTTGGGAACATTGATTCCATTGTGGAATTTGTAAAATATCCGAGGGTCACTGATGAGGCCTTTTTGGCAGAAACTAGCTAGTCTGGCCCAGAAAATATGTACACTCGCTACTTTTCAGTTCTGTGATGTATTCCTTGCTTCCAAAGGATAACCCTTTCATAGAACATATTAGAGGGATGTTCATTTCATGATGGTTGGGTAAGGGGCAGCCTTTTAGACGTACTTTTTCTTTGTGCAGGTATTAATATTAAGACTAGGTGCCAGTTGTTCAAATAATTGTTAGGTTAACGAGCTCATTAGTGGACAAAGTGTTAACTGTACTAGCAAGGACTAACACTCTGATATGTTTGCTGAGAAAATGTGAGTATCTTTTGCATATGGTATTTTTGCTGAGAAAATGTGAGTAGCTTTTGCATATGCAAAAGCTACTCACATTTTTTCAGCAAAAATATCAGTATACTTGCCATATTACATGATCTAAGCTTTAAGGATTTGTTAGCTAACAACATTGTTAGTTTTGAACAACTGCCCCAAGGTTACCATTCACCAAAAGCTGTAGAATTATAATGATATTCAGTAGCTGAGAATTTACCTAAGCATTCATACACCTGAACCCCTTTCCATACTTGTTCCAAAATTTGAACAAGTACAATTTATTTTTTACGAAGTTGTGTCTAAAAATAGCTGGATGAGTGGCAAACAGTGCAGACCCTGATGACATGCGGTAATCTGAGGGATCTCATCTGTGTCTTCAATTATTCCTCAGGCCTGTCTGTGCAAATACATTTGGTAACTACCATATACAGCAAAAGCCCTTGAATTATCATATTTATTTTACCATGATTCATAATTAGGGCACAGTGTACTTGACCTTTTTTGTACCAAATTGAAATCTTCCTCCTTCTATATAGCAGGAGTCCATTTCAAAATTTAGGGGTGTCAGGTTGTGTTTTCTTCAAAATTGATTTGGAAAATGACTGAACTTTTAGCAAACAATGTAGGCCCTGATCAGATGCCGCGTTCTGCGGCATCTGATCTCTGATCTGGGCCTGCACTGTTTGCCTGGGTACCCGTTTAGGGGCTTCCAGTACAAAATGGGTTAAACATGCCGTTCTAAACGTATAAATAAGCCCTAGAAAGTGCTTCTACTAATCCACTTTGTACTGGATGGAATCTCCCACCTTTTTGGGGTGCCAGGTTATGTTTTCAAAATTTATTTGGAAAATAGCTGAACATTCTGCAAACAGTGGAGACCCAGTTAACACGCCACAGTCTTGGGCATCTGATCTGAGCTTCCACTGTTTGCCAGTTGCCCATTTTGGGGTTTCCAATACACATAGGATAAGCTCATGGTCAGACCTTATGGTGACTTTCTTTGAACCATTGACCTCCTGGGTCCATATGTTCAAAGCCTTGTTAGCTTAACGAGGTCGTTAGTGGTCATATTGTTAACTGTTCTTGCAAGTAAAATATCTAAAATTTTGGTATTTGTGCTGAAAAAATGTGAGATAATGCAAAAGCTGCTCACTTTTTTTTCAGCACAAATATTAGTATATTTGCAATGTTAAATGATCAAAGTTTTAATGATACATTAATTAACAATGCTGTTAGTTTCGAACAACTAGCCTCTGATGACCAGTCAAATGCACATTACTGAGACACTGAAACCAGCTTGTAAACATGTGCCTGTCATTTTGTAAATACAATGTGTTCAGTCATTTGTATGATAGTTCAGCTTGAAGTGCTTTCATTTATTGTCATATAATGTAGAACTTTAATGTGTATGAAAGAAAAAAAACCCTTGTGATAATATAACAGAGATGAAAACTGTTTAAAATAAGTCATTGTTTGCAATTCATATACATGTATATGTGCATACATGAATGCATGTTTTTGAATCAGTTTTTCAGATAATGAATATAATACGTTTTTTTTTTTTACTTATTTCTAAAAATGTTTGCTACCGTAAAAATCCTAAAAATTTGGACACCTTGAGGACTTGCTGTTATGCTAAAAAATTTTAACAAATTTGTTTCATGATCCAGTAGAGTCAAAAAAAATGCAGACGGAAAGGCAAACAGTGTAGATCCTGATCAGGAGCAGTCAGATCTTGGTCTGCACTGTTTGCTTAGGCCTGTCTGACCCAATACTCAGGATCATTACGGTATTATTTGGGCTCCGTCAAGCGATTTTGGTACTTATCGCCTATGCGAGCAGCGAAGGTTCAGGCGAGCCTGCGCATACGCGTAGTCTCGCCAGAACCATCGCTGCTCGCTCATACAAGCAGTGAAATCAAGAGGAACCTTCAGACAGAAAGCCATATCCCTGGCCCTCTGAATGGCTGGGCATGCGCAGTTAAAATTTGTCATGACGGAATGCTCGAAGACCCAAAATCGCTTGGCGGGGCTCATTTTAAGTTAATATTCTTTGCTTCTGAATTTTATGGCCTGGTCAACAGTATGTAGGTCCTGTTCAGTCAGTCATGCCGTTCCTGGGTATTGTTAGCCTTTCTAGGTACAGAGGTTGATGAGCTGGCCTGAGGTTATAAAAACATTTTTATGCTTAACTCATATGAGCATGAACTTTGTCCTGCTTATAAATTTAAAAAAAACAACAATGTTGGCATTTGAAATTTGTGAGCAGGACAAAAATCATTCTTTACTGATCTGAATAGAAAATTCCTGTATATATTTGAATTTTAAAATTTATAAGCAGGACAAATTTCATGCTCAACCTCAGGACCAGGTCTCATAATCAGGAAAACCAAGCCTTCAGAATCGGGTTTCATTACAGGAATATAGTTTGTATAGTAGTCGCAGATAAGATTGACCAGGCGGAGCTATTCAGGTGTTGTCAATATATGTCAAATTTGCTGAGTCCACCAGAAGATTCGGTAGTCTAAGAGTGCCTTTCGTACGCTTTCTACAAGCGGACGATATGGTCATATACGCCACAACTATGCTTGTGTTACAGTTGAATTCACACAATCGGGTAACTTGGTTTACCTTTTTGTTAATGGAATATTCCTAAGGCATGCACAAACGATAGCTCTGCCTAGTCAATCTTATCTGCGACTACTATACCTCCATTTGCTTTGCCTGACAATACAACAAATGCCATTGTTAAGCCTTTCGTCTGTTGCAATAAGTTACGAATTTGTGTGATATTTTGTTGCTGAATAAAGGAATCGCATTTATGAGAAATTTTTAGTACACATACATTCTTTGTTAATAGCTAACGACTGCTTTTCTCTCCATCCACAAGAGGAATATGCCCTCTAACCCTTATTCTGCTGAACACAACTACCCCTACCTTTGCAAACAGTGTAGATCCAGATCAGATGACTTCTGAAGAAACAGTGTAGATCCAGATCAGATGGCTTCTGAAGAAGCCATCTGATCAGGATCTACACTGTTTGTCATTCAGTTTGTGCATTAGATCATGTTATTTGATTGGTGGATAGTCTGAGCTAGGTGTGGCAAAATAAACTTATCCAGCAGTATAATGTCCACATGTATATTTAAACTTCAATGGCTCAAATACCTTATGACTGTTTTTTTTTTATTTATTATTTGAAGTTTAATATCTGCCTCAACACAGTATAGGTCATTTTGAAGACGATGCTTCCAATTTTGTGGGACTTTACCCGACATTGAGATAAAATGACATCTCAAGCCTTGGTGCCCAATGAAACCAATAGGGTTTATAAGCATGGACGGTCGGCCCCCGCACCGCGATTCCTGGACAGGCTTAGATCCTCTAAGCGGTTTACCAGTACTAGTGTGTAGACAGTTTCAGCTCAGCATGGAGAATCATGCAGCCCATCCATTTCTTCAAGCCCCGATGGGACCTTGTGACTGTGAAAATCTGTTGGAGACCAGGGTTGTTTGAGCAACTGAGGGTCAGTCATAGCATCATGCCAGGGGGCATAATGGGGCAGACTTACGGATATCTTTCTGATCCTGTATATTAAATGTTTGCTAAATGTACTCATTAGAATTGCCTCATCGAGGTAATTCTTATGTGCACAGACAAGATACCTTTCAAATTTAAAATAAGAAAATTTTGCAAAGATCCTGTATAAAATAAATGTATGTTGTATATACTCATTAGACTAACCTCATTGAGGTCATTGAGGCGATTCTAATGTGTACACAAAACATACCTTGTAAAGCTAAAATATGAAAATTTACGAAAGATTCTGTGTTTTTGACCACATTGTTCCATCGTAATAGGCAGTTTCAAACTAGCATTTTGTTGCTGAAAAAAAAATGTGAGTAGCTTTTGCAGTGCAAAGCTACTCACATTTATTTTCAGCAAAAATATTCATGCATATGCCATACTGATTATAGAATTTTTAATATCCTGTTTATTAGTTAAAATCAACCTTTATTAGCTTTGTTCAACCTGGCCTGGGTTGGTTGGTCTCACTACCCACAGATAATGTGTTATGTACAAACTGTATGCTTATTATTGTTTTCAGTGAAAAAAGCACACATGCAATTTGTTGTTTTTGGCTTGATTCTTTTGTACAAAATAATTTTCGATCTTGTATTGTCATGAACATTTGGCCCAGTAGCTCAAAGCTTGCCAGAATTAAGGAAATGGCTATTTTTACCCTTATTCTGCTGAATAAATTGATTATGCCACACCCATTTCATACTATCAACCAATCAAATTACTTAATATAGTTAATATGATGTATTTGCTCACAAACTGCATGACAGACAATATGATGTATTTGTTCACAAACTGCATGACAGACAGTATAGATCCTGACCAGATTGTCTCTGATCTGGATTTACACTGTTTGCAAAGGTAAAGGTTTTCATTCTGCAGGATAAGGGCAAAATTTTATCATATACCCATAGTCATATAGCATGGTAAGATAGGGAATAATCAACAAAAATGTCTGCAAACTTATTGTCCTAGATATCACAACATCATCAGGAAAACACACCTATATAACAGGGGTAAACCTTATTTCTGCTCTAAAATATAGATTGTGGGTACTCGTTAGAACCGCCTCATCAGTACTTGTTAGAACTGCCTCGATGAGGCGGTTCTAACGAGTACTCACAATCTGTATTTTGAGTATAAATAAGAAAAACCTCAGTGTTTTCGTAATGATTTTGGGAATTTTTAAATGAGACATTTTAACTTTCATTATTACCTATATGCTTTCCAAACAAAAAAATCAGCTTATTTGATATTATAATAGGGCTTTTAAGGTGTCATTCACTTAACAAGTGTATTAAAACTAACAGAGCTTTCAATTTAGGCCCTGAAGGGGTTCTTGTTCTGTTTAATAAAAAAATTAGCCAAGCCCATTTCTGACTGTGTGCCAATCAAACTTGATTAATTCAGATTCGCAAACAAAATGACAGAGAGTTTATCTGATCTAGATCTAAACAGTATAGATCCTGATCAGATGGTTTCTTCGGAAATGAAGAAACCATCTGATCTGGATCTACACTGTTTTCAAAAGTAGAGGTTGTTATGTCTCAGTGCAGGACAAGGGTTAAGTGTCACTGAGTGATGATGTACAGTTGAACTTCGATGGCTCGAACACCGATTGCTCATTTACCATGGCTGACTCGAACCCATTCTTGAGTCCCTAGCAAAATCCTGTACATAAGAAATATAGGGGGATAATTAAGGAGATTTTAGTCTTTTATCTTGCAAATGTATGCTGTGTGTACTCATTAGAATCGCCATTAGAATCGCCTTGATGAGGCGATTCTAATGAGTACACACAGCATAAATTTTCATTATAGAACACCGAAAGGATGTTTAAAAGTATCACGTTACGCCTCCTGGCAGTAACCTTCAGTGGCTCGAACTGCCCCTGTCTCGAACAGATTTTCGTGGTCCCAAAGGTGTTCGAGCCATTGAAGTTTGACTGTATGTTGTTTGTATTAAACAAGTGAAAGTTTTAGAGCTACATTTACACTGAATTCCCATAAAGTTCTTACAGTTTAAGGGAAATTGATACATCTTCAGAGGATACAACTCTTCCAAAATTTTCATCTCCTTTATCAATAGGGGTCTACTCTTAACCCATTTAGTACCGGAAACCACAAAATGGGTACCCTGGCAAACACTGCAAGCCCAGATCAGACACCGCAGAACGCGGCGTCTGATCAGGGCCTACACTGTTTGCAAAATGTTCAGCCAGTTTCCAAATAGATTTTGTAGAAAAAACAACCAGACACCCCTAAATTTGGAAATGGACTCCTGCTATGTGTAAGGAGGAAGAATTCATTAGGTACAGAAAGGGTTAAAGCAAAGAATTTGTTCCTAAGGAGAGGTCTACTCTTAAA
This sequence comes from Lucinisca nassula, assembly GCA_963580285.1. Taxonomy (NCBI): domain Eukaryota; kingdom Metazoa; phylum Mollusca; class Bivalvia; order Lucinida; family Lucinidae; genus Lucinisca; species Lucinisca nassula. The sequence goes on from OY757021.1 coordinate 111,288,255, forward strand.
GGAAAGAATATGCAGATGGCAGAAAATGTGTTAGGGTTTATCCATTGCCCTTAAATTCAGGTTAGCGTCATGGGCGGATACTGGATTATGGGTGTGGGGGTGGGGTGAAGATGTCATCATTCCTAAATGGGGTTTGAATTGCTCAGTTTAGCAAAATCTTTTTTAACCATTTCACCCCTGGGTTTCATTAGTACATTCTGCCATCTTTAAATTAAAACTGCCTCAATGAGGTGATTCTATTGAATGCCCACAGTCTATGTTTTATAGTATATATAAGGAAATTATCACAAATTTTCATCAGAGAAGTAACCGTTTTGGAGATATGAAAGTGTGCTCTCAAAGTCACATGGGTGTGCTATCTTAATGAGTCGCAAGTGGATAAATGATAAATAGCGTGCAATAGATGCAAAACCAGGGCCTTGGTGTTCAAAGCATTGTTAGCTTAACAAGCACATTAGTAGTCAAAATGTTAACTGTTCTAGCAAGTATGTATATAATATTCTGGTATATTTTTGCTGGAAAAATGTGAGTAGCATTAAATTTTGCAAAAGCAACTGACACTTTTTCAGCAAAAATAGCATATTTGCCTGGATACACCTTCAGGGGAGGCAAATCTTGCAAAAGTATTCTCCCATGTCCATTGGAGTCAACTCTTAAAGGAAAGAATTTCTTATCTTTAAGAGTAGACCCCTTTTTCCTTATGACAGAGTTTATAGAAAAGCAAATAGGAAGTCCCGAAAATTGTCTCCCTTTGAAAAATGGCGGAAAAATCTGCCAGGTGTAACCATTCCCCTCAAATGATCAAAGTTTTAATGATTTGTTAACTAATGACTATATTAGTTTAGAACAACTGGACTAAGAGATGCAAAGTTGCAAACTGAATAGATTGTGTATTGTTTTGATCTTCATAGCTTGCACTGTCATCCTGTAGGTTTGCTGCAGACCGATATCTTTTGTTAAATGTGCTAAATATGCATTTGTTTTCTTTTTTTCTGTTGCATGTATATTTTAATGCCAGTAATCCACTGTTAGTTTATTCCTTACAATAATCTATATTAATAACACAAAGATTATGCTTTATACAGTCTAGCTATTTTAATTTCAGAATAAATAATGACACAGACAGTTTAACTTTTTGTTTTCTGCTTCATATATCAATTTGTACATTACGAAAACACACCCATGCGGCATTGTGCATAGTTCTCATCTCCAAAATGGCTACTTTTCTGATGAAAATCCCAGATATTTTCCTTATAAATACTGCAAACATAGGTTGTGGGTGCTCATTAGAACCGCCTCATTGAGGCGGTTCTAACGAGTACCCACAACCTATGTCTTGGAGTAAAAATAAGAAAAATAATGTATACCCCCGTATATACTCACAGTTTTTTCTATATAAAGTGGGGTATAGGCGGGTCTTCATTTCATGGACTAGTTCATTTGATGAACTCCCCTGAGCAAGCAGCTCAAGGGGCACTTATATGATGGTAGGCCTGCGTCAACATTATCTGAAACCGCTGGGCCAAATTCATTTACAGCCTCCTGACAGTGGGGGGAACAAAAGTTTGTGCGAATGGTTCAAGTCACATGACAAACATGGCCAACATGCCAAAAATGGCAAAAACCTGAAACAAATTCTCCAGAACTGCTGAAGCTATTGCCTAGAAACTTTGAACGTACCATCAGGTGATTGAGTACTTTGGTGAATGGTAAAAGGTACACCAGTGCATTCTTTGTAAACTGTTGTGGTCTATGATTTGTGAGGAGGTAGAATATGAATGTCTGAATGCCAAAGATCAAGGTCATTCAGTGACCTTGGCCCAAGGTCACTTGGAATTAGGCCCATTATCATTTCAAAGGACATTCCATCACGACTATATAATTTTGACCCCCTTGAACCCTACATTTTTTACAGGGGTAAACCTAATTTTTCTTATATTGTTCATCTTGAAATTTTAGTTATTTCGGTGGTAAAATTTAGAATGTATAGGCAGGTTTTCATGATTCTTTCACTAATCAATTTCAATGATTGATTTCCACAAAAAAAATGTTGCTTACCTGACATATATTAATGATCTGATCACCAGTGAGATGCTATAAGAGGACATTTGAGCAAAAATGTTCTTAGCCCTCTCATTACGAAAACATGCCTATACAAATACATTATAAATTTTATAGCTGAAAAACGAAAATTTTAAGATGAAAAATTCTGATATTTTTCTTATTTCTTGTCAAAATATAGATTGTGGGTACTCGTTAGAAGCGCCTCGAGTACCCACAATCTATATTTTAGAGCAAAAATAAGCAAAATAAGGTTTACTCTTGTAAACCGCAGTTTTTCTTTGTAAAAGTGGGGTTCAAGGGGGTCAAAATTATATAGGCGTGCTTTTTGCGATGTTACATATGAGTTTCTGAAGTGGACTCTTCCGTCTTTGAATCTGAATACATGTCTAATCTTGAAGTTATGGAACTTAATAATCATTTGTATCTTAACAGGATGGGAAGCATGAGCCGTTTCATCTGGAAGTACATTGTTTTCATGGGTGTCTGTACTGGTCTATAGGGTTGAAAGACAAGATAGACATCTGCATTTGCATCCACTTAGTCAGAAAACACTTTAATGTCTGCTTTAAGAAGCTTTGGATCAGAAGGCATCGGTTAGGCATACAGTGGAGTAAACTGAGTGGATGAGTTTGTTTGTTTGTATTGGAGTTTAATGGCCCAGTTAACACTATATTAGGTCATTTTTGAGCCAGTCAGTTTACCTAGCCACACTTTTCCTGGGCAAGCTTATATGTATGCCTTAACCAGTACAGTACACATTCTTTCACCAGAAACTGAAAACTGCCCTTCTTGAATCAGCGGAAGGGAGAAAATAACCGTAGAAAAGATTTCATGATCAATTACCATGAAAGAATGTTGCCAACCCTGGCAGGTATCGAATCCGCGTCCTGATCACCAGTCAGATGCGCATCTGACTGAGCTATCGAGGCTGGCACTGCATGGATGAGTGGGATGGTCTTTGGTTTTTATTGGGCGCTTATGCCCAAAGATACCTTTTGGCTTGACGTGGTCCAATTATCAATCGGCAGCAAAATTTAGAAAACACTTGTTTTGTTTGAGGTTTAACGTCCCCGTCAACACTGTAAAGACCATTTTGGAGGCGTTGCTTCCAATTTTGTGGTACTTTTACTCGACATTGAGATGAAATGACATTTCAAGCCCTGCCGCCCAATGAAACCAATAGGGTTTATAAGCATGGACGGTACGACACTCGCACCGCTTTGCCTGGGCAGGCTCAGATCCTCTAAACGGTTTACCAGTACTCGTGTGCGGGTCGATTTCAGCTCTGTGTGGAAGCATCATGCAGCCCATCTATTTCTCCAAGCATCGATGGGTGGGGGCCGCGAAAACCCTTGTACATGTGGCAGTTGGCTGCGCGGGCCGCAACAAGTGGAAATGGGTCTTAGATCCTTTGCACTCAGTCAAGGCTCAAATCCGTCTGTACACAACCTCAGAATACAACATTCCGTATTTGCTAGAAGAAGGTTCGTATCTGCCGCCATCTATATAACACCTAGTGAAGACTCTTATCAGACTGCACACATGAACAGGCTGATCCGAGTCTTCCCGTAGTGCAGTTGCTCTAAGACTCCTTTTCAAGGCCCATGTAATACATCTGACAGCTTATGTACAATCAAAGCACTGATAGCACTGGTGGGTTGATTGTCTCTGATATGTCATGAACAAGGATTTAACCCTTATAGTAAGCTAACAGTGTAAACCCTGATCGTCTGGTCTGGGTCTACACTGTTTGCTAAACCCTACACATGATTCAAGTCCAGATTCTATAGCTAGCCCTCACTCGTAAACCACTTAGAGGATCTAAGCCTGCCCAGGCAAAGCGGTGTGAGCCGGCCCGTCCATGCATATAAACCCTATTGGTTTCATTGGGCGGCAGGGCTTGATGAGTCATTTCATTTCATTGTGGGGTAAAAGTCCCACGAAATTGGAAGCGATGTCTCAAAAATGACCTTTACAGTGTTGACAGGGGCGTTAAACCTCAAATCAAACAAACAAACACTCAACACTGACCTCACACGGATAAGAATAGCGGGGGGGGGGGGGTTCTATAAATAACCGTTACCTGGATATCCAACGAGTCAGTGATAGTCACAATGAAAAGCTACTACGCTTTATAACTTGAGTTTATACTAATTAATTTTAGTTCGATTGTGATGAAAGCTTCAAGCTTATTGAATCGCTCTCGAACACTCATCCCGGATGTTTTCACGTGCGCACGAGAGAGAGGCAGTGGCTTTTACACCACTGCTACCCATTTACACCTGGGTTGAGTGGGGCAGTGTCATTACGTGTCTTGCCCAAGGACACACCTCGATACCGGTGGCCAGATTCGAACGCACAACCTCTCGATCTTAAGTCGAACGCGCTAACCACTGCGCTATCGAGGCTGACTTTATAACTTTGGGACAACTGATAAAAATCGAACCAAAATTGACACATATATGTGCAAAGAGAAAACTCAAGTCAATATAAAAGCCAGTAAAAATTTAATAAAAATAAAACTTCATTTCAAATAAACAGATATAAAACTGAGATTGCAATGCATATCACTTAATAATTGTTTGGAATGAATAAACCATTGCACACATACCTGTGATATTTTTTTTAACTGTATGAGGCAGATTTGCCATTGTGATGAGGGAGATGTAAAGAATATATAGGGAACTGAGAGAGACTCCAAAATTTTACTAAAATTTAGCACAATGTGGGCAAAATTTAGCATCAAAATGAGGGAGTCTCCCTCCTGATTAGGTAGGTATCATAGTTATGTGCACATAACAGGCAAACGTCAATGACTCGAACACCTTTAATGCGACCTTGAAACTGTTTGAGACAAGGGTAGTTTGAGTCATTGAGGGTCACTCATAGCCCCAGTCCAGGGCCCAGTTGTTCAAAGCTTTGTTAGCTTAATAAGCTCTTGCCAAATACAGCTTTTTCACATGTGCTTTACTCTAACGTTAAAAGATGTGCGTGCTTTGGTGGTATTATAATTCTCTTTGGCAAATTCGGATGGACATACGAATATTGTTGGTGCAATCTTTTGTATCTCTTTGCAGTGCAAAACACCTGGACCCAGTTATTCAACAACCTCGTCAGTGGCACAGTGTTAAATGTTCTAGCGACAACATTATTAAATAAGTTGTATTTTTGTTGCTTTTGTTTGTTTGTTTGACTTGAAGTTTAACGTTCCCGTCAACACTGTATAGATCATTCTGGAGACGTTGCTTCCAATTTTGTGGGACTTTTCCCCAACATTGAGATGAAATGGCATCTCGAGCCCTGTCGCCCAATGAAACAAATTGGTGGGAATGTGTGGCGGCGGTAAAACGTCTCCCTGCCCTACATCATAGTGTAGATTATATTTTATTGTCCTTTGGGATCATTGATTCCATTGTGGAATTTTGAAAATATCTGAGGGTCACTGATGAGGCCTAATTGGCCGAAACTAGCTAGTCTGACCCAGAAAATATGTACACTCCATATTTTTCAGTTCTGTGGTGTATTCCTTGCTTCCAAAGGATTTATAACCCTTTTATAGAACATATTTATAAGCCTGGACTCGCACCGCTATGCCTAGGCAGGCTTAGATCCTCTAAGCTGTTTTCCAGTACTCGTGCGCGGTCGGTTTCAGCTCTGCGTGGAAGCATCATGAAGCCCATCTATTTCTTCAAGCCCCGATGGGTGGGGACCAGCATTTTTGTTGCAAAATTGTGAGTAGCTTTTACATTTTGCAAAAGCTACTTACGCTTTGTTTTCAGCAAAAGCATTCCTGTCGTATTAAGGGGAATGGGAGCACCTGGCATATTTTTCCGCCATTTTTCAAAGGGAGACAACTTTCGGGACTTCCTGTTCGCCTTTCTATAAGCCCTGTCCCACTGAAAAAGGGGTCAACTCTTAAAGGAAAGAATTTGCTCCTCTGGAGCAAATTCTTTCCTTTAAGAGTTGACCCCTATTGACATGGGAGACAAAAATACTTTTGCAGGAGTTGCCTCCCCTGCAGGTGTTCCCATTCCCCTTAAATGATCAAAGATTTTAAGGATAGTTTAACTATCAACATCATTAGCTTTGAAAATCTGGGCCAAGACCAAAACCGTTAACATGAGCCGGTATGTGAAAAAAAAACATACCCTAAAATAAGTCAGCGCACGACAAAACCTGCAATTAAACGAACATGAGCAACAAAGAGGCTCAGATCAGCCTAGGCATATGATCATAGTTGTCGTTGGTCTTAAGATCGTTCACCACTTCCCGGCTGCACAAGAAAGATATGCAATACAGAGTCGATCGCAGAGATCTTGCTAGGCTGTAGGTTTGTCGTGTGCTGACTCAGCGTGTTAAAATATACATAAACGGACAATATATAGAACAATAATAATTATAACCATGATGAATGCGCTTTACGGTCAATCGGCAAATTATAGAAAAATGTTTGTCCAATGACCGTAAACGACTGAACACAGAATAAGAAAAACTGCTTTATGTTGATTATGTGAGACCTTTTCGGCTGTCGCACAATACAACACGTACCCGCTGCAGTATAGACAAAAGCGTGCCTTTTTCAATAGCAATATAATATTACAAACAAATAAACAAAAGTCAACATGGACGAGACAGGTAACACCAAAACGGGACATTGTCAAACAATGCAGGCTTAGATCAGACACTGCGACATTTGATCAGGATCTGATCATGTACAGTAAAACTCCGCTATTAAGACCAACTAAAATTAGGTCTAATTCTGCTTTTAAAAGCATATTTATAAGGTTTCAGCTGTTCTTTCTTAATATTGTGGGGCGTGGCACTCTATTGAGAGACTATCTTTGGGATTTTGAACAGTCCCAAACTGGGACTGTTCAAAATCCCAAAGGTAGTCACTCCCAAAGGTGGTCTTAATACAGGAATTTTACTGTACTCTACTTGGTTTCATGTTATCTCTTATCCTGCTCAATAAATGAACTTCGCCACATTCATTTCTGACTATCAACCAATCGAAATACTTGATATAATCGCTAACTAATTGACAAATAGTGTAGATCTGATCATATTATGGTCTGGATATATACTGTTTGCAAAGATAGGCGTTGTCGTGTTCAGCGGGATAATTAAGGGTTAATAATATTTGCTTGTAAGAGCACATGTAAATTCATTAAAAACATAAAAATATGTTTAAAACGTTAAAAAAATACGAACAGAAAAAGCATGAAAACATTTTTATCATATGATGTCGTGTCTGAGAGTGTAATAACGCTATGTAATAAATTCGATAATCCACCAGTGGATTAAATATGCAAATTAATTAGATACGCCCGTAACGTTTCATATACGACATGCTTAACGACGTCTCGTTTACAAATGGCGGAATAGTGACATTTTTATAAAACAATTGTGAATAAAATGCGTTTTAAATGTCATATGACAAATAGAATCTTGCATTCGTGCTCCTGTATTATTGAATTTATTAAATTCGTTGAGGAAAAGGGAGGCATTATATCCCTTTTCTTAAACTCGTTTAATAAATCCAATAATACATGCACACTAATGTAAGATCCTCTGTATACATATGCGGATCATGTAAATGGTATTTCCGTGCTAATATGATTCAGAAACGTACTATTTGTGTTATTTCCAACTTGTAAAATTGTTTTGAGATTCTTGGACTGGCTAAAGGTTTGTGATGGTGTTACCCTGTCAATATAATCATTTCCGGAATGCATTGAAACCAACACTATCATTGTTATCATCATTGCTACAACGAATAAAAATACAAAACTCAAGCATATTCTTGCAGGCCATGGAGGCTTAGGAATCCTACTGAAGGAAGAAAATTCATTTGGCCCTGGAGGAATAAAAACGACTGTCTCTGCTTCGGATAACATTTGCCCTTGAGTCACAACAATGTCTACTTTTGTTTTACAATCCGACGGTTGGAAACTCATCACAGAATATTTTCTTCCCATCTGTCTCGTAATGGATACTTGATTTGCGTCAACTTTGAAACTTGTGACAGATTTATTGCTGGTGATTGTTGGATTCTCAAAAGCGTTATTGTTGAAAATATCCGGTTCTAGCAAACTTCCACTGTCAAACTCAAGTTGATAGTTCCCACCAGTTTGTACTTGATTCATTTTCAAACGATCCGCCATCATACTGCTATGGCCTGAAAAATAACAAAGATTAACAACGATAATAATAATAATAATAATAATAATAATAAAGGCATCCCAGAGGACCCCCAGATTGGTGCATCTGAATGTGTCTTATCATAAGGATCAAGAGTATATATGGCCTTTTATGAAGTGGAGGGGCTTGGTTCTGGGGCATCCTGGAAGACCCCCAATTTGGCGTCTCTGAGTGCGTCTTATGATAAGCATCAAGAATATATATGGTTATTGGGGTATCTGAAAAGTTTCTGAAATATTAGGCCTTTTATGATTTTGTTTTGTTTATTTGATGTTTTACGTCCCCGTCATAACTGTATCGGTAGGCCTTTTATGATGTGGAGGGGGTGGGGCAGGGTTCCGGCGAACCTAGGGGACCCCTTGAAACCCTCTTTCAAAACTCCATTTTGATGTCTATCATATCCCCTAAATTTCTGGGAAAAAAAAACAACCTATCCTATTAGCTCCCCCTGAGCCTTCGGCTCTGGTGAGCTAAAACGGTCAACATGATGGCTTTTCCAACAAAGAAATTAATCTGCAACATGATGTGCACAGCTTCAATTGTGCCCTTTACTGTTTCATGGCGTCTATCATGGTGCTTTTCTGTTCAGTGTAACGTACTTAATTTTCAGTTTATTTCCTTTGGGGGAGTCTCAAATATAAAATAATGTATACGTGCGGGTAATGGTGAAAATATGACTGATCGCAGTATAAGTAGAAAGAAAGAAAACCTACCTGTATCTATATGGTCTGTCTTTTATAAAGAACACAAGCTGAATGGTAACTTATATGTCAGCTAATGTTGATTAGTCTGTTACCCAGTCGAAGTTGCCGGATCAGTATCGTTTTCTTCGAAGGAACGGTCTGAAAAAGAAATTTAAATAACTTAAAAAACGCAGTTCTAACAAAGGTTATTATACTTTTTTACTGTAGACGACAGCCTGAACAGAATATATAGAATTTACGGCGTGTATAACAAGTCTCAGAAAAGGGGTAAAAACTTTCGTCAGTCTAGGTCCCTGGCTTGTTATCCATGTAAATTGCTTGAAACATATTACAGTCTGCTCAAACATCATGGCCCACTTGAATGAACATAGACTTTGGTCAGACAAACATTTAGGAAAGGGCATAGTTGTGAAACTCAATTAAGCAAATTATTAAGGAGTGGGTAACCTTGGACAAAGGGAGTGGGGGGGGGGGGTGAAGTGGCACATTTAGTCTGGACTTAGAGAAGGCTTAAGCAGGAGCTTGGTGGTACTAAGGCCTATGAACTTCAGCCTTTAGCTGAAGAGAGAGCTATAGTAGATAAACATGTTTGTCATTCAGCCACCAAGTTTGCTGTGTGTGTTAACGAAGGCCAAGACAAGCTTCCTACGCTATACTGGTTACCAAAACTTCATAAAAGACCTTACAAAGCACGGTTTATTGCAAATTCTAGCGCTTGCACTACCACTGAACTTTCTAAATTATTAACTTCCTGTCTTACTGCTATTAAAACGCATGTGATTAAATATTGTGATAAAGTCTTTGAAAGATCAGGAAGAAATCTGTTTTGGTCTATAAAAAATTCAAATGAGGTTTTAAATAAATTGAAATCCAGACATGTTCGTGCTTCAAGTCTGTCTACTTACGATTTTTCCACTCTTTACACTACACTTCCTCATAATCTTATAAAAGAAAAGCTTAACGATTTAATTGAATGGGCTTTTCACAGAGAAGATTCTCTCTATCTTGCATGTAATGTCAGAAATGCATTTTTCACTTCTTAAGAGCATAAGAATTATACACTTTGGTCATGTCAGAAAGTGTGTGATGCCCTCACCTTTCTACTTGACAATATTTATATTAGATTCGGTACTAAGTTATTTAGACAAATTGTGGGTATTCCGATGGGTACGAATTGCGCACCTCTTGTGGCTGATCTGTTCTTGTATTGTTATGAAAGAGACTTCATGTTGTCGCTTTCCATTGGTGACCAATCTGAAATTATTGAAGCTTTTAGCTCCACTTCTAGATATTTAGATGATTTATTAAATATTGATAATACCTATTTCGATGGTTTGATCAGTCAGATTTACTCCCAGAACTTCAGTTAAATAAAGCAAATTCTTCTGATACCGAGGCCCCGTTTTTGGATTTACATCTATCTATTGTAGATGGATTTGTTTCGTGCAAAATTTATGATAAACGCGATGACTTTGATTTTGAGATTGTAAATTTTCCTTTTTTGGATGGTGATGTTCCTCGTGCGCCATCCTATGGCGTTTATATTTTGCAATTAATTCGATTTGCTAGAGTATGTAGTCATGTAACTGACTTCAACACTCGTAATAAATTATTAACGGCTAAACTCCTTAATCAGGGTTATAGGTACCATAAACTACGCAAAGCCTTTTCAAAATTTTATAGACGCCATTCTGATTTAATTTCAAAATTCAATATTGGACTTAAATCTCTTCTGCAACAAGGTCTATCGGAACCCGAATTTTATGGTGACTTAGTATATAAATTCAGACAATATATAACCGCAATGACTTCAGCACCCAATTTCGTAAAATCATTCTTCGATATAAAAAGATTGGGTACAACATGGATGTTATACGACACACTGCATGCATGGTAGTTAACCCAATCACGGTTGGCAACTTTGCTTCCCTCTTTTATTGCACGCAGGTGGGTCAGGCCTCAGATTCTATGACGGCTCCAACGTAAAGGCTTATTGAGAATTAGAGAGATCTAATTCAAGGTAATGTTGGTTGGTGCCTGATGCTCTGTCTCTGGTCGGGCCCATCGGAGTCTAACTGTTGGTTTTCTTTTGCTCCAGCATTTCAGTGGTTTCTTGCTGTCGAGTCCTCACCGTTGTCTCACCTCTGTGGTTATTTGATTTTTTTGTGTTCACGGAGATGTTGCACTGATGAGTTAGGAGGCCTTCATGAGGACTGAACAAATTATTTGTCTAAATCGCGACGGAAGTAAGGGCGAGGATTGTGGCCACGTAAAATCGATTTAAGCCCCCCAGTGGAATTCTTTCCACTGACCGTTCCAAGGCGGTTCTTCTGTGGCGGTTTATTTATGTTGTTGTTTGTTACTACTTACTGTGTGTATCACTTGTGTCTTTTAATTTTGGATGGCCATATGGCCATTTTGTGGGAAAGTAACTGTCCTTATGGCCTTCCTTTGTTTAGGTTTCCATTATGGTCTGGTCGCTTAATGTTTGTGTTTCTTTCCCTTTGGTGTCTTTGATGGGTGGAGTAAGTTACTTGTATCGATTCCTGATCTTTGTTTTACTTCTACTTTAGAGTAAGTAAAAGGTCTGTTTCTTGGTTGGTTGAATCTTTATTAATATTATTCAGATCTATTAAGCTTCGCGCTTTTAGTTAAACAAATAATTTCTTCATTTGTAACAGTTATTGATAAATACCGCTTCTACGGTTGTTTTTCCACGAAGTTAAGCAACGGACAATGCGGTGATGGCCAGGTCGCTTGACTTCGTGGACGACCCGGTGTACGCTACATTGGTGGCAGCCGTGGGATGGAATCAGTGCTGAAGGTTTGGATAGCCAATTGATCATTTTTTGTGGCAAATTAACTGCCTCATCGGGGGCTTGATACACCTTCACGGGATGTAACTTGTCAACAGCGGTCTACCTTAAAATCTAAGAATTTATCCTTGTTTCTTTCCTGTAAGAGTAAAGACGAACTGCAGGATGTCTAATAGTCAACATATGTTATATAATGTTGATATTGCATATTTGACTATTAGAAAACATTGTAACAAGCCCCTGTGAGGCAAATAAAGTAACTGGAATGCGAACAGGAAACCCCTTGTACAAAATGGCAGAACATGTCAGACCTAGAGATTATATCCAATTTCTTTTAATTAACGGCACACAAAAGTAAGGTGATAAAAAGAAGCGAAAAATGAGAAAAAAGGCCAAGAAAGGAAAAGAGTGTAAAAAGTACTTACTATGAGATGTCAATCGAACGACACTCGTGTCTCCAAACAATAGAAAAGCGCAGATCTAGCGCTATGTTTATTGGGTATAAAAAGGCATGTTTGCTCATGCTTGCACATGATTATAAAACGGGTTCAAATGTGGTGTTTCTGTTGCGGTTAATTAGTGTTAATTAGTGCTATTGTAGGTCCTTGGACGTACAATGTATGTTCTGGTAATACTATCTCTGTGTGCCTTATTGTCACTAACTCTTTCTTTACTTTCGGTAGTTTATGTGGTTCGTGGCTTTTTCTTTCTACACTCGAACTTCAATATCTCGAACACCTGTGGGACCCTAAAAAATTGTTCGAGATAGGGTTAGTTTGAATTACTGAGGTTTCGGTCTCTGGCCGGGCCCATCGGAGTTTAACTGTTGGTTTTCTTTTGCTCCAGCATTTCAGTGGTTTCTTGCTGTCGAGTCCTCACCGTTGTTTCATCTCTGTGGTTGTTTGATTATTTGTGTTCACGGAGCTGTTGCGCTGATGAGTTAGGAGGCCTTCATGCGGACTGAACAAATTATTTGTCTAAATCGTGACGGAAGTAAGGGCGATGATTGTGGCCACGTAAAATCGAGTTAAGCCCCAAGTGTAATTTGTTTCCGCTGACCGTTCCAAGGCGGTTCTTCTGTCGCGGTTTATTTTTGTTATTGTTTGTCTTTGGGTGTTTGTGTCGCTTATATTATTTTATTTTGGATAGCCTATTGGCCATTTTGTGGGAAAGTAACTGTCCTTTTGGCTTTCCGCTATTGATGTTTCCATTAGGTCTGTTGTTTCATGTTTGTGTTTCTTTCCCTTTGGTGTCTCTGATGGGAGCTGTGGGTTGATTGTATTGATTCCTGATCATTGCCTCCACTTCTATTTTTAAAGGCACTCTTAATGCGGAATGAACAAATCACACTCGGTAACCACGGCAGAACTAAGGGTTAGGGTTGTGGCCACCTAAAGTTTATTTAAGCCCCCGCGCCAAAATTTTAATCACCGTTCAAATGTGGTGCTTCTGCTGCGGTTAATTAGTGCCATTGTAGGTCCTAGCACGTGCAATGTATGTTCTGATAATACTATCTCTGTGTGCCTTAATGTCACTAACTCTTTCTTTACTTTCGGTAGTTTAAGTGGTTCGTGGCTTTTTCTTTTTACACCCGAACTTCAATATCTCGAACACCTGTGGGACCCTAAAAATTTGTTCGAGATAGGGTTAGTTTGAATTACTGAGGTTTCGGTCTCTGGCCGGGCCCATCGGAGTTTAACTGTTGGTTTTCTTTTGCTCCAGCATTTCAGTGGTTTCTTACTGTCGAGTCCTCACAGTTGTTTCATCTCTGTTGTTGTTTGATTATTTGTGTTCACGGAGCTGTTGCGCTGATGAGTTAGGAGGCCTTCATGCGGACTGAACAAATTATTTGTCTAAATCGTGACGGAAGTAAGGGCGATGATTGTGGCCACGTAAAATCGAGTTAAGCCCCAAGTGTAATTTGTTTCCGCTGACGGTTCCAAGGCGGTTCTTCTGTCGCGGTTTATTTTTGTTATTGTTTGTCTTTGGGTGTTTGTGTCGCTTATATTATTTTATTTTGGATAGCCTATTGGCCATTTTGTGGGAAAGTAACTGTCCTTTTGGCTTTCCGCTATTGATGTTTCCATTAGGTCTGCTGTTTCATGTTTGTGTTTCTTTCCCTTTGGTGTCTCTGATGGGAGCTGTGGGTTGATTGTATTGATTCCTGATCATTGCCTCCACTTCTATTTTTAAAGACACTCTTAATGCGGAATGAACAAATCACACTCGGTAACCACGGCAGAACTAAGGGTTAGGGTTGTGGCCACCTAAAGTTTATTTAAGCCCCCGCGCCAAAATTTTAATCACCGTTCAAATGTGGTGCTTCTGCTGCGGTTAATTAGTGCCATTGTAGGTCCTAGCACGTGCAATGTATGTTCTGATAATACTATCTCTGTGTGCCTTAATGTCACTAGCTCTTTCTTTACTTTCGGTAGTTTAAGTGGTTCGTGGCTTTTTCTTTCTACACCCGAACTTCAATATCTCGAACACATGTGGGATCGTACAAATTTGTTCGAGATAGGGTTAGTTTGAATTACTGAGGTTTCGGTCTCTGGCCGGGCCCATCGGAGTTTAACTGTTGGTTTTCTTTTGCTCCAGCATTTCAGTGGTTTCTTACTGTCGAGTCCTCACAGTTGTTTCATCTCTGTGGTTGTTTGAATGTTGTATTCTCGGAGATATTGCACTGATGAGTTAGGAGGCCTACATGTGGACTGAACAAATTGTTTGTCTATAAGGGCGAGGATTGCGGCCGCGTAAAATCGATTTTAGCAACTCAGTGGAATTCGTTTCACTGACCGTTGCAAGCCGGTTCTTCTGTCGCGGTTTATTTTTGTTATGGTTTGTCTTTGAGTGTGAGTAATTTGTTGTTTCAGTTGCTTTTCATGCAAAATGCGCCATAAAATATGCTACTAATTTTATTGATACTCAAGACGTCTTAATTGAAATGTGCTAAATTGCCAGATTGTTTTCCCTATGCTTAACAAACGTATAAAAACATCAATGTTATACTGGTAATGTTGGTGGACGTTTTAAATGGCTTTCATATTGATGTTAGTTTACAAATCCATCTCAGAATGGTAAATATTGGTGTACAATGACAAATTAAACTTTAGAAACCCGAATTATAGCAAAGCTGACAAAATGGAAAGCTTTCAAACGGAAAGAGATTTCTGTTTCTTTTGTGTCGTGTTGAAACACATCTTATTTACGCTATATTGGTATAAGAAAATGTAACCGTTACGATAATTTGAGGAAGATAAACATCTGACAAAGATAAAGTATTTTTTTTCTTTAAATTGATTGCAGTTTTCTCCATATAGCATCCACCTCCAACCAGAAAAGGTCAAGAAAGATAGCACGAAAACGGGGATTGTGTTAAAACCATACATTCAAGTTTTAACTTTGGCGTCAGCTCATTAAACATGAAGTCGCGCGTGAAGGGCCTCGGACTCTTTGTTGGCTCCGGCCTAAAGACTTACTTAAACGTTTTTAAGTGATTTATGTTGGTGCCCGATGCTCTGTCTCTGGTCGGGCCCACCAGAGTCCAACTGTTAAATTTCGTTTGCTCCAGTATTTCAGTTATTTTATGCTGTCGAGTCCTCATCATTGCTGTATCTCCGTATTCGTTTCAATTTTATGTTTTCGTAGATGTTGCACTAATGGGTCTCGACAGAACCAAGGGCGAGCATATCGATTTATGACACCCAGTTAAAACATTATACTGACCGTTTCAAAGCGATTCTTCTAATGTGGTTGGTAAATATAATAGTTCGTCTTTGTATGTATGTATTTCTAATATTTCTGTTCTTCTGGATAGCAGTTTGGACATTTTGTATGAAAGTAACCGCCCTTTTCCGGCTTTCCGCTTGTGGTGAAGTTGTTCCATATGTGATGGTATTTCTTTGCTTTAATATATTGGACGGTAGGTGTGAGGTAATTCTTCCGATTCCTGATCACTGCCTTCACTATTATTGTATTTGAATTTAGCAAAATAATGGGCTTTCTAGATAGAAAACAGGTATTTATACGCTTACGAAGACGGCAACCGATAACGAAACGGCCAGGGACTTTTTATACTTATCGTATACATTCTCGTCAACTAGATCCGCATGCACTTAAAATCGCCGTCTATACCGGATAAATCCGGAGAAAGCTCGATCAAACCACAATAAAAGGAAATACCGCTCAATAACGTATTGCAATGTATGCACTAAGCCTAAAACTATGCATTTATTTATTTTAAGAATGAAAGGAGAAAATGAGTCATTAATGAGCTTAGTACTTCTTTTTAATTAATTCCACGATGGCTGTGTGGGTTGCTGAGGGATATTGCGAACATATGAGCCCCGCCAAGCGAATTTGTGTCTTCGAGCATTCCGTCATGACAAATTTTAACAGCGCATGCCCAGCCATTCAGAGGGGCCAGCGATATATGGCTTTCTGTCTGAAGGTTTCTCTTGATTCACTGCTTGTATGAGCGAGCAGCGAAGGTTCTGGCAAGACTGCGCGGATGCGCAGGCTCGCCTGAACCTTCGCTGCTCTCATAGGCGATAAGTACCAAAATCGCTTGACGGGGCTCATATAATGGTAACTGAAATAACACAAAGTGCTAAATAAATGTACTCTATAGGCCCTAATAGATCTAATATTATTAATAAAAATAATAATTATAATCATTATCTGATTTGGAGAGGATTTTACTGACCGCTAAAATGCGGTGCTTTATTTGTTGTGATTGTCAGTCTTTGCATGAATGCACTGGTAACACCTTTTTATTCAGGAACAGGTGCGGACTGAACAGGGTTTGCACTGTTTGTTAAGGGTTAAACGAAACAGTTTAAATCCCAGTCCAGGACTTTTTCCCAACCAATCGACACGCCAGTACCCTCTACGCTTTGATTGTAATTGCTTGTCTTTACATGTAATGTTTTGTTTTTATTTTGGATGGCCGTTGTGTCGTTTTCTGAGGTTTTGCCTCTGTACTTGTTTTATTATAATAAGTGTATGAAGTTGGTTTGGAGTTTGGAATTCGATTTATTCCGTAGTAGTAAAGTATAGTAAAATATTAGTGATTGTTAGGCAAAGCCGCGAATCCCAAGCCAAGTTCACACACTCTATAATAATGCCGTTTTTTAACGTGCGTCCTTCGTTTAAACCACGACAGGATGAAAGGGCGAGGGTCACGTACAATCGAGATAAGCCTTGTAAAAAAAACTTTTAGTCCCAAGGCAGTTTTGTTGTTGTGGGTTTTTTTTTTTTTTTTGCTTTCCGATTGTGATGTTTTCATTATCGTCAAGTTCTTTTATGTTTGTGTTCCTTTCCATTTGGTGTCTTGTGTGGGAGGTCTGGAGTAATTTATCGATTCATTAACATCGCATTGTCTGGAAAGAAATTGACATTTTTTTTGCTTTTACTTGTAATGTTTTAATCTCGGAACTATTAACCCTTGTCCTGCTGAATATTCATATATGACACACCCACTACCGATTATCAACCAATCAGATTACTTGATGCAAATTTGTGCAAAAATTCACAATCTGAATGGCAAACAATGTAGGTCCTGATCAGATGGCTTCGTCAGAAGCCATCTGATCTGGATCTACATTGTTTCAAAGATAAGGCATATCCGGGATTAGCAGGACAAGGGTTAATTAATGTTTTTGAATATATCTGTTTGGCGTCTTGGATGGAAATTGTAACGTCATTGTATCGATTCCTGATCATTGCCGTCAGTCCTGTTTGGCCTGAAAATATATGTAGCTATTTTAGCGCGTGTGTGTGTGTTGTGGGGGAGAGCCCCAAATTTCTTATTCGAACAAGATAAATGGATGGATATGACTGAATCCCCTTCCCCACTTACCCAGTTGATTTCTGTTAAAAATATAATCTGACTTATAATCCAATTGTCTAGTCATTTTATGGTAACTAAGATATTTTATACGCTTGCAATGCTCTCAGTACCCAATTTCGTAAAATCATTCTTCGATATAAAAGATTGGGTAAAACGGCAGACTGCATGCATGGTAGTTAGCCCTATCACGG
The DNA here is from genome assembly GCA_963580285.1 of Lucinisca nassula. NCBI lineage: Eukaryota > Metazoa > Mollusca > Bivalvia > Lucinida > Lucinidae > Lucinisca > Lucinisca nassula. The sequence continues at coordinate 111,306,082 of OY757021.1, forward strand.
TTGATAACTTTGCTTTCATCTTGGGCCTCAGACTCTATGACGGCCCCCTCCTATCGGTTGGTCTCTGGTCGGGCCCAACGGAGTCTAACTGTTTGTTTTCGTTTGCTCCGGCATTTCAGTAATTTCATGCTGTCGAGTGTTTCATCTTTGTTTTCGTTTTTTTATACGTTTCCGGAGATGTTGCACTGATGAATGGGGAGTCGTGGCGGGGGGAAAGAGGCAAAGAACCCAAATGTTCAATTGTAGCTGTATGTATGTATGTTTGCCTATGAATGTATGTATTTTTTTTTTTTTTTTTTTTTTGGGGGGGGGGGTGGTTTTCCGGCCCTTTTAAGATTATTTCACTCATATAGAGCCGATCGTAAATCAGAGGTTGGCGGAAACCAGAGTACCGGGAGAAAAGCCAACCTGACCTTCCGTTGCAGAAAATGGAGTCTCACATGTGACCCGATCTAGGCTAGAACCACAGCTGTAAGAGACATAATGATTAAGAGTCAGCGCTCTTAACCACTAGGCCACGGTGGCATATGTATGTATGTATGTATGTATGTATGTATGTATGTATGTATGTATGTATGTATGTATGTATGTATGTATGTATGTATGTATGTATGTATGTAATTGACCCCTACTCCATACCCCAACTATGTTTCTACTTTGTATTCCTAAAATTAATTTCTATCTTTTAGCCTGACCATCCAACCATGTCGTGGACACCATTGGGAGAAAATATCTTGTTATTTAATACCCGGAACACTTGGCCTGTGGCCTTTTATTGGTCGTTTTTCGACAGCAGTTTGATCATTGTTTTGTGTGAAAGAAACTGCCCTTATAACTTTCTACTTGAATTGGTTTAGTTATAATGTGACTGCTTTATGTGTAACCTTCTTTCCCTTCAATGTCTCGAACGGAATGCGTAATATGATTGTGTCGATTCATGATCATTCCGTTACCGTTTACTTCAGAAATATAGACTGTGGGTACTCGTTCAAACTGCAGCAAACTGATGTCACGAGTACGAATCGAAAAGGAATTTGTGAAAAGAAAAAATAATTTAAAATATCATCATAAAAGTATGGAATTCTAACGCAGCGCACCTATGAGGGGTGATTCAGAATTACGTAGAGTTTTGCTATTAAAAGTTTATTTAAAGCTCGATCGTCGTATATTTTTCAGAATCGATACTTTAAGGTCTTATGAAGAAATTGATAAGTTATAAGCTAAATTGATAAATCGTGTCGAAAAATAGGCGTTGCCTAGGAAACACATAAACGGGTTCGCGGGGCAAGCCTAAAAATGGTAATTACAAGTGCACTTTATCCGCAGGCTATTCTGGAAATAGCGGAAGAAAAAAAGCGCGAAAACGTCGACGTTATCAGTAACGTCAAGTTCTTGTTTCTGCCAACTTTCGACTTCATATCCGGTTTTCTTGGTTTGTTATGAATCAAAGAGTGACAGCTGTCAGTTATCACTAACGTAAAAAATTACGTCAGAAGATTACATCAAAAGCCGGACTATCATACAATTCTCGTATAAAGACAGTGGAAAGGAACTGTGATTTTCCATATGACATCGCATCTGAGAATGTAATAGCGTCATGTAATAAATTCGATAATCCACTAGTGGATTAAATATGCAATTTAGCTGGATACACTCTGTAACTTTACACGTAGAAAGTTCTTAACGACGTCGCGTTTACTAATGGTGGTATATTGACATTTTTGTAAAAAAAAAAATGGCAAAAATGCGTTTATATGTCGTACGATAAATAGAATCATGTATGATTGAATTTATTAAATTCGTTGCGGAAATGGAATAAAATGCTCGGCCAAGCCTCACATTTTATCCCTTTTCCTCAACTCATTTAATAAATTCAGTAATAAGTGACACTCATGTACGATCCTCTATATATTCTGCAACAAATTACTTGGAAGAATAGCGTGACGTGAAAAGCCGCCATTTTATGACGACACCCAGCAGGCACATGACGTAATAGAGACGTCAAATCAACGTCGATGCGACGTCGTGACGCTTATGCAACGCCACATATACGTCGGTGCAACGTCGTGACGTTGCACCGGCGTTGATTTGACGTTGCCCCAGCGACGTGTGCCTGCTGGGCACTCGAAGATTATGACATGAGACAGTGAAACGACATTTTTACAAGGTAACCGTTACAAATGTACTTAAAAGCATGTATTATAGTCAGTAATTTCTAACAGTGGCGAAGTGTTGGGAGAATTCGAAGGAAACGACAGCATCATGGCCTATTTTAAGTGTGTAAGAATCGAAATAGGTCAGCTGTATTGTGTGAATTGTTGATCAGCTCTCTTGTGTAAATTTTATGGCGACAGTATACAAATTCGGACAAGAAAGCAGTCTGAAGGACAGCCAAATCCCCGGCCGCACTTAGTATCAAGGCTCAACCTTGTGAACTTCTCCTTTGACCTTGACCTTGAGTTGGCATGGTGAGCTCACTGAGGGGGATAATTGACCAAAGTTTAATGAAAATCCCTTGAGGGGTAAAGAATATATGGAACAGACAAAAAAATCAAAGTTTTAAACTCGTGACCTTCAAATGTAACCTTGACCTTGAGTCGGCATTGTTCATTTATAGGTTCTGCACATCAGCTCACTGAGGGGGGTAATTGATCAAAGTTTAATGAAAATCTATTAAAGGGTTCAGGAGATATGGAGCGGACAAGAAAAAGTTATGGACAGAGGGACGGACAGATGGACTGACAGACGGACGGATGGTCATTGGTTCTGCACATCAGCTCACTGTGAAGAATATTTGATCAAAGTTTAATGAAAATCCTTCCAAGGGTGAAGGAGATATGGAACGGACAAAAAATTCCAAGTTTAAAACTCGTGACCTTCAACCATGACCTTGACCTTGAGTCGGCATGGTTCATTTATAGGTTCTGCACACAATCTCACTGAGACAAATAATTGACCAAAGTTTAATGAAAATCTATTAAAGGGTTCAGGAGATATGGAGCGGACAAGAAAAAGTAATGGACAGACGGCCGGACGGACAGACGGACGTTCTCACGAACGGATACTTAAGTGGCTAGGCGTCGGCATATTGACTACTTAAGCGGCAAATTCTCTTAAGGGGCAAGCCACCTAAGAGCGAATTTTTGCCACTTAAGTACCCAAATAACGGAATAAACCCCATTTGGACTCACGAATATATACCTAAGTGTCAAACTGTCCAAATTGTTTGCCCCCTAAATGTCGTTTCGTTGGTGCGGACTGACAGACGGACGGATGGACATGGGTTCTGCACATCAGCTAACTGTGAAGAATATTTGACCAAAGTTTAATGAAAATCCTTCCAAGGGTAAAGGAAATATGGAACGGAAAAAAAATTCCAAGTTTCAAACTCGTGACCTTCAACCATGACCTTGACCTTGAATCGGCATGGTTCATTTATGGGTTCTGCACACCAGCTCACTGAGACAAATAATTGACCAAAGTTTAATGAAAAGCTATGGAGCTGACAAGAAAGTGTTACGGACAGACAGACGGACGTTCTCACGGATGTATACTTATGTGGCTATTTTTGGCAGGATTGATACTTAAGTGGCTACTTTTAGCCACAGAAAAGAAGTATTTTCGGTGTCTAACGGAATAAATCCCATAGACTTACACTGATTCTGTCCATTTACATAGCCACCTAACTATACATTTGTTGGTGCGGACAGATGGACGGACGGACAGACGAAGGTCATTCCTATAATCCCCGCTCCACTTCGCGGCGGGGGATTAAAAAAGATATATGCTAACAACCAACCAGCTCCCTCTTCCCCACAAGAGGTGATCACGGTGCAACCAGCACAGGTAATGCAAATAAAATAAATAATATTACACAACCAAAAACACATACAACCTTGCCAGCACAAAACAGCGGGCCAACGATACGCTATCGGCCCAACGTTGGCCGGGCATTCTTTGCTGGCTGGGTTAACATGAAAGGCTCCGTCGGGAAACCAGACAAACATCACGTGAACAAGTCCGTGTAATGAACACCCACTAAATAAAAATCAAAAATGAGTTCCTTTAAGAGCAATTAAAACATTCATAAGAAAGAAGATGGCTCATACTACGTAGTTTCGGCTAATAAAGCCTCATCAGTGACCCTGTAATGATCCGGCAACGAAAGCCAGAGAGGAAACATACTGCAATTTTGCGAATTTCGAATAGGCAGTCGATTCAAAGACTGATATAAATCAAAATGGGGTCCAAATAATTAAAAACCTGTCTAGAATATGAGTCTAAACCAATAATTTATTTCTGATTTCTCAGAATATTTACGCTGATCCCAAAGGACCAAAAGTAAAATATAAACTGCACTATGGTTGATGTACGGGGAGACGTTTTACGGCCGCCACACGGCACAACACCAGCTGCAGTGAAGGCAAATAAAAATAAAAAATGAGTTCCTTTAAGAGCAATGAAAACATTCATAAGAAAGAAGATGGCTCATACTACGTAGTTTCGGCTAACAAAGCCTCATCAGTGACCCTGTAATGATCCGACAACGAAAGCCAGAGAGGAAACATACTGCAATTTTGCGAATTTCGAATAGGCAGTCGATTCAAAGACTGATATAAATCAAAATGGGGTCCCAATAATTAAAAACCTGTCTAGAATATGAGTCTAAACCAATAATTTATTTCTGATTTCTCAGAATATTTACGCTGATCCCAAAGGACCAAAAGTAAAATATAAACTGCACTATGGTTGATGTACGGGGAGACGTTTTACGGCCGCCACCCGGCACAACACCAACTGCAGTGAAGGCAAATAAAAATCAAAAATGAGTTCCATTAAGAGCAATGAAAACATTCATAAGAAAGAAGATGGCTCATACTACGTAGTTTCGGCTAATAAAGCCTCATCAGTGACCCTGTAATGATCCGGCAACGAAAGCCAGAGAGGAAACATACTGCAATTTTGCGAATTTCGAATAGGCAGTCGATTCAAAGACTGATATAAATCAAAATGGGGTCCAAATAATTAAAAACCTGTCTAGAATATGAGTCTAAACCAATAATTTATTTCTGATTTCTCAGAATATTTACGCTGATCCCAAAGGACCAAAAGTAAAATATAAACTGCACTATGGTTGATGTACGGGGAGACGTTTTACGGCCACCACACGGCACAACACCAGCTGCAGTGAAGGCAAATAAAAATCAAAAATGAGTTCCTTTAAGAGCAATGAAAACATTCATAAGAAAGAAGATGGCTCATACTACGTAGTTTCGGCTAATAAAGCCTCATCAGTGACCCTGTAATGATCCGGCAACGAAAGCCAGAGAGGAAACATACTGCAATTTTGCGAATTTCGAATAGGCAGTCGATTCAAAGACTGATATAAATCAAAATGGGGTCCAAATAATTAAAAACCTGTCTAGAATATGAGTCTAAACCAATAATTTATTTCTGATTTCTCAGAATATTTACGCTGATCCCAAAGAACCAAAAGTAAAATATAAACTGCACTATGGTTGATGTACGGGGAGATGTTTTACGGCCGCCACACGGCACAACACCAGCTGCAGTGAAGGCAAATAAAAATCAAAAATGAGTTCCTTTAAGAGCAATGAAAACATTCATAAGAAAGAAGATGGCTCATACTACGTAGTTTCGGCTAATAAAGCCTCATCAGTGACCCTGTAATGATCCGGCAACGAAAGCCAGAGAGGAAACATACTGCAATTTTGCGAATTTCGAATAGGCAGTCGATTCAAAGACTGATATAAATCAAAATGGGGTCCAAATAATTAAAAACCTGTCTAGAATATGAGTCTAAACCAATAATTTATTTCTGATATCTCAGAATATTTACGCTGATCCCAAAGGACCAAAAGTAAAATATAAACTGCACTATGGTTGATGTACGGCGAGACGTTTTACGGCCGCCACACGGCACAACACCAGCTGCAGTGAAGGCAAATAAAAATCAAAAATGAGTTCCTTTAAGAGCAATGAAAACATTCATAAGAAAGAAGATGGCTCATACTACGTAGTTTCGGCTAATAAAGCCTCATCAGTGACCCTGTAATGATCCGGCAACGAAAGCCAGAGAGGAAACATACTGCAATTTTGCGAATTTCGAATAGGCAGTCGATTCAAAGACTGATATAAATCAAAATGGGGTCCAAATAATTAAAAACCTGTCTAGAATATGAGTCTAAACCAATAATTTATTTCTGATTTCTCAGAATATATACGCTGATCCCAAAGGACCAAAAGTAAAATATAAACTGCACTATGGTTGATGTACGGGGAGACGTTTTACGGCCGCCACACGACACAACACCAGCTGCAGTGAAGGCAAATAAAAATAAAAAATGAGTTCCTTTAAGAGCAATGAAAACATTCATAAGAAAGAAGATGGCTCATACTACGTAGTTTCGGCTAATAAAGCCTCATCAGTGACCCTGTAATGATCCGGCAACGAAAGCCAGAGAGGAAACATACTGCCATTTTGCGAAGTTCGAATAGGCAGTCGATTCAAAGACTGATATAAATCAAAATGGGGTCCAAATAATTAAAAACCTGTCTAGAATATGAGTCTAAACCAATAATTTATTTCTGATTTCTCAGAATATTTACGCTGATCCCAAAGGACCAAAAGTAAAATATAAACTGCACTATGGTTGATGTACGGCGAGACGTTTTACGGCCGCCACCCGGCACAACACCAGCTGCAGTGAAGGCAAATAAAAATCAAAAATGAGTTCCTTTAAGAGCGATGAAAACATTCATAAGAAAGAAGATGGCTCATACTACGTAGTTTCGGCTAATAAAGCCTCATCAGTGACCCTGTAATGATCCGGCAACGAAAGCCAGAGAGGAAACATACTGCAATTTTGCGAATTTCGAATAGGCAGTCGATTCAAAGACTGATATAAATCAAAATGGGGTCCAAATAATTAAAAACCTGTCTAGAATATGAGTCTAAACCAATAATTTATTTCTGATTTCTCAGAATATTTACGCTGATCCCAAAGGACCAAAAGTAAAATATAAACTGCACTATGGTTGATGTACGTGGAGACGTTTTACGGCCACCACACGGCACAACACCAGCTGCAGTGAAGGCAAATAAAAATCAAAAATGAGTTCCTTTAAGAGCAATGAAAACATTCATAAGAAAGAAGATGGCTCATACTACGTAGTTTCGGCTAATAAAGCCTCATCAGTGACCCTGTAATGATCCGGCAACGAAAGCCAGAGAGGAAACATACTGCATTTTTGCGAATTTCGAATAGGCAGTCGATTCAAAGACTGATATAAATCAAAATGGGGTCCAAATAATTAAAAACCTGTCTAGAATATGAGTTTAAACCAATAATTTATTTCTGATTTCTCAGAATATTTACGCTGATCCCAAAGAACCAAAAGTAAAATATAAACTGCACTATGGTTGATGTACGGGGAGATGTTTTACGGCCGCCACACGGCACAACACCAGCTGCAGTGAAGGCAAATAAAAATCAAAAATGAGTTCCTTTAAGAGCAATGAAAACATTCATAAGAAAGAAGATGGCTCATACTACGTAGTTTCGGCTAATAAAGCCTCATCAGTGACCCTGTAATGATCCGGCAACGAAAGCCAGAGAGGAAACATACTGCAATTTTGCGAATTTCGAATAGGCAGTCGATTCAAAGACTGATATAAATCAAAATGGGGTCCAAATAATTAAAAACCTGTCTAGAATATGAGTCTAAACCAATAATTTATTTCTGATTTCTCAGAATATTTACGCTGATACCAAAGGACCAAAAGTAAAATATAAACTGCACTATGGTTGATGTACGGGGAGACGTTTTACGGCCGCCACACGGCACAACACCAGCTGCAGTGAAGGCAAATAAAAATCAAAAATGAGTTCCTTTAAGAGCAATGAAAACATTCATAAGAAAGAAGATGGCTCATACTACGTAGTTTCGGCTAATAAAGCCTCATCAGTGACCCTGTAATGATCCGGCAACGAAAGCCAGAGAGGAAACATACTGCAATTTTGCGAATTTCGAATAGGCAGTCGATTCAAAGACTGATATAAATCAAAATGGGGTCCAAATAATTAAAAACCTGTCTAGAATATGAGTCTAAACCAATAATTTATTTCTGATTTCTCAGAATATTTACGCTGATCCCAAAGGACCAAAAGTAAAATATAAACTGCACTATGGTTGATGTACGGGGAGACGTTTTACGGCCGCCACACGGCACAACACCAGCTGCAGTGAAGGCAAATAAAAATCAAAAATGAGTTCCTTTAAGAGTAATGAAAACATTCATAAGAAAGAAGATGGCTCATACTACGTAGTTTCGGCTAATAAAGCCTCATCAGTGACCCTGTAATGATCCGGCAACGAAAGCCAGAGAGGAAACATACTGCAATTTTGCGAATTTCGAATAGGCCCCACTTTATATAGAGAAAACTGCGGGTGTATACATAGTTTTCATTATTTATTCTCCAAGACATAGGTTGTGGGTACTTGAACACCCACCACATAAGTTTGCAGTATAAATAAGAAAAATATCATGGATTTTCATCAGTACAGTAGCCATTTTGGAGACGTGAAAAAAATGCATGTGTCGCACGGCTGTGTTATCGTAATGTCTACATTTAAAGTCAAGTTAACAAAACCCGTCAACATTGTATGTCGACTTATTTTCTATTATCTCGACTTCCGGTTATTTTACATATCATGATTTGCCAGTTATGATCGAGATCACGAAAGGTTATTAGTGTCTTCATAACGAATCCTACTTCATAACATGACCGGGAGTCTAAATAATTATTATTATGTCGACATATACATGTAGTTGCAAAACATGTCTCATGATGCGGACAATGTTCTTGGCACATCTAGCCAATATTACGCTATGCAGACGCGATAATCATAGTGAGCGGAAGTCGATATATCATCAGCTCGTACACTGTTAGTCTACATAATAGCAGAATAAGGCGACTTACTATCTAGTTATTCGGATGGCAGTTATATTCCACCATATTAATGGCAGTATAGAGCGATATGCCACCATAATTTTGATGACTTAAAATTTTGTTATACATTTCGTCAGTTTGAAGGATTTCTGATGCTCTGTCTCTGGTCAAGCCCACCGGAGTCAAACTGTATGGTTAAACACAATGTATTGCCTCTTTATATCATCAATGGGTTCGGGCCACAAGTTCTCACATTAGTTACGGCCCTTCCCCTACAACATAATTCAAAACATCAACATGTCAACACAACAATATATACACGAGATACTTCTTTTTTAAGAGAGAGAGAGAGAGAGAGAGAGAGAGAGAGAGAGAGAGAGAGAGAGAGTACAGCCAAGCAGACCTGCATTGCTATTTGAACAGCATATATAGGGCGGTGCCGGTGTGGGCATCTGGTTTATCACCTGAAAAGAGAACACAAATAAACTATCATTTTACAGTCAATTTTAATATAGTTTTCAAGCGTACTGAATCTTTGATGAATTTTTGGACGGAAGTAAAGATGCTCACATTGCTTTCAAGCGAGAGATCTTCATTTCCAGTGAGTAACATACTTAGGTTTAAAGGATGAAACTGTCTAGTGCTGCTAAATAAGACAATTCTTTGGGCAACAAAACGTGTACATTCAAAGAAAAAGTGTTCTGCACTTTCAACACTTCTGAGACAATCACATGTGGTTATAATAGAGGTCTAAGTTTAAGTTGCTAAAGTAGTTACGCAATCTAGCGCGCAGGATGGACAATTTTCTGTTTCCCTGTATATAATATATTGGAACTTTCGATATCGCTTGTGAACGTAAGGTGTAACTCAAAGTGGGTTTCATGCGTGTACTAGGAACAAGATGGCTCGACAACGCTACAGATGATGGGATACAGGATCGTTTAAACGTGGCCGTCCGTGTAGATGGCACTGTAATATTACTGGAATCTCTTAAATTATACCGTGAAACTTCACTGACTGTGGGAGGGATTAGCTCAGAAATATAGGATGGCACTGTGCCGTTAACTGCCCTATACATAAACTTTAGTTTCTGGCTGTAATGTCTCCCAGCCGCATCCTTTATAAAGTCGTTCAAGACATACTGACCTAGTTAAACCAGTGACAATCATTGCTGCTTCATTTTGTAGCCTTTCTAAACGACTACACTGTTCAATTGTGCATCCCAAACAATATTAGAATACTCCAAAAGCGGTCGAACATGTGAGACATAGATTTGATTCAATTCTGTTCTGGAAAAAATCATATCTTAGTTTTCTCATTATTCCGACTATTCTAGAAGCTGAGCTGAGTATCGATTCAATGTGTTTATTCAATTTCATGTTGTCACTGAATGTTATTCCTAAATGTTTAAGATATTTAACAAATTTCACATTGACACCATCAAAGACAAAGTCTAATTGTTTGCTTTTTTCCTTTCGCTCCAGCATTTCATTTATTACATGCTGTCGAGTTCTTATCGTTGTTTATTCTCAGTATTCGTTTAATTTTTATGTTCTAGAAGATGTTTCCCTGATGAGTAAGAAATCCTTCACGCGGACAGAACAAATTGTTTGACTTAACCATGGCAGAACCAAGGGCGAGGATTGTGGACATGTAAAATCGATTTAAGATCCCCCCCCCCCCCCACACACACACACACACGGAGTATATTAAACTTAATAATCGTACCAATGCGGTTCTTCTGCTGCGGTTTACTATTGTAATAGTTCGTCTTTTCGTGTGTGTATTGCTAATTGTTTATTATTTTTGGATAGCGGGTTGACCATTTTGTGGAAAAGTAACTGTCCTTTTGGCTTTCCGCTTGTGACATTTTCATTATTTTTTTCAATGAAATATGTTTAATCTAACCTAAAGATTGGATTCAACTACATCATCAGTCAATTAATCGATTTTACATTGCATTTGACAGCATGAACTCAGCTTGAATGATTTCTCTACACTTTTAGACCTCCGTTATTTGCCTGTCAGAATCAGAAGTGCTACTGGTGACACGACAAACGACATTCATACACCAGGACCTGTGGTATGGTAAGTTAATTAGTCCCTATAGCTCTCACCAAAGAGGTTAACTTAGATGCACAATTCTCAGCACTTACAGCTGTCGAAATAATTCAATCGTGAAGGGCATTCCAATCTCTGATGGTTCGGGGAAAGAATGATTCTTTATAAATATCAGTTCTTGCAGTAAGGGTCTGAAACGCCAATGAATGTGATTTCTGCAGTGCCTAGCTGGGGGAACAAGGTCTTCTGTTGGAATGCTGGCAGCGCCCTTTAGACCTTTGTATAAAAGCATGAGCCTACTGCCTTTTCTTCTTTTCTTGAGAGACTCCAATCTTAATTTTCCTAGTATTCCAGTCACGCTCCCAGTTTCAAAGCAGTAATTGCCTGTTACAAATCTAGCAGATCTATTCTGAAACTTTCCAGTTTTTTCATCATTAAGGACCACTCCACTAGGGTCCCTGATACAACTACCATATTCCAAAATTGGGCGAACAAGTCCTTCAAATGCTGCTTCATGTACATCCTGATGACACTGATGAAGATTCTGCCTCAGGAAACCAAGCATTCTATTAGCCTTAGTACACGTGTTGCTATCATGTGTATTCCATCTCAAACTCTGTGTGATTGTCGCACCAAGGTATTTAACGGAATCCAGATTCTCGAGGACCGTTCCCTCTAGGCTGTAAGAAGCCCCAATTTGATCGGTTTCTTCCTAGTTATCTGCATTATATTGCATTTGACGGGCTGAGGTCCCATATGCCATTTTCGTGCCCAACAGCCAAATCTATCTATACCATTCTGAAGTTTCAGTGAGTTCTCTGTATCTCTAAATTCCCGGTAGCAAACACAGCCGCCTGCGAAAGTCTTATTTCTGAGTCAATGTCAGTGGAAATATGATTGATGTACAGGGAGAATAACAGTGGACCGAGAACGTGGGACTCCAGACAAAACTGGAGCTCACTCCGAAGATTCACCATTAACAACAACGCGCTGTTCTCTGTACCAAAGAAATATTACTATCCATTTTAGAGTCTCCCCACTGCCCCCAATTCCATAACTAAATAACTTAGATTTAAGTGGTTCATGTGTTTGGATGTCAAAAGCTTTCTCGAAGTCCATAATAAAATTTATGTGTCCACCTGTCCCCTTTCTCAAAGATCTTTGCACAGTTATTGCCTAACTTGCATGTTTTCTGTCTGATAAAAGTTTGTGGTTGAAATCCAAGTGGGCCATGTTCTGTTCTGTTCTGTTGTATAAGCTCTTCCTTGCTAGGAACACCTCCTTCTGGAGTCTTGTATATACAGTTAAGAGTTACTATGAAATGTCTTTCTTTATATAGTTAAAATTGATAAACTATCACTGTCAATGCGGTTAAAAGTTACGTAAAATGTCTCTATTTCCTCCACCCTATGTACAAAGCTAAAAGCGCCTGTTAGGTTCGCCCATTCGCGCTCCGAGTCAAACGGTCACCTTCTCCACAATTCTTGCTTAGCCTTCTTGGTATCAGATTTATTTTTTTGTAGCGTTCAGTGTGTAATGTATATCATAGTCTTTTTGTCAGTTTTTCAATTTCTTTCACCGGTGTTGGGCTGTCTTTATGACTGGTACCACAGTTTATTATGTTGGAGCAGTCCAGTATTCTCTGTACTTGTTCTTCTATGTTTGAGAGCAGTTCTGTAAACTTTACCATCGCGGTGTTCAGTTCATCCATAATAAGACGCCGTTTCAAGTGTTCAAGGGCACTGCACTCTACTAGGAAATGACTAACTGTTTCAGGTCCACGCTGACACATCAAACAGGTTGGATCAACCTGATTCTGATTAAATGCCGCCCTGTTGGCTTGCAGTATATACGTCCCTGTCAGGAGCTTCAGCTTTATCCCTATACATGGGACATCTCTGGTATTCCCACTACTGTCTAGGACCCAATGAGTTTTTCCTTGAGTGTAGTTGTCCACCACTAAGTACTGGAGCGAGGAGTACACCACTGCTCTGTTCTTGATTCTATGCTCCCAGAAGGCATTAACCTTATTGTTTACCAGGGACTTCCATCTTTACTTGGTTGGGGTATTGTTCAATATCTCCCAGTGCCCAGGGAGGTCGTATTTCACTAGTAGTTTCTTGATGGCCACGAACCAGCTACTGCTGTCATGATCTTTAACAGTGAATTGTCGATATGCTAGCTGTTTTTCAATGGACGTATCATCAAGTCGACACACGTTGCCAAACAATGTAAGAGCCTTTTTATGTATCACACCTTCGATGGGTATTGTCCCTGAAAGGATAAACACTGCAGAATATGCGACTGTAGTTGGGGGAGACAGTATATGAATTATGAACTGTATGTACGTTCTGTCTAATTTTTCTACCAGCGTTTTCTTTGGTAAAACCACCTCCAACCCATTTACAAGTACAGGGAGTACATAGATACTCAGCAAATGGAGTGAAGTCTCTGGGTCCATCCCGTTATGACCATGCAGTCAAGAACCAGTAAGGCTGTAAATAGTACATCTCGCTTTTTGTATATTCTCTCTCACAGCAGTTTCCTGTGTATCAGCTGACCTTAAAACGCCCATATGCATAACCTCCTTGACGACAGGCATGGGCACAACATTCATATGGAGATGGATGTCTTCCTCATCAGTTTGTCCTTTCTTTTGGGGTATCTCAAAAATGACACTCTTTGTTGGTTGCAGGAAGTAACGTTCCATGCGGTTGTAATCGACAGCTATATCAATGAGGTACTGGAGTGAGCTTTTCTTGTTTGACCCAATAGTGACGTCATCTGCACATGATCATTCTTTGTGTTCAAGCAATTTATATCCATAGCTCATCGGCAAAAGGCACGTCCGCAACAAATATTAAAATAATAAGTCTTATACTGTTTCATAACAAATTATGGTTACCTGTACATCCGGATATACTATATGGATACAACAGACTTAATTTTAGGATTTCCTCAGCAAATTCTTGTGATACCAACGCCTGGTTTTTGGATTTATATTTGTCTATTTTAGATGGGTTTGTTTCATGCAAAATTTATGATAAACACGATGATTTTGATATTGAGATTGTAAGTTTTCATTTCTTGGGTGGTGACATTCATCGTGCTACATCCTACGGTGTTTGTATATCCCAATTAATTCGGTATGCCAGAGTGTTTATAGCTACATAACTGACTTCAACACTCGTGATAGATTATATTAAGTGCTAAACTTCTTAATCAGGGTTAGGTCTAAAATAAGCTGTGTTTCCGCTAACCCGACCGACCTTCAATTTTTGTGCCGACCCTACCATTCAGAAAAAATTAGAAAGATTGTCTTACCTACCAACTTGAATATTTTATACAGTAAAACTTCGATGGCTCGAACACCGATGGCTCATTTACCATGGATGAGTCGAACCAATTCTTCAGCCCCTAGCGAAATCCTCTACATAAGAAATAGTGGGGGATAATTAAGGAGATTTTAGTCTTTTATCTTGCAAATGTATGCTGTGTGTACTCATTAGAATCGCCTCGATGAGGCGATTCTAATGAGTACACACTGCATACATTTTCATTATAGAACACCGAAAAGATGTCTAAAAGTATCAAGTTATACCTCCTGACAATAACATCAGTGGCTCGAACTACCCCTGTCTCGAACAGATTTTCCAGGTCCCAATGGTGTTCGAGCCATTGAAGTTCGACTGTAGCACTTTTGATAAAAATTCATAAAACTGTCAAAATAGCTAAACTAATACTTGAAAGCCTGATCTGTTGCTTCCTCGATGGTTTTAACCTAGTTCTTTGAGTGTTTGCAGGTAATACAATTAAGATTTAGCCGTTTTAATGTTATTCTTTTTCTTCTTTTTTCCATCTAATGCAATTGTGACAAAACATAAATAAATAAATAAATAAATAAATAAAAATAAAGCATGTTTGCGACATACCGACCCATACCCGTTTTCGGTATTTAGTGGAAACACATCCTTCTTTTTAGTCCTTTTCTAGGTTTTGTGCCGACCCTACCATTCAGAAAAAAATAGATTGTCTTACCTACCAACCTGAGTATTTTGTAGCACTTTTGATAAAAATTCGAAAAAAAAAAAAACTGTCAAAATAGCTAAACTAATACTTGAAACGGTACCATAAACTACGCAAAGCCTTTTCAAAATTTTATAGACGCCATTATGATTTAAATTTCAAAATTCAATATTGGACTTAAATCTCTTCTGCAACAAGGTCTATCGGAACCCGAAAGTTATGGTGACTTAGTATATAAATTCAGAAAAAAAATATATATCCGCAATGCCTTCAGCGCCCAACTTCGTAAAATCATTCTTCACTGACCGTTCCAAGGCGGTTTATCTTTGGGTGTTTGTGTCGCTTATATTATTTTATTTTGGATAGCCTATTGCCCATTTTGTGGGAAACTAACTGTTCTTTTGGCTTTCCGCTATTGATATTTCCATTAGGGTCTGTTGTTTCATGCTTGCGTTTCTTTCCCTTTGGTGTCTCTGATGGGAACTGTGGGTTAATTGTATCGATTCCTGGTCATTGCCTCCACTTCTATTTCGATATAAAAAGATTGGGTACAACATGAATGTTATACGGCATATTGCATGCATGGTAGTTAACCAAATCAGGGTTGACAGCGTAAAGGCTTACTAAGAATTAGAGAGATCTAATTATATGTAATGTTGGTTGGTGCCTGATGCTCTGTCTCTGGCCGGGCACATCGGAGTCTAACTGTTGGTTTTCTTTTGCTCCAGCATGCTGTCGAGTCCTCACCGTTGTTTCATCTCTGTTGTTGTTTCATTTTTTTTGTGTTCACGGAGATATTGCACTGATGAGTTAGGAGGTCGTCATGCGGACTGAACAAATAATTTGTCTAAATCGCGACGGAAGTAAGGGCGAGGATTGTGGCCACGTAAAATCGATTTAAGCACCCCAATGGAATTCGTTTCACTGACCGTTCCAAGGCGGTTCTTCTGTCGCCGTTTATTTTTTGTTATGGTTTGTCTTTGAGTGTTTGTATCGCTTATATTATTTTGTTTTGGATAGCCAATTGGTCATTTTGTGGGAAAGTAACTGTCCTTTTGGCTTTCCGCTATTGATGTTCCAATTAGAGTCTTTTGTTTCATGTTTGTGTTTCTTTCCCTTTGGTACCTCTGATGGGAGATGTGGGATTAATTGTATCGATTCGTGATCACTGCCTTCACGTCTATTATGACTATGGCCACGTAAACCCGATTTACCCCCCCCCCCCACCCCCATCCCCACCACCACCACCCACCCCACCCCCAAGTGAAATTCGTTTCACTATCCGTTCCAAGGCGGTTCTTCTGTCGCGGTTTAGTTTTATTATGGCTTGTCTTTGAGTGTGTGTGTCGCTTATATTATTTTGTTTTGGATCGCCAATGGGCCATTTTGTGGGAAAGTAACTGTCCTTTTGGCTTTCTCGTTATTGGTGTTTCCGTTGGGGTCTGGTTGTTTCGTGTTTGTGTTTCTTTCCCTTTGGTGTCTCTGATGGGAGCTGTGGGTTAATTGGATCGATTCCTGATCATCGAATTCACTTCTTTTCTTTTATGAACGTGCTTTCGATTACGCTTCAACATTCAGTGTTTGACTAAAATCTCTTCTGTAACTGAATGTTTTGGAGACTTAGTATACAAATTCAGATAAACATATGCTTGCAATGGTTTCAGTACCAAATTTAGTAAAATCATTCTAGATCTACGATGTAATAAAATTGGGAACAAAATGACTGTTATTCGACAGAATGCATGCATGGTAGTTAACCAAATCATGGTGGATAACTTTGCTTCTTTCTAAAAGGCTTACTTAGTATTACAATAAAATTTTATGTAAATTTAATGTTGGTTGGTACATGATGCTCTGTCTCGGGCCGGCCCGTCGAAGTCCATCTGCTGGTTTTCGTTTGCTCCAGCTTTTCATTTATTTCTTGCTGTCGAATCCCCACCGTTGTTTCATCTCTATGGTTGTTTAATTTTTGTGTTTTCGGTTGATGTTGTACTGATGAGTTAGGAGGCCTTCATGCGGACTGAACAAATCATTTGTCTAAATCGCGACGGAAGTAAGGATGGGGATTGCGGCCACGTAAAACCGACTTATACAACCCCCACCCCGCCCCACCAAGTGAAGTACTTTTCAATGACCGTTCCAAGGCGGTTCTTCTGTCGCGGATTATGTATGTTATAGTTCGTCTTTGAATGTGTATATCGCTTATACCTTCTTGTTTTGTATAGCCAATTGGCCATTTTGTGGGAAAATAACTGGCATTTCGGCTTTCCGATATTGATGTTACCATTAGGGTCTAGTTACTTCATGCTTGTGTTTCTTTCCCTTTGGTGTATGTGAATTGAGGTGTGGGTTAATTGTACCGATTCCTGATCATTGCCTTCACTTCTATTTTACTCGTGCCAGTAGTCGCTTCAAATCCGAATATTGTATAAAGACTTTTCATTTAGTTTTTAGTTATGTGTTTTAGGCTTGCTGATTTTTTGGTGTGTTGTTTTTTAATTATGTGAGGCGTCTTATATACCTGAACTTTTCACTACGTTCCTGTGCGGAGCAGCGCTCCTATCAGAGGAGGATCATACATTCAACAACAACCAGAACAAGTCGGATATTTTACTCCCTTTTCCTTGGCATACGGCCAAGTGCTTCAGGTCGTGCACAACACCTAGGGGCAATATTTTTGACTATACTCCAAACTGCCATGAAATAACTGTATAATATACATTTGTAACACATTAGAAAAATAAAAGTTTGCTCCGAATAATCCAGAACCGTTCCGGTTATTTGGGGCCACTCCGGTCCATCCCTAAGTAATCGCACCGAGCACATTGACATGGGGGGGGGGGGGGGGTCGTTTCGGTCCGAATTTGTTTCTCACCATTTCAAAGCATTGCATTATAATATTGCATTTCAGAGATCAACTGTGCTATTGCTATCTTTGCTCATTCCGTTATGAATAGCGCAGAAGCCATAGAGGGCTCCTTCGAACAGCGAAGCATCTGATCACAACGGCAGATGCAGGCTGATCATATAAAATTGTTGGAGCAGATTTGTCTTTTTCAGTCCTTAGTATATGTAGATAGAATAGCTCAGAAGCCATAGAGGCTCCTTTGAACAGCGAAGAATCTTATCACAACGGTAGATTCAGGCTGATCATATAAAATTGTTGGAGCACATTTGCCTTTTTCTGTCCTTAGTAAATGTATATGTAGATAGAATAGTACAGAAGCCATAGAGGGCTCCTTTGAACAGCGAAGAATCTGATCATAACAACAGGTGCAGGCTGATCATATAAAATTGTCGGAGCAGATTTGCCTTCTTTCGCAAATTACAAAGTCTTTTCAGTCAGCACATATTCAACACATTGCATGATTCATCGTCTGGTAAACAAATAGATGCTGATAATCGATCAACAACTGACTGCTGTCACAGGGCTACCCAGAGAAAGTTTCGCATGTTGTTCTGAAACATCAGTGTATTATGATCAGTGTTTGCAGATCGCATCTGCATGGCTGTCAAATCTGGTATACCGCATACCCTTCTGTAGCACTCTTATGAGGTTAAGAAGTAATGGAAGAAAGAAAGGAAGAAAGAAAAAATCTTATAGAATGGATGCGCATCATGATCTTAAATTGTGCATATCTATATGTGGCACGTGAAGAAGTAAATCATCGTGCGCGTGCATGCATTCTGATCAAAATCTTTGAGGATTATCCATTAATCAATCCAATGTTAATCAATTTTGCTGGAGTTAGCTAATCCCCTTCTTTTTGTCGGTCGGTGATTAACGGAGTGTCGGTGCGTGACCTTAATTCATTAGGCGTGAAAACACGCGTTGAATGCGAGCGTCTTTAATTAACGAGTGTAGATAATTTTAAGCCCTTTGACTTCGTCGGCGAATTATGTTAACGTACAAAATAATCAAATATGTGATAACCGATATGCTTTCGTTCCAAGGCCCGTTTTGTAACTGGGAAATACTCGTTTGAAATTGGGAGTATGACTGGCATGCTGGAACAGTTAAAGTGGGAATCTCTTAAAGAGCGGAGAAAACAAAGTTCGAGGCTGATACTTTTATATAAAGGTCTACAGGGTAGAGTCGATATACCCATGGGCGACCTTGTCCCCCCTTCAAAGACAACACTTCGGAAAAAACATTCATTAGACCTCCAAAAAATCGGCACTAGGACTGACATCTACAAATTCAGCTTCATCCCTAGGACAATCTCAGATTGGAACCAGCTCCCCGTCTTCTCTCTTGATGTCTGCAGAAGGTGCAGATGACTCTATCCCTACATTCACACACCCTTGTGAGGTCTAGGGACTAGTTCTGTTGGTCGGAGGTCTTGGTGAAGGATTGTCTAAGGACGTGTCACCAGCAAACAATTCTGATTCAAGAAAGTCTTTTAAATGTCAGAAGTCAATGTTTATCAGGTGCTCAGAGACACAATCCCATCACTTATCCAGATAATTTTCAAATCTTAGACGCACTACCTTGTTGGGGCTAACCTCAGACCCATCAATTCGGTATTGATGGGTCCGAGGGCTAACTGAAAACATGGCTTTGAAAAGAACTTTTAAAATTCTTAACATTGGGCTATCAGAATCAGAATCAGAAAACATGGCGAACGTGAAAGGCCATGTAAAAATATTACAAACATATAAAATAATTAATATTCAACATGTAATCTGCTGCAAAAAAAAAATCTATCTAACCAGGACCAGCTTCACCGAGACCCACCGAAAAAGGCCGAAATGACCCGGGACCGAAACGTCACGGATTCGGTTTTTCCAGAAATTTTCTAAAATTAAATAAATGACGTCACTAGCGAAAAAAGCATGGCGGATAAACACGACAGTCCCAAAAAGAAAAGTAATTTCACTCATAATATATTGTCGAATACTCACTTTAAACGGTCACAATTAACTTGACTTTGTTATTATGATGTTGAATGCATTTCTGTGTTCTTAGAATGGAACATTATTTCCAATACAATTCGCAAAAAAGATATATCCAATTTTCTATGCTGATATTTGGTGGGTGGGGTCCTGGGGATATGTTTTCTTTCTTTTTACTGTGTAGGCTTTCATCCTGCAAAACCTGGAGTGTATGTAATATACACCTGCGGTAATGGTCAAATGTGACCGACGCAGTATCAGAAGATAGATAGATAGTGGAAGGAGTTTGTCACTAAACTCCAGCAAGGTATTGACACTTGTATCCCTACTCGACAAGCCAAAACACGTAATGGCCTCCCGTGGATTGATAAAGAAATCCACCGCCTCATGCGCAGGAGAGATAGGCACTACAAGCGCTGGACAAGGTCTGGTCGACCTACTGACCAGAAAAAGTTCCTAGATTATAAACACCTGGTGCGCCGTGTATCTGAAAGGGCCTATGAAAGGTACATCGGTGATATACTTGGAATGAACCAATCAACAGATGACCCTGATAGTCCCATCAAGGTCAACACCAAGAAACTATACTCCCTATTAAAATATTCAAAGCAGGACAACAGCGGCATATCATCCCTAAAGGCTAATGGACAGACTCACACATCAGATGTAGACAAAGCAAACACTCTCAACCAGCAGTTTCAATCAGTTTTCAGTCCCAAGTCCCCCATAAGTTTGAAAGCCCTTGCCCAAATGACTCTGCAGGACCTGCATGATTCCGGAGTCGCCCAGCCCTTCCAGCCCAGCCCTTATACGAATATGCCGGACATTCAAATCTCAGCCAATGGTATTGAATGCCTTCTTAAAAAGCTCAACCCCCATAAGGCATCAGGTCCAGACCAGCTGAAACCTATAGTACTCCAAAACCTCCACAAAGAGCTAGCCCCAATCCTCCAAATAATTTTCCAAAAGTCTATTGACCAGGGAAAATTGCCCACCATATGGAAAGAGGCCAATGTATCCCCCATATTCAAAAAGGGGGATAAAACTGATCCTGCCAACTATCGCCCTATCTCCCTAACATGTGTTCTATGCAAAGTGCTAGAACACATTGTTGCTTCCAGTATGTCCAAGCACTTCAACAGCCAGAACATCCTTTATGAACTACAGCATGGGTTCCGAGAGAGGCGCTCCTGCGAGACCCAATTAATCATGTTGATAGATGAATTATCTAGAAACATGCAATTAAGAAAACAGACTGATTTAATTTTACTGGATTTCAGCAAAGCTTTTGACAAAGTCGCCCACGAAAAACTTTTACAAAAACTTCACTACTACGGCATCAGGGGCGGCACTCTAAATTGGATCAAAAATTTCTTAGATAACAGGTCACAGTCTGTTGTCACTAATGGTACCAACTCCAGCATTATCCCGGTCTCCTCTGGTGTCCCGCAGGGCTCTGTTCTCGGACCTATACTGTTTCTTGCATACATAAATGACCTCCCAGAGCAGGTTAGGTCAAAAGTCCGACTCTTTGCTGACGACACAGCAATGTACTTATGCATTAGCTCCTTGTCTGAAGCAAATCTCCTTCAAGAAGATCTCTGCAAATTGGAGCTATGGGAAAAGGCCTGGGACATGAACTTCAATCCGACAAAATGTCAGGTTTTACATGTCACCAGGCTGAAGACACCCATTCCCTCCAAATACTTCCTTCATAACACTGAACTTGAAAGTGTGTCTGCTGCAAAGTACCTTGGGGTCACAATATCTGACGACCTCAGCTGGGGAACGCACATAGACAATATCACAAAAAAGGCAAATCAAACCCTCGGCTTTATTAAAAGAAATATCAAAGTACACAACCAAGACCTTAAGTCCACAGCATACAAAACCCTTGTCCGACCGCAATTGGAATATGCTTCCAGTGTCTGGTCACCCCATACAGCTACAGATATCTACAAACTCGAATCTGTCCAACGCAGAGCTGCCAGGTGGGCCACACGAGACTATAGGTACACATCAAGTGTTACAGCTATGCTTGGAAAACTCCAATGGCGTCCACTAGATCAGAGACGCATTGACAATCGCCTTATCATGCTATACAAGGTCACACATGACCTTGTTGCAATCCCTGTCTCAGATTACCTCACACCAAATCGCAGAGAGTCGAAATTTATCCACCCTTTGGCATACAAGCAAATCCCCACCCAGACCAACTATTACAAGTACAGCTTCTTCCCAAGATCAATTATACACTGGAACGCTCTTCCAGCCTATATTGTCTTGCTACCAACCTTGGCACAGTTCTGTCTTGCTGTCTGCCAGGTGGTGCATGTGTCCCCCTAAGTCACTAGATTCTGTTTTATCTTTTAACTATACTAACTTTCTTTTTGCACTGTATAAACTCATTTCACCTACTTTGCTTACCTTTTATTTCAGCTAACCCCCTTTAGCACTTGGTATACCGGATACCCTTCTGTTGTCCTCTTATGAGGTTAAGAAGTAACGGAAGAAAGAAAGAAAGATAGATATACATTACATACACTCCAGGTTTGCAGGATGAGAGCCTACACAGTAATCCTGTAATTACGGGAGCGTGATAGCTTAGTGGTTAGTACCTCTGATGCTAGAGGTTCTGGGTTCGATCCCCTGCAGCGGCAATAAAATTTTGGTGTCCGAACATGCTCCATTGGCATCATTCTCAGGGATGAATGTCATAAAGTGCACCGCCGATCCGGATGTTAACTGGATGCCCCCTGTGCAGATCAACGCCTGGCTGTGCGACTTTCTCACAAACAGGAAAATGAAGGTAGTAGTTGATGGTGAAGAATCGGACGCAGTAACAGTCGACTCCGGAGTCCCACAGGGCACTGTCCTTGGCCCGCTCCTATTCTTGTGCCACATCAACAACCTTCCCGATACTGTGAAGTCAACAGTCAGATTGTTTGCAGATGATAGCCTCTTATATCGTCCAATCAGAGCTGACAGTGATCACATAGCACTTCAGAATGACCTGGAGCTACTTGAGATATGGACAAAGACCTAGGGAATGAGGTTCAATGCTAAAAAGTGCTACATCATGAGCATCAACAGCAAGTCATCCCATTTTTACTAGCTTGGCGGCCGCATCCTACGGCAAGTACCAGAAAACCCATATCTCGTCATTACACTTTCCGAAGACCTGAAGTGGGGGTCCCATATATGCAAGATCACCAAGAAAGCTAACTCAACTCTTGGCTTTCTAAGAAGGAACCTAAAACACTGCCCGCCTTCCTGCAGGAGAACAGCTTATCTCTCCTTAATCCACTCAACTTTGGAATACAGCTCTA
Organism: Lucinisca nassula; assembly: GCA_963580285.1. Taxonomy (NCBI): domain Eukaryota; kingdom Metazoa; phylum Mollusca; class Bivalvia; order Lucinida; family Lucinidae; genus Lucinisca; species Lucinisca nassula. The sequence goes on from OY757021.1 coordinate 111,329,369, forward strand.
TCGTTTGGGACCCACACTTGCAACATCGATAAATTGGAAAAAGTTCAGCGCCAAGCAGCCAGATTCATCACGGGGGAATACAGCTCGAGAGACCAAGGCTGTGTGACTCGAATGCTGCAAGATCTGGCCCTCCCGTCACTCCAGGACAGAAGAAAGACGAACAGACTGATCTTCTATAAGGTGGTTGAGGGTCTGGTGCCGGCTTTGCAATGTCATGACATTCTAACTCCTGTCCGTGGCAAACGTCAAATCAAAACCAGACAATATACTGACTTGGTAACATCAAATATTATTGAAAGTCAGTCCACAAATAATTCAAAGTGTTTCAAACCAGTGCAGTGTAATACAGAACTCTACAGGAATTCATTCCTTCCACGGACTGTGATTGACTGGAACCATTTAGTAATGTACACCTGTGAGTAATGGTCAGATGTGACCGATTGCAGACTAAGTAGAAAGAAAGGGATTTTTAACATGCACAGGGGATGGTTCTCCCTGCAGAGTGGGCCTCCAGTTAACGTCCCTATCCGAAGAACGGTGCATTTAATGACATTCATCCCTGCAAATGGTGTCAATCAGAATTGTTACTGGTGACACGTCAAATGACATTCATACACCAGGACCTGTGATGTGGGAAGTTAGTCCCTAGCTCTAACCAAAGAGGTAAATTTAGCCACACAATCATCAGCACCTTCAGCTGTCAGAATAATCGAATCAGGAAGGGCATTCCAATCTCTAATGCTTCTGGGGAAGAACAACTCTTTATAAATGTCAGTTCTTGCAGTAAGGGTCTGAAACGCCAAAGAATGGTGATTTGTACAGTGTCTAACTGGGGGAACAAGGTCATCTGTTGGAATTCTGGCAGCACCCTTTAGACTTTTGTATAAAAGGATTAGCCTACTGCCTTTTCTCCTTTTCTTGAGAGACTCCCATTTTAATTTCCAAGTATTCCAGTCATGCTCCCAGTTTCAAAGCAGTAATTGCCTGTTACCAATCTAGCAGCTCTATTCTGAACTTTCTCAATTTCTTTGTTAAGGACCACTCCACTGGGGTCCCAGATACATGTACAACTACCATATTCCAAGATTGGGCGAACAAGACCTATATATGCTGCCTCTTTTACATCCTGGGGGCACTGATGAAGATTTCGCCTCAGGAAACCAAGCATTCTATTTGCCTTAGTACACATGTTGCTAATATGAGTGTTCCATCTTAAGTTGTGTGAGATTGTCACTCCAAGGGGTCGCGGGTCGTTTCGGTCCGTGGGTCGTTTCGGCCCTGAGTCGTTTCGGCCGGGTCGTTTCAGCCTGGGTCGTTTCGGCCTAATTTTGGGGGTGGGTCGTTTCGGCCATATTGGTGGGTCGTTTCGGCCTGATATTTTTATTCCTTATTTATATGTATATATATTTTGTTTGTCGAAGACCAGCCTGTGCTTTTGCTATCTTCTCTCGTTAACACTTCAATAGGTCAGAAAACAGAGGGCTTTTTCAAACTGTATAGACTCTGATCACAATGAACAGATTTTTAAGTTATAAGGTCTTTGAAGGTATCAGATGCAGGCTGATCATATAAAATAATTACAGCGTTCAGATATTAATAGCTCAAAAAAGAGGGCTTTTTCAAACTGCGCAGACTCTGATCACAATGAACAGATGTATAGGTTATTTAGTATTTGAAGGTATCACAACGACAGATGGAGGCTGATCATATAAAATAATTAGGCTACATTTCGCAAATATTTCGCATGCTGTTCTCAAAACGTGCGTGCCATTGATACTAGTAAATCTTGCAAGTCAGTGCCGTGTGATCAGTCTCTGCTAACTGCAGAAGCCTTTTGCCGCCCAGGGCTATTTAGAAAAAAAAAAAACAACCTTAGAATGGATGCGCACCATGCATGTCTGTATGTGGCACGTGAAATAGACCATTGTGCGCTTGCGTTCAGTCTAATCATACCATTGAGACGAACTTCACAAACCTTCAAAATCTTTGGGAACATTCTGCAGACACAGCGACATACAACATGACGAAAATACGCCTATATAATTTTGTCATTATCCGCCATAGAGAAAATAATTCCGTGCAAGCGTAGTGTGCAATCTAATCATGGTCTTCAAAACTATGAACCTTCTGCAGCCACCATGACACACCAATTGTTATATATTTATTTATTTACAGACTTTAAAGTTTTTGGCTTTTTAAGAATTATATCATCACATGATAATGGCCCATTAATCAATCACCCGTTAATCACTTTGAATGTAGTTAGCTAATCCCCTTATTTTTGTATATAATTGATCAACTATGTGGCGGTGTAATAACGTTAACGTAACAGTTTGAAAACACACGTTAAATGCGAGCGTCTTGAATAAGCAGCCCTTTGAGTTCGGCGGGAAATGACGGTTCTTTAATTTACAAAAAAAAAATGTTATGATTGATATGCTTTAAAATTTGTTTCACTGAAGTCTTTTAAATGTCGGCAGCCAATGTATATCCGAGACACCACCCCACCACTTATCTTTGAAATCGCTTATAAAGATTGTCGAAGTAAATTTCAAAACGACTGAATTGTGCATCTCATGTGACAAGGAAGTAAATGGCCGACGCTATGCCGTTACGTGTGACGTGTGTGACCGGTGGCAGCATCGCCTTTATGGAACAGACCTGTGTTTTAATTATTATTTGATATAATCTTTATTTTTTTTTTATTATTATTATTATTCTTTATTTATGTGTAGTCATGTGCGGTCGGTTTCAACCCTGCATGAAAGCATCATGCAGCCATATCTATTCTCCAAGCCCTAACTGGCGAGGGCGATTTGTTTGTTTGATTTGGGGTTTAACGTCCCCGTCAACACTGTAGAGGTCATTTTGGAGTCGCTGCTTCCAATTTTGCGGGACTTTTACCCGACATTGAGATGAAATGACATCTCAAGTCCTGTCGCCCAATGAAACCAATAGGGTTTATAAACATGGGCTGTCCAACTCTCACCGCCCTGCCTGGGCAGGCTTAGATCCTCTGGAGAAGCGGTTTACCAGTATTTGTGTGCGGTCTGTTTCAGCTCTGCATGGAAGCATCATGCAGCCCATCTACTTTTTCAAGCTCCGATTGGTGGGGGCCGCGGGGGGGGGGGGGGGGGGGTGGGGGGGCGATAAATGTATGTAGGGACGTGTATGTATGCACGGATGGATGGATGGATGTAATTTTGCCTGCTGATTGTGTTACCAAATTCAATCATTGTAGAAAGAAAATTATATAACCGTTATCCTGCTGGATAAATTAAATTAATCAAAACACTTTATTTGGGCTATCATAACCATGACATAATGTGACACGGCGTTTAAGTAATATTCCAAATTTAAATAATAATGTTTTATACAGGACAAAATGCTATATAATAAAATCGGGCCGAAACGAACCACCGAAATAGGCCGAAACGACCCAGGTCCAAATTTAGGCTGAAACGACCCAGGCCGAAACGACTCAGGGCCGAAACGTCACGGATTCACTCCAAGGTATTTAATGGAGTCCACATTCGAGGACCGTTCCCTCTAAGGTGTAAGAAGCTTCAACTTTATTAGATCTCTTCCTAGTTATCTGCATAATATTGCATTTAACTGGCTGAAATCTCATGCCCCATTTTCGTGCCCAACATCCTAATCTATCTATGTCAGCCTGAAGTTTCAATGAGTCATCTGTATCTCTAATTTCCCGGTAACAAACACAGTCATCTGCGAACAGTCTTATTTCTGAGTCAATGTCAGCGGAAATATCATTGATGTACATGGAGAACAAAAGTGGACCAAGAACGGTCCCTTGCGGGACTCCAGACAGAACTGGAACCCACTCTGAAGATTCACCATTAACAACAACCCACTGTTTTCTGTAGCAAAGAAAGGAATCTTTCCATCTGAGGGTCTTTCCCCAATTCCATAACCAAATAACTTAGATTTAAGTAGTTCATGTAAAGATCATTTTGGAGACGTTGCTTCCAATTTAGTGGGACTTTTACCCGATATTGAGATGAAATGACATCTCCAGCCCTGCCACCCAATGAAACCAATAGGGTTTATATGCATGGACGGCCCGACTCGCACCACTTTGCCTGGGCAGGCTTAGATCCGCTAAGTGGATTACTTGTACTCGTGTACAGGTCAGTTTCAGCACTGCATTTAGAGTTTGAGTTTTACATCTCACCAACAGCTAAGGACATACGGAGACTGGACCTCGGTTTAAAGACTCATCCAAAAGTCTGGAGAAGCCCGGGATTGATCCTGTGAGCCCTGGTTTACAAGGTGGTAGCATAAGCACTGCACCATGGAGGCTTCTACAGGCTCCTTTTAGCAACATGGGAAGAGTGGTTAGCTTATTCACGAAGTAAGCAAGAGATATGGTTATTTAAATGGGAAACATGTTGTAATAAATGGTCAGGCTGATACCACAAGAAGGTGCCACAAGGCTTTTTTCTGGTTGGTCAGTCTGACTACCGCCCATACCACAGTACACAGCAGGATACTAATTTATAGACAATAAAAACACAGAATAAGATTGATAAAGTATGCTGTATTAGGGTCTGACAAATCAAAGTTTCATCCACTTGCCCGACAATCCATAGCATCTTGAAAATGGCTCGGAATTAGAATATTCCCTATATATTCTTTTCATTTTCTGGGCAAGTGAAATAAGAAATCACTTGCCCAGCCAAAATTGGGACTTGTCCCAGGCAGCTGGGCACTGGATTTGTCAGGCCCTGCTGTAATATACTAGGTGAAACAAGAAACGCAACAACTTTTTTTCTAATAACTCCAGCATTTTTAATTTGATATTTTTTCGCTTTTTTTTTTGAAAAAATAACCAACAACTTTTGCTAGCCTCTCATGGCTATATTTACGACAAACTCACTCAAGCATTGATCCTATGGCCAAAACATATGCTATCACATATTCCACGTGCATGTCTATACATTACTAATATATATATCGATCTGTCGCTTGTTGTGTTCCCTAACGTCAACCCGACAAAAGGCAGTAACGTTTAATTGGATTAATCGCTTTGCGTCATGCCGAGTCTACGTCAAAAACAACGTGCAGCGGGTACCACAATGTTGCTGAACGGGTCATCGCAATCCGCGGTAGCTGCTCACTTTTGGGTGCATCGATCGACCATATCTCAATCTATCAATGTCTAAGAACAAATGGAACCACTGACGATCGTCCAAGAAGCGGTCGCCCACGCATAACGTCACAACGTCAAGACCGATATATTCGTTTGGTCCATCTACGAGACAGGTTTGGATTGCTAAGACAGACAGCCAAGAACATCCGGGGGCCTGAACAACAATCAAATTTCCACAAGAACCGTGTGGAATCTTTTACGTGACTTTAGGATACGAGCGAGAGGCCCATACGTTGGTTTGGTGCTGAATCAGCAACGTCAACAGCGACTGATGGCCTGGCTTACTGAGCATAGTCCAGGAAATGTCTTGTTACAGCAGTGGAGGCGGGTATTATTCTCTGATGAGTCAATGTACCTGCTTTATCGGTCGGACAGACGCCTGAGGGTCTACCGACGTGGTTGTGAATGTGGGGTAATGGTGTGGGCAGGGATTAGCCATGGTCATAAAACACCTTTAATCTTCATTGATGCAACCTTACAGCTGTAAGTTACCGCAACAACGTCTTAACACCAATTGTCCTACCCTTTGTTCGACGTCATAAAGTTACCTTCCAGTAAGATAATGCTAGACCTCATGTGACGAGGATCTGTACGCATCATTTAATGACTCATAATGTGAATGTGCTTCCGTGGCCTGCTTACAGTCCTGACCTGTTTCCATTTGAACATTTGTGGGACATTCTTGACAGGAAAGTTAGGGCGCAGGGCCCCCCTCCACAAACATTACAAGGACTTAGGCGAGCCCTAGAATAGGAGTGGAACAGCATCACGATAGCAACTGTCAACAGACTCATTAACTCTGTGCGTCGTCGGATCAGAGCTGCCATTGCAAGGTACTGACTTTGAAACTGCAAATGTCGGATAACTGTCAAAATGTGCTACCATACTCATTCAAATGGATATTCTGTGCGTATTCCAAGTTTCTTCAAACTAAACTTTTGGAATTGGAAAGTCAAATGATGAGTGAATAAAATGCATTAGAAATTAAATTTCATTTTGATGGATTTTATGGTATACAGGTAATCAATTATATTGTTGCGTTTCTTGTTCCCTAGAAAATAGATAATACAAACACAGAATAACATTAATAAAGTATGCTTTAGTGATGAAAATTATAGCAATCTGCAGCTTCTGTAGCAATTTTTATAGTAAGCTAATGCAGATGGGTGTTGGTTTTTCCACTCCACTGCCGTCTTTATTGTTCTAACCAGTAACCACTAAGCCAAAGAGTCAACTCCCTGACACATTAGTAAAAGACCGCTTTAAACGTACCAGCTCTGCAGAATATACCAAGGTACATGTAGATAATTGAGGGTTTGAGTTGTTGGCCCTAACACTACCCCCATTCAAGGAATTCATCATTTATATGTATGATGGCGTGAAGCCATTTTTGGCAAAACAAAGTTAGATCCTGAACGAGCCCTCATCTTAAGACATGAAAATAGTAACAAAGGAAAGAAAGCATAGCTGAGAAAATCCAAAACCAGGCCTGTTTGAGTGAAAATCCAATGCTGTAATCACTGAGCCAAAGAGTAGACTTGCTGACACAGTTGTCAGAGATTGATTGTACCCCAAGACCAGGCTTCATATTTTTCAGGCATTTGCAGGAATCATGCTATTAGAGCTTGATTATTTTCTTGATTTCAGGCTTTTAGATTTAGATTCTTGTGCCTATAAAAAACTATTTAACTGTTATCCTGCTAAATAAATTTATTAACCAACACCAATTCCTGACTATAAGTCAACCAAAATACTTGATATTTTCACAAACTGCATTACTGTTTGCAAAGGTAATAGTTGTGTAGGGTTGAAGCTGCAAAATCGGGGCTTTCAGACATGGAAAAGTGTGGTCAGTACGCGGCCTGCAAGAAGCTTTGTGTGATATACCAAGGTAGATGATTTAAAGTAGGGGTTGCTGGCCATCACACTGTTGACTCAGTTCAAAAATAATTTGTCAAAACTCTTTACCAGAATTGTTAAAATGATTCTGCTCCACTGAACAAACTGGCATATTATTAAAACTTAGATAAAGGCATCAAACTGATGTCAGATTACTCATGTAAATACATATTGACTTACATGTAGGTGAGTGAATCAGTTCCGCCATGGACATCTTGTTTGTTTTTGTCAGTTACCCCCTATATTAATTACATTGTAATGCACTGACCTGATAAAGGTACATGTATGCTATCTCAGGACAGGTGAGCTTTATCAGGTCAACATGACATTGCACTTTTACGAATGAGGCAGACTACTGGAAAAAATGGCAAATGGAAAATTGGACAAAAATACATGAAAAAAAATATAGGAAAATTTATGGTCAGATGAGACAAAATATATAGACAGATTATTGCATGCCGGAATGTTGGAACACATATTTAAAGAGTGTACAAGGGGTTAAACTGATAAATTTGTAGCATACCAGATTCTTGTCTTATGATATCAAGTTTATCAGGCTGGGCTTCGAGAACGCATGTAGAATTGCTCGGAAAGCCTCGCGATTCTACAAGCCTCCTTGAAGCCTTGCCTGATAAACTTTATATCAAAAGACATGAACCTTGTATGCTCCATTTAATATGTCTCCACCGAAATTTTTTTTTTTTTTGAGAGACATATTGTTTTTCCCCCGGGCGTCTGTCCGTCTGTCACACATTCGTGTCTGCTCTATAACTTGTAAACCGTTAGAGCTATCTTCACGTAACTTCGTATAAATATTAATCAGCATTAGACGACGTGCAGTGCGCAAGAACTATAACTCTCGCATTTGTACTTTTTGAATTATCTCCCTTGGAAGTTTGTCGGTATGTATATATGTATGGGAAAATCTTGTCCGGTCAATAACTTTCTTATTTTCTGATGGATTTTATAATTACTTGGCAGAAATATTAACAACCATAAGACAATGTGTGGTGCGCATGAGACAGGTTGGTACCTCAAAGGTTAAGGTCATACTTAGAGGTCAAAGGTCAAAAAGGGGCCTTTTTTTCTTATTTGGTCAATAACTTTCTTATTTGGAGATGGATTTTAAAATTACTTGGCATAATTATTAACAACCATTAGACGATGTGTGGTGCGCTTGAGGCAAGTCGGTACCTCAAAGGTCAAGGTCATACATTGAGGTCAAAGGTAAAAAAAGGGGCCTTTTTTCGTATTTGGTCAATAACTTTCTTATTTTGAGATGAATTTTAAAATTACTTGGCATAATTATTAACAACCATGAGACGATGTGTGTTGCGCATGAGGCAGGTCGGTACCTCAAAGGTCAAGGTCATACTTAGAGGTTAAAGGTAAAAAGGGGGCCTTTTTTTCGTATTGGGTCAATAACTTTCTTATTTTGAGATGGATTTTAAAGTTACTTGGCATAATTATTAACAACCATGAGACGATGTGTGGTGCGCATGAGGCAGGTCGGTACCTCAAAGGTCAAGGTCATACTTAGAGGTCAAAGGTAAAAAAAGGGGCCTTTTTTCGTATTTAGACAATAACTTTCTTATTTTGAGATGGATTTTAAAATTAGTTGGCATAATTATTAACAACCATGAGATGATGTGTGGTGCGCATGAGGTCGGTTGGTACCTCAAAGGTCAAGGTCATACTTAGAGGTCAAAGGTCAAAAGGGGGCCTTTTTTCGTATTTGGTCAATAACTTTCTTATATTGAGATGGATTTTGAAATCACTTGGCAGAAATGTTAACCAATATAAGACGATGTGTTGTGTGCATGACCCAGGTTGGTACCTGAAAGGTCAAGGTTATACTTAGAGGTCAAAGGTAAAAAATGGGCCCTTTTTAGTGTTTGGTCAATAAATTTCTAATTTTTAGATAGAATTTGAAGTTACATGGCAAACATGTTAACCATCAGGAGACGATGTGTTGCATGCATGATCCAGTTTGGTACCTAAAATGTCAAGGTCATACATAGAGGTCAAAAGTAAAAAATGGACCTTTATTCGTGTTTGGTCAATAACTTTCTTATTTTTAGATGGATTTTGAAATTGCTAGGCAGAAATGTTAACCCTAATGAGATGATGTGTTGCACGCATGACCCAGTTTGGTACCTGAAAGGTCAAGGTCATACATAGAGGTTAAAGGTAAAAAAGGGGCCTTTATTGTGTTCTGTCAATAACTTTCTTATTTTTAGATGGATTTTGAAATTACTTTGCAGAAATGTTAACCACCATGAGACGATGTGTTGTGTGCATGACCCAAGTTGGTACCTCAAATGTCAAGGACAAAAGGTCAAAGGACAAGAGGTCAGAAGACAAAAAGGGGCCTTTTTTAGTGTTCAGTCAATAACTTTCTTCTTCCTGGATAGATTGTGAAATTACTTGGCAGAAATGTTAACCATCATGAGACGATGTGGTGCACGCTAGACACAGGTCGGTACCTCCAAGATCAAGGTCATACTAAGAGGTCAGAGGTAAAAAAATTTTTTTTTTTGTGTCCAGTCATTAACTTTTTTATTTCTGGATGGACTTTATAAAGTAACCATTAGACCATGAGTCATGTGCAAGACCAAGGTCCATACCTCCAATGTCAAGGTCATACCTACAGGTCAAAGGTAAAAAAGGGACAGTCAATAACTTCCTTATTCTTTGATGGATTATGAAATTACTTGGCAGAAATGTTAACCATCATGAGACGATGTGTTGTACCTCAAAGGTCATGGCCATACTTAGAGGTCAAAGGTAAAAAAGTGCTTTTTTGTTTACGGCCAATAACTTTTTTATTTTTCTATGAATATTTTTAAATAGACTGTGCAGAAATGTTCATCTTCATTAGATGATGTGTTGCACACAAGACCCAGCTCAATACCTCAAATGTCAAGGTTATTCTTAGCAGTCAAAAACGGGGGAGACATCTGTGTTTTTTTCTTCTGTGTTTTTGTAGAAAAACAAATTCTAGTTTGCTCTAATTTGAGCCAGCGCATGACAAAACCTACAATAAGACATGTGCACCCAATGAAGACTCAGATCAGCTTGCGCATCTGTGCAGTCTGATCAGAGTCTTCGATTTGCACTCTAAGGATAGCAAAGGGCCCAGTGCTCCTTCATGCAGCAAGAGAAGTCTCTGGTGAGCATATATGGATGCACAGGCTGATCTTATTCTTCGCTTGGCACACATGTCTTATTGTAGGTTTTGTCGTGCACCGTTTCATTTTTCGTTGTTGTTTTTTTGCAGCCAAAGCATGGGATAAGAACAAACCAGCTGAGGACCTCCTGATTGTACCTGAAGGCTGGAAAGAACCCAAGTTCACCAAGGATGACAACCCACATGGAATGTTATCAGAGAGTTCCTTTGCTACACTCTTCCCAAAGTATAGGGAGAAATATATACAAGAGTGCTGGCCCTTGGTGAAGAAAACCCTCTCAGATTACGTATGAATTTCACTTTTTCTAACTTTTACTTTTGAAATATGGAAGTGGTTTTACAAACCTTCATGATGGTTGCATTTTTGGTAGATGACAAACAAGTAGTAAAAAATAACACATTTTGTACCAGAAACCCTAAAACCGGTAATTGGCAAACAGCGCAGGCCCAGATCAGATGCCACAGAATGCGGCATCTGAATAGGGCCTACACTGTTTGCAAAAAGTTCAGCCGTTTAAGCAATTTTCCAAATAAAATTTGAAGAAAACACAACTGGACACCCATAAATTTTGAAATGAACTTGCGCCATATATAAGGTGGAAGATTCCATTTGTTACAAAAAGGGTTAAAACATGGCTGGAGAAACTAAAAAATGCCATTTGGTCTTGCAATTTTTGTTTGCTTTATGCTGTTTTGTCATGCAGTGTCCAGTGTTTGCCGAGCATGGTTTCAGTATTTTTTGTACATGTATACAGTATTAACCTTTTTTGTAACAAAAGGGATCTTCCTCCTTATATATGGCAGGAATCCATTTCGGAATTAGGGGTGACAGGTTATGTTATCCTTTGAATTTATTCAGGAAATAGCTGAACTTTTTGCAAATTGTGTAGGCCCTGATCAGATGCCACATTTTGGGGGGTCTGATCTGAGCCTGCACTGTTTGCCAGGGTACTCGTTTTTGGGTTTCCGGTACAAAATGGGTTAATTCCTTTACAATATACTGATTTTTTATTACCACAGTTTAGTGATTTCCAACCTATGAACCAACATTTTTTCATTTTCAACATACAAACCAACATCTTTTTTTCACAAAACCTCTATAGAACACTTCATTTTAAGATGGATTCCAAAAATATATACATTATATAGAAAAATTACTGGAGATGGAGATGATGAATTTTGCATTATCAGTTAATTACAAATATGTACAGTAGAATCCCACTATTAAGGATACCTAAAATTAAGACTAAATTTATCTGCTTTTAAAAGTTTATTGAGAATGTGGTTTCAGTTATTCTTTCTTTGTGATTTATACACCCGGTGTCTTCTAATAAGAGACCTTCTTTGGGAATGTTCAAAAGTGGTCTTAAGACCAAAACATTTACAAATATGAGAGATTCTGGTATTGATTATATATAAGGTAACTTCAGGTTGAAGATTGAATTGATTATGATAATATATTAATATACATATATATTATTTACATAATATATTGCATAATGTGCAATAAAATACTTTCCCTCTTGCCTGAAATTTTCTTAGTAATTTACAGAGCTCTGTTTTAAACACAATATTAACAACATAGATGTTTAAAACACATTGTTAAAAACATAGAAGTATCTGTTGAAGCTGATAAGCCTCACCATACCAAACCTACTATATCCGTCTTTGAAAAACAGTATAGATCCAGATCAGAAGCCAGCTGATCAGAATCTATATTGATTACAGTTCTGTATTCTGCTTCTGAATCCATGGTGAAAATTTAAATAATGCAACACAGATGGCTGAAAATTGGGGAGGAGTGTAGTATTTTGAAATATTCAGCATCGTAAGGGTTAGATAATTGACTACCGTAAAAATTTTAAAAATTGGGACATCTTGAGGACTTGCTGTAATTCTCTTAAATTATAGCAAATGTGTTTACTGGTAATGATCCAGCAAGGAGTCCTAAAGGTGCAGACAGAATGGCAAACAGTGCAGACCCTGATCAGACTGCTCCTTTAGGAGCAGTCTGATCTGGGTCTGCACTGTTTGCATAGGTCTGTCTGTCCCAATTCTTATGATCATTACAGTAGTTTCATGTACATACTGTACTGAGAATCAGAGAACGCTGTATTCTTGCACACCGGACAAGGAAATCCGTGATTTTACCCTGGGATAGAATTTTATGTTCTGACCCTGGTGTTCCGACCCAATATCGAATATACCCGCGTGTTTGATAAATGTACTGGTTGAATACGACCTTGTATGCGCCACCGTTAAGGTTGACATCCTGCACGTTATGTGACGTCACTAAGCATTCCTGCAGTGTCATCACAATATGGCGGACGTTGGTAACCGAAGTGACTGCAGCATTAAAACCCTGCGCTAAAAATGGAAGGTATGCAAGAAAAAGAATCCTATATGGGTGTGAGGGGTGGATAGAAAAATCCATCCCTCGGGATCACTGTCCGGCATCACTCGGCAAGCCTCGTGATGCCGGACAGTGACCCTCGGGACGGATTTTTCCATCCACCCCTCACACCCATATAAGATTCTTATATTCTCACTCATCCTATTCAATCTTTCAGAATTTGAAAGGAGAACTTGACCTAATTGAGGGCAGTATGACTGTTTATACTACTAGAAAGACCTGGGATCCATACATTATTCTCAAAGCGAGGGATCTTATTAAGTTACTAGCCAGGAGTGTCCCTTATGAACAGGTATTCCACATTACCACAGTAGTTATAGCCACGCTTTGAAAGAGTGGGGGCTATATTGGATTTGCCTTGTCCCTCTGTGATTCCATAATTCTGTAATTCCATTATTCATGATAACTCAAAATCAGTTGAGGTATTTTCATGAAACTTCATACAAATGTAAAGCACTATGAGACGATGTGCAGAGCGCATCAACCATAACTCTGGATTGCCTACTTTTGGAGTTATTGCCCTTTGAACATTGAAAAATTGCAACCGTAATTCCGTTATTCATGATACCTCAAAAAGCGTTTGAGGTACATTTCGTATTTTCATGAAACTTCACACAAATGTAAAGCACTATAAGAGGATGTGCAGAGCACATGAACCATAACTCTGGATTGCCTACTTTTGGAGTTATTTCCCTTTGAACATGGAAAAATGACAATTTTAACCTTGTCTGCTCCATAACTCAAAAACTGTTTGAGGTATTTTCATGAAACTTCACACAAATGTAAAGCAATATAAGATGATGTGCAGAGCATATGAACCATAACTCTGGATTGCCTACTTTTGGAGTTATTGCCCTTTGAACATTGTAAAATGGCACATGGAATAAACTCACTAAAGTAATAATTCGCGTCCGTTCCATAACTCTGATTCTACAATACCAATTTTAATCCTTATTTGCGACCTTTAATTAGAGGCTGAAAGCTGAAGACATTTTTTTTCTTGTATTGTTCTTTTCTGATTGTGCTATAGCGGGGCTATATAGTCAGATCCTCTGACAATTCTAGTTGTCTTTGAGCAGAAGCTTTTTCAGAAGCCTTTGTGGTGTAGTGATTATGGTACTCACCTTATAAACCAGGCATTGTGGATGGATTTGATCCTGGGTTTCTCTAGACTTCCAGATGAGTCTTTAAACTGAGATCATGTCTCCGCATGACCTTAGCTGTTGGTGGGATGTCAAATTTAATCACACACACAGTGACAGATTATGAGATATGAACAATCAGTATCCTGCAGTGCTTTAGATAAGATTTAGGTGCAATGGCTATTCCCCCCCCCCCCCCCCCCCCCCCCCCCTCACCTGCTTTAAAGCTTAACACTTAAATGCCCACTTGCAATGCTTAACTTTGTATAGAACTAAGCATAAGAGTAGCATACAAATTCTATTTTTGTTAAAAAAAATCTATTTTTGGTTATCAGAAAAAATAAAGGTTGACATTTCATTTGAATTGTCAGCTTAGCCAACCTTTACTTTCTCTTTATGTGCAGGGTTAGACACATTCTGATCTAGTATACTGCTACTTAATCAATATGAAGGTAATTGCTTTCTGTTAAAAAATGTAATATTCAGTGACAATTCTTACCCCCAAAATTTTATTTCAATGCTAAAATCCAAAATTTGATTGAGCATTTTACCCCTCTAATTAAATTTCAATGCTAATTTTCGAGAACTCGGTGCTGAAATACACTTTACTCCCTCTTATCTAGAGCTCTGATCCTGTTTATTGAGACATACTCTATTTGTTTTGATAAGCCGCATGCTCTAATAAGCGCATACCAATGAGAGGTTTGTTTTGTTTTTGTCTTCAAAACGTAACAATGTTCTCATTAGAATCACCCCAATGATGCATTTCTAATCAGTGCACACAACATATGTTTATTTTATGGTTGATACAACTATTATCCCAATTATGCTTCCTGATCTTTCGCTATAATTTACCCGTAGTGGCTCAAACTACCAATACCTCAAACAAAGTTTCATGGTCTTAAGGGTTTTTGAGCCATTGAAATTCAGCTATATTTCAGCACGAAAATACGCCTATATAATTTTGACCCCCTTGAAACCCACTTATATATAGTAAAACTGGGGTATACAGGGGTAAACCTTATTTGTCTTATTTCTGCTCAAAAATATAGATTGTGGGTACTCATTAGAACCGCCTCGATGAGGCGGTTCTATCCAGTACCCACAATCTATATTTTCGAGCAGAAATAAGAAAAATATCACAATATTTCATCTTCAAATTTTCATTTTTTCGGCGATCAAAGTTACAATGTATTTCTATAGGCATGTTTTTGTAATGTCTATACAGGCTGTCCGTGTATTTGAAGATGATGTAGCGTGTGATATAATCAAGATTGGCTCATTGTGTCGAACTCAAGAAAGATTTGTCAAGAGAAGACAAAGAATACTCGGACCTAATGGTTCAACTCTGAAAGTAAGTTTATTGCTAAAAATAGATTCTTGTACACCACAACCTCTTTATAATGCAGTGCATTATTCCAGGGTTTTGGATGTAACACAGTTTAAAGATAGATCAGAAAAATTTATAGATTAACCATACTACCGATTTCAATATTCATTAGACTTTGGAGTGGACATGATACAAATTTATAGATTAACCATTCTACCGATTTCGATATTCATTAGACTTGGAGTGGACATGATACTCAATAACTGTCTAACCCCAACCAACTTCAAAGCTGTTGCTGCATCCGTTGAACTTTAGATTAGATGTCACAAACTGACAAGGATAGAAAAGTATTAGACAAATTATGACACAACAAAATCAGATTTGAGTAATTAGCACATGTCCAATAAGAGATCATTTATCTTGTGTCAGTCACCTGTGACAAGTCTGGAGTACAAAGAGTTTGGTGAAAGTTTGATGTATCTTTCTGGTACACTGACCTCTAAAATTACATCAGAATGTACCCCTTTGATCTGCTACATTTGACTGAAAGTCTAATGGATACTGAAATCGGTAGTAAATGTTCATTTGTCTGCGTAATCCATGCATTTAACCCATTGCAGGCGGGAAACCCATAAATGGGTACCTTGGCAAACAGTGCAGGCCCAGATCAGATGCCGCAGAATGCGGCGTCTGATCTGGACCTGCACTATTTGCTAACAGAATTTTCCGTCAAAAACAGAGTAAAAAGGAAAAAATAGGCTTGTAACCCCTTATATGGCGAGGATGTGTCCAACATATAGCAATCGAAGAGTCCACTAGTATACAATGGGTTAAGTTTTTTAACGAGAACACTTTATGCCTTGGACCCAAATAGTAGTGTTATAAAAGAAGCTGCAGTTTATCTTTATAATGGTTTGACCTAGATTTGGAAATTGATTATTTTTGAAGTCGAGTGACTGATCAATAAAACATCAGCTGATAAAACAACTAGCTTTTCTTTTAGAGTTAAAAATTTGCTTGTAATGTGTTCAGATTATACAGAAAAATGTATAGATTATATTGAAAAATGATGACCCTATTTTTGTCGCACCTTCTTTTAGCATGGCACGATATAGGAGGTCAATTTTTTGTTTCTCCATCCATCAACATTTGCGACTGCCCTTCCGTTCACCCAAAGGGCCATGTTTATTTTATTTCTCAAGAAACATTAGAGCTTCATGAATGATACTTGATACAAACTTGTATCTATGTATGGCAACTTTAATGCAAGCATCCATATTTGACCCTGACCTACATTTCGTGGTTCACTGACTTTGTAAACATTTGCGATCACCCAAGCGTACACCCAAATGTTCAAGTTTATTTTTAAGAA